>OY282522.1:10000000-11250000 GCA_958296335.1 Urtica urens | reverse complement strand
TTGAACTACAATCTTTTAAATTTAAAAGTACCCTTAAAATTATAATAGGTTGAAACTTGTCATGAATAGCTCACCTCATACGTTTTGGGGAGGCATAAATAAACCTGGCCTACCGGACCGGACGGGCCGGTCCGGTCCGGTAGACCGCTATGATCCGGTTATTTTAACTGGACCTAATCCGGTCCGTTAAGGAAACGGACCGGACCCTTATCGGACCGGACATTCCGGTCCGGTCCGGTAAGAGAAAAAAAATTAAAAAATGTATTTAAAATCGATTTTTGGGTAAAAAAAAATAAAAAATATATATAAATATTTTTTTTTGACCTCCAACGATCATTTTTTTTGTAAAAAAAAAATAATAACGGACCTTAACGGACCATCCGGTCCGGTCCGTTACCGCTAACGGACCACCCAGGTCCGTTAAAATGCTTACCGGACCGGACCGTCCGGTTCCGGTAAGCCAGGTTTAGGCATAAATGGGAAGGAAAAAAATTTAAACCAAATTGCTTTTATAAATTGTTGTCGTGTACTTATCATTATTTTTCTGTCTATTACAAATTTAGCATTCCTAAATGACAAATTTCTCAAAACACCACATTCAAAACTAATTTTTATTATATATATATATATATATATATATATTTCTCAGTTGTCACTAAAAAAATCATTTGAACAGACATTTCCAGTGAACAATAAACGTCCATTGTGACATTACCATTCCAAAATAGACGTTTTTGTAAATATATGTGTTAGCATGACCAAGATGATGGTCGGTATATTGAGGAGAAGCCAAGTCCCCAACACCAAGGTTCGAGTCAAATACGTGGGAAAACCACCGAAAGTTAAGGAATGTCACGTTAATAAGTAAGAACGGACCCTATTAAGCAGAAGTTTGAAGAGAAAATAAGAAAATAGGTTAAAGACTAGTCAAAAAAATAAAACACGTGCAAAATAACTACTTAAAATACTCAGACGAATAAATATTAAAATAGCACACTAAAGAGTCATCCTCGGGCGGTTATACCGCTTAGATGTGGAATTGATCACCCCACGATCCACCAAAACATGAACTCACAACTCATAATAAACACATGACGGTTATTCCCGAGAACATATAAATAGAAGAAGAGACACGCAATCACGAGGACATAAGAATGTAGATATTTACTAGCTATTATTCACCTATTCTATTGAAACCCCTTATTATATTTTCTATCTTGTATTGGATTCGTCTATATTAAGAGAAAATCTCGCTTCTTTCTTTGGCTTACCTACTCGGTAAACCATGGACTTTCGTGATATATTATTGTACTAATTTTAAAGGTCAACAGCTGGCACTAGAAGAAGGAGAAAATGCGTTGAAATTCAATGGCTAGCTTGTCAAATCCCGCAGGAAATGTGTTGGAATAGGTCTAGGGTTAAGAAAAATTTATCATTAAGTAGTTAATGGCGGAATATAAAAATTTCGTTATAAGTAAAAAAAATTTACTAACCTAGGCAAAGTGCATGAACATCATATTATTTAAAACATTATATAATTACTTGGGACTAACTTTCTTGTAGCTTGATCTTTGAGGAGTCTTAGGAAAGGTTGATTGTCTCGTCTTGCTCGTATCATTCACACCTAGTCGTAAACTCTAGTAACCTAACGTTTATATTACAAGAGGGTTTGAAAGATTTGTGCGTGGGTAGAATTAAACACAATAACTCAAGAACAAGTCTATGAGCTAAATAGCTAATTTAAGCCTAAGTCTAATGAGAACTTAGGTGCCAAAATAAGAGAGGTATTTTTAGATAGAGAGAGAGAATGTTGGTCGGCCAAATACATCAGAGAGCAAGAGAAAAATTTATTTTCACATTTCAATGTAAACCTCTATTTATAGGAGAAGAAAATACAAGAAAAAGTAATTACCATTTCCTATTGTATATTCATGACACCATATTTAATTTCTTATCCTCTTTCTCTATCAATATGGCCGGCCCTCCTTGTGCATTAGTGAAGGAAATTTGTTTCCTCACTTAGCACATTTGTTTCATTCTCAAAGAAATTAATTTCCTATTTTCTTTTGGGCAATTACCTATATACAATAATACACAAAATAGCAAAGAGATATTATTTCCTTCTCTCAATTGATTATGGCCGAAATTCTATCTAAGGGGAGCTTCTAAATCCTTCCTTATTTCTTTTAAGACAATTCTTAAAATACCCATTGTAGAATTAATATTGCACAAATAATGAAATTAATTTCATAATGCCTCAAACGACTTCTCGGCTTTAGAAAATAATTTATATTTTCATCATATGAAAATATACAAAATCTTATTTTGACATTCACATCATTTTATGTCCATGTGGACAAAAATACCCTTTAGACATTTGACAGGAAAACGTCTAGTTCAACACTTGAACTTATTTTGACTTAGCTTCTAGTTTAACAATCATACTCAAATGACCTGTAATAGTGACCTTATGGATCCAAATGAACAAAGCTTTGGCTACTATACTCGGATTCAAAAGTTCACACACTTTTTCTGAGTACTAGCTTAATGTCAACTGACTCCATTAAAGAGTTGACAATGAGAATCTCTTGGTTTAAATGAATTTATTTTCTTCTCAAATTCAACTTAATTATGTTGAGTGGATCCATTGAATGTTATCTATGATTACCCTTCATGAATATCATCAACTATATGAGATTTACAAAATTAATATTTTACCCTTCGAATTGTTATTTCCTCAACTCCTTTGTTACTTGTGAATAAGTTAGAAAAAACGTATTCACGAGGAGCTAACAAGTCACATTGTTTAAATACTTTTGTATTTGTTTTGTTTTAAATTTAAATTAAAATTAAAATTTCATTCTTATTTAAGATTGTGTTTATGCATGAATGTCTACGCTCTGAAACTGTCTTCAACGAAAGAAGTGCTAAGTATAGACTTGAGAAGATACCTTCTTATGACTAGTTTAAATAATATTTCGCAATCTAAAGATCGATTGAGCAAACGATTCTTAGTAATAATTGTTAGAATAAACCAGGCCTGGTATTCATTGAATAAAGAATTTTTTGAAATAAAACATGTGACATGCTGGGACATCTCACTTTATATTTTTCTAGTTCACAAATAACAGAGGACTTGGTGAAATAATAATTCAAGGGTAAAACAGTAATTTGACATTCCTCTGAGTTAATGATACACACAAAGGGTAATATCGTAAAAGACACCGTAGACCGTGTGAAGAATAGTTTTATCACATCAAACATAAATACAAACACATATGAACTTAGAGATGTTCAATATTGGTCCTTTAGTGGAATCGACTAATATTAAGAATTAAAAGTCAGAAAAAGTTTGTGAACTTATGTGTCTGAACTTTATTCTAAAGTTTCATTCATGTGGGTCCATAAGGTCTCAATGATAGACTCTTAGAAGAGATTTTTGTGAACAAGAATTGATTAATTTTCTCATTCCACGTAAATTGTGATTTACGCTAAGAAAAATATTTTCTAAGTAATTAAATGAATAATTAGTTATTTATTATTACATTTATTTACTGAATTATATTAAGTTATTATATTGATAATAATATGACTTGATGATTCTAATAAATAAATTATGAAAATAAATATTTTCTCGTTTTGTACTATATTGAATAGTATGAAAATAATTAATGATTTGTCATTAAATAATTGAGATGTTCTTAATTAATTACATATTATTCTAGAAATAAATAAAATAAATTTGGGAGATAGTGAAGACAATATGGTCGGCCATAATAAGGGTTTTATGGGCTAGAATATTTTTTTAAACTCATTAAAATGAATTTTGGGCTTAAGTTTGACTAATGGATGTTAATTTGATTTTGACCTAATTTAAACTCATTCTCTCTGATATAAAAGAATGCTCTCTCTTTGAAAACCCTAGCCTAATTTCGACAAGTATTCAGCAGACCCTTTCCCCCCTTGTGCTTGAGAGTTTTTGGCCGAATTTTAGAGAGAAAGTGAGAGGGGAATTTGTTCCCCGGCAGCCCTTCCTTTTTGCTTTGAGTTTCCCCTTTTTCCCTTGTTCTCACAACTAGCCCACCCTCTTGATCTCCTAAAAACTCCTAGAGAATTATCATTGATTCATCTTGTGATTGTTTGAGTGATATTTAATCCACAGGTCCGGCACTTTTTTGGAGTAACGGAGCGAGGACGGATTTCGTGACATCCTAGACGAGCGTGGGAAGGACTTTCGGCCGTGGACATGGACGCACACCCCGAGGCTGATTCTTGCAGATCCGAACCCACAGAATGTAATATTCATCGTAGGATTGTTATAATTTTTAGATCATTCGTTTGCATGTTTGAATAAATTTATTAATATGTTTAGAAATTTATTGACATGCTAGATTAGATTTAACGACATGGTTATTGAATATTTTTTAAAACGTTTTAACATGTTAAATTGAATTATGAATTTCTGCCATATATTTATATGTTTCATAATTAATTAGATTAATTGTTAAACTAAATTCCAAACATTTGCGGGAGTCAAATCTGTTGGCAGAGATGCCCACAAGAAGATTATTTATTAACATATCAATGTAATATAAATCTTCCATAAGTCCTTATCGTAATTTGCTGATTAAATTAATAAAAATTGAAACATTCATTCATTCATTTTTCGTTTGTTTGAAGATTTATGATATTCAATAGTCTTATAGTCCTTAATCAAACGTAACAATGTATGAAGAGACAAATGTAGATTTGCGTAAACAAACTTTTCATGGTTTGGTTAAAACAAAATATTTACAATCTAAAGATCAATAGACTATTGATCCTAGTATGATTGGTGGAAGAATCTATGATGTCTGGTTACGAGGCATAGATAGTTATGAACTTTATAGTTCTTCAAGTGTATCTTCCGAAAATACTGAATTGATCAGTGCACATTTAGAGACAATGTAAGAACAAACCATTTAACCTATTCTGTCTCAAGGTCAATATGTATGAATTGCATCGTACTTACCTTACTCCTGAAATGAGACATGTCATTCCATGACTTCAATATATTCATTTGAGAAACCTACACTCTAGATCCAAGTTTGTGAACTAGATGCACTCTATTAGTGATGTATTGGGTTGTGAAGTTGACATGAGTATAATTTGTAAAGTTCTCATAGATATGGAATTCATATACAAGATTGCTGAAATGCAATGAATATCACCTCATGCTTTATTACTTGGATTGTGAATAAATGAACAGTGCGGTATCCAAAATTAAGTAGCGGCTTTATTTGGATGAAACAATGTGACTTGTTAGCTCATCGTCAATACATTGTTTCTTACTTATTCACAAGTAGCAAAAGAGTTGAGGAAATGACAATTAGAAGGGTAAAATGGTAATTTTATAAATCTCATCTAGTTGATGATATTCATGAAGGGTAATTATTCGATAATATTCAGTGGATTCGCTCATTACAAGTAAGTAGATTTTTTAGTAGAAAATATATTTATTTGAACCAAGAGATTTTCAGTGTCAACTCTTTAGTGGAGTCAGTTGTCATTAAACTAGACTTGTAAAAGTTTGTGAACTTTGAGTCCAAGAGCCCTAGTTAGAGCTTTGTTCATTTGGGTCCATGAGGTCACTATTACAAGTCATTAGAGTAGAGTTTGTTAAACTAGAAGCTAAGTCAAAATAAGTTCAGTTTTTGAACTAGACGCGTCTAAAGGGTATTTTCGTCCTTAAGGATAATTGATGTTAAATATCAAAATAAAGTCACACGGCTGAAAATTGGTTTTCATGCTTAGTGAATTAAATTTTGTGACATGTTATTGTATTGGCAATAATGCGAGGGTTTTTCTATAATTTGTTATGAACAAATTAGGAAGTAAATATGTGTGTGTAGACACCCATATAGCCGGCCACTTTACATTAAGGGAGTGAGAGAAATATCTTATTTTATTTGGTGCATTATTGCATATTGGTAATTGCCCAAAAGAAAAGAAGAAATGAATTTCTTTGAGAAGGAAACAAATGTGCTAAGTGAGGAAACAAATTTCCTTCACTTATGACACAAAGGTGGCCGACTATTTGGAAGAGAAAGGGAGGAGGAAATCAAATATTGTGTTATGAACACACAATAGGAAAGGGTAATTACCCTTTCTTGTATTTTCTTCTCCTATAAATAGAGTCTCACATAGAGATGTGAAAATAAGTTTTTGGTCTTGCTCTCTCTCTTCTAGCCGACCACTTCTCTCCCTCTCTCTCTAAAATACTCTTCTATTTTGGCACCTAGATCCTCACTTGATCTAGAGAATTAGCTTATGATCCAAAAATTGTTCTTGGTTCATATTGTTTAATAGTGCTCACTCACTAAACTTTTCAAACGCTCGAAGACTCTAGTGGTAGAAACTTTTGTGGTTGCTCGAGAATGCAAAGACGAAATGCAGCAAAACAAGGAGAAAGATCTTCATCCAACAATGGACTCCAAGATCAAGCAACAAGAAAAGGTTAGTATTCAAGTATTTAAATAATGTTTTTAAATATACATGTTCATGCACTTTACCTAGGTTACTTAAAATTATTTTACTAGTAAAGAAATATTTATATTCTGCCATTAATGTGTTGATGATAATTTTTTCTTAACTCTAGACATATTCCAAGAATATCGGCTCAGAATCATTGACCCTAAAAATTCTAAGGCAAGGACTTTATTGGCCCACACTCTAGGGGGATTATGGGATATGGTGAAAAAAATATGTGAAGTTCCAAAAGTTCTCTAATATACCTAGACTCACCCCGCAACAACTAATTTCGCTAAATTGCTCTGTCCCTTTTTCCTAATGGGGAATAGACCTAATCGAAGCACTCGCACCACAAAAAGGAGGTTGTAGGTACGCAATAGTGGCAATCGATTATTTTTCTAGATGGGTCGAAGCTGAATCCCTAAATAAAATAACCGCCTTCGCCATTGTAAAAATGCTGTCTGAGGTTCTATGGTCATACCGAACCACCAACCACTCCGCAACTAGCGAAAAATATTTTTCTTCGTATTCAAAAAAGACGCTCTTATTCCAACACACGTCAAAATTCCTACCATCCGAAAAGAAACCTACACTACAAAGGTAAACAACCAAAACTTAAAATTCAATCTCGATTTATTAGAAGAAAAACGTGAAAATGCCCATATAAAAAATATAACTAACCAAAAAAGGATTGCTCGGTATTTTAACCGCAAAGTCCACCCAAAACGTTTTCTTGTTTGCGACAAAGTCCTTAGGAAAGTATTCATTCACACAAAGGTACAACAAGAAGGAGCACTTGGTGCAAATTGGGATGGACTGTAGGTCATCAAAGAAATCCTTGGAAATTGAGTCTTCAAACTACAAAATTTAAAGTGAAAAATGGAAAAGAATTTGTGGAATGCTAAACACCTTAGGAAATTTTATGTATAATTTTTTTTACGTTCAAAAAATGAGTTGGCCGTATGTTATTAACATTCAAAAAGCAGCGTAGACACAAGTTATTCAATATAACCTTGTAAAAAAAATTATTCTCCTCCGTATACCGAGAAGAAAATAAATCATATTTAAACAAAAATTCCACTCTACAAAATGCCACGATCTTTTGTTTCTTTAGTCAAGTATTCCTCTTTTTTAATATAAACCAAACGAAAAAAATAATGGGGGGAAGAAGGATGTATTTTATTCCCGATGTACTTTATTCTTTTTATGAATGTTTTCTACATTATCAATTTATTTTAATTTTTATTTTATTCATATACCCGATAAATAAAATCTAGCGTTGATTTAAGTTATAACATTGCATACATTTCTAAAGTTTATTATAAAAAATATATATATATATATATATATATATACCTTTCTTATTTTTAGTCAAGATATTTTCTGCACACATTCCTTAAATAAAAAATAGATAAAAATCACAAATAAAGTCATAATCATTATACCGACCACTTCCCATTTACAAAATAATGTATTTCTAGTACAAACACGTTCAAATTCCCACCCGAGATTAAAAATATTACACAAAAGGATCCGACAACGGATCAATTGTTCAAAATATAAAATAAAAATATACAAACTAGGAAATTAAATAGTTTATTCTTCTTCCTCAAGAGGACCATCGGTGTAGTCAAAATCCAAGTCAAGGTCTTAAACATCGAGTTCAGATTTTTTTGGGCGGAGAGTTGATACCACCTCCTGAAGGGCATGATTGTATAAAAGATCGCATTCATGCTCGTAAATCTCGGACTTTTTAAAGTCTTCAACGACTTGTGTCCGTGCAGCCTCCACGTCAGCTCGGCTTTTACCCTCCCGCTCCCTCCTGACCCTCAGCGTCTCTAGCTTGACGTTGTCGGCCTTCTAAGCACCTTTCTCGACTTGCTTCCGCAGAGAAGAGATATCTGGTCCGAAGATCTCGACAAGTCGAGCAATGCCGAGCAAGGTCTGCAAGAAGAAATGTGTTAGGAAACTATAAGATATCAAGATAAATATCTATAGAAATAAAATTACCGTCGAAGAAAAATCAAAAATCAGATATGTTAGACCGAGAGATTCTTTCCCGACTACCAGTATGGCATCGTCAGTTCGGATGTGAGCATGAAGAAGATTCATATCCCCTTCCTGGAAGTCTTTGGAGGATGAATCCACCACCTCTTTCCCTTTTATTGTCTTTTGGTGCAAGATTCAAGGGCGATTTTCTCTTAGCCGGGGAAGTAGGCCGATGACCCCTCTTTCGTTTAAGATTCTTAGGCGCTGAAGCCTCAAGTTTAGCACCTGACGGAGCCTTCTTCAGCATAATGTATGAATTACCCCTGGTAAGTATATAGATAAATCATTTCAAATTTAGAACGAAATTTCTTACCTCCAACGGGATCCCAAAAATATCACTCAATAAGGTCGGGGTTGGGTAAAACGTACGTAGATTTCTTCTTGTCTGGAAAATCAAAGATTGACTCTCGATCAGGAATTTCCTCTTCGGTATATAAAGGTAGATAATTTAGAAGAAAACAAAGGTTAAAAACAAGCAATTAGATTATTCCATGAATAAAAAGCATATTACCAAGTTCATTGAACTCGACATTAGTCGAGCATCACAAAGGCGCTATCGGCCGCTCTAACCAGAAGAAACGATCTTTCCACTTCTTTTTTCTAGAAGGAACGCACGTGACAATCGGTTCGAAACTCAAATGGGCTCGGACACAATTAAAATCATGTTGGTCCGGAGAAGGCTGAAGATGGTATAATTGGGAGACATCTTTTAAGGTAGGTGCGATATTGTAAAATTGAAACCACAACTGAGTCATCTCGACAAATGTCTTATATACATTCATAGCCAATTGCGTCAGGGACCAGTCGAGCTCAGATAGAAACTGCGCGATCGTCGGATGCATTTGGAGTCCACCAATATTCTTCAAGATCATAGCATCCATCGCCACTTTCCCACTTGGGGGAGTACAGGCGCGATCTTCCTCAACAAGAAGAGAGAGAACTTGATACAATCATCTAAGACCAACTCCTTATACAAATCATCTATGTTCCTCTTTGTCATCACAAAAATTCATTGCTCAGTAGAAAAATCTCCCTCTCTCCTCTAAAAATATTCACTCTTTGGAAGAGTCTACCGGGAGGTCTACGCCGAAGATGTGGCCACTCCCTTGGTAGTGGAAGCTTGAGAAACCACCTCAAGAATATTCTCCTCTCCAACCAGAGTCACATGAGACACAACCTCAGAGTCCCCTTGCACATCCATATATGTCCTAAGAGAAGAGGACGGAGATTAGGTTACGTCCTCGGCAATAGCCACCATGTCACCCTCACAAGAGGGGTCATAGGGAATCTCGTCCACGCGGAAACATGTTAAAGGTTGGTCCCACCCAACCTCAGAAACTAAAAATCACATATGGGTTCGAACCCATGATACCAAAACATTAAAAGTGGCACCATACTTGAGATCGGGTTTTGTTCGGCATACAATTCGAGGGTCAAGGGATAGATTGGGCCAATAGTATTCATTTCTCTGTAACCGTCTCATGAGTAAATAATTTTCTGGACGAACCCTATCCTCAATCCTAATAAGCTAAAACCCAGAAAAACGCTAAGCATTCCTCTAAGAAATTGGGGCGAAATCTACCAATAAAACAGATACAAAATGTAAACCAATGTCGGAAAGGACTCACCCAAAATGAAAAGAAGACTTTTGGCTGCGGAGTACCTCGGAGAAAAGCGTACCGAAATTGCAAAAAACAAAGAGGAGTTCCTGAAAGCGTAAAACATAGTTGAAGAGCGAAAGAGACGAAGTCAGAAGAAATGATATACAAAATTTCATTCGCCCTTTTATACAAAATTCTTCGACCGGTGGGGATGAAGCGTGCATGAGAAGTTTTGCGAATCAGCCGAAGAAGAACCGACGCAAAAAATGAAATGATCATCTTAACAAACATTGACGTATCAGAAGAAAGGAAGAAACGTCGTTGTATTGAAAGATTATTCAGGAAAAGAATTGTAAGCGATTCTCGAGATATGTCGAGAATAAAATATATATAGTAAAAGTGACGAAGAGTGAATCAGGAAATAATCACTCGCACAAAAGTTCCTTACCATTATACTAAAAAACTATGAAACTGGTATGAGGCTGTTATCTAGGAAATTTGCATGATCAAGATGATGCTCGGTATATCGAGGAGAAGCCAAGTCTCCAACACTAAGGTTCGAGTCAAATAGACCCGAGAACCACCGAAATTTAAGGAACGCCACGTCTTAAATCAAGAACTAGCCCAATTTAGCAGAACTTTGAAGAGAAGAAAAGACAATAGGTCAAAAACTAGTCAATAAAATAAAATACGTGTAAAATAACCGCTTAAAATACTCAACCGAATAAATGTCAAGATAGCACACTAAAGAGGTCAGCGTCGGGCGGTTATACCATTGGGAAGTGAGATTGATCACCCAACGATCCACCAAAATATGAACTCACAACCCAGAATAACTGCATGACTGTTATTCCTGAGAACTTAGATATTTATTAGTTATTATTCACCCATTCTATTGAAACCCCCTATTGTGTTTTCTCTCTTGTATTGGATTCGTTTATAATAAAAGAAAGTCTCGTTTCTTTATTCGGCTTACCTACTTAGTACACCGGAGATTTTTGTGAGATATTATTGTACTAATTTTACAGGTCAACAACATGATAAACGTATATTATATATGAGAGTAAATGATTTTTTCCAGTAAATTTTAATAACAGTTATTAACGAAAATGAAAATAATAGTGTTGAAAGTGGAATTATTTTGAAAAACATCTCTTATTATACCGGAAAATAATATTATCAGGTAGATAGGACGACCCAACGAGCAACTAGATCGTGTCGATTACCATAGGTAAATCAGTTTCGCCAAATAAATTTGATTTACATCATTGCAGCGTAATGCTCTAGGATATGCTATTAATATTCATTCTGAATTATATATCCATGGAGAAATGGATATCAGTCTTAAATGAAGTTGGTTGATGAGTCGTAGTTTATTGACCTAAAAACTTATAAAAGTTTGAAATTTATAAACTCATGTAACATCCCTTTCTCAAAATCTATTATATAGATTCAATTAAAAAATCAGAGTCAAAAGATTCAGTTGACTGTTGGTTATCAACGTCAACTAGGAAGTGTTAATTATAAACCATCGAATTAATAAGTTTTTATACGAAGGAATATATAATTCAACTGGTTTCCTCTCATTTTTCTTGAGCAGAGTACAACATCATCAATAATTCTAGCATTTTATTTTACCTACCAGTTCTGAGTTTAGTGGACAAATTTTTAGGATAGGATTTGATCACTTGAACTTCTTTTTTTTTTATCGTGAATGTATATTTTGTGCATGTATATTTCTGTGTATTTAACGGAGATAATTTAAAAAGTGTAAATACAAAATTGGAATGGATTTATCATTCCACTAATATCACAATTGAATGTCTATTCACTTAAAATGGACTAATTGATCTTACATTATTATAACAAAATTTGGCGAATTAGTCATAGATTCTAAAAATTTAATTTGGTTTTGTCCAGCGTTTTGTAAAAAAAAAAATTAAATGTCCACTTCACTTACGTGACACATTAATTTACGTTGTCTAGTTACTTTAATGTCCTTGGAAATTTCGGCAATTTTTTTTTAATTTTAATTAATTGTTTTGAATTTATCATTAAGAATTCAATATATTTCTTTCATTATTCTAATTTTGAGCAATTTTATTTGGCGAATTAGTTAGATCCTGCATTTTAGGTAGTTAATTGACTCTTTATTTTCATCATAATTAGTTAAAAACATTCATTTATGGCCGGATTTCATATCCATTCATTTTTGAAAACTTATTCTCAACCGAATTCAATTCATTTTATCCATTTATAGTCAAAATTAATTTATTATTCGTATATCCAATATTTATATAAAGATTAAGATCTCTCCCGATTTCTTCATTTACATCGTCCAGTATTATATTTGTTAATTCATATTCAATTTACACTAAAATGGAATTATTCCAATGTAAATTGACGTTTTATAACATTAATTGAATTTTACACCGTAAATTAATTTTTAAATGTAAATTGAAGTTTTTTTTTATCGTTAATTGCATATTAATTTAACAAAACACGATTTTGTTTTATTTTACTAGATGAAAAAATTAAAATTTCATATATGGATTTGAAATCAAAATAAAAACACGAAGAAAAAGAAGAACGAAGAAAAAAATTTAAGCTCCACGAAGGACCGCGACGATCCTCTCCGTCATGAAAGCTTCACATCTCGCCCACACCTTCGCCGATGTTGATCCTCCGCGAAGTGGGGACATTAGAAGCGACAATGTCGCTTCTAATATCCCCGTATTTGAAATTTTGGGGGAAGGGTTTTGGAGCCAAAACATTTGGGCATTAGAAGCGACTAGTGGCTTCTAAATTCCTAATTTCGATACTTACACTAGGACAAAAAAGGCTTTTAGAAGCGACAAAAGTCGCTTCTACAAGTATGTTGCTTCTAAAGTCGCTTCTAAGGTTTTGAAGCGACGAATTAGAAGCGACTAGTCGCTTCTAATGTTTAAAAAAGCTCAAAAAAAGCCTACGAGAATATGGCTGTTTGGGCATTAGAAGCGACATTAGAAGCAACTAGTCGCTTCTAATGCCCAAACAGTCAAAAAAATTAATTTTTTTGACTTTTGGTATATTAATTAAAATTGTTACTTAATTAATTAAAATTATTATTAAATAGTATTATTAATTGACAAACTTAACTAAAAAATGAATTTAATAGAGCTAAAATATATTAACAAACTTATTAAAAACGATTAGAAGATACTTATTAAAACATATTAACAAAATGTATAATCAAAACTAAGAAATTAAAACACTAAAATATTAGCTAACATATAAACCAACCTCTAACAAAAAAAACTAAACCTAATCAAATAAACTACAAAAAGTTAAAAACTTACCAGTTTATGTTGCAATCGACGGAGAGATGCGCTGATTGATACGAAACTCCGACGACCTAAAAATTGACAATTTGAAAAATAATTTCAAAACAAAACAATCAAATTACAAAAATAAACAAACAAAACTAACTATTGAAACGACAATTAAACTAACTAAAACATATTTATAAACAAATTAACGTCGTCAAAATTATCAAACTAAATTCATAATTACGTCAAATAAACAACAATTAAGTTACTAAATTAACAAATTAATTAAGTCAAAACTTCACATATTATCTAAAGTACTATAACATTTGAGATTACTAATTACCAATTATTTATACAAATTAACTAAGTTAGTAACTAATTTTACTAATTCAATTTACATACTTAAATAAATAAATTAATTAAGTCACGACTATAACATATAAAAATTAAATCAAATTAAATATTAAACCTTTAAAACTTACCGATATCAATGACGTAGAGAGGGCCGGAGGAGAGCTCGCCGGTAGATGACGGGACGAAGATCAGAGTGCAGCGAGTCCTTGTCGGAGGAGGGCTGAAAATAAAAAAAAATTAAATATCAAGATCGAGACATACACACGGTTGCAACGACGAAGAAACTTACCCGATGCATCAAAGAAGAGCAGGCCGGCCGGAGAACCGGAGGCGGAGGTGCAAGCGGAGGCGGAGGCGCATGGGCGGAGCTCGTTGGAAGGCATGGGCGGAGCTCGGCGGAAGGCAGTGGCGGAGCTCGGCGGAAGGCAAGGGCAGGGAGGGAGGAGGGATGGGCGAAGAGAAGAGGGAGGGAGGAGGGACAGTCGTAGAGGGGAGGGAGGGAGGAGGGACGGGCGGAGAGAGGGAGGGCGGAGGGGAGGGAGGGTGGCTGGATGGACGGGAGAGAGGGAGGAGGGACGACGGAGCAGGCGGCCGGAGGGTTGGGTGAGGCATAAATTCGGAGGGAAGGGAGAGAGGAAGAGATTTTCAAAGGGGATGAGAAATGGGGGAGGGAGGGGGAGGCTCGGGTGCTTTAAAGCCCTAAAAACATTAGAAGCGACATTAAAAGCGACAAGTCGCTTCTAATGTCCTCCAAAACCAAAACGACGACGTTTTGGTAAGTAGGGGCATTAAAAGCGACTAGTCGCTTCTAATGTCTCCGTAGGTGAAATTTTGGCGGAAAGGTTTTGGAGCCAAATAATTTGGGCAGTAGAAGCGACATTAGAAGCGACTAGTCGCTTCTAATGCCCAATTTTCCAGACTTAGTGAAATTTTGGCGGAAGTGTTTTGGAGCCAAATAATTTGGGCATTAGAAGCGAAATTAGAAGCGACTAGTCGCTTCTAATGCCTAATTTTCCATACTTAGTGAAATTTTGGCGGAAGTGTTTTTGGAGCCAAATAATTTGGGTATTAGAAGCGACTAGTCGCTTGTAATGCTCAAACATACTGAAATATTTGGCGCGGAGAGTGCGAGCGAATAATTTTGGTCTTTAGAAGCTACTTGTCGCTTCTAATATGTCGACTCGGACAATTAGAAGCGACTAGTCGTTTCTAAATGACAAAAAATTCATTTTTCGGGAAAATTCGGGGTGTTTACGTTAGAAGCGACTAGTCGCTTCTAATGCCAAAATGTCGCTTCTAATAGAAGCGACTAATCGCTTCTAATAGAAGCGACTAATCGCTTCTAATTCCCCATGTTGCTTCTAAAGGTATATTTTGTAGTAGTGGTAGTGAAATTTTGGTGGAATGGTTTTGGAGCCAAATAATTTGGTAATTAGAAGCGATATTAGAAGCGACTAGCCGCTTCTAATGCCCACATTTCTACACTTATTGGAATTTTGCAAAGAAGTTTTGGAGCCAAATAATTAGTGCATTAGAAGTGACTTGTCGCTTCTAATGCCCAAATATACTGAAAAAATTGACGGGGAAGTAGTAAGTCAACAATTTTGGCCTTAGAAGCGACTAGTCGCTTCTAATAAGTCGACTCGGGCCATTAGAAGCGACTAATCGCTTCTAAAAGTAAAAAAATTCGATTTTTTTAGAAAATTCGGGGTGTTCACTAGTCGCTTCTAAAGCTAAATTGTCGCTTCTAATTCCCCATGTCACTTTTAAAAGCATATTTTGTAGTAGTGCGCCGCGCTCACCGCCCACCTCGTCGTGCGCTGCGGAGAAGTGGTGATTTTCCTCCTCCGTAACTGCGCAGAGCTCGTCTTCGTCTTCTCCGGCGCCTCCATCATCTTCGCGACGATTTCATTTCTAAGAGAAAAAAAATCAGAATACTGTAAACTATTTTAGCTAGAAACAGAAATGAAGAACTCGTCGAACAAAAAATCAAAATCGTATTCATTAACACTAATTTTTTTGTAAAGGAAAAACTTGAAACCTGTAAACCGCTCTCATTTTTTCATATAATTCTTTATAAAACGTTGTGACGATCGTTCGCGTAAATTGTTTTAGAAATCGAAATGATTTGGGTTTTTGAGAGAAGATTTTTGGAAATCAATTGTTTTTCATGCAGGAGATATATCTCTCTCTTAGAGATCGTGTATATCATCAGTAGCAATAAATATGTGCGGTTTTCTAAGGAGCCATTGACCAAAAAATTTATTTTTAAAATTTGAATATATTTGGGTCGGGATTTTTTTTTTTTTTTGCGGTAAAATTGGAATGAAACTTTTATTAATTAAGGATGTGAACATTTACAAAATTTTACAACGTGTCGAGAAAACAAAATAATCAAACACATATAGAACTATTATATCTATAAACCCTTATTATAATCATTGTTTTTTTTAATTTTAAAACCAAATATTAAAATTTCCCAATTTTAAAGAATCACTATTCAATTCTTACTCTCGTTACATCAAACGAAACATGCCAACGAATAATAACATTGGGAGTTCTTTGAACATGGAAGAAAACTATCCCTTTTGAAGTATGAATTTTGATAGTCTATTTTTTTATAGGTCTAATTTTAGTGATTTGAGATTTAGTTCGATTTTTTTTTATAAAAATGAATATTGAGTAAAAAATCTGTAATGAGAATTTGTAACACTGTTATTTATTCCAATACGTTGTTTTGTCATTTCAGTTAAAAAAAATAAAAATAAGAACTTTGACGTTCTTATTAACTAAAAATTAAACTCAACATTTCATTATAATATATATGCCTAATAACTTAACAAATAAATTCCTTTGATTAAACAAGAAGAATAAATATTATAAAGCAAGAAGAAAAAAGAAGAGAACGTGGTGGGTCAGAGACCTAATGAATGGAAAAAGGCAGAGCTTGGAGTCATTCTGCGTCGAAATTGAAAAGGCATAATTTAGTGCTTCACACTAGAAGACAAAATGGTCCTTTTTTGTGGGTTTTGGGTGTGTCTCGTCTCGCGCAAATATCCACATGACTCTGCTCTTCGCTCTGTGTCACGTCACGTGGATCCCACTCATTCCTATCACTGTCATCATCGTCATCAATTTTTTGTGGTCCTATTTAGTGATTTTTTATTGTTTATTAGGCAGCCACACTATTTCAGATTGATTGATTTTCTTTTCCATTTTTCTCCGCCCTCTTCATTTGCTATCAAATGCTGACATTTTTCTTTTCATATCCTATCGTATTTCAAGCCCTAACTCTTTAAGTCTTATTTATTAATGTTTCCAACTTGCAACTAGTTCATTTTAAAAAAATTGCGCTAAATAATCAAATAAAATAGTGATATTGTTGTTTGAGCATTTATTTATTTATTTAATAAATAGTCATTTATTGTGACGTGTCTGCTACTAATTAGTGGTGATGAGTTATAATTTTAATTAATATATATAAATTTATTTTGATTAATAGTTATTAACCAAATTTTTTTCAAACGTTTGGTTATAAAGCAATGAATATGTTTTAAAGTGCTATATTACTATTTATCTCTTGATTTTTACGGAGAGATATCGATATTGGTTTATGAAAATTATATAATTAGTTTATGAAAATATTATATAATTAATCTTTCGTAAATATTAAATAAAGAGCTGTAAGAGTGACGTTATATATTTTTCTTTAAATTTTTAATTTAAATAAAAATGTGAAATATTCAAGTTAATTTATGCGCAAGTATATGTACGTAATTGTTATATTTTAGGAAGCGTACATGATTATTCTATATAATATTTACAAAACATTAAATATATAATAATGTAAAATTATATATATTTAATGGATCCAATGAAAAATAACTTCTTAATAATCTCGTGATTCTATTTCTACTTTCTTTCTAAAATCTTATTTGATTTTTCTACATCTGTTCTGAATCTTACGTCCAAATGGACACTTAAGATATTTCTTAGTGAAAATTAAAATAAACGAAAAAAAAAAAGAATATTTAATTTGTAATGTCTTAGTAGTAGTAGTTTTGTAGTCAAATGGTGTGTTAAAAGTCAAACCAATATGGATAACAAGCAAAAAAATCATATTTGATCTTAGTAGCTTCACTTTCATCGGCTTATTTATTTCTTTCTGTATATAAATCGTGGTGTATATATGGCAGTTAAATGATTTAACTTAAATCTAAGACAATTAGCTTGGGAAACTTCTCTGTGTATTGATGTCGATGGTTTTTTTCGATCTTCTTAAATAGTTGGTTGTAAAAACACACACACACAATTATATATGGAGTCTCTTATACAATAAATAGGTGTTCCATCACAAAAGTTGCAATAGTATGAACATGACCGGCGTCACGCTGATCTCGTTTAATTTTGGTGTGTTCTAACCGAACGTGCAATATGGCTCTTAGTGGTTGAATAATTAATTCAACGGTCAAAAGAATAAAGAAGAATCAGAGGATGTGCCGCACAAAAAAATTCGAAAAGTTTGCCCAGGAAAAATTACACTCAATTCAGCATCTATTTAAAAAAAAATCATTTTCAACTGTTAATTTTACGAGATGAGTTTTTAATATATGTGTATATTATTTTTGTAACTTATTTCATGTTTCTTACATAACAAATTTATGCACGTACATGACATAACAAATTTATTAGCTATGATTAAAGACGTTATTTATGTGACACTAAATAGACGTTATTTCCAGATAATTATTTTTGCCTTTATAACTATTTACAAGTAGCAGTTAACATGGCTGGGATCTACTCCCAACGACAAACTATAATTAAACAAAGGAAAAAATCAGTATGTTTAACAAAAAATAGCGTTTCACTCAAGTTTACGTTTGATAATTTCATTAACTTAACGTATGATTAATTTTTCGTAAATAACCAAAATGAATTTATTTATGATATTAATGAGTTTAAAATGCCCTTCAAACTATTAGGCGGGGAATCCAAACAGACAATATCGTATCCACTCTCATATTAATCTTTCATCCTCTATTATATATTACCTCACTCACAAACTAATGGAATAACAGAAAATAACTAAATAAATAAATAACAGAATAACCTCTTTTCTACTCTATAAAACACCCCAAAATAGCCCAAGAATCACTCACAATCACAAACACATACAACTCTCTCTCTCCTCTCTCTCAAAAGAATGATCGAGAAACTCCCGTCGCAGCCCCTCGCGGCGGCGATGAACGCGACGATACTGGGAGAGTGCCACGTCAGCGGTGACGTGGTGGTGCTGGCCCACGGGTTCGGGGCGGACCAGTCGGTGTGGGAGAAAGTGGGGCCGTGTTTGGCGCTCCACCGGCGCGTGGTGGCCTTCGACTGGCTCTTCTCCGGCGCCGCCTCCCTGGAAAGCGGACTTTTCTCGCCGGAGAAGTACTCTTCCTACGACGCGTTTGCCGAGGACTTGGTCTGTCTTCTTGACGAGTTGGCCTTCAAATCGGTGGTCTTCGTTGGTCACTCCATGTCCGCCATGATTGGATGTATTGCCTCTATCAAGAGACCTGATCTCTTTAAGTCCCTTGTGCTCATCGGAGCTTCTCCTAGGTAATAACATATTTATAACAATTATATATATATATATATATATATATATATATATATATGTATATATTCATGATTATCGGGTCATCTTGAATGTTTTGCCTTCTCCTATTCTTATTCATGTTCAACGTTTTGCCTTCTCAGGTTATTTTTTAATTTATTTTATCATGTTTCTACTTTTTGTTTTAATGTTTCTACGTATTTATCTAAAATAAAACAAAATTGTCTAATATAAGATAAAAAGGCGCGCATATAGTGATAAGGTTTTCCTGCTGAAGAACCCCTTCAATACTACGATTTAAGGAGTTTTTATTTAGCACAAATTATACTTAAGGTTTAAATCGTTATCCAAGCTACAATTTTTCATATATTAAAGCCTTAGTTCTCAAACTACTGAATATTTTTATACGAGTAAACGTGGACGGCGCCCTACTTTATTAATAGCGAAATGGCCAATAAAGTTAAAGCATCTCCTAATTGTGTTAAAAACATATTAAAATTTAAAACATACTTACTAGTCGAAGTAACATGTTAACGTAATATGATAAATAAAGTCAACCATATCCCATCACTCTAGTGATGCTTTTTTTAAAAAAAGCAAACATTTTATTTTGTGAGCATGTTAAGGTGTTCAATTATGTAATATATAATTATTATTATGTGTACTTAAAACATATTTTGAGGATTATTTTGCTCAAGAAACTAGTTTTAAGTATATATATATATATATATATATATATATGTACGAAGTTTATGGACTTGACGTATAATTAAATAACTTCACTTCAAAAATGCAAAACAAAACTTAAGTGGCTTTCATCTCATGTACAATGAATTCATGTTTTATGTGGACGTACGGCTATTTTCTGAGCTTCAATAACTTATTACCGAAAGTTGTTGAACGACTATTAAAAGAACAAGCTTGTATTAGTCATCCACTTATTTGATAATACGTTAATTGACACTGCTTTATGACTTTGTGTACGCTAGTGAGCTCATTTATCATGTAGTTGGCCATTCATTTATTTAATTTTTGTAGTTATATGTTAAACTTCTCGTTGACCATTCTTATAAGCTAGTCAATTCCATATTTGATCGAATAATAAACATCACTTGTTTATTTTCCTTTATACCAACTATTTACTCAATTTTTTTTATTCGAAAAAAATAAAAATAATTGTAAAACAGGTACATGAACACGGAGGGTTATGAAGGAGGGTTCGAGAAGTCAGAGATAGAGCACATCCTATCGAACATAGAGTCAAACTACTACGGTTGGGCGTCGCACTTCGCTACCATGGTGGTGGACGCAGCGGATCCGCACTCCGTGGAGAAGTTCGAGAAGTGCCTCGTGCGGATGCTGCCACGCGTCGCGCTTCCAATGGCCAAGGTGGTGTTCTACTGCGACGAACGCGATACGCTGGAGAAGGTCACGGTTCCCTGCACCATCATCCAGACCGGGAGCGACGTGGTGGTCCCGGACGCCGTAGGATTCTACATGCAGAAGAAGATGGTCAACACCAAAACAACGGTCGAGATCATCGGAAGCACCACCGGCCATTTCCCGATGCTGACCGCGCACCTTGAGCTTCTTGACGCGCTCAGCGTTGTTTTGGGAATTTATAAAAATCCATGATTTAATAATTTGCTCCAAATAATTGTGTATTATTCTCTCAGAAAGGCTTTTTTTAATCTCTTGAAGGCGTTTTTCTGATGACGTGGCGCAGTGGCAAGTGGGTATTTAAGGAGTTTAAGATAGTTTTATGTATCTTTTCTTTCTTTTTTCTGTAAATTTAAGTTAAGCTGGTTTTTATGTAAATTTTATGTTCATTAATATTATCGACGCCAGTTTGTGTTCAGTCAATATTTTGACAAGTAATATACGTGATGGCAATTCCCTTCCTGTAATGTTTTTATTTACTTTAATATTGTATTGTTTATGGGAAAATATCATCCGCGTCTTATGAAATGTTAGATTGCAATCAACTTTGCATTTACAAGCCGATCAAATTATATGAAAAACAACATTAAGTTTTATCAATTATTGATTTATCCGATGATCTAGTGGATTTTCTTTTAGTGTCTTTTGTCAACCCTGAACCATGCTTAGAAAATTAATGGAGCTAATTTATTACAGACGCAGTTCTGTATGTTAAGGACTGTGAGTAAAACATTAAGAGGATTTAAACGGGCTATTGATCAAATTGATGTAAACATGGTAGTGAAAAAGCCCAATACTGTTATGGGCTAATCATTGCTAATTCAGCCCAACTAGGCAAATTGGCGGAGTACGGATTTGTCATCATGAAAATCCACACTAATTACTTTTAAAAAATAAAAGTTAATGTCACGGGCACGAAGAAAATTTCGTATATAACTCCCCATATGTCGCGAAAAAACTGCGTTACAATAGATAACCTAACGAGCTATATAACTTTTTAAACATATAAAAATTTTGAAATGGGCAACTTTTGAAAAGAAATTGATAAATGGCCAAGTTAATGTTTAACCAAAAATGCTGACCATTAATAGTCTGCCATATATGTTCTAAGGCCACGTAAAACATTGTGACATGTATATATTAAAGCCATTAACTAAGTTTAATATAAACGTTGTCCATTTCACAATTAACCTTCCTAACGTTGCCATTTGACTAATTTTTTGTATTTAAAAATAGTTATGTTTTGAAAAACGTAAAACAGAGAGAGAAGAAGATGATAACTGAGAGGGAAAATCCTCAGCTCATATATTTTTCATTAAGTTGTAACTGATTACATCAATGCTATTTATACATAATAACGTTTATAAAGATTACATTATAACTACTCTAACTACTCTAACGTTGAGTTTGTCTCTCAGCTACAGAAACTGGGACACAGACAGAGTCTTCGTTAGAGCATCATCAGTTTGATCATATGTAGGAACATATCGTATTTCAAGCTCTCGTCGCAGCACCATGTCTCGCACAAAGTGAAGACAATTTCTACATGCTTTGTGCGAGCATGAAAAATAGGATTCGCGGTCATCGCTGCTAAACCAGTGTTGTCACACCAGACAACTGGAATCTGAGTGATTGGAATAAGTAATTCCCGCATAAGAGAGTGTAGCCATGCTATCTCAGCCGCAACATGGGCAAGTGCTCGATACTCCGCTTCTGTACTTGAGCGAGTTACAACACCTTATTTTCGAGAGCTCTACGATACTAAACATCCAACAAGAAAAACACAATATACACTAGTCGATCGACGATCATCGAGACTGCTAGCCCAATCTGCGTCAACGAAGCTCGTAAGCTGTAACGATCAGGTTGGACGAAGTGTAGTTCCATGATGAATCGACCCTTTAAGATACCTTAAAACTCTCTTGCAAGCATGCCAGTGCAACATGCCAGTGCAACATGCTCGGAGACTGCAAGAACTGACTCAACTTGTTGACAGTGTGAGCGATATCTGGACGAGTCATAGTAACGTATTGCAGCGCACCTACCGTGCTACGATAGAGAAAGGGATCATCGAGTTTTTCACCACCTTCATGAGATAAGACTTGTCCTAGAACAGCTGGACTTGCACACGATTTAACTCATGTCATGTTGAGCTTGTGAAGTAAATCAGCGACGTACTTCCCTTGTGACAAATACATCCATGTTTTATCGCGAACAGCCTCAATTCCAAGGAAGTAATGAAGTGAACCAAGTTGCTTCAATGCAAATTGTGCATGAAGATCTATGGTCAGTTGGCTGATGGCTGAGTCATTATTGCCCGTGACTAGTATGTCGTCAACATACACCAACAACAGAATGTACAGCTTGTCTCTAGCATATATGAAGAAAGAGATATCTGACCTTGCTTCTGCAAATCCCCATTGTATAAGAGCACTTCTCAGTCGATCAAACCACGCACGTGGGGCTTGCTTCAAGCCGTAGAGCGCCTTATGGAGTTTGCAGACATGCTTGGGTCGAAGAGGATCTCTGAAGCCATCTGGTTGTGTCATGAACACGTCTTCAGTCAATACGCCGTTGAGGAGGGCATTATTTACATCAATTTGCTTGACATCCCATCCTTTGAACACAGCTAAAGTCAAAACCAACCGGATGGAGCCCCGTTTAACAACAACTGCACTGTACGTTTCATAGAAGTCAATCCCCGGTTGCTGACTAAATCATTTGGCAACGAGCCTCGCTTTGTATCGTTGAATCTTTTCATTGAAAATACTTGACTTTGTACACCCAACGATTTCCAATGACGTTTTGGTCAGGTGGAGCTTGAACTAAAGACCACGTTTGATTCTGGTATAAGTCTTGTAGCTCAACTTTCATAGCCTTTTCCCAATTTTTATCAATGAGCGCTTCAGCTACAGAACGAGGTTCTTGAAGGCCAGGTATTATTTCTAACGGGTGTTTGGATATGGTATATATTTTTAGTTTGTCAATTCCTGATTTAGATCGCGTGTGCATATAGGAAATATTTAGGGTTTCTGTTTGTCGAACAGAGAGTGTATCGTCGGCAGTGATAATTTCTGGTTGACTGGATTCGGGAATAGCTATGGGAATTAAATCTGAACCATGAGAGTTGGGATTCAAATCGTTATTAGGGCTCGACTGTGGTGACTCGGGTTGATTGGTGTTTTCTGGGCTAGGGATATTTTATGGTTATGTGTTGGTTGTGTTTATCAAATATATGCAGTAAGGGATAGATTGATTTGTGGCTATTTGTGGCTCAATGGGACTAATCCGAATACTGGGTTGGTCAATTTGTGGTTCATCTTGGCTAGATTGCGATTAAGTAGAAAACAATCGAGAATATGGAAAATCAAACTCATCAAAAATCGCATTTCTTGTAATATAAGTTCTTCCAGAGCTATGAAGACACTTATAGCCTTTATGTGAAGGACTGTATCCAGGAAACAAACATTTAGCTGACCTGAAATCAAGCTTGTGATCGTTGTATGGTTGAAGATGAGGATACATGTTGCACCCGAAGACTCTGAGGAATGAGTAATCAGGAACTCTGCCAAACAACTTTTGAAAAGGAAATTGATTCTCAAGAACCACTGTAGGCAACGTGTTGATCACAAACACAAATGAGAGAAACGAATCCCACTAGAAGCGTAGAGGCATTTGGGCCTGAGACAACATCGACAAGCCCAGCTCAACTATATGCAGATGTTTCCTTTCAGTTCTGCCATTCTGAGCATGTACGTATGGACACGGGTGCCTCATGGAAATTCCTTGGTTAGCTAGAAAATTAACACATGGTCTGTACTCTCCTCCCCAATCGCACTGAACAACACTGATTTGATCTTTCAACGATCTTTCAACAAACTTTCTGAACGACTTGAATACAACAAGTGCTTCTGACTTGAGTCTAAGTGGATATATCCAAAAAAGCGCGTATAATCATCCATAAAGTGTATGTTATATCGATAGCCCTCGGGAGATTGAACCGATGCTAGTCCCCACAAATCTGTGTGCCTTAGTTGTAAGAGTCGAGTTGTTTTTGTTGTTGAGCTGTTAAATGGTAAAGTATGGCTCTTGCAACATTGACAAGCTTGACAAAATCTGTTTATGTCTTCTTTGAATAAGGAATATTGCATTTATTCAATACAAATTTTACAGTGTTATCAGAGGCATGAGCAAGCCTTCTGTGCCATAATTGCCACTTATTACTAATACAACTATTCTGAGGCAATGTGTTGATCACAAACACAAATGAGAGAAACGAATCCCACTAGAAGCGTAGAGGCATTTGGGCCTGAGACAACATCGACAAGCCCAGCTCAACTATATGCAGATGTTTCCTTTCAGTTCTGCCATTCTGAGCATGTACGTATGGACACGGGTGCCTCATGGAAATTCCTTGGTTAGCTAGAAAATTAACACATGGTCTGTACTCTCCTCCCCAATCGCACTGAACAACACTGATTTGATCTTTCAACGATCTTTCAACAAACTTTCTGAACGACTTGAATACAACAAGTGCTTCTGACTTGAGTCTAAGTGGATATATCCAAGTGAAGCGCGTATAATCATCCATAAAGTGTATGTAATATCGATAGCCCTCGGGAGATTGAACCGATGCTAGTCCCCACAAATCTGTGTGCCTTAGTTGTAAGAGTCGAGTTGTTTTTGTTGTTGAGCTGTTAAATGGTAAAGTATGGCTCTTGCAACATTGACAAGCTTGACAAAATCTGTTTCTGTCTTCTTTGAATAAGGAATATTGCATTTATTCAATACAAATTTTACAGTGTTATCAGAGGCATGAGCAAGCCTTCTGTGCCATAATTGCCACTTATTACTAATACAACTATTTAGACAACAATGACTAAATTTGATACACTGTTTACAGGTTCTAGCTCTTCACAACCAGATATGCAACCACTTGTCTTGACACATGAGCTGTTGAAGACTTTCTTCGGTAGTTGAGACCCTGAGCAATTTGTTCCGAGCAGGTAGAGTATGTTCTCAATTGTGCCTCACATTATTACTCTCTGTGAACTCTTGTCCTTAACAACGCAGCAATCAGAATGAAATTCAATGAAAATATCATTATCAACTGTCAATTGGGAAATACTCACAAGATTCTTTTTAATTTCAGGTACTCTAAGTATTTCGCAACTTATCTGAGATTTATCATGACCATATTTGTTTGACAAAAATGAGTTACCAATATGAGTAATATTGAGGCTTTTACCGTTCCCAACCATGAGTTTTTCTTTTCCTTTGTACGAGGTGCTGATTTGCAGGTTTTCAAGCTCAGACGCAACGTGATTTGTGGCCCCTGAGTCAGCGTACCAAGACCGATCATACAATGTCTCTAGTCCTGCAAAGAAAGCAGACATATCTCTAGCAGCCGATCTGTTTTTCTGATCAGTTTGGTTTGACCCAACTTGTGCTGATGAGCCATGGATGTTCTGTGGCAGAGGAGAGGCTTGATAACTTTCATCAAGTCTGAACCAGCGCGCCGAAGCAATGTGCCCAGGCTTGTTGCATATGTGACAGATCGGTCTTGAATTCATCGTTCCTCTAGCACCATTCGATCTGCCTCTGCCACGTCGACCACAGCCTCTGCCTCTTCCTCTCGCGTCAACATACTTGACCATTGCAGTGTGAGTATAGCTTTCATCTCCTCCATGTAACTGTTCAATTCTTGTTTCTTGCGCTAACGCCATCGCAAGCACTTCTTGAATCGACTGATTTGTGCCATAGGTCTCAAGAGTTCCAAGCTTGTCATTGACCATAGCAACTAAGATGTCATATTTAGTCGGTAGACCCATGAGAATGGATAGAATGAGCTCACCATCTTCAATCTCATGTCCAGTAAGAAAAAGTGCATATGCAATTCCTTCAATTTTCACAAAATAATCGGAGATTGAGAGAGAACCTCTCTTTGTTGACTGGAGTTGAAACTTGAGCATCATGATTCTGGCCTTGGATCTGACAGCGAACAACGATTCGAGCGCTTTCCACAATCCATGCGAGGTCTTCACTCGTGTGACAGATAGCAAAATCATAGTTGACAGAGAAGCAAAAAGCCAACTCAGAAGAAGCTGATCCTCGCGTAACCAGATATGGAATTCTGGATTTATAACTTCGACTTTCTTTTCACGCTCGTCTGTAACTTTCACAATCTGCTATGGTGATAAAAGAGTTCCATGGATGAAGCCTTGGAGATTGTGTCCAACAATAGCCAGTAGCACCTGTGATCTCCAGATCGAGTAGTTATCTCAATCTAATTTGACTGAAATCGCGAAATTCAGAGTTGCGCCAAACCGCGAGTTCAACGCAGTGTTCAGGTCATTGTTAGATCTGTGTTGATGGCGGATAAGTAACATCTTCAGTCGCCATTGATGATTGCTCTGATACCAGGTTAGGTTTTGGAAAACGTAAAACAGAGAGAGAGAAGAAGATGATAACTGGAGGGAAAATCCTCAGCTCATATATTTTTCATTAAGTTGTAACTGATTACATCAATGATATTTATACACAATAACGTTTATAAAGATTACATTGTAACTACTCTAACTGCTCTAACTAACTCCACACTCTACGCTGGCACTCGATGCGTGGACTTAGCTGAGCTTACTCTGTTAAAAATTAATTGAACACAAAATAATTTTTTGTGGTCATCACACTTTTACGATGTGGAAAGACACTTTGATATTCTTTTCTCTTGTCGAAAGTCATTGGATCCATCGAACTTGGTCAGATTCCAGCAAGCAAAATACAAGAATTGAGATCCAAACCAAAAAACCACAACTCGTGAATGAATTAGTTTTTAAGGATAAAATTGAATGTATTCGTAGATTTTCAACACGGGTCAAGAACATAAAAATGATTACAAACAAACGAAATAAAGTTCAAATATACAGCGGACTATGAATGTGATAATTGAATTTTCGGAATTTCTGGGATCTACAATGCAAACATCTTAAATTGCTTTGTTGTTGATGTGGTAATTACATGTCATTTTTTATTTGATAATTTATTATATTGAAAGTAATCATTGTAGATTTGGTGCCATAGCATATTCTCGGTGCTAACTTGAACTTTTGCTCAAAAAATTAATAAAATAATAAAACACCATTGACGTGGGTTGTGTAGGACTCACTTTAATCAGCTTTTAGTGTTTCCACCATTAAAATAATTTTTATGCAAGATGTCAAATTGTTAATATAAAAAATAAATAAAAAATATTTTTTTGTTGATGTGAAAAGTAATTTGAGATGGTACTATTGGAGTTGCTCTTAAGATATAAAATGAGAGAAATCTAATTCAATTAAAGTTTAAAATTAAAGGGGAGCTTTTACAATGTTTGTGGGTTACTTTATAATTTTGGTGTTGCAATTTATTTAGTGTAGTTTTGAGGAGAGATTTATACATGAGTTTGTAGATTAGAGTTGTTTGCATATTGTTCCTTGATTGAGCCCTCTAATTTCTCTTGATCTAATTCCCTTGCCTTGTATAATATTGAATTTAACATGTGATTGAATTTGGACGTTGCAACCATCTCTTTGAAGAACTTGTAATCCAAGTTAGAATTCATCTGAAAGTGCTCAAGGAAATGAATTTCTAGCCAAAGACTCGTGACATGCTTGTCAAATACTATTATGCAGTCCATTGCATACAAAATTCATTTGTAACCCTTTTCTTTACCCTTGGCCCTTAAGTAGCGTGTGTTGTTGACCACGAACTTAAACTCTCAATCATTCTTTATGTTTTTTTCTTCAACACGTAACTTAGATGACCAATAATAAAAAAAGCTATACCTAATTTTACAAGAAACCACATAGGCTTGATCGAAAGTTTAAATTTCTCATAATCTTATTTGTTCTCTGTTCACCATCGTCATTGTTAATGCAAAAATGTCGAGTACACTCTATGATCTCACGCCATCAAAATCCTTATCGCTAGCCTCTCCAATATTGCATATACATCATTCATGACGTCGCAACAATCGTTACCGTTCGTGCTAGGAGCTTCACCGCTTCTTCGTCTTCTTTATGCTTTGCTTTCTCAACCTGAAATATTTTGTCATCACGACCCTCACATGAACAAAGGAAGGAAGTTGAAATACCTTTTTCGTGGGTGTCCTTCCATTAACTCACGAAAGTGGTATTTCCGTGAGAAATTCGGGTGTCTTCTGAAGTTATATAAAAATGATATTTTTGTGAGGCGGAACGGAAATACCATTTTTTTGTATAAAAACAAATTCAAATTATAAACTGAAAGGATTAACATGTCACTTCAAACTATAAACTGAAAGGATTAAAATGTCAAAATTTAAAATGAAAGTACTAATATGTAAAGTGAAATGCATATTCATTCATGAGTTAAAAAAAGTATGAGTGAAATTAAATTTCATAAATAATAATGTTTCTAAAGTTTAACTAATAAATACTCATTTTATTATGTATATAAATTATAAATATTAACTATATAATACTAAATGTTATAGGGATGAAATATGACTAGTTAGAAATGAAAAGAAATGAGGTTGATTGCTTAGAAATGAAAATAAATGAGTTTTATTTATTGATGATCGAAAATGTAAATAACTATAAAAAGAAATTAAACAGTTCATTCCTAACGATAATTAAATTAACTGTTAAGATTTCTTCAAAAATTTAAACATTCGTCGGCTGAACTAACCGTACAAAAATGCCTTAACTTTTCATGTGTGCTTTCTTTGCAATTTTGTCAATCAAGTAGCAAAATACTTTTTTCTGGTTTGGGAAATACGTAAGATATCTTTAACAAAGATTATGATTTTGATCTTGAATTTGTGACTATAGGGTTCTTGTGATTGTCGACAGTTTTTTTGTAATTCAATTTTATAAATTAACATAAACAACATACGAAACAAGCAAAACTGTTAGATGTTTATTGTTTAACTTTATTTGTTCATTTTGAACTTAACTTATTACGCCGCCACTAAAAATTATAAGCATATAAATAATGTTTGAGATCGTTAAGAACATTTTTAATGATAAAACAAAATAACATTAATTTAAGTTGTCACGTTATATCTTGAAACTACAATATATTTAAGCTAAATCTAGTTTTAGCATTAAGTTATAGGTTAAATGTATTCACATGTCAATAATAAAAAAAAAATTAAATTCTCACTTATTATTAATAATATTTTAATCTATTTATGCAATTCAAATTAATATTTTCATGAATATGAGTCTCGTATATTTAACTTAACAAATTAGCTCTATAAAATTATCGACTTACTAAACTAATATACAAAGTACAAAATAATAATTAAACTATTTAGCTAAAAACAATAAATATCAGTTTTTACCAGCCAAAAAAAATGCTTCTCTCCCTCTTGGAGAGACAAAAAATAATCGGAGTTGTTAGGTTTTTCTTGTTTCAACCAATTAGATTTACACACGTCAGGTCATGCAGTTCTCGTTTCTTTCGAGCTCACACCCATTTTCGTGTCACATGATTAGAATGACAAATTAGAATCGATATCATAATCAAATAAAAATTGGAAGAGGAAATAATGCTCAAGGCTTCCAGATTTCTCATCACCAAATCGAGCTCTATTTTCGTGCCCAGATACTTTCCCAAGCACATTTTTCTTCACAAACCCTCGATTCGAACCTTCTCCGCCATGGCTTCAGGCTCCGGCGACTTCGTCATCGGTACCATCCACCCCAACGGCCTCGCCGTCATCACTCTCGATCGCCCGAAAGCTCTCAACGCCATGAACTTAGGTTTTTGTTTCCTTTTTTCTTCTTATTATTATATAAACAGAATTAATATAGAAGTGTGACTCGCACTCTGTTGGTTCTGATGATATTGATATTCCAGTAAGAAACAAATTATAACTATGAAAACGAGTGTTCATGTTAAAGGCTATTACTTCGCCGATTTAGAGTCGTATTCTGTTCAGTTGTCGTATAGCAACAATTACCAGGGCAAAGAATGAACCGAATTGATTCTTTAAATGCACTGTGAAATAAAGGGGAATTTGTATACTAATGCAGATATGGATGTGAAATACAAACGTTATCTTGACGAGTGGGAGTCTGATCCAAGCGTGAAATGCGTGCTGGTTAATAGCAGCTCGCCACGTGCCTTTTGTGCCGGTAAACAGCCGATAATCTAGATCATTTTTTTCCTTTTTTTCTAGGGCGATCCTGGTTACACATGATTTTTGAAATGACGTTATGCTTTGAGTTCACTACTATTTTATCTTTGTTTGAACTTTGAACAAAGCTTTTCACATTTCTCTGTTTACAAGAGATTATTATTATGGTGCTGAGAGGTAGAGAGAGTTTCAAGGTAATCAATGATGGGTGATGCAGGTATGGATATAAAAGGGGTTGTTGCTGAAATTCAAAAGGACAAGAACACTCCTCTTGTTCAAAAGGTTTCTTCATAACGTTTGTTTTGGTTTAGCTGTGTATTTATTTTCGGGTCTGTTGTTCGACGATTCTTGAGAAAATTTATATTTTAGCAGATTTCTTCGTTTTCCCTTTCCGATTGCTTAGTTTGATGTGTGTTGAGATGTTCTTTGGTTGTCCGGTCACGATAACCCATATATTAGTTTATCTGCAGGTGGTGATGTGAAGCTGATATCCACTAAAAACCAACTGTCAGATATGATTGAGGTCTTGTTGTGTTCTTCAAACTGTGAATTGTTGGATTCATAACCTTATACTTCTTAATTAACTTGAATACAAGAAGTTGACTCGTGTGCCATTGTCCGACTTCTGAAAAATGTTGATTTTTATTGGACTATCAATTACAACTAGACTACTTCAACAAAGTAGCTATGATTATTTGGCATTTGGATTAAAATATGAAAATAATAATATTCTAGGGGTGGTAGAAGAATGTCAAAGATTTTTATAAGGTAACAACATGGAATCACTAGTAGGAAAGAAAATAGATTTAAAATGTACAATCAGATTTGGCTCTGGTAGTTCTCCAGTCAGGGGTGAAACACTTCTAAATGTTTTATAGCTCGAACAATATGGCTACACCAAATTTTAAATTGGAATTCTGCCAAGCAATATGGTAGATAATATTCATTTTGAAACATTCTCTAAATATTGTTGGCGCTCTTTCTTAAGTTGGCTCTGCTCTGTCAAATTTTTGAATTTTAAGATGGTGCATATTACGGAATCATATTTGGACAGTTTACATGTGGTAATTGGCATATATGCAGGTTTTCTCTGCTGAGTACTCCTTGATATGCAAAATCTCTGAGTATAAGAAACCATATATAAGCTTTATGGATGGAATCACAATGGGGTTTGGTATTGGTTTATCAGGCCATGGTCGCTATCGCATCATAACAGAGGTACTATTTTTTTTTTAAAAGAAACCTGATATCTATAGAAATCCATAATTACAATGCAAAAAGGAGAGAATCAAAACAACCGAACAACCCAGATCCACCGCACAAGCTGCGATGGCCTGGCCTTGGAGAAAGGAAAGTCCCCCTAAAAAGAATACTAGAGAGGTACAGAGCACTAGCCGGGTTCCTAACTAGAACAGACACTGAAAAATCTATAAATTACCACAAGAGGAAAACAATCAGAACCCTAATTTCAAGTTTATAGAACCGATGATTTCGTAGGTGGAAGAATCTACATCTCTTGTATTATCAGCTACTCATGGTCGTTTCTGAAGATTTTTCTTAATCTCTGCGTTATTTTGATATGCTGTAGAGGACCGTTATGGCTATGCCTGAAAATGGGATTGGTTTGTTTCCCGATGTGGGGTTCTCATATATAGCTGCTCAAACTCCTGGACAAGGATCTGTTGGTACGTTTTCTGCCTCGTAGTTTGTTTGTTCACCGAGTATGAGATATTTGGAAAAAGCTTTTTTTTTTTAATTTGTGTATTGGATCCATATGTTTGTGATTGTCTGAGAAAAGTTTATATCTCTAGGTGCGTACATTGGAATAACTGGAAAACGGATTAGTACGCCATCAGATGCTCTATACGTAGGCCTTGGATCACATTATGTTCCATCGGGAAATTTACCTTCACTGAAAGAAGCCCTTTTGTCGATTACCTTGTATGCATCCGTGACCAGATTTCACTTTTTGTTTCATTCAACATCTTCGCTTCCCATTAGATATTGACTAGCTTGTTGATCAGCTCACAGGATCCACAACAAGACGTTATTTCACTTTTGGGAAATTTTAGTAGCAAGCCTGATGCTGAGCCCCAACTGGGTTTGCTTCTACCTCAGATTACTTCCTCATTTGGCCTAAATAAGTCGGTCACTGAGACAGTTGAAGAACTCAAAAGACAGACACAGAGTTCAGATCCAACTGGTGAGTTTCTAAATTAGGTTTCTGATGTAAATGATGAGAGTTAGTTTACATAGCACTTTTGCTTATCTCTGTATTGCAACCTACAGTGGTGGCGTGGGCAAACGAAGCCCTTCAAGGCATTGCAAAGGGAGCTCCATTTTCACATTGCTTAACGCAGAAATATTTCTCAAAGATTGCATCTGCACATGGAAAGAGTGGCAATGAGTTGTCTACGGTGAGTTTTGGCTTCTCTTTTTGCATCATCGTACATATGTTGCATCTTCTTTGGTGTATTTTAATTAATAGTTATACTATTTAACTTTAAGATTGCTTGGGTAATGTCCTTGATACGATCTAGCTCACTGGTGTAATGAAAACGGAGTATCGCATCGCCCTAAGGTCATCTTTGAGAAGCGATTTTGCTGAAGGTGTTCGAGCAGTTCTGATTGACAAGGATCAGGTACGCCTATCATCCTCAAACTCTATGCCTAGCTAAATATTTCATGTCTGAAATAAGCCCAATTGAAACTGCATTTGTATCGGTAACTTGATATGAATGTTTCATGCTGAAAATTATTGATATGATTACTTGGCAAAGTTATGGTATCCCTTCCATTCGGTCTTCTCAAGGTGTTACATGGTTTCTTTAACATGTGCAAAAAATAGATCATAGCTTGATTGTTTTCATCTTGCAGAATCCGAAGTGGGATCCTAAAAGCTTAGAGGAAGTTGATCACAGCAAAGTTGAAGCCATCTTTGAACCGCTGAGCCCAAATGTTGATGAACTGGTTGTCTGATTTTTCATGAAACACTTCCATACAGCCTGAGTTTGGAAATAAAGGTGCTTTGTTTATTACAACTTGTATCGTGTAAATGAGATTTTTAGCAGGCCAGATTTTTATGTTCACTATCTGTCATGAGTCATAACAAATTTAACATCTTCAAATAATTGCATTTTCTTGACTTTTCAGCCTGAAGTTTTGGAATGCATCACATGCTCTTTTGAGTTTCAAACTATTTGCAGCTTTGTTTAGACTTGTAGTTCACTAACATTCTGAATCCATTTTCTCTGGGATTTTAGCAGGAAAATAAAATTACTATTTAGAAAGGTCTAGGAAATTTGAGTAGTTCCACTAGGCCAAGTCACCACTCAGACACTGTAACAGCCCCAAGTATCCGAAACTTTCAGGGCGGATATACCTGTACCAAATGATCATGAAAAATATACCAAATTAGAATGGCTAGAATGCAAATAAACTGACTATTAAATAAATTAAAATATGAGGATGAGAGCTCCGTGTCGGAAAAAAAACCAGTAATAACCAGGCTACAATTTTGCTTGTACAAGTATGTCCGACATATAATATTTGCTACACGAGTCACCGGGATTAAGCTTTCGACATCTCCTTCTAAGCACACAAAAGAGAGAAAGAGAGATAAGAGAGCCTATTGCAATGTTATTACTTGCCGTGCAAAAAATCTTGAGTCCTAATGTGTCCAACTTCGTTCTTTGGTACAAAACTTCCAAGAAGCTTTAGATCATAACCAAGTAGAAAGTACTTAATTGCATCTATGCCCATCAATATCAATGAGCAAAAAAAAACGCCTACTGGTACTACACCACATAGAGACGGGGGCAATATTGAAACCTCTCTCTCTCACTCAATCCAGTCCGGGAACATCGACGGCGATGACATCGTCACGTTCTTGACGGACTTTCTGTTTTCTGATATTAGTTTGTTTGCAGATTTGAACCTTGGTGCTTAAGTTATCCTCACTCGCGAGTCAGTCCCGCATCACTTGGTAGCAGATTCGTACGGTGAAACCCTCGAGCTTGGCGAGCTCAATCTCCAAATCCCAAAGGGTTCAATCACCTCTCCGTTTCGGTACTTGTCTCTTTGACCAAGAACTTTTAAGCCTCTTAACATTATTTAGGCTATATGAAACACTTTCGTACACATAATTACTTCATGGAAATAAAGATTTATTACATTTGTACGGAGTACATGAGATTTTCGGCAGACATACCGTTCTGTTCAGTCGTCCGTTAGTCAAATTTAACATCTTTGAATAATTGCATTTGCTTGATGTTTCAGCCTGAAGTTCCAAACCTCTCCTATATTCAGCCGTGTTTAGACTTGCACTACAATTCACTAATATCCTAGATCCATTTTCTCTGGAATTTCATAGCAGATAAAATAAATTATGAAGGCCCTATGATATTTGAGAGGTTTCACTAAGCGAAGTCACCGCTCCTCAGACTCTGTAACAGGTCCAGGTATCCAAAACTTTCCGGACGAATATACCTGAACCAATCGATGATGAAAAATTAAACAAAATTAGAATGGTTGTAAATAACAGACTACGTGATCAATTTAAACCACAAGTATGAGAGAGAAAGAGAGACCCGTGTCGAAACAAAAAATCAATAATGACCAGGCTGCAATTTGGCTTGTATAAGTATGTACGGCGTAATATATTTGCTACATGAGTAACTGGGATCAACTTGAAGCTCTCAACCTCTCCATCTAAGCACACAAGAGAGAGAGAGGGAGATAAGATGAGAACCTATTGCAATATAATTACTTGCTGTCCAAGAAAGCTTAGTCCTGATGTGCTCACCTTCGTTCTTCGGTACAAAGGTTTCAGGAAGCTTTAGATCGTAGCAAAATAGAAAATCCCTTTTGTATCTTTGCCCATCAATATCCATGTACGAAACAGCGCCTGTTGGTATTGCACTACACAGGTACGTGAACGAACGATATCAAAACCCACGAGTCGTGAAAAACTAAAAAAAAGTATTTTCTAAACCCATTTAAAAATTGATGGTGGTCCAAGAACTACCTGCTTGAAATGGATCTGGGAATCCCAGCTTCCTCTTGGCATTCCTTCACGACATTCTCTCCACAAGCAATCCCGTGAGGCTAAATATAAAATAAGAAAAGAGAAATAAGTCTGATATAATAAACCTTCCATAGAGCATACTCTTTTTAAAAAGTGAATTAATGATTTCCCGTGTCATTCATCACGAATCGTGAATAAAGTGCTCTTTTCGAAGGTCCTAGTTAAGTTTGATTTACAAAGTGAATCAGTAAATAGTTACAAACCAATCCTCCGGCAACTAGGTGATCGAGCATTCCTGGGTAAGTGGATTTCGTCTCACTTCTCTTTGCGACCCACAAGTATTTCTGGCCTCCTTTCTCGACATAACCATTCAAATGAATTCCATAAGCCTGTCATTTTTATAAGAGTCTATTAGCTATATACCCATAAAAACGTTTACTAATTTCAAAATACCCAACGTTTTGTAAATTTTGCGTAAATATCTAACTCAAATTGTTTACAAAATTATTCGGACTATTTTGGCCCGAATTTGGAATTGTTTACAAAGCTACAAAATGAGGGTAATTTGGACCCATTCGTGTAAACAAAACTGGATGGGTATTTACAAAAAAATTACAAAACGTTGGGTATTTTGAAAACACTAAACATAAAAGTGGGTAAAGGGCCGATTTTTTGTTTTTATAATTTACAATTTCCTCAGCCAGTATTTACAACAAGAAAATAAATGATTCTCAAAATCATACCTTGATTCCGAAATACGGAGCAGCAGCGCGCTCCAGCGAGAATAGGGTTGGTCCGCCGAACGACGAACTCACAGGGTATAGCTGAGTGAACCAATCAGGACAGACCGTAAATAAATTGGAATTTAAAGCAATGAACTTTCTTTCAATTCCAATTCCAATTCATGTATGTAAATAAAAAATGAGGAATAGTGATTCTCAACACAGACTATTAAAGTTGACTCATTACCTCGTTTCGGAAACCAGGAATGAGTTCTTCACCCAAGCTTCGAACCACATCTCCCAGAGCCCTGGTCCGATATTCCGGAGTCCCGAGGGACGGGTTCAACGATAAGCTGTTTCGGCTATGCCCATTCGCTGAGAAGGTAAACACGTTCTCAAATTTCCTCAAATGCTCTGCGAAGCTGAAAGGACTCAGAATTTTAGAGCGCGAAGAAATAACAGTGCTTGGACTTAAAAGAAGAAATGAGCTTACAGGTTGTGAACGTAGCCAACTGTGAGATCCTCAAACACGAACGGCATGAACTCGATCAGCCTTTCCTGCGATCAATGTATCAAACACGTGTCTGGAGAGCGAAGAAACGGAGAGATTGAGAGAGAGATTTACTTACCGAGCCGCGATTGCAGAAGTGGACCTTATCAGAGAAGCCTCTGAGATCGGACGGGTCGTCGGGTTGGGGTTGGGAAATATGGACGATATCGTCCCAAGATAAGCTTGTCGTCGTCGCTTTTGCTGAAGTTCTGTAACGAGAGATGATTGGGGAGCGAAGAAGGCAAGGAAACGATGACTTCGCGAGGGTGGTCGGAGACGCTCCGATGGCGGCGAGGGAGTGTCGTAGGCGGAGGGAGATATGAGTGCTGATGCTAGCCATCGGACTTGACCTCAAATGAGAGAGAGAGAGGGACTTCAGTCCCAGTGGCCGAATTAAAGACAGTAGTTTTCTAAACTGTTGTCATTTCCAAGTTGCGACACGGTTGTTCTATTTTTTTTAAGAGAGGAATGACGTTTTCTTATTTTAGTATAAAATAATGTTAAACAAATTAAGCCAAAATATTGTTTCAAGTACGTTTATTTATACTATATTATGTAAAATTTATTTGTTATTATCATTTTACATAAAATAATAATCAAAGGCTTTGTTCAATTTTCTTACAAGATTTGAAATACCGATGATCGATTTTACGTCGGTGATGCAAAAATCAAACGCAAAAATATCATAAAATGATTTTATATACGGTGAAAAAATATCGTAATTACAAAAGATATAAGAAAATAAGAATAAAATCACGCGCACCAATATAGACATCTCTAAAACAAACTAAGCCACTAATCTCTCAAGCGGAATTATAACTCTCGATCATTAACTCTAATGACCGCATCCGAACAAATAAAGACAAGTTTCATTAAAGTTGAACTCGAGTCGTGGTTAACCGCAAATTAGGTTATGCACTGAAACATTATAAAGACGCGAAATATAAATAATATAAAACTCGTCTAAATGTCTCACATCTTTGAAGATGCGGAGCAGTAGCGTCTCAAATTCTATCGCATGCGTCAATCTTTCTAACGCCGCATTGACTACTCCCAAACAGTCGGATTGGATCTCCACTTTCATGTCACCGATGTTAAGCGATAACTCTATATTTTGGAGGATCGTATACGCCTCCGCAAGTTAGGGGAAAACTTTAAGTCAGAAAAAGTGATGTGCAGCGATCACATGTCCGGTGTGATTTCTAGTAATACAGCTCACATCGAATCCTCCCTGGTCGTGAGTCAGAGCGACATCGACATTAAACGAGATGAAACTCGCTATCAGCTGCTGCATCACTAAGGAAGGTTTTCTGAACTTCTCGATTAAGCTAACCATCCACTGAACTATCTCATGCGTGCCTCCCGGATAAGACATTGTTCTTGTGGTCCCATAACTCCCAAATAATAGTAATAAAAAGTTCATATGTACTAACGTCAAGAATGGTGCAAAAGACGTCTTTGTTCTAAACGGCGGAAATATGTGACCGAAGTCAATCTCCTTTTAGACTCTCCTACTACAACCGCACCTCTAAATCGCATAAACCAATGTGTTTCTCGTCCATTGACACAATGGCTAAAAATATGATTACTAAATAATATATACATAATATTGGGTACAACAGTTTTTTATGGGAAAATTATTCTCTAGTACACTATTTAAAGAAAAAATATAAAGAAAATTATAGCCCATTTGATACTCATGCTTTCCCACGTAAACCTTTTTCACTCAAGTTTTTGGGAAAAGGCCAAACGCAATAGAGCATCATATAATGTAAACAAACTTAATTCGTTTAAGGATTTCTTTTGTATTGAATAAAGCGGCAGTGTTTTAACCCATATGAAACATGACATAAAATGACTCTACGGAAAGATGACAAAAATAAGGTGGAGTCTGCTGCAATTATGGTCATGCGTCCCCAACTTCCATGAACAAACAAATTGGGAGAAACTTTTAGGGGCATAAAAGTTTGAAAATTGATCCATAAGCTCATTTAAATTCAATATAGCAGTTATAGGGACATACCTAATTTAGTTAATTGATTCTTTTTTTAAGAAACAAATCTGTTCGCATCTAAGAGACTATTGAGATTTATTCGCCCATCATGCAATATATTTAGGGCTAGTTGCATATATAAGAAGGTAATCGTTATCGAATTACAAGCATAACTGATCACATGAATGTGAGGGATTCTTCTCATTTATTAGTATACTCGTTTTAATATTCCTACCTTCTTTTTCATGACATATGTTTTAACACTTTCTACATGATTCTATATTTGGTTATTTGGTCACACGACTCTCGGTTAACCAAAATATTTGCATAGATGAAAATATATCGAAATCCTCTAACGCGTTTGTTGATGAAAAAGCAAATAACGATAAAGAACTGCCTGAAAAGTAATTCTCGTTTGCCCTTTTAGACCTTGGAAAGTAGCATTATGAATCAGAGTCTTGTTTTTGTAAAATAGCATGAAATAAATGGATTATACTCTTTTGAGTGTGTCCTTGTTTGTCACGGTAAAGGCCTTTCTTTACTTTCTTTTTATCATCAGACGACAAAGAGCAGTGGAAAACGACATGTCGTTGACATACCATTTGTTGCTTTTTTTTCGGCGCTAAAGCACCACCTGATTATAAATCTCAATTAATTTCATTTCTGAAATAACTTGATTAAACCCACGGAATCAATATAGTTCACGCTTTCTCTCTGCAAAACCTCTCTCAATACGAATATCAATATTTTTCTTCTTCTCCTAACTTGACGGCATCATCTTCTCCGTCACAGCTCCGTCTCTGAATCGCTTGACCAACTACGTGTCAGAACATGACTGGTCCGTCGCAAAGCGCCTGTCCTACCCTCAGAACCGTCACCGTCTCATATTCAGACCTCAAGGCAATGAATAGCTCTCTCTTTCGCCTATATGATTTGTGTTGCCGACTCTGTAACGAAAACGAAAGGAAAACACTAAGTTTTATTTCCTGATTGCATGGCCTTTCTTGGCTCGGCTGACGTTTTTTTTTTTTTGCTTTGTTGCTACATCAGAGTGAAGTTTACTAACATTTTGTATCGTAGATTCATGTATTCTCGTTTACTGCCATTGCCTAAGGCGTTTTAATGACTTTCGGTTTGATTGAAGCAGAACAAGAGCGCCGACTTGTCCGCGACGATTGAGGAAGGTTTCGGACCAAACGGACTTGGAATCCTCTCCGTAACCGGTGTATGTGATGAATTTCGTTTGTCAATTTTCTTGTGTTATGCTAATCTGTATTATGTTCGATATTTCTTTTTCTTAAGACATTTTATTTTCTTATTTTCTTAGATTGAGGCTAAACAAGTTCTATAAACATTGACGTTGAAAGAAATGCCTTTGTAGCTTTCGGCTCACTAATTTGCTAAAAATAAAGAGCTTTATGTTGACTGGTTGATTGTTTGGTAGAGAGACTATCAGTTCATTGAAATCAGTCATGTAAATTGATTCAGGCTTGAAATGAATTAACATCAATCCTTATTTCAATAATCACTGCACTAATTTGATTCTTCTTAATTTTCATTTAAATATTTTATTCCCACCAACTTCAAATGTTTGTAGTTGACGCCTTAATCTTGTGACTAAGCTGCAAGTTCCTTTCTTGATGCTTATTAGTCTTTCTGAAAATACATTTTTGTTACTAGTTTCAAATTTTGAAGCTAATACAAATGCCATAGATGTAAGTTTAGTGTGTAGTTTTCTCTTTTTATGTGTTGTAGGTGCCGGGATACTCATCACTACGGAGAAATCTCCTGCGTCTATCTCCAAAGTAAAATACGGAAATACAGTTCCTTTTTATTTAAACGCAGGCCCAAAAGATGCAAAATTATAATTATTTAGTCTAATCGTTCCTTACATTTTGTTAGATTAGCCAACCTGCCTGAAGAAGTGAAAAGGAAGCTTGAAGATCCTTGTAGTAGGTAATATAATGGTGCTTTTATTTCTTCTAACAGCCATATGTGAATGTTCATATGAACATGGAGAAGGGTCGATAATATTTATAATTAAAATTTATTCCTAATATTGATTTATATTTTATTTGAATTTTTTACGTGTGAGCTATAGGTTCTGGTATATGCATTTATTGATTTACTTCGATTTTATAAACAAAAGAAAAAATGCATTCATAAATGATGCAGTTTCTGTTTTTGTGTTTGTTTTTCCTACAATTGATTTATGCTATTGTCGTTTGCCATTGATTTTCAGGTATAACTTTGGATGGAGTCATGGGAAAGAGAAGCTTGAATCAGGGAAGCTTGGTAATTTTATTTATTTTAATCAGCAATGCCTTCGGGCTTTTTTTTTATTATTGAACTTGATAGTGGATGTCGTTCCCCTTGATAAAGGGAAATTTGTGTACACATGCTGTTTATATTTCGTTGGGTACTGTTATGAACAATAGTTTGAAGTTGAATCATGTCAAGTTCTTCAAGTCTGCGTTTTCTCTTCTTTTATTGTTCAAAAACAGATATGCTGAAAGGCTCTTTCTATGCAAATCCCTTATTGGATAGACCTACAACAGATGGATTTCTAATCCAAAGGTAGATATGCTACAAATATTTCTACTGGTAGAGTATTCGTGAATATTGGCATGAGTATGAAACCAGTTCAAGAAGCCATTCGACTCTTTTTATCAAGTAATAATTGTCTTGAATTGTTAACTATAGGTATCCTTCATATTGTGGGTCAAATATATGGCCTGATGATTCATTGCCAGAGTTTGAGGCAGGTATATCACAGGACGGTGGTTTGTTCTTCACTGAATTCTGGATGGTCTTCGAGCGTTCTTGTTTATATATAAGAGTAATATATTTAACGTTTGCTTGTAGCCTTTAAAGCTCTTGGCAAGTTGATGCATGATGTTGGGCTCATCTTGGCATACCATTGTGATCAATATGGTAAGCTCTCATGCTCTATATCCTATTTCTACTTCAACTTTGAACCTGTCCATGAGTGTACAGTTTACTGAAAAATGACAATGTCACCCTTTTATCTTTTTGTTCTAACAAAATATTCTGGGCTTTTGGTTCTTGATTGCTTCTTATTTCTTACGATCATAATTGCCTTCATATGCTCTTTATTAGTTTTGAAAGCGATGAAAATGAGCAAGGATGAAGGCCTTGAAAATATTCTTCTCCGCTCCCGATGCCATAAAGGACGTCTGCTGTATTATTTTCCGACCAGAAAGAGGTGAGTCAATGACTATTATTTTCATAAAGCAAATACTAATTTAACAGAGTAAGTCACTCAATCAATGTGAGAGCTTGAAGCGTGATTTTTCTTTTTAATTTTTGGGTATAAACTTCTATGTTCTTTGAATAACAAGTTTTGCAAATTGCAAGTCTTGGTCGCATTAAGAAGTTTGATTGAGAAGCAAAGTGATATTGTGTGCTTAACTAGTAGGATTCAATTTGCAGTAATGATGGCAACTCTATGTCGTCTTGGTGTGGCTGGCACACAGACCATGGTTCTCTCACAGGTAGCCATTTTTCAGTGCCTTATTTTCAGCAGATCGGTAGTTTTGGAAAACGCATAACATTGTACTCTAATCTTGCCTTATCTCATCATGAAGGTTTGACGTGTGCTATATACAAAAGGGGTGATGAAGAAATACCTTGTCCCGATGGTACTGCTGGTCTTTATATTAAAACTCGATCCGGTCAAATCGTCAGAGTACGCCTTCTTAAGCTTCCTCTTGTGCTATATAATTATTCATTCAGAATGTTATATTTTGGGGATATAAATGAGTGGTCCTACTTAATGAGGAACTGGGGATATCTTCGTGAGTAAAGAATATCCTGCAAAGGCTGAGCTTATGAAATCAGAGCATTTTGCTGTAATTTCCTTCTCTTTTTCTCTAGGCTATTTTTGGAGAAGACGAAATAGCGTACCAGATTGGCGAAACCACTGAACTACTTTCAAGAGGATATCTTTGTGCAACGCCCCATTGTGTCCGGGTATAAACTCAAGTGCTAATATGATCAAACAAAGAAACCATTTGATTAATTTTTCTTCAGTTAATGACTGACTCACATAGAGCTCTACTATTTGGTTACATTTACATTTATCATTATGTTATATGTTAAATCACTCCTCAAATTTTTTGTTTAGGTTGTAAATCTTTATGGGTTTTGGATTTGATAATTTTAGGCACCAGAAGGAGAGGACGCTTCTGGGCTTGAGAGGTCAACATTTGCTTTATTTATGCAGCCTGATTGGTATGCAATTATCATTGTGCACTACTACCTAATTAATTTTGCAAGCTGTGAAATAGTACTTAATAAATAAATTAATAAATCACCAAATTCAGTTTGATTAGTACATTTCATCTGCTTGTCACATTGACTCATTTGCATAAAATCATCAATAAAAAGATTCCTAGTACCAATCAATTATATATAACTTAACTATAAAATATATGGCAATTGCTCTCATCCAAAGTATTTATTGCAATTTCTTCATGGTCTACAGGGAGGAAAAACTCAATTTTCCAGAGGACGGTCATATCAACAAAGAGGTACTTGACGTTTCTGCTTATGAATCTAATTAATTTCTTAAAATGTGGTTTTCTATATTAACTTATATTCCTTTTCTGTCATATCTGTCCAGCTGATTTCATCGTGCGGGTCTCTTACTTTCGGAGAATACACTGAAAAGCTTCTTGACGTATATTATCACCTGAAATCTTAATTAGTCTCTTTTTATCCTCATAAACCCCACTTCCTAAATAATTCATGTACCTAACTAATTATTCATCAAAAGATTGATGAAAGCTTTCTTCTTTGTCTCATGCACTGCCACCTTCCTATGATTCCTCATACTATTGCAACCATATAAAACAATAAATAATGATAATAATTAAGTGCAACAATATAAATATAGCCTGGCTTAGGCTGGGATCATATTTGCGGGCCAACCTCTTTGCACTGAGGTGGTCAACGTTTGATCACGAGTAACATTATAAGAACATTAATAGTTTTAAATTGACGCTGAGAGATACGTGTATATAAAGTGCAATGACTCTCTTAAGTGTAATGTCTCTCATACAGATTTAGATGGACCATAGACACTAATCATACTTTCTTGCAAGTGTAGTGTCGTTTGAATATATTTTGAAGCAATGAACTTTATAGCAGGAAAAACAAAAAAATGGACACGTTCAGTGTATCATAAAAGTTATATTCAAATAAACGAGTTTATTGAAGTTTTAACATTGTAGACCACTTTTGCTAGGATTCCCATGTTGAAAATATGGAGACTGACTCGAGATCACGAGTTAGTTTTATTGCTAATTAAGTTTTAGATAAACTCAAAACATTATATCATTATTCAAATATCGGATATTCGACTCAATTTTTGGATAAACCGAAGATAACGAATCATGCCATCATAAGAGATTATATTATTGGGACCCGTCTAGGAGGTCATGTTTTTCTTTATATTTTTTTGGATTAACCTAAGATATTGAATAGTACATCATCGTAAGAGGTCATATACTCATATTTGTTATGTTGTGTTTAAAGTTACATTACCCAGTTATTACATTTTATATTTAAGCACGAGTGAGCTCATCCTCTTCTCAATTTTTTTTTTTTTTTTTTTTTTTTTACATTTTCATCTATTAAAAGAATTCCTAACACTTTATAAACTTTATGATTATTTTTTAGACCATTTCCAACCCACCCTTAATTTGGGTGGGGATAAGACATATTTGGCGTGGGAGAGCTACGACTCACTCCAATGTTGTACTTTTCCCAGTTAATTTTTGTTGTCGGTCGATTTCTTGCACCACAAGCTATCACGAGTTTATGCAAATTAAGAACTGCAAAACGATTCATCCTGGTTCGGCAAATTCCCTACATCCAGCCTCGATCTCCTTAGATCGTTTTTCACTATGAGAACTCGAAATTCAATTGTTTACTACACACAATGAACGTTTTCAAATAACAAATCCCTTTACAATTTGTTTTCTCAAACCTCTCACTGTTCTCTCTCTCTCTCTCTCTCTCTCTCTCTCTCTCTCTCTCTCTCTCAAAGTGTTTCCCGGTTATGCAACGCTCTCTAAAAGTCCTTAAAAGCTGTTTATATACTACATCAATTAAGTTACAACATATTTAAAACATGCAACTAACTTTTAACTGAAACCTTAAACTTTGACCCGAGAAGATGAGATCAACCTACAATTCTCCACTTTGAGCTCTTCTTCATCCATAGTATCTTCAAGAGATCTTCTATTAGGCTCTCGCCTATTTTCTGATGACTTGAATCAGATCTAAGTAGTGATAGAACTTACTGCTGGGCACTGACTTAGTTAACATGTCTGCAGGATTGTGATATGTTGAGATCTTCTGCACCTTTACTTCTCCAGAATTCACAATGTCCCTCACAAAATGCATTTTCACATCTATGTGTTTTGAACTTTCGTGAAACACTTGGTGCTTTGACAAGTGAATTGCACTCTGGCTGTCACAATGTACAATAACTTGTTCTTGTAAAAATCCCAACTTTGTGATTAATCCTTTCATCCATAGTGCTTCCTTTACAGCTTCGGTGAATGCAATGTACTCAGACTCTGTTGTTGACAAAGTTACAACAGACTACATCGATGACTTCCAGCTAACATAACTTGAAATAATATAGTATCGATTAACTACTACTTGAAACATTATGTTCTTCGCACTCTATCACTTGCCAATAAGTATTCATTATGTGTTTCTTCATCAACACAATTTTCTTTTTGGATCGGTTTATCATATTGTGGATTTTGTTGACCTAGGACTCCTTCTTGATGATTATCCAAATCGCGATTTTCTTCAAGACCTAGATCAATTTTTGTAAGCTCCACCTCAACATTAGTTTGAGCCTCTTCATTAGAGTCAAGTAGAGAACTTCAATCAGTTTATGTAGATTTTTTCCCATAAATTCATCTTCTTTGAAAACAACGTCTCTACTAATTATCACCTTCTTGTGACCAGATTCTATGCACCATAGTTTATATCCTTTCACTCCTTTAGGATAGATGCATTTCAGAGCTCTAGGTTCCAGTTTATCCTGTCTGATGTGTGCATAAGCAGTGCACCCAAAAACCTTTAGCCATTTGTAGTTGACTTTGTGATCAGACCATACCTCCATAGGAGTTCTCATGTTGATCGCGGTAGATGGGCACCCGTTGATCAGAAAACAAGCTGTTGAGGCCGCTTCTCCCCAGAAACTCTTTGAGAGTTTGGCATGGATCAACATACACCTCACTCTCTCCATTATTGTTCTGATGAATCTTTCTGCTAAGCCATTTTGTTGCGGAGTTCCAGCCACAGTCAAATGCCTTGTTATTCCATGATCATCGCAGTACCGGTTGAATTCTTGTGAGCAGAATTCCAGGCCATTGTCTGTTCTCAATTTCTTGACTTTCCTTTCTTCTCTGTTTCAACTTCTGTTTTCCAGTCTTTGAAAATCTGTAATGCTTCACTCTTCAATTTTATCAAGTAAATCCATACTCTTCATGAGTGATCATCAACCAAAGACATAAAGTACATGTTGCCACCATGAGAAGGCAGTCTTGAAGGTCCCCACAGATCAGAGTGTATATACTCTAGAATGAATTTTGTCCTGTGAGTGGCTCTTCTGAAACTTGATCTGTATGCCTTGCCCAGAACACAGTCTTCACAGAAATCAACTCTTCAATTTTTCATAACCAAAGTAGCCTTTCTTTGACAGTTCTGTAATTCCCTTTTCACTTACATGATCCAATCTCAAATGCCAGATTTTTGCACAATCTTCTTTAAGACTTTCAGTCGCTGCAGAAGAACCAATTACATTACTGCCAAGCAAAAAATATAACCCATTCTTTCTAGTTCCCTTTAAAAAGATATATGAGTCTCTGTACACTGTGATGATGCCTTTCTCAAATTTAAAATCATAACCTTTTTCTTCTAGAGTTCCTAGTGAGATAAGATTTCTCTTCAGTTCATGCACATACCTCACGGTCTTCAGAATCCTTTCACCACCATCATCAGTTTGTATTCTAATATTTTCAGTTCCAACGACTTTGCAAGCCTTGTTGTTGCCTAACAGAACCAATCCTCCATCTTCTTTCACAAAATCTTCAAACCAGTTTTTGTTCGGTGACATATGGAAAGTGCAACCGGTGTCAAGAACCCAGATCTTGGATGAGTCTTCACAGGAGACATTTAGTGCTTTAGCACTTTCATATCCTTTTTCCTCAGCCACAGCAGCATTTCCTGTTTTGACTTCCTTCTTGAAGGTTTTGTGCTTGTTCGGGCAATCCTTTTTCATATGTCCTGTTTGATGACAATGATAGCACTTATAAGGAAAATCTTTTGAATCTGTACCTTCCTTATTTTTAGGATTCCTTTGCTCTTGTTCTTGTGTTTGAAACCTTTCTTGTCAGATTTCCCTTTCACAAAGAGTCCTTCTGAGACCTGTCTTTTATCCGATGCAGATTCCTTTTCCTTTGACTTCAAAGCAATTATTACATCCTCCAGTGTTAATGATTCTTTTGCATACTTCATGGCTTCAACGAGATTTGTGTATGATTTTTGTAGAGTATTGAGTATCATAATGGCTTGATCTTCTTCTTCAATCTCAATTTCCAGATTTGCCAAATCTGTGATCAGGCGATTGAACTCGTCGAGACTTTCAGAAATTGACCTGTCTTCTGCAATCTTAAACCCAAACGGTTTTCCTTTAGCGATATTCGATTCGATAATGAATTTTTCATATACAGGGATTCGAACTTCAGCCATATTCCAGTTGTTGTTGTTTCTTTTGCAACTTCTCTCAGAACTCGATCTCCGAGATGAAGACTGAGTGTGTTGAACGCCTGTTCTTGAATTTTTTGTTTTTCCGATGATGTGATTGTGGTAGGGAAATATATATCGCCCTCAAGAGCTTTAGCGATTTTCATCTGTACCATGACCGCCTTCATTCTCTTTCTCCAAAGGCTGAAGTTTCCTTTTCCATCAAATATTTCCACCTCAATCTTTGCAAACCCATAGCAGTAGTGATGATCGGATCTAATACCAATTGTTGTACTTTTTCCAGTTAATTTTTGTTGTCCAATGATTTCTTGCACCCCAAGCTATCACGAGTTTATGCAAAATAAGAACTGCAAAACGATTTATCCTGGTTCGGCAAATTGCCTATATCCAGCCTCGATCTCCTTAGATCGTTTTTCACTTTGAGAACTCAAAGTTCAATTGTTTACAACACACCATGAATGTTTTCAAATAACAAATTCCTTTACAATTTGTTTTCCCAAACCTCTCACTGTTTTCTCTCTCTCTCTCTCTCAAAGTGTTTCCTGGTTATGCAGCTCGCTCTAAAAGTCCTTAAAAAAGCTGTTAATATACTACAACAATTAAGTTACAACATATTTAAAACATGTAACTAACTTTTAACTGAAACCATAAACTTTGACCTGAGAAGATGAGATCAACCTTTAACACAAATATTTACCCAAATTTAGATAGAATGAATAGTATCTACCCAAATTTGGGGTTCAACTATTCATCACCCAAATTTGGTGATAAACTATTTTTAATTAATAATAAACCCACAAAAATATTAATATGTAATTTAGACAATAATTTAAATAATTTGTACAAAAATACATATTATTAATGAAAAATAGAATAAATAATATGACATTGATAATAATACATAACATTGATTAACACAATACAACTAAATTAAATACATACCAATTATTTAAAAATTAAAAGCATGCATAAATTATAATTTATATGTAATGTTATGTAATATTTTTGTAACTAATGGAAACGAGTATCGATATTTGTAATGTTTGTGTAATATTTTTTATTTATTAATGTTATTCAAAATAATATTTATTTTTGTTAGTTAAATTTTTATATTTTAATATACATAATATTTAATATAAATATAAGTTAATTTAATATTGTTGATATATAAAAATAAATAAATGTTTAATAAGATTAATATTCACATAACATATTTATAGAGGGGTTAATATGAAATTAATATAAAATAATATTAAAAAGTGTAAAAAGATAATATTTTTTTTGGAGTAGGATTTGGTGTCATGAGTTTGAGTAAAAATACTATACCTGCACTAAATTTGGTAAAAAATTAACTCAAATTTGAATTTTGAGTTGGTAATGGTCTTAGTTAATTCTTTTGCGCTTCTCTCGCTCCACCAAGTTTACTTTAACTTTTCTCGCTCCACCAAGTTTACTTTAAAAATTGGAGATTCGCACTCACAAGAAAATCTTATAAGTAACTACGATCATTATGTTATGATTTGTTAACGTCCACACATCACATTTAGTTTAATTAAATCTTTTGTTAATGTTTACCATCTATTTTATAAGTTCTTAATTATTGTTCCCTATTTAGTTATCATATATTAAACAAAAAATTAGCGGTTTACCCATATTTACGTTTGATAATTTTATTATACTCAATATTTGGTTAGTTTTTCGTAAATACCCAAAAAAATTTGTTTACGATAATAATTAGTCTAAAATGTCATTCAAGTGGCAATTTTAGGCGAAAATTTAAAAAGCTAAATTAGTCCAAATTTTTTTGTTAAACAAAACTCAATGAATATCTACGAAGAGTTAAACAAACGTTGAATAAAATAAAATTCGTAACTTATATATATAAGAGTATTCTTCTAAATGAATTACGCTGAAAAAATGTTTTTTATATGGCGTGCAATTATATACTACCTAATCTATAATTTGGACTTTTCAACATTGGATTTAAGAAGATTTTTTTGATGTTCAAAATTCTTTTAGTATTAATATTTGAATTGGCCTTCATAGTTTTTTTTGCTGAGTCTCTTCTAAGTTCTAATAAAGAAATAAAAAGTACGAAACGAGCAGAGAGTTATATAAATATCAATAACTAAAAAACTGGGAAGAGGATCACTTCACGGCTTCCAATCTCTCTGCTACGCCATTAATGATTTAGCAAGTCTTTTATTTTTTCAGTAAACCGACGTTAGCATAATTGTTTTGTTATACAGATTGTGACAGACAAATGGGAATATAAAAATAAAGTCGGCCAATAAAAATTCCATTTTAGTATTTAATCAAAAGCTCGCTTCCAAGTTCAAACCCATCTCGCGGCGATATATAGACGGATATTATTAGAAACCGTGTGCGGATTGTCAAATTCTCCCGAGAAACTGGAAGCTATAGGAGGCGCAGTGAAAGAAAAAACGTGGTGTAAATAAGAACAAAAAGGCCACGTGGAGGGGGCTGCCGTGTGTCCCCACACGGAATTCACTGCTCTCTCAGGTCTCCATCGGATATGTGGGGCCCACAATCCTTTTATGTTGACCACGCTTTGACTACTCTTTTTATAACTTTTTGTCCCCATCTTTTCCTTCTTCTAGGGGATTCTTCTCGTAAAACCGTAAAATGAAATAGATGACTATATTACCATTCATTATTATGCCGTTAATTATGACATATCTTATCTTAACAATCAACAATCAGAATCATATCCAAGTAAACATATTTGTTTTCTCTCTATTCCAAAATTCAATAAATTATTTTCCATTCGTAACACTGACTGTGAGTGCCGAATAAATTATATACTAATACAGCTTGGTGGGTTGTTTTAGTAGTGTAATCCTAGCGTGCACAACTTGATTTGAAATTTATTTTAGCCCCGTGAAAATGACAACAATCTTATAGAATAAATCAATAAATTAGTAAATACAAAAGTGGGCTCACGCGTGACGTGTCTCCAATTGTATTATTATCCACTCTTTACTCTCTCTCTCTCTCTCTCTCTCTCTCTCTCTCTCTCTCTCTCTCAATATATATATAAACCCCGCAATATCCCGACTTGGATTGTTCAAGCCTCTTTCACACAGAACAAAACTCCACTATTACATATTCGTTCCATTCTTTGATATGGGGGTTTCGTTAAACGCAACAGGGGTTTCTTCGGGGAATACTCGCCGGAAAAGTTGCCTGAGAAAGCGGTGCGTGTCGGTGATGAAGCAACAGAAGACTCGGTTCTATATCTTCGGACGATGTATTTCGATGCTCTTGTGTTGGCACGACCATTCTCTCTCCGACTAATAATCTGATTAAGCGTAGAGGTCCACATAATTTTGAACTTGCTTGGGCCGCCATAGAAGAAAATACACCGGAAATCCGAGGACGAAAAAAATTGTTATTTTTCTTTTGGTGTATGAGAACTTTGGCTTATTCCTAACTGACCGGTATTTTGTATATAAGAGATTGAGATGTTTTAGTTGTAGCTTACACCGAGAAACGAAATGAAATGAAATTTCATGTTCTTATTTTCTTTGCATTTGATTGTTGGATTGCTTGTCGATATTTTTTTACTTGCGATGCCGATGAGGTTTGCTTATTCATTTGTATATTCTTAATGGTATTAAAAAAACAAAAAAAAAAGTGGTTCAATTCAAGGGTGGTGGTGGTTTTTGTTTTTGTTTTTGATTTTGTGATTCTAAAAAAAGTGGAAAAATTGGTGGCAAAGTCTAATGTGGCTTCGGTTCTGCTAGTTTCTTTAGAATTTGAGGCAAATTGCAAAAGACAACGAAATTACGGCGTTGCGTAAGAAAAATATGGTAAATCTAAGTTACCAAAAGTAGCCGCAATGTTTTATTACTTTATGGATAAGATTGGGAAGAAAAAAGCAATGGTTAATATCAAACATTAGTAGTAATATATCAATCCACGAAATTATGATTTTTTTTCCTTCTTCTTAAGTTACTAGTCGTATTCACGACTTTAAGAGAACGTTTCTCCCGTGTACTTGAAATTAAGATGCTACTTGTCCGTGCTTGCATTTTTCATTGCACTCGACTTTATTAATAAAAATCATGAACACGGGATGTGGAAGTATGCTTCATCAACAAGTTTCAAGTTAGTTATAAATATGTTAGCCTTGATTAGTTAATTAACTCAAGTTAGGTTTGTAAACACAAATCGGTGAATATAAACTGATTTTGTGTAATTGAGTCAATTACCTCATTCCGATTACATTGCCTAAAATAATATACAATTGAGAGCCTTAGAAAACCTTTTTGAGAGATTTAAAAACCCGAGAAACAACTAAAAGTTTCAAGATAGTTCATGAGAAGTGGTTTGATCTGTTACTTGTTATACAAGTAAATCTGTGTAACGTTTTATTGTACTAGTTTTCTTTGATTACTAGTGGATTGACAATGAATACTCCTGAGCTTCAATTGGAGTAGGATTCAATATGAATCCGAACCAATATAAATTTTTTGTGTCGTTTGTTGTTTCATATTGTTTTACTTTCATCGGTTAAGTAATTCTTGTTGAATGTTTTTACTCAAGATCCAATTGATATTCTGTTTTGATTGTTTGCAAGTATTATTGTGTTTTTCCACATGCAATTCTCATCAAGGGAACCCCAAAGTATTTTATTTATTTTAGTTAGACAGCTATTTTGAATATATTCATAATTTCCGAGTGAAAAGTTAGCAACTACAAATCAGCTCGAGTACCTTATAACTACCCCATAAATGCTCCAAGTGCATATAAAAAAATCAAAAAATAAATCTATAAAATTGTTACCTAAAAATTTGACAATCACTAAGGAGTTTCTCGAGATACCGAGTAACATAGCCACCCTAGGAATTGAGGACGACAAAGCCACGGGCGAATTAAGTTAAGAACCTCACGTTCATAAGTCAAGAACGGACCCTATCCGTCAACGCTCCGAAGAAGAGATAAGATGATAGGCCAAAGCGCCCGAACATCAAAAGGCTGACAAGGTGCATCCTAATCAGCACGAACGTGAGATTGATCACCCCACGATCTACACAAATAACCATCCACTACTCAGGATAACGCCTGACGGTTGAAGATTTGGACTATAAAAGGAAGACGAAGGCACTAGGGTAAGAAGAACCGATTTTTAGACAGAGAACTAATAGTTATTATTCACCTATTACTTTGTAACCTTCAAATCATTTTGTTCTATTGTATTAAACATCTTATAAGAGAAAGTCTCGCTCATATTTTCTGGTTTATCTTCTCGATATATCGATCAGTTTGTTCGAGATATTGTTATACAATTTTCACAGGTTAACAAAGGAGTAGAAACATTAGTAACTATAAATAAAAATTAGTTTTCTTCTACTGTATTCATGTTATCACTTTGTCGCGTTAAGAAAATAGTCAATTAAATTATCCTCCTTAATCTATGCTAAAATTAAGTGGTAGATAAAAAGTGTATGTATACGGTTAATCATGTGTTGATCTAAAAACAAAAAAAATGGTCGGCTACCTCCACAAATTTTGACAAATTTTCTAACATTTCTTCGAAGACTTTGATAAAACATTAAACATGCTAACGAAAATAATATTGTATTTCTAAAATATAAAATATAAAAATGTTTATTTATAATTTATAATCCTACTACATATCATAAGTAAAAAATTATTATTCAAAAATTTCATCCACGTATTAGCAAACAAAAGAAGCAATAATACTAAATTATCAATACATGTTCAGTCTTATTCGTCAACATCAACACCATAATCTAAAAAATATTAGAAATAAGTACGTGTAATGCGAAATATAATCACAAACTTTATTCAGCGTCAACTAAAAATTAGAATTCAATTTTAGAAATTTTGGTCGAATAATAATTGTGTGAAAACATCGTCGGCTCGTGACGATAAGATTTTGATGAATTTGTTTTGCGACTGTCAAAATCGATTGAACGTGTTGAAATTTTTTTCAGATCAAACAACATTTATAAACCAAACAACATGTTTTTTAGCTGAGAAAATATGACATTTCCCCCGAAATAGTTCAATAGTCACTTTTTTTGAAATGCTCTGAAATAAGAAATAGTCTTACAATTTTTACAATATTCCCCCAAATGAGACATATGTGAGACATAAATTTCATTATTTCATCTTTGAATATTTATAATTTGATTTTTATCTACGATAAAGAAACTATTTGATTAATTCCACTATAAATTGAAGAAATGTCAACTCTATTCTCCATCTCCATATTTTTGTTGTTAGACTTTTTTTACCTTATGAGAAAATGTATTTAAAACATAAAAGTTATACAAAAATTAAGCAAAACTCACACATAAACACAATTTAAAAATCAAAAGTCGTTTATAACTTTACGTGTGTGGGCTCGTTTATGCACACGCACTAAAGTTGTTATTACACTTATACGAATCATTATTCACAATAAAATAGTAGATCCCAAATATTACGATTATTTTAGTGATGAATTATTAGTGGGCTCCAATTGATAAGAAATTGAAGTGGTAGTCAATAATAATTCATAATCACCATACATGCAATTGATAAATTATTTCATATTTTTAACTCTATTTTATGTTTTCAAAATAATAAACGATCAACTCGTAAACGTATTTGTAGAACTTTTGTTATTGTTTGTCTGCAACAAACAGAGTTTCAGATTCAAAAACAACTTCAACCTTGAAACAAATTAAAGTAAATGCAATAACAGGGAGGAATTTTATCCTAGTTTAATCATATCATATGATCTACATCCACCCTCTCTGAAACCGCTTTACTATCTTCAATGTTTACAACGAAATTCTCTTTTGTCAATCTTTAATATCCTTGACACCGAGATACAATCAGTCAGTTAAAAGTGTGAAAAACAAAATCTAACTAACTCAACATAATCTATCTCTATTTATATCATATAGAGAAATAGTTTACAAGGCTTTAACTAACTACTTAACAACCTAAAACTATTACAGACACGTGATGGATTTCACTAAAATCAGGTTCTTGATTTCTTGTATCCAATGCTAGACTTGCTTGCATTCTACTTCATCTCAGTTCTTCAGTTTTTCAGTCTGCTAAATAATTAATGAGAATAGATCATACTCTCACAGTATTCACTTAAAGTAATGGATAAACAGAAATAAGTATGGCTAGATATGTAAGTGCATCAGAATAAAATTTTGAAATGTAATTAATCAATATAAAAATAGAAAGTTTTAACATCACCGGTTCTAGTGGTAATGTGAGTATTTATTTATTTATTTATGTTTTATGTAACAAATTAATTATTATTATTAAGTATATGAGACCATCCAAGCTATTAGTTATAGACATTACTATTTATTGCATGAATGAGATGACAAGCACTAGTACAAATGTTGGATCTCACGACCGATTTTCCACAACTCTTATTACTAACGGTTGTGGACTTCGAGATCCCACAATCCTTACAATTAAGGGTTGTGGGAAAAGTTTGATTTCAGGTATTCCACAACCTTTATAACTAAGGGTTGTGGGAATGGCTTAATTTCAGCGTATTCCACAACCTTTATAACTAAGGGTTGTGGGAATGGCTTAATTTCAGCGTATTCCACAACTCTTAAAATATCGGTTGTGCAAACTAGCTTATTCTACAACCATTGTTCTAAGAGTTGTTTAATTATAATTAATATAAAAGATCCCACAACCCTTACAAGATCCGTTGTGAGACAAGGGTCGCGGCGCGAAGTCCCACAACGAATGCAAAGATCCGTTGTGGGAAAATATCGTGTCTGGGCAGCGGCGCCGCGGCCCCATATGACGTCGCCTCCCACAACGGATCCAAACAACCGTTGTGGGACTTGGGGCCGCGGCGCCGTAAAGGGTCGCCGCGGCGAGAAGTTTTCAAAAATAAAAAAAATTTACTACCGATAATTGATTGGTTGTTGAATTTCCCACAACCCATAGACATTCGGTGTGAGAAATATGAACATTCCACACCGGAAGTTTAAGGGTTGTGAGAAATTCCACAACTCAGGATCCCACAACCGTTATTAAGGGTTGTGGGAAAATTCCACACCCCTTATTAAGAGTTGTGGGAACCAGTTTTTCTACTAATGAAGGGATTACTATTTTTATTATTATTTTACACTCATACTATAATTTATCCCAAGGTCGATGTATTTGAAAATTGGCTTCAAGTGTACTACGTGCACATTAATTTAAATGACGTGGTTAAATGAACTGTAATTTTCAATAAGCTTAACTTTTTGTGGCAATTAGGCTTTTTGTGGCAATTAGCATAGTCACACCAAGTTACCGGTTTAATTCCTATTATATACGTGTTTTTCATGATAACTTAATAATTATATGACTTTTACCGGTTTAATTCCTATTATATACGTGTTATTCATGATAACTTAATAATAATACGACTTTTAGTTAAGAGATTGATTAACTCTTAACATCATGAAAATAGATCATCGATTTGTGACGATAAAAAATTGATGAATTTCATTTGCGATCGTCGAAATATAATGGACGTATTGAAAATTTTGTCAGATCAAACAACATTTATAAACCAAGTAACATGAATTTTTTTTGCTGAAAAAATGATGACTTAGTAGTAATACAATATGAATTTCGATAAAAAGATAATGAGATCTTCACCGGCAATAAAAATTGCCTTTAAAAAATTCCTATTATAAGTAAATCAAAACTTGCCTGAAGAATAAGGTTATTGTATATAATAGCCTTATATACATTTGCTATTATGAAAATGGTTAACGTTTCATAAAATTCGTGTAAATTATTACACGATCATAATGGTTAAGTATCATGTCAATTTACGTTGTTATTTTACAAGTAAATTTATTTTTACAACATAAATTGACATGACACGTAAGCACTAGGACCATTTACAAGAGTCTTACGAAATATTGACCATTTTCAAAGAAAAATTTCTTTAATTGGGCTTAATAACCATCGAAATATCAAAATTAGACCTGTTATGTCAAACTCTATCTAAAATTAAACATTTGATCCATTTACCGATAAAAAAACACCATAAAATGAAGAGAATATATAAGTTCATCGCATATCATCGAAATCCAATGACACATTTCGCTGGAATTTTTTTTTTAATTTTTTTCATCTAAATTATGATTTTTATTGGAACTCATCGTATTTCATCGCAGATAATCGGAATCCGGCGAAGTTCGCTGAATTTACTTTCTTATTTTTTATTTTTTCAAAAAACGTTTTTTTCTTAAGTTTTTTTCCAAAACCATCGCATTTTATCGGATTTTATCTTAAACGAAAAAGAAAAATTATCGCAAATCACCGTTGACCATCGCAAATCATCGTAAATTATCGAAAAAATCAAAGGAAAAATTAAGTCAAGAGTATTTTTTGTCAGAAAATGAGTCAAAGGTCCAATTTGAGATACAAATGACATAATAAGTCTAATGTTGATATTTTGATGGTTATTAATTTCAATTAAGAGAATTTCTGTTTCCAAAAATAAGTTATTAAATTAGGTTCTGCCGAAATTTTGGAAAAAAGTAAGTACGTTCTTACTCCAGTAGTAATTCTTTTTCTCACTTTATATTCGTGGTATATGCCAAATCTCATCGGCAACAACGTCAATCCCATCTCCCGCGCAACATAATCTTCTTCATCTCCATAATTCTGCAAAAGGACATAATGAAAACATTGATTTGAGTCCTAGGAAGATTAAATCTGTTCCAGTCGAAGGTGGCATTGGCGGTTTCGCTGAACGACATGATTTAAAAATAAAATAAATGTCGTTTCTGGAATTCGGACGACGTCGCGCAGTCCAACGTTGGATTGTGAACTTTAAAGTTTAAACCCTAACTTCCATCTCTACCTTCACCAGCAATCCATTGTCCAGACTACAAATCAGGCTCAGTTCTCGTCGAACTTCGAATCTCACAAATGTTGGACGAAACCAAATTCGACGTGCATTTCAAGCTCCGGGCACTGCGAATCCCTCGCGAACTTTGCAAAGTCGCAACTCGCATACTTAACGGGTAATATAGCATAAACGATTGACTTGATCTTGAGCTCTTTGGCTCTCGGCTCTTCAGTTACGACTTCACTGTGATTTTCAGGTTTTTGCTTGATAAGCCTCGCATTAAGCCCATTACTGAAGATCCTACATGTGAAAAGAACCGTTACGTGATATTGTCTGAAAATGTTCAAAATGAGGGTGAGTTGTTCAGATAAGCGATGTGATTCATATTGTTGAAAATTCAATTTGTATTGTGTTGGCGCGCATACCTATCGACTATACGCTTCGTAAAGTTTGATGTTCTTGCTTCTTTGCTAGTACTGATTATTACTAAAAGGATAGAAAAAGCTACAATATTACAAATAAGAAAATAAATAGCGGTTTGTAGAAATGACTCTTGCCACCAAGAATGACTGCAATAGTTTCTCATTGTCAAAGTTCCCTTTTTTATTTTGATCATTTCAAATTATGGAATTTTTGTAAATCCATGCTGATTATACTAAGCTTTTGAAGATAATAGGTTTATATAGTCTAATTAAAGCCTTGTAGATTCCGAAGTGAACACTCCAAGCACCATTAAAGTTGATGGTCTGTGTGTAGACTATCTGTTATGTTGGATATTCTTAATATTAACTCAGTTGCAAACAAATGATTTGAAGCAGGGCTATCAGATATCCCAAGTGATAAGCTTGACGAGCTGAGAAAACTATGCAAGATTGATGTAGTTCCTTATTCGTTAACTCTCGGATACTCTTATTGGGGGACAGGTTTGTATAGTCAAGAATCAGTTGGTTTTTCTTTACTCTTTCATTGTAATCTGTTGAATTATATCTTAATAATTATGCTTTCAACAGATTATATCTTGAAGCAGATATTGCCTCCTGGACTTGAGGTTCCTTCATCTTTTGAAACAATAGTTAAGCATTCAAGTCGTGATCCAAATTGACTACACTTATTTTCTTTCGAGCTTTTTTTTATTACAAATCTAGTCTGTAAGTACTCAATGACCGATGATTAATATCTTGCTTGATCTTCATGCAGGTCATGTTGCCCATTTGAACATACACGATGAACTACTTCCCTTCAAGGATGTCATTGCAAAAGTTATTTACGATGTATGCTTCAATTACTTATGATCATATGATACGCGACTTTATTTTAATGGTTATTCACGAGAATGTTATAAATATTTCTTCTGCAGATAATAGTTAGAAAAATAAACATACAAAATCTTTGAATAATTTCTCAAGATATACATATTTTGGTGCCCAAAAAATATGTATTCACCGTAATATAAATATCTTGAGAAAAATACTAGTTTCCTTTTCCTTTTCACTATTTAATACACTGTAAACTATGATTTTTCATCACACCGGTAACGTCTTTTTCTTTTCTGCTTATAATCTTTGACCTGTTTGATTTATGAACTCTAGCATTCTTGTATTGGCAGAAAAATTATCCTAGAATCAAGACCGTTGTCAACAAAGTTGGGACTATTAGCAATCAGTTTCGGGTACCACAGTTCGAAGTTCTAGCGGGTGAGAGCGACATGGTCACAGAAGTGAAGCAATACGGTGCCACTTTCAAGCTCGATTATGGCCTTGTCTATTGGAACTCGAGGTTGGAGCATGAACACATTAGGTTGGTTTCTCAATTCCAAGCAGGAGAGGTCATATGCGACATGTTCTCTGGAATCGGTCCTTTTGCGATCCCAGCAGCACAAAATGGATGCTTTGTATTTGCAAATGACTTGAATCCCCATAGCATTAGTTATCTGAAGATTAACGCTGAAGTTAATAAGGTCGATGACTATATACGCGCTTACAACACGGACGCAAGGGAATTTGTTTCTCAAATCATGACAGTTCCGGAGTTTGAGAGAGAATCAAACCCTGACAAATCTGAATCTATATCAACCTTTGAACAGATACTGGGTTTGAGCACCAATCAGGAACCGGAATCAGAAAACGGGAGGCTTACTGGTAATACACATACCGATATGTAAATTCTTACCAATATTTAAGTAGAGAGATTACTGTTTATTTTTTAATAATTATTTTATAATTTTGGCTCTGCATTAAGCAGATAGTGCAGAGGGATCAAGCAGAAGTGTTGATTTATCTGTAGCTTCAGTTAAAAGACCTTCAGATGATTGCAAAACAGGTTTGGAGAGCTTTTCTCTTGGGTGTTTTATTTATGTTGTAAATTAATTATATTTTCTTTTCACTATTTGAGCTCGTAATCTGGCTGTGATTTTCCTGTTCCGAGGGCAAAAGAAAACCAGAAAGTAACAATTTCGATTACATTTTCGGTTTTCCCATTTGCACTGTTGTCCTGCAGAAAATGGGAGAGAAAACAGCATAGATGCATTGGCTTCCGGAAGAAAAAAAGGAAAGAAGAATAAGAGAATGCGGAGCTGTGAGATTGCAAACATTAAGCCGTGGGAGCACGTTGATCATGTTTTAATGAACCTCCCTGCTTCTGCTCTTGAATTCTTAGGTAACCAAAAGTCGATTTCTGGCGGTCGAAACTTAACCTTATGGAAACAACAATAACAGATCTTAAGCTTCATTTTTTTCTTCTCATTAGATGCGTTTAGAGGAGTAATCACGAGGAAACAGTGGAAGGGGGCTCTTCCTCGAATTCATTGCTATTGCTTCATACGGGCAAGCGAAACCCAAGAAAATATTATCTCTGTGAGTTACCATAAGGATTTTAAATACAAGCTCTTTTATAAAAGAAAAAACAGAAAAAAAAAGCCGTTTACCCATGTTTACGTTTACGAACTTTTATTATACCCAACATTTTCGTTAGTTTTGTGTAAATATCCAATTGAAGTTGTTTACAAGATTTTTGGGTCAAAAATACCTTTCAAACCGTCAACATAAATATTTTCCCGGAATTTATATTTTTGATTTGAACCCACTTTCTTTTAATAACTTATTTAATTAACTTTTATTTCGTTTACTTAAATTTGAGCGGCAACCGTAGACGGGAATAAAAAAGGGCAAAAATAGTCCGAAAATTTTCGTAAACAAAATCTAGTAGGTATTTAGCTAATAAACCCAAGAAAAAAAGATATATGTATTGTAAACCCATTAGTGGTCTGTTGCCTTAACCGGTACAATGTTATATCTAAATGGGACGTCATCTATTTATTATTGTTCAATGAAAATCTACATAATTTGTTTGCAAATTTTCTTCTCGCCTTGAAAAAAGGCTCTAAAATTTCCACAGAACATAGTTCTTATCGATTTTGTGACTATGCAGGTGGCCGAGACTGCTTTGGCTGCCTCTATAAAAGACCCGAAATTTCACAGGGTCAGAGATGTTGCCCCAAACAAGGTAACCATAATCTAAGACCGAAATGTGTTCCTATCTTGTTGATGACTCTTTTCCTTTTGACTCTATATTTATGATTAAGACTGCCATCGTTATCATCGTGCAGGCAATGTTTTGCTTGAGTTTTACGCTTCCTGAAGCCTGCTGTCGCGAAAACGTCTCCGCCGTGTCTGAGGTATAGTTAAGCATTCATTTGTGGCCGAAAGCCAAAACCAAATAGGCCAAAGTATGAGCTGTGAAAAGCTGTAATTTCGAAAGCAATGAAGAACTGTTCAAGCTTTTTCAGTAAGTTAACCTTAATTTGCATGATGTTCTGTCAGAATAGGGCTGTTGATGTGTGTATTTTATTTATTTATTTTACTTTTACTTTTACTTTGTTTTGGTTTAGCAATTCCGGATGCCCATTCTTTGTCGAGTCGAGCATAAGAAATGCCACTGTAATATGATGATGTCTTTCTCAGATGGGTTCATTTCTTCCGTTATTTAAATGAGATTTTATATTTGTTATATTTTTTTATTCCTGGTAAATGTATCGGAATGTCTCATTTGTGATCTCTAGTACACTGTATGTATTGATGGAGAAATTTCATTTTGTAGATCTAAAAACATTAAAAATATTCAAATTAGACCTATCTTGTTAAAAATATCTAAAACTGGACTTTAATTTCAAAATCGGATAAAAATACCATTCAGCTCATATATAGGGTTTATGTTTTATATTAATCTCATTTTGAATTTCGAATTCACTAAAAACTTCTCCAAATCCGTCGGAATCATTTAAGATCATCGTCATAATGGGTATGCTTCATAAATTACCTTGCTCGATAATCCGACCCGAAGGTCAACGAGGACCTGCCCCTTGGGTTATTGGATACGTGTTTAAAGACAAATATTCGATCACTTCAATGGCCGATTATTCAGCTCACAACGTTAGGGAAGAAGTGAAGACAAGATGAGGTTTGGACATATCTTATTTGAAGGCATGGAAGTCAAAGAAAGTAACTACTAGACTCGTTTGTGGTACACCTGAACAGTCGTATCAGAAATTACCTTCGTGGTTGTACATGTTGAAACAAAAAAACCCGGACAAGGTTACTGATTTTGTGAGAGACGGTGACAAGTTCAAGTATGTTTTTTTTGTCATTGTAGCGTGTCTTAAAGGATTTAAGTTGTCGACCAGTCATATCTTTGGATGGATCATTTTTGAAGACTAAATACGGGGGACGATTGCTTGTCGCTATTGCATTGGATGCGAATTCACATTTGTATCCAATCGCTTTTGGCGTTGTTGACAGTGAGTGTCATGAATCATGGACGTGGTTTTTGTTGAAGTTGAAAGAAGTTATTGGTGAAGACGTACCTGATTTGGCATTCATAGCCGATCGACATGTTAATATCAGTCATAATGTCGAAGTTACTTTTCCAGGAAGACCGCATGGTTACTGCTACCATCATATGCAGCTCAACGTTCAACACAAGTTTAAGACAGATCACTGTCGCGGTGAATTGTATGAAGCGGCTTATTGTTTCAATAAGACTTTGTTCGAAGCACATTTCAAGAAACTGAGGCGAAAAGATGTCGAGATGGCGAAATATCTTGAAGATATCGGGTTCGATCGATGGACAAGACCGTTCTTTCCTGGGAAAATGTTAATTGTTATGTCCATTACCTGAATTGTTAATTGTTATGTTTTACAGATATGCCGAAAGTTTTAACGCTAAAACAAGGCATGCAAAGTCTTTTCCGATAACAACGCTCCTTGAATACATAAGATTCACGCTACAGAATTGGTTCTTCAAACGAGAGGACATTCCGAACAAGTTAACACGGAACTTACACCGAGGTGGCAAGTTGACTTTGAGAATATGAACAACAAAGCACAATTCGTGCACGTGTACGGGCTTGGTTTGTATGAATGTCACGTTAAAGACGGCGGTGGTGAATACGACATAAACTTGCAAACAAATACTTGCACTTGTGGAATTCCTCAACTCTTAGGTATCCCTTGTGAACATGCTATTGCATCAGCTCAACATCGTTCGGTGGACGTATACTCTTTGTGTAGTCCTTTTTACGTGAAGAAAACGTGGATCAAAATGTATAAAGACGCCATCTATCCAATTGGGAATGAAGAACAATGGGACGTTCTGGACGAAATTAAGAATATGAAAGTATTGGTTCTAGTCGAGAAGAAACAGACCGGTCGTCCAAGAAAAAGTAAGCAAGGAAGGCGAAGGGTAAACCGATATCCATCTCAAGGTGAAAAAATTGTTGTAAAGCGAAAATGCGGGAAATGCGGTGGCCTAGGTCATAATAGAAAGACATGCGCGTGGCGAGAACAGAGTGTGAATTATGTGTTGTTGAAAATTTCAATGTTATTTTTATTTGTTATTATTATGTGTTGTTGACGATGTTTGAGCAAGTTTAATTCGAGGTTTTTGAGAAGTTCATTTCGAGGTTTTTGACAAGTTCAATTAGAAGTTTTGACAAGTTCAATTAGAGGTTTTTTGACTTTAGAAGTTTTTGACAAGTTAAATTAGAGGTTTTTTTGACAAGTTCAATTCGATGTTTTTTGACAAGTTCAACTAGTGATTTTTTGACAATTTCAATATACATGACCAAAGAGAAAAAATACAAAATGTTATTATAATAATAAACTGTAATAAATAACAAAATGTTAGTACATTCATCGAGCAACTCGACCAAAAAATAAGTCAACGACCCATTTCTTCCGGAATATCTTCATGTTCTCTGTTATAAGTTTGTCGAATGGAGCTCCTGATGGAATAGGTGTAGGGTTAAGAAAATTTTATCATTAATCATATTAATGGCGGAATATAAAAATTTCTTTTACTAGTAAAACAATTTTATTAACCTAGATAAAGTTCATATACATTATATAAATTAAAAATATTATTTAATTACTTGAATACTAACCTTTCTTGTTGTTTGATCTTTAAAGGATCTTGAGAAACTTTGATCTTCTCTTCTAGCTCGATTCCTTCAAGCCTAAACGTCAACTCGAGAAACCTAAAGTTTCTATTACAAGAGTCTATATAGGTTTAGAAGGATTTGTGCGCGGGTCAAATTAAACACAATAACTTAAGAATAAGTCTATGAGCTAAAGAGCTAATTTAGCCTAAGTCGAATGAGGAATTAGGTGCCAAAATAAAAGAAGTATGTTGAGAGAGAGAGAGAGATGAGAGGAGTTGGCCACAATGAGAGAGAGAGAGAGAGCAAGAATGAAGTTTATTTTCACATCTCTATGTGAGACTATATTTATAGGAGAATGAAAAATCTATAAAGGTCAATTATGCATTCATGAAAGAATAATACATTCATGACACAATATTTGATTTTCCCTTCCCCTTTCTCTCCTAAGTTGGCCGGCCATGTACCTCAAGCAAGGAGGAAATTTGTTTCCTCACTTAGCTTATTTACTTCATTTTCAAGGAAATTTATTTCCTCTTTTCTTTTTGGGTAATTATCCTTATAATTAAAGGGAAATAAAACTCTCCTCTTGATGCATGTTGGTCGAAATTCTACCTAGGGGGGAGCTTCTAGATTCTTCCTTATTTTTTTAAGACAATTCTTAAAATACCCATTGTAGAATTATAATTGCACAAATAACGAAATTAATTTCATAATGCTTTAAACAAATTTTTGGCTTTAGAAAATAATTTATATTTTCATCATATGAAAATATTCAAAATCTTATTTTGACATTCACATCATTTTATGTCCATGTGGACAACAATACCGTTTAGACATTTTCCGAGAAAAAGTCTAGTTCAACATTTGAACTTATTTTGACTTAACTTCTAGTTTAACAATCCTACTCTAATGACCTGTAATAGTGACCTTATGGATCCAAATGAACAATGCTTGAGCTTCTATACTCGGACTCAAAAGTTCATAAACCATTTCCTAGTATTAGCTTAATGTCAACTGACTCCACTAAAGAGTTGATACCGAGAATCTCTCGGTTCATATGAATTTATTTTCTACTCAAATTCGACTTAATTATATTGAGCAAATCCATTGAATATTATCTATGTTTACCATTCATGAATATCATCAACTAGTTGAGATTTATAACATTACCATTTTACCCTTCTAGTTGTTAGTTCCTCAACTTCTTTGTTACTTGTGAATAAGTTAGAAACAATGTATTGACGAGGAGCTAACAAGTCACATTGTTTCATCCAAATAAAGTCGCTACTTAATTTTGGATACTGTGCAGTTCATTTATTCACAATCCAAGTAATAAAGCATGAAGTGATATATATTGCATCTCAGCAATCTTGTACATGAATTCCATATCTATGAGAACTTCACAAAGTTGGGTCATGACATCTTCATAACTTAATATCTCACCAATTGGCCTAGTCTAGATCACATAATGGATCTAGAATTTAACTTTCTCAAATAAGAGTATTAATGCTATGAAATAACATGTCTCATTTCAAGATTTAGGTAAGCATGATACAATTCATACGTAGTGACCTTGAGATAGAAGATATTAAATGGTTTGTTCTTCTATTGTCTCTAAAGGTGCATTGGTCAATTTTTTATCTTCGAAAGATACACTGGAAGAACTATAGAGTTCCTAACTCTCTATGTCTCGTAACTAGACATTATAGATTCTTCCAACATTCATACTGGAATCAATAGTCCTTTGATCTTTAGATTGTGCATATATCGTTTTAACCAAACCATGAAGAGTTTTTTCACGCAAATCTACATTTGTCTCTTCCTACATTGTTAGGTTTGATTAAGGACTATAAGAATATTAAATATCTGATAAGCGCGTTTTATACGCTATTATTAAGGAATCTTAGACAAAAATTCAATTCGAATCCTTAGGTGTTTTTGATAGTTTTCGTAGTTTTGGTTGTTTTTGTCGCAGATTATGTTAAGAGATCGGGTTTGAAACACAAGAGCGAATTATAGCAAAGAAGGAGAAAAAACCAGGTTTAAGGACAATCCAGCGTTGGGCACCCGAGTGCCCATCGCGATGCGATCACCTCCATCGCGTCGCGATGGCTGACGGTCTCGACGCGGTCCCCTTGGTCGCGTCGTGATGGATGCGTCAGAAAGGGGAAACTTCCTTTTTTTGCACTATTTGGGCTAGGCAATCCGATTAGAAGGGTCAGGGTTGCACTAAAAGAGCAATTTTCGTCTATAAAAGCAAAAGAGCAGCCACAAGGACGCAAACCCCCTTTTTGCTTAAATTTTAGAGAGAGAAACGGAGCCGAGGAACTGAAACTTTTTTGGAAGAACCTGAGAGACGCTGCGAGGCCACGATGAGTCTGCGGCAACTACGACCACACTAGTTTTATTCTTTCCTTTCCCTTGCACTTAGTAGTTTATTTACATTAGTTTGTTATCATGAATTTTATTGTGTTTACGTTTTTCGTTTCTTCCACCATCACCATGAACTAACCCCATAGAGAGTGATGGTGGATATGCTCTTGAATTATGTTATAAACTGATATTGATCTAGACTCTAGAGTATGATTCGTCTCAATGATGCGTTTTTGTTTGGCTCGTTATTAATGTTTACATGAAATTTATCACTTTGTATATGATTATTGAGTTAATAAATTACTCTAGCGAGATTTGATGAATTGAGCAATAGGCTAACAAACCTTGAATTTACTGCAATGACTAGAGATAGCCGTAGAATTTATGAATTCATTGTGTGTTCTTGATTGTATTGAAAATTAGGATTTTAATCTTGAAACCGAGAGGTAAAAGTTGATTATGATTTAGGTTGTTAATATCACTCTAGCAAGGGTTAGCAATAATTATCTGTGAACACGAATACTGCATTAACGAAACAGTGAATTAAACTCGAAGTCAAATAGGTTTGTAACAGAAGAATAGAGAAGTGAAACCTCACCCTTGTCTCCCACATTCATCTTTAAAACGTTTTAATTAAGTTGTTTAATATTTTTTGAAGTCATCCTATTCACATTACATTTTCTCTTGATTTAAATTGTAGTCAACCTTGATTCGCATTTAATTATAAATTCTCGTGGGAACGAACCGAACTTACTATCTATATTACTTGTTCGACATGTTCACTTGCGCGCGCGACATTCGCAACAATATCATAAATCTTCAATCAAACTAAAAGAGAATGAACGAACGTTTCAACTATTATTAATTTAATCAGCAAATTATAATAAGGACTTTATAAAGATTTATATATTACATCAATATGTAAATAAACAATCTTCTTGTGGGCATTTATGCTAACAACTCCAACTAGAAGATGCTCAATATATTTGATGGCGAACATTCCACAATCACCGCTGCAATAATGATAGATGGCAAACGTGTCAAGATATAACGTTTTTCACTAAATTTAATTCTTAACATTTACCTTAGACGACACTGAGGAACATTCTGGTTAATGAGCCAAGTGAACTCATGAAGCACCGGTCGGTCGGATGAGAGATGTTGATACATCTTCGGGTGGTTGTCGAACATGCCGCTCAACATCATCACCCGTGGCAATGCGAACTCCAATCCTATAGAAATTGTTAAGTTAAGAATTTTCTACTATAATTTAACATATCATTATTGTAAGTTAGAATTATACCTGCATGAACGTCGTAAAGTATGTCTTATGCTGCTCCCCTTCCGCGAGGTTCTTCTGACAGTCAAGAACCGTTATCGTCCACTCCGTCAAGTCTACTTGGATTGTGAACCAGTACACATTCCTGAAGTTGACGACGAAGAGAATCTCCTTAGCCTCCCTCCACGGTTTGTTTTTTTTTGTCTCTGAATCCTATCATCGGCACAATGACAAACTTTTGATCCACTCGACTCTCTAGGGCTCCGTCCCCAGCTCTTTCGCCTTCTCGAGGTTCATCCGCTCTTGTTTATACCTCACGAACACGTTTTGAACCCATATATTGTCCATAATGCAAACATCTTGGCGATAATCACTGAGATCACGTTGTCGGTTCATGAGCATATGAACAATCGCGTCGATATGCTGCAATACAAAACAAATAATGAATATATAGATAATTTGTACGTTTTGAAATAAAAACATTGTACCTCATCAGTCATCCAAGCCCCTGCATCGATGATCTACGAGAAGAACTTCGGTGATGCGGTACACGTTGGTAGACAAACATTATCCTTGTAGCGCCCTAGATACTTCCCCGTCTTAACCCACATCATGAAGTCCGTGTATTCCTTTTTGTTAGGCTTCTTCAGCGGATTGAAAGAAGATGATGCTCAGATCGCCTGTTAAGTGCGTTCAGCCCGCGCCCTATGGTGGCGATGTTCTGGAAGATGAACCCGATTTCTTGGCGAAGGTCTGCCCACATGACAGCCGTGATGACAATAGGTTCATCCTTGGGACGACCTTGAGGACGAGGCAGAGATTGAGGAGGAGGCGTAGCTTGACGACGAGGAGAAGTAGGACGAGGACGAGCTTGAGATTCTTTCGTCGGACGAGCTTCCCGAGGAGTATCAAAGAAGTGATCCTCATCAACGTCCTCGTCCTAGTCGTGGCCGAGTACGTCTCTTTCTTCTGCGGCAGAACCGACGATGTTAATTTCTTCGTCAATGTTCTTCGGCTCTGCCGCATCCTCTCCTTCGATGTCTATCGGATATAGAAATTTTTGCGTCTGCTCTTTAAGGTTCTGAAAGAAACCCTTTTCCCCCGACCGCAGTCGTAGCATTTGAAGGACACCTAACTGCAAACATAAAAAAAAAGTTAACATTTAATCGTAACTTTTAAGAACATTATTAAATAAGGTAAAAATTTACCGATTTTTTTTTTCAGGATCTTCTCAACGTCCTTGCTAAATACGACGATGGTTCCTGACCACGAATACATTCTTAGCATTCGATTTCTGACGCCGTTTCCGAAGGCGTGCCCAATCTCCGGGATAGCCTCGTATGCCCAATACTGAAAGGCATGAAGATTGCCAGTTAGCGTGTACTTTGCCTCTTTTTGGACGACGTCGGACTTCTTCTTCAGCTTGTCATCGAGGCTCTCTCGGTGACGCTTCAAATCCACTGAGAGGGATAGAAACGCCTCACCCCAGCTCATATTCCCCCATGGTAGGGTGTAGAAGAATGGGAGATCTTCGACCCACTGGAAGATCGGTTGCCACTTCAGAGGTATTGTTTTGTTCCCCGGTTGTCCGAACAAATAACCGAGAATAAAGACGCACAAACCGAGTTTGTAGACGTCATCCAGAGCTTTGCACACCGTCCAATTGTTGACGAGTATGCTGAATTTGATGTTGGCTGACTCATTCATATACTCGTCAATGAGCCTGCGGGAGGAGCGTGCGTCCTTCTCCTCTTTTTTCGGACCGTCTCTGTAGTCTAACCTCGAGATTAGGGCATACTCGAGGCGTCCGAACCTCACTCTCTTTCCTCCTAAGCCGAATTGGATATCTCCGGCTTTGATTGACTCAAATTTCATCTCCAACAGAGAATGGACAAGGACGGGAGCGAAGTTCAAGTCGGAGGTGATGAAGAATTGCTCGAACACCGTCCCTCGGAGTTGCTCGATCAAATTCATCTCTTCGAAGCACTGCTTCACATTTTTTAGCACCCGCGACCCACCATACGTGATTCTCCCCGGGAATGTGTCTTCGACAAGGAATTTCAAGTGATCCTACACAAGAAAACATCAAAAAATCAATTTTATTATCTAAAAGTATCGTAAAATTCAAAATTATTGCCCTATATCGTCCTCTATCGTGCACATCGTAATCTATCGTCCTCTATCGCACATCATCATAACCTATCGTCCACTATCGTCCGGACGATAACCTTGTCTCATTTGAAGCCTATCGTAACTTATTTTCCACCTATTGTATTCCATCGTATCCTATCGTAATCCATCGTATCCTATCGTAACCTATCGTCCAGACGATGGCATTCAATGTGTTCTTCGTTTCCGGAAAACCTTAAATCTCTAAACTAACTCAAATCTTCCCAAATCAAGCCGATTTAACATACTTTATACTCGAAAACACTATCTAAACTACATGCAATAGATTTAAGTAAGAAAAAACAACAAATCTTACCTTTTTTTTGAGATTTTCTCTTTTGAGAGATTTCTTGAGATTTTGGGTCCTCTCCACCACCGGTTATGAAGTTATCCGAGCTTGACGACATTATTGTTAATGTATATAATCGTTTTTATGTTATTGCACTTGTTGAAGTAGATTTTTAAAAGAAAAAAAATTGAAGAAGGTGAAGAAGAAGTTTCGGCCGAGTGAAAGGAGAAGAAAAGGAAGAAAGAGAAAAAAAGAGGAAAATGAAGAAAATATGAACTCATGAGTATTTTTGTCCATTTTGTGACCTAAAGTTTATTTTAAAATATTTTTAATAAAATGGGCCTAATGTGAATATTTTTAATAGTTTTAAGTTTAGAAATTGAAATTTCACTATTGCCGTTCTCCCCAAAAGCATGATTCTTATTGCCTGCATGAGTATTGGATGTGTAACTACAACAGAAACGAGTATTATTTTTATTCAATATATCAAAAATTAATTTTCCATTTTGTACTTGGAAGACTCTACACATTGATCAATAACTTAAAGTTACACCCAAAACAAAAAATACCAATTACACACACAGTACATTCCTCACCTTCCCGTGAAGACAGTCTATGCACAAATTTTTAATCACAACTCTCCTTCTCTCTCTCTCTCTCATGGCTCACTATTATTACTGTGGTGTAATAATTGTATCAGTATTTATGGTGGTGGTGGGAGGTGGGGCGAGCATAGGGGTGAACTGGGGTACCCAAAGCAGCCACAAACTCCCGCCGGAGAAGGTGGTGAAGATGATCAACGAAAATGGGTTCACCAAAGTGAAGTTGTTCGAGGCGGACGACTCAATCATGTCCGCTCTGATCGGGACACGTGTGGAAGTCATGGTCGGAATCCCGAACAGGATGCTCCAAGAGCTCGCTCAGCACCCCAAAGCCGCCGCTAGCTGGGTCGACGCCAACGTCACCGCTTACCTCTACTCCGGTGGAGTCCGCATCAAGTAATCTCAAACACCTCATTTCTTCTTCCCCAAGAAACACATCAATTCACATAATCAGGGAGAACTGGGTCTCAGGTATGTAGCGGTGGGAAATGAGCCGTTTTTGGAGTCGTACAATGGTTCGTACACACGGACGACGCTGCCGGCGCTGAAGCACGTGCAAGAAGCGCTGAACGAGCAAGGAGTAGGGGACCGAGTCAAAGCCACGGTGCCGTTCAACGCTGACGTGTACTTCTCCCCGGACTCCGACCCGGTTCCCTCCGCCGGCGACTTCAGACCCGCCGTCCGCGACACCGCCATCGAAATCCTCAGGTTTCTCGATGCCAACGCAGCTCCCTTCACCGTCAACATATATCCCTTCCTTAGCCTCTACGCCAACCCCTTCTTTCCCCTCGAATTCGCCTTCTTCGATGCCCACGACTTCGAACCCCTCAGGTCATTTCTCACTAAACATATCCAATATGATATATTTTTTTTTTTTTAACTATCTTGGTGAAAATTCAAAATTATGTAGAAACTAAGTTATCTTTTTCCTAAGAAAATTATGGGTAAAACTTGAACATATCTCCTCATCCGGAGATGGTTGTGCCACTCTTGTAGCATTTGCATAAAATAAATTTAAAAACACAATGGGCAACTCAATGTTGAGATAATTCCAAAATTAATTACAATTTCAAGCGCTTTTAGACCAAAATCCATTATCTTGTCAATAAACAGCAACATCTATGGACAAACTTGTCAATACAAAATAATCATAATTTTGTAGAATAGTGGGAAATGAATGGTTTTGGTGCATCAGGGACGGGGAGCGAGTGTACAGGAATGTGTTCGAGGCGAACTTCGACACCCTGGCGGCAGCGCTGAGCCTGGCGGGGTTCCCGGAGATGGAGGTGGTGGTCGGAGAAGTGGGGTGGCCCACCGACGGAGACCGGCGGGCCACGGTGGCCCACGCCCGCCGCTTCAACCAAGGCCTTCTGCGCCACCTCCTCTCCAACAACGGCACCCCGGCCCGCCCCGGCTCTCGCCTCGAAGTCTTCCTCTTCAGCCTCCTCGACGAAGACCAGAAGAGCATCGACCCCGGCAACTTCGAGAGGCACTGGGGCATCTTCGACTACGACGGAAAGCCCAAATACGCCCTCGACTTCTCCCCCAACAACACCGATCGCACCAACGCTCTCTCCGCCGTGGACGGGGTCCGCTATCTCCCGAGGCGGTGGTGCGTTTTCAACGTGGAAGCTGATTACTTGGACGAGCTCGCCGAGAATGTTGACTACGCGTGTAGTCTCTCGGACTGTACCGCTTTAGGGTTCGGCTGTTCTTGTAACGGCCTTGGCGCGCAAGGAAACGCTTCTTATGCGTTTAATATGTATTATCAAGTCAACGATCAGAGTAGTTGGAGCTGCGACTTCGCTGGACTTGCTGTGGTCACGGATCAGGACCCTTCTCTTGGAGATTGCCAGTTTCCCATTATGATCGCTAGTTTTGCTGCTGATTGTTCCTTGCTGTTGGGTTTCAGACTTTTTGTTGGGCTCGCTTTGTTTCTTATTTCCATGTGATTTTTTTCTTTCCTCCCTAAAATTTTGGTATAGTTTTGTCAGCTTTTAATATTGTTATTACATTGAATATTTGATATCAATTTTCGTTTTTATTGGCGTGGGTATTATCAAATAGCACTTGATGAGAGATAAGAGCTTTCGAGAAAATTAGTCTTTTCTGAATTATATGAAGACACTAAACAAATAGAATAGCAAATTCATGGATATTTGTACCCGAGTATCCGAGAAAAAGCATAATTGAAGATAAGAATCCTTTTGAGTAACCTGTTATAATAAAAAAGTCATTTTCATTAAGTTGAGAATAAAATACACGGATGTTGCGGTGGACATTATGCACTTGTTACACAACAACCCATTCGAGGAAGGGCCAATAAAAAAAAACAATGGGTAGGAGAAATGGAAGTTTGAGCCTTAGAGGGATTTGGTGTGTATTTCATCAGCATAAATATTTTCAATTTACACTTTATTTATTCATATATACCTTAACAAGAAAAAAATGACTGTCTTTTTTTTTTCAATGGCTCTGTTTGGTAACACTTTATTAAAAAAAAAAAGTGTTTTTAAAAATTGATTTTAAAACAAACTGCTTTTTACAAAAGCTATGTAGTGTTTGTTAAACTGTTTTTAAATTAGTTTTTTGTAAAAGTAAAAATGATTTAGTGTTTGTTAAATATTTAAATCATTATTATTGTTTTAGTGTTTAATTTATATGTACATTTTAATGCTAATATAGTATTTAAATTTCGACCAAGTAGACTAACAAAATGATAGTTCATATTTATATATAATTTATTTTATTATCAAATATATAAACTATTAATTTTTTCGATACTATTAAACTTGCAGCAATATCATCTCCCAAGTTACCCAAACAACTCGTACAAGTTCTACGCTTTTTATATTGATCTCTAATTTATTGAAATATTTGTTATTCAATAGATTTTGTCGTCACCAAATTTTTAGGAAACTTATTAAACTGTTTGAACGTATAATCTCATTATTAAGGTAATTAATTGACTTGGTTATGCGGGTAAAATAGTAAATGTAATATGCAGCCCAAAAATAAAAATCCAAAACTTACGATTTTTAGCTTTTAAAATAAATTAGAATTTAGCTTGTTTTTCAAAAGTGATTTTGCCAAACACCAAAAAAATATTTTAGCTTTTAGGAAAAACTAAAGTGACCTTAATAATTATTACCAAACGCAACCAATAATTCTCTGAAACCGCTATAATATTTTTCGGATTTAACGTACTAATTTAGAAGAAAAAATAGACTTCTCTATCCCGAAGGAGGCTCTTTGTTGACAAATACAAGGTGTCAATTTAAATTCAAACGTAAAATAATCAAATAACAATCTAGAAAAAAAACTGCAACAAAAATATTCTTTAAAACTCCGTAACTTTAAAATAACCAATATTAAAAAAGTAATGGCGGCAAAAATACCCATTATTTAGTCAAAATTATACTTACGTACTCAATGTTTAAAAATAATGGGAAAAATACCCAAAGTATCATTCTGTTGGTACCGTCCAAAAATTTTCCGCTTAATATTGAAGACTGCCACGTGTACCGCGCAGATTGAGTTGGTATATTATAACTTAGGTTTGTTGGAAGTTTTATTGTCGTTTATATTGTTTTAAAAGTTTATAAGTCCCCAAATACGGACGAACACGAAACCAAGAGATAATTGTCGGTAATATTTGTTTTGGTTGTATCTTCTGTTCGTTTATATTTTTATTTTCTTTAATCGGTGTCGTTGTTGCGTGACCACACACGTTGAGATGAATCTCTTTCGATGATCATTAATTCTATCCTACTTCAGCTGATTGATCGTTCTATCGTCGTTTCTTTTCAATAATTTTATAGGTCACTATAAATACGAGAGCTTTTAATTTTCCAATTAATTTCTCTTTTTCCGATTCTCTTTGGTTCCGTAGTATCGAGGTTTTTAATTTTTATGGTAAGGAGGGAAACTTTATCGAAATACAATGTTATCTGAATTGGGAAAAAGGTCAACGCAGGACGGCATAGAGGGTTCGTTCGGCGACGAGTTTGAAAACGAGATTGGGATGTTGTCCGGGAACAGCCGGCAAGACGCGATGGCGGACAACCGGGAGAGAGAGCTAAACATGTGCTGAAGCGGATCAGCGTCTTTGACGGTGGAGGGATCGCTCAGTGGCGTCGGAGGAATGTTAGGCGGAGGAGGAGGTTTTCCGGCAGCCACGACGATGGCGTTCTTAGAGTTCTCGTCGGAAGAAGAGCTCCAGTCTGACCCAGTGTATATTCAATACTATTACTCAAACATAAACCTGACCCCGAGGCTTCCTCCTTCGCTGCTGTCGGAGGAGGATTGGAGATTTCATCAGAGGATGAAAGGCGTCAGGCCCGACCTCAAAGGGATCAGAGACAAGAAAAAGTATGGCGGGAGAATTACCGTCGAACTTCAGTATTACCTGTTAGAATAGGTCTAGAGATAAGAAAAATTTATTATTAAAACATTATTGGCAGAATATAAAAATTTCTTTTACTAATAAAACAATTTTTACTAACCTAAACAAAGTGCATATACATGTTATAATTTAAAACATTATTTAAATTACTTGAATACTAACATTTCTTGTATCTTTAAAATTGAAGCATCTTGGGAAAATGTGGATCTTCTTTCTCGGCTCGATTCCTTCACGTCTAGTCTTGAACTTATGAAACCTAAGGTTTCTATTACAAGAGTCTATAAAGGTTTAGAAGGATTTGTGTGTGTGCACAATTAAACAATATGAACTAAGAACAATTTTTGGATCATAAGCTAATTCTCTATATGAAGTAAGGATCTAGGTGCCAAAATAAAAAGAAATTTTTAGAGAGAGAGGGAGAGAATTTGGACGGCCAAGAGCAAAGAAAAAGCTTAAACTTCACATCTCTATGTGATGCTCTATTTATAGGAGAAAGAAATTTATAAAGGTCAATTATTCATTCATGAAAGAATAATGCATTCATGAAACAATATTTGATTTCTCTCTTCTCTGTTCTCTTCTAATATGGCTGGCCATATCAATCAAATAAGGAGGAAATTTGTTTTCTCACTTAGCTTATTTATTTCCTTCTCAAGGAAATTTATTTCCTCTTTTCCTTTTGGGTAATAATTATCCCTATAATTAAAGGGAAATAAAACTCTCATCTTTGATGCATGTTGGCCGAATTCTATAGCTAGGGAAGGGCATTTAGATGCTTCCTTATTTCTTTTAAGACAATTCTTAAAATGCCCATTGTAGAATTATTATTGCACAAATAATGAAATTAATTTCTTAATGCCTCAAACGACTTTACGGCTTTAGAAAATAATTTATATTTTCATCCTATGAAAATATTCAAAATCTTATTTTGACATTCACATCATTTTATGTCCATGTGGACAAAAATACCCTTTAGACATTTTCCGAGAAAAAACCTAGTTCAACATTTGAACTTATTTTGACTTAGTTTCTAGTTTAACAATCCTACTCTAATGACCTGTAATAGTGACCTTATGGATCCAAATGAACAAAGCTTGAGCTTCTATACTCGGACTCAAAAGTTTACAAACCTTTTCCGAGTATTCGCTTAATGTCAACTGACTCCACTAAAGAGTTGACACCGAGAATCTCTCGGTTGATATGAATTTATTTTCTACTCAAATTCGACTTAATTATATTGAGCGGATCCATTGAATATTATCTATGTTTACCATTCATAAATATTATCAACTAGTTGAGATTTATAAAATTACTATTTTACCCTTCTAGTTGTTATTCCCTCAACTCCTTTAGTACTTGTGAATGAGTTAAAAAACAATGTATTGACGACGAGCTAACAAGTCACATTGTTTCATCCAAATAAAGTCGCTACTTAATTTTGGATACTGCGCAGTTCATTTATTCACAATCCAAGTAATAAAGCATGAGGTGATATATATTGCATCTCAACAATCTTGTACATGAATTCCATATCTATGAGAACTTCACAAAGTTGGTTCATGACATTTTCATAACTTAATATCTTACCAATTTTTCTAGTCTATCACGTAATGGATCTAGAATTTGACTTTCTCAAATGAGAGTATTAATGCTATCAAATGACATGTCTCATTTCAGGATTTAGGTAAGCATGATGCAATTCATATATAGTGACCTTGAGATAGAAGATGTTAAATGGTTTATTCTTCTATTGTCTCTAAAGGTGCACTGGTCAATTCAGTATCTTTGAAAGATACACTGGAAGAACTATAGAGTTCCTAATTCTCTATGCCTCGTAACCAGACATCGTATATTATTCCCACAATCATACTGAGATCAATAGTCCGTTGATCTTTAGATTGTGAATATATCGTTTTAACCAAACCATGAAGAGTTTGTTCACGCAAATCTACATTTGTCTCTTTATACATTATTAGGTTTTATTAAGGACTATCAGACTATTGAATATCATAAATCTTCAATCAAAATGAACGTTTCAACTTTTATTAATTTAATCAGCAAATTACATTAAGGACTTTATAAAGATTTATATGTTACATCAATATGTAAATAACAATCTTCTTGTGGGCATCTTTGTCAGCATTATCGCCGGGCTTTGTGTTCGTTTGTATTTGGGGGACTTAAGAACTCTTAAAACAACATAAACGACAACAAAACTCTCCATAAACATAAGTTATAAGGTACCTATTCAATACGCGCGGTATGTTGGTGATTGATTCACCTTAGTAACCATATTAAATGCGGGATATCATTAATTGCGCTCACATTAGCAAATTAATAATAATGATTACTAAACAAGATCTAGATTGATTAATTTAATTCAATTACGAAAGCGATTCAACAACCAATAAATAGAAGAGGCAATAAGTACACTCGCATGAATTTTGGCTCAACTACAAAACGCTCTAATCCAACGCTCGATCGGTTTTCAAGCTTTCACAACTCCTTCGTCTGATTTATTACTCGAGGATGACACCATAATCTTCCGAAATTTAATCTCCGAGACGAATAAGAAATATGAGTGGGCACAATCGATATCTCACTTAGATCTCGAAACCCGATTGTTTCGAGATCTCGCTCCTATTATTTAGGATCGGAATTATCAATTCCGGGAATAGGGGGAGGAAAATAATTGGCCAAGAGAAAGAGCTTGCCGAATATTATGTGAAGAAAGGAGTGAGAATTCCTCTCTCACTAAGTCCCTATTTATAGCCTTGGTAGGGAGATAACCCCTGAGAGATTTTCTCCCCTTTCTATTTTGATATCCTCTCATTCTAGAGATATTCCCTCCTTTGCATTTAATATGGGCCATTAGATCTCAAATTAAAATCTAAACTCTCTCTCATCCATCAGATCAGTATCTATGGTTGAGAATTTTTCTTTTCAAAGAGAAATTCAGGGAGAGAAAGGGAGAAGGATAATCAGCCACCCCTAGGGAATTTTCGGCCAGCTCCTTGTAAAGCCCAATCCAAAATTTCCCAAGCCCAAAATCCAATTAAATTATTTATTAACTTGATACGACAACAAATAAATAATTTTGCTATAAACATTTAGTTAATGCTGCGAATACCCGTTTTTTAGAAATAATGTTGTCAATCACCATCACAACAAGTGAAATTAAATAATTAAATTATTATTCGAAATTTCGTATCCGCCTTTATCAGAGCCGAATCGAGGACTATGGACCTAGTAGTAGAAGTTTAACGAATCCAATGAAAAAGACGATAAAGTCTTATCTCTTTTTCTCATCGATTCGTCTAGTCTTAATCAATACTCCACCATGTAATAAAAGACTGAACCCTTCTTTAATACTAGAATTATATTTACAGACATGTAATGCGTCGTAGTGGCCTCGGTTAGTGCATCCTAACGGTCCTTAAACGACACATCTACCCCAAGGCCTGTCAAGGTCGTACACTTACCACAAGTGTAGAATGATCTGAAATAGTCATAAGCCTTCACTTATGTGTTCCACATATATGAATTTCGATATAACTTCTCAGTCGTATATCAGTCATCGACCTAGTTTTAGCACACCGCCCGAACTCAGGTGCCCATCAAGTGACTCAGTTTTATACGGAGGCTATGGGATGATGAATGTTCTATAAATCTTAATACATAAGAAATAACCATTTCAATTCGAATAAATAATAAATGTCAAACTTTATTTTATTAATAATATATATCAACGAGAATTTTCATAAGTATCTTCTCAAGCGGGCAAGAATTCCTAACACGGTACACATTGTTGGTGTCGGTGCCTACAAGAAGAGTAGTTATCATGTTTTACTTTTATGCATATCGATATAATAAAGTATTACAAATACTCTTACTTGTAAATGCTGATATATTAATAAAGAGTAGAACATTTTATTAATTCCTCATTAGTCTGATTTAAAGATTATGATAAACAATAATTTTTCTAGTCCGTAAACAAACCATAACAATGTATGAAGATTTATATATTGATATACATGAACAAGCTCTTCATGGTTTTATGAAAATAAGATATTCGCAATCTTAGGATCAATAGACTATTGATTCAAGTATGATTGTTAGAAGAATCTATGATGTTTGGTTATGAGTCATATAGAGTTGGAGACTCTATAGTTATTTTAGGTATCTTATGAAGATACTGAATTAACCAATGCATTTTTAGAGACAATAAAGAATAACCATTTACCATCTTCTGTCTCAAATCCAATATGTACATGTCATTTCATAACTTCAATATATTCATTTGAGAAAGTTATACTCTAGATTCAAGCTACGTGAACTAGATGCATTCTATGAGTGATGTATTGGGTTATGAATTGACATGAGTATATTTTGTGAAGTTCTCATAGATATGAAATGCATGTACAAGATTGCTGAAATGCAATGTATATCACCTCATGCTTTATTACTTGGATTATGAATAAATATACATACCGGTGTCCAAATTGAATAAAGGATTCTTTTGGATGAAACGTTGTGACTTGTTAGCTCCTCGTCAATACATCGTTTCTAACTTATTCACAATTATTAAAGGAATTGAGAAAATAACAATTAGAAGTGTAAAGTGATAATTATGCAAATCTCACCTAGTTGGTGATATTCGTGAAGGGTAATCATTTGATAATATTCAGTGGATCCACTCATTACAAATAAGTAGAATTTTTATTATAAAATATATTCATTTAAATCAAGAGATTTTCAGTGTCAACTTTTTAGTGGAGTTAGTTGACATTAAACTAGACTTAGAAAAGTTTGTGAACTTTGAGTCCAAGAGTCCTAGTTAAAACTTTTTTCATTTGGGTTCATGAGGTCACTATCACAAGTCATTAGAATAAACTTAAGGGTATTTTCGTCCTTAAGACAATTGATGTAAAAATGGAAAAATAAGATTTTTCATTTTTCCACAAATTGAATTAATGTTACACGGCTGGAAAATTAGTTTTCTAAGTTTAGTGAATTAATTTTTGTAACATATTAGTATGGCAATAAAATAAGGTATTTCGTTATTTTGTTATGAGCAAATATGTGTGTACACACACATATTGTACGCAGCTAGAATCATCAATAGGGAAGTTTATTTGGCAGAGTGAGAAATATGATTTTGTGCATTATTTATTGTATATGAATAATTTCCAAAAGAAATGAGGAAAAAATTGATATAGAATCAATGCAATATGGAGTACACGGCTGGAATTGATTTAAGAGAAACTAGTTCTCTATTGTTGGTAATGTATAAATAATGGAAATAAATATTCATCCAATACTAAAAGAGGTAATTACTCTTTTAGGTAATATACCAACTCTCAGAAGGAGAAAACACACAATTTGTTGGAATTTCTGAATGCCTTGTTCTCCATTTTGATCTAGTGTATTAGCTTTGTTTCAAGACTCGTTCTTGATTCATAAGTGTTTAATTAGTGACCCTCACTAAATTCTTTATACGCTCAAAGATTCATGTTATATAAACTTTCGTGGTTGCTCGAGAATCAAAAGACCCGAGACGAGCAGGAGCGAAGCGAGGCAAAGAATCATCATCCAAGAAGTGTCTCAAAAATCAAGCGGCAAGGAAAAAGGTACTAAATTTGTTTCGTAATTATTGTACGTTTTAAATGATAACATGTTCATGCACTTTGTCTAGGTAATAAAATTGTTTTACACTTTAAAAAATAGAATTTTTTTTATCCGCCATATATGATATAATAATTAATTCTTTAATCCTAGACCAATTCCAACAAATTGTATCAGAACATGAGTAAAAGTTTAAAGATGAACATGGTTTTAAAAATATAACAAAAGAAATCGTTTCCGAAGTTTGCTTAGATAACTAATTTGCTAAGTTTGCTTTCTAGATTTTTATTTTATTTTATTGCGTGTGGCTTTAAATTAAATAACATGTTAATTTTCTACAAACAAGTGATGCTATTTAATTACATTAGAATTAGTTCTAAATAATTTTATGTATGGCATGTCCAAAAATTGTTTTTGAAAGAGTTTGAGTTTTCGATAAAATAATATGGGTTAACGTATATTATAGCCCTATATACGTTTGATAATTTGGTTTTATCCAACGTTTTGTAAACGTTTATAAATGTCCACTCCCTTAATTAACCAAAAATTTCCTTCCAATTTGCCCAAATTTTAATGAAATTTAAATACTTAATTTTAGAAGTTAATTTACAGCATAAATTACGGAGTAATAAACGCACCACATTGACTTATATTTATTATTTTGGATTTTAAGAGAGAAACTTAAAACACATGCAAACAACCGCTATTTTTTAAAAGAAAATATCTCCGAAACCAAAATTAATCAACGAACAAATCCAAACCATTTTCTTCGATCGATCATCACCAAGAAGTTTATGTGGAGTTCAACAATCTAAATCGGTCGGCAATTAACAGGTCTTTATGTTCTTTTTTGTATATAATTTATTTTTGTTTTTGAAATCTTTTTTTTAAGTTGAGTTTTTTAGAATCGGTTTCTGTAAATCTTTTCTGTAATGATCTTGAACTACAGGAACACGACAGGGATGATGAAGAAGAAGAAGAAGAAGAAGAAGAAGAAGAAGAAGAAGTATGATGTGAAGCTTTCATGGCGGAGAAGGATGTGAAGTTTTCATGAACACGATCTTCGTTATTATTTTTCTTTTTCTTCTTCTTCTTCTTATTCTTCTACTTGTTTTGATTTTAATTTCAAATTTATGTATGAAATTTTGATTTCTTTCATCTACTAAACTTAACAAAAATTGTGTTTTATTAATTAATATGCAATTAACGATGAAAAACTTCAATTTATGTTGTAAAAATCAATTAACGTTGTAAAACGAACTCTATTTACGTTGTAAAACTCGAATATAAAGAAGATAAAATTATTTTCGTCTTCAATAATTTTCAGAATTGAAAATAAAATTTAAATATAAATTATGGCCGGCTGAAAATAATTTACAGTACTTGAAATCAAAATGAACTAAATATTGTTAATTAATATAAGAATAATTCACGAATATTGAATATATGTCAAACTGCGAAAAAAAAATTAATTTTACGGGAAATGAAAAAATTATAATGGAATGTGACTTTTTTTTATAATTTTTTATATAGAAAATAGAGAAACTGCAAATTTAGTCATACTACTGTAAGATAATAGAACTTTTTTTCTATGGTTATCTAGTCGTATACAATAAATAACCACATGTTTCGGTTCGCCTAAAAGGGAATCCAAAATTGAGCACTCGCAAAGTCGTAAGAGCATGTATGGGTCCTGACGCCTGCTCAATCTCGGAAGGTCAAGGAAATCGATGGCATGATGACATGCGAGCGGATGATCAAAGTTGACATTAGACTTTCTCAAAACGACTAACCTCGAGTTTGGTGAATTCATTGTTGTTTTAAGATTAATTTATACACTCACCGAGAAAATATATTTTCTTATTTACTATTGGAAATGAAGGTTTATATATATCCCTTATGTAATTCTTTGTATAGATGTTGGGGCGGATGGGCGAGTTCATTTCCCAATTTTCGCCCTGTAAAATGGGTGTAAAATATGGAAAAATAATTTCGTTGTTTGACCGCAATGTTTGAGGATTCATAATTAGCTGAACTTATACTCCAAAAGGGGTTGGTTCGCTCAAACTGCTGAATATTGAAATAACATGTAACGCTTATTAAGGCAATTACATTAAAGCGCAAAATTTTCTTTGAATTAATTTAAATATTTTTTTAGCCGATAGCGAAAATTGGACCCGCCTCATTAGCTTGGAAGACTAGGGGTTTATTATTTTGATGATGCCATGTGAATCCCTGAAAACATGTCAATGTCAAGTGTATGGCTAACTCAATAACGAAAGTTTCGTATATCTCGATAATAAAAAATTATTTGTGATAATTTCAGGAGGAATGGAACAAAAAATATGATAGAGCAAGACATAGTGATTGTGGGAATAATATGTTAGAAGAAAAATAGCTTAAACAAAAAACTATTTAACGTAAGAAATATTATAGAGAGATCGTATATAGAACAAATTAGGAGAGAAATGAGAGAGTAAAATAATTGAGTAGATGTAAAATTAATATAAGATTTCCTTTTATCACAATTTTTTATTTGTAATAAATTATGTGTACATTGATAAGCTAGATATAAAGTAATTAAGTATTTTATATTCTTGGTTTTTTACCATATCTACTATTTACAACACATATATAATTGGGTTAATGAAGGTAATAGCCTTATATAGGTTTTTAATTTTGGATTTGGCCAACATTTGGTAAAACTTTAGTAAATGTCAACACATTCAACTAACTAAAAATTTGTACCCAAAATACCCAAATAGTTCCCGCCCAAACGAGTGAAAATTTAGTAAATTAATTTTAATAAATAATGCAATAAAAACAAAAAAACCAAATCGGTTATTAAAAGCCATAAAAACCAAATCGGTTATTAAAAGCTATAAAAACCGTTGTTTATTTGTTGCTATTAAATCTTATTCGAATTTAGGATGGAGTCCATAAATTACATTCGAAAAGAAAAGAGAGAAGAATCCCAAAATACAAAACCATTTTAGCCGAAAATCTCTTTTAAAACCTTCACGACGATCGACAAACAATTTACGAATTTCTATGAAAGATCCAAGCATTTGAACAAGAATATCCAAGTTAGTTTATCAAATGTTCATCGTAAGTCACAATTTTTTGAGCGATTAACGAATGTTTTTCAATCATTGATTTCGATTAATCGGTTGAAAATAATATTTTTTGGTAGATAAAACATTTTTATACACTCATACATCATCGTTTTGATTAATTGTCGTAAATTGAATAATAATTCTGATGAATGAATAAAAATAGAACATAAAATTTGTTACAGCCTTCATAATCCATCCAGCCAATAAAACAAAATGTTGATAAATTTGAAAAAAACTTCCGTAATAGGATATATAGTTACCGAAATTGGAATATAATTATCAACCAAATTAATAACTGCTTAAAATAAATAGTTAAACAAACACCCATGATTTTAGGATCTACTATTTACAACCCTATTTAAAACCGGATTAAAATTTGAATAAATATAAAATGCAACAATTTAAAATTCAATTCAGAAATAAAGGAAACTAAATATCCCTTAATTACTAACCGATTTATTTATCAAGTAAAAGATATAGCCCAAAAATCTCGGATCTACAAAATCATTAACCAAAAAATCACTGACTATTTAAATAAAGAAATATTTTGAAATTAAAACAAAAAAAACGAATGAAAAAAATCAAAATTCAAACTGGAAATAAAGATCCAAATTTAAAACTAAAATTTGAAATTCAAATCACAAATGTTAAAAAGTTTCGGCCAAATAAAAGGGTAATAAAGTAATTAAATAGTTAAATAAAAAAAGTCATGTAGGCGAATTGGACATTTACTAAAGTTTAACGAAACGTTGACCAAACTCAATTTCAGTTTGTAAGCCAGTGCCAATTATCCAAATTTTTGTATATAATTTCCATCGTTGTTGTAGCTCGACGAGTTGGTAACTTAGCTAGACAGTTTTCTTCCAAAAAAAAAAAAAAAACTTAGCAAAACAGAAAAAAAATACAATCACTATTATTATCAGACTGATTTATATTATAATTATTACATACCAAATTCAGAATTCGAAACTAGAACTTATATCCCAAATCAATATATTTAAATCGAGTTTCTTTTAAATTCTTGATAGGTGATCTAGATAGATCTTAGATTGACGTCAACGATACCTTATTATTGTTGAGGTCGAAATTACAACCTCAGATTGACTTACATATTATGATAATTAAAGAGTGAATATTTTATGTGAATTCTAAATGAGTCGTGATTTTAGGCGGTTTCTCGACTCAGATTTGAGCGGTAAAAAGCTTCCCGTTCAATGCGATTTTAAGCGAGAAATAAGTCATGATTTAATTGTCCCAAATATCCACGTCATTCGCGTAGATATGGCCATTTTGAATTTGAAATTTTGTAACGGCCAAAGAATCTCTAATCCAACGGTGCGATGTAAATTCTTTTTCAATATCATTCATAAATTTCGAGCAAAAGTAAATATCATTCAGAAATAGAAACACTCTCTGTTCCTGTCTCTGCTCAACAATGGCTTCCCTAACACCAGGAATCTTGTTGAAGCTCCTTCAGTCCATGAACTCACCAACAAAGGTGACAGGAGACCACCGATCCGCCGTCCTCCAGGTCACCGGAATCGTCCCGTCGATGGCGGCGAATTCCTCGGACCTCTGGCCAAACCAGGGCTTCTTTGTCCAGCTCTCCGATTCCCTAAACTCGACCTACGTCTCTCTCTCTGATCGCGATCTCGACCTCGTCCTCAACAACCGGATCCACCTCGGCCAGCTCGTCTACCTCGACCGCCTCCACGTCGACTCTCCCCTCCCACGCGCCTCCGGACTCCGCCCAATCGCCTCACGCGCCGCCGCGGTTCCTCTCTCCTCTGCCGCCGCCGCTCCGACACCTATCATAGCTCGGATCTCGTCTGGCGGCAGAGATTTCGTCATCCAGCCAATCTCTGACGACTCCGATCCCCTCTCCGCCGCCCTCTCCTCCGCCACTGGAAATTCTAGACAGCCTCTTGCGCCGAAGTCGGAGAACATCGTCGAGCCTAAAGCCGTTAAATCGAAGTTGCAGAGATCAGCAACTCCGACCGGTCCTGCCTCCAGGTTCTTATCGCCGGCGAGAGGGAAGAGATCGGCGTCGGCGGGGAGGAAGGCAGTTTTCGGGACACCGGCGGCTTCGGCGGCGGAGAGAGATAATCCGTCGCCGGCGGGTAAGGGAAAGAGGTCGTCATCTCCGGCGCCGTCGAAATGCGCGGTGCCGAGCCTCGTGGCGGCGAAGGAAGAGGCGAGGAAGGCCGCGAGAGAACCAGCGATCGTTGTTCCGTCGAGGTACCGACAGCCGTCGCCGAACGCGCGGCGGCAGGCTTCCCCCGCCGGGTCGCGAAGAGCTTCGCTGTCTCCGGCCAGGCGGCTCTCGGGAGTTAGGGTTTCTCCGATGACCGCGGCGGCACTGGTATCCATTCCGAAGCTGTCGGAGGCCATCACCGGAGGATCGGGGAAGGGCGGCAGAAGGAGTTGGGATGAGGCTCCGACGCCTGAGACTTCGACGGCGGCGGCGAAAGAGAAGAAGAGCAGTTCGAGGAACAAGGCGGATATGCAATCGCTGTTGAGGACTCAGGTACTTGGTTTAAACCGTAGAGCGATCAGTTTCTGGTTTTGTGATGATCTCTGAAAAGCTTTTGTTTTTCTTGTTCAAAATTATAAGGCGGCAATCTCGAGGCGGCTGAGCGATGTTAGCCGGAAATCATGTAGCGATGAATCAGTTGCGTCATTGCAGGAAAGAAGAAAATCAAACTTGGAAGAGATGACCATTCACGACAAGAAATGGACCGACGGTAGTGTTTCTCTGGACTCCCTATCCTCCGACCTCGCTCGCCTTGGGAAGGTATTCATCAATCAATTCACTCACGGTCTGCGAATTCAATCCAATAACTTCAAAACCTGTCATTCGTTCCGTAGGAAGCGATGCAGAGAAAGATCGCCGCTTCCACAATGGCCGCCGAGGCTCTAGAGGAGGCAGCAGAAACCGAATCCATCGTCAGGAGTTTGAGGTAGCAATCTCTATACTCCTGGTCAGAATTGAACGCCTTTCTAGTATCCATCGTTCTTCTTACTCTTACAATTCGCAGCATGTTCGCGGATCTGTCATCAACATCGAAAGTGGGAGACCCACTTCCGACGATAGAGCGGTTCTTCGCGCTGTATGAGGAGGTGACATCAGCAAAAGCAAAGGCAGGGCGTGGGACGCAGTGGGTGGAGGCGGCCCTGGCGACGGACCTGGACATGGCGGCTCTCCGGCCGGAGAGGAGCCTCTGCGATCGCCGGAGAGCGGCGGGGGGTCTGAATGGGGAGGCGGGGAAGAGGCTGGGGGCGGAGATGAGGGGGTGGTTCCTGGGCTTCGTGGAGGAGGCGGTGGACGCCGGATTCAGGGTGTTCGGGGGAGGGGGAAGGAGGGTTTCGCTCGACTGCGGCGCCGTCGCGGCCGTTCTCTCGCAGCTCAAGAGAGTCAACGAGTGGCTCGACAAGGCCATCTCCAAGCGCGACGATGGAGACAGGGTCGACAGGCTTAAGAGGAAGATCTACGGATTTGTCATTCAACATGTTGGAACTACTTTTGACAATTCTTCTACCTCATGATTACGAATTCCTTTTTTGTTTTTTTTTTCTGGGAGCAATTGGCTTATTGCAATCTTTGTATACTCTTAACTTTTATATATGTTATGTGCATTGAGTGCTAAAGCAATCGAAACCATAAGCTCTACATTCACTATTTTATGCTTGGAGATAATTCTTTCAACGCAAAACGCCTGATATTAATATCAACTCCTCCGAGATGAACTATAAAATTCTGTAAGTTTTTGGATATCAAATGATGAAGTCAGTTTACTGAAAATATTAGCTATTCGATGATCAATGAATTGGTACTAGTTTTACATAATCATTTTGAAGATCTCGTACAAAATTAAAATCAATTAAAATCAATTTATTAGATTCGAGACAATGTACAAAGTTGGTTGATTGTCGCAATAAATTATTGTCGACTTTTTTGCCTTTATCTAAAAAATCTCTTATAACATGTTGCATCCAAATCACTTACAAACACACAATAACCAATGATGGAGCGTATAGTGTCAGAGCAAGTTTCTCAATTAACATCCGAAAATGCACATAGATATTTTGAAGAATTAGACGGACATAAAAAGCCAAATCCAGGATTTGACTTCACATATAATAAATGATAAACATATTGCATATGTGGTGTACAAGAAGATTTTACAAACTGACTCAAGCAATGAACTGCAAAAGTTACAGCAGGTCGAGTAATAGTTAAACACAATAGTCTGCTATCAATCGACGATAACGAGTTGAATCTGTAATTTGATCACCATCATTGATGTTAAGAGTAATTTTTGGATTTAATTTTAACATGGTTGGATTATAAAAAGTTTGCATTTTCAAGTATGCGTATGGCATGTTGTCTCTTATAGATAGATATCTTGCAATTTGAAGTCCTATAAAATATTTTAAGTCACCTAAGTTCTTAAGCCTAAAACATGTCCTTAGATAATTTTGAACATCATAAATAGTTAACTCATCAACCAGCCACAATAATATGAAATAATAACACTTGGATTAAACCAAAGTAGCTTGAATCATATAAGCTGTAAACTTCATGTTCTATTACCGAGAAACTTGTTTTTATCCATAAATGGATTTATTGAGCCAACAAACCATCTTGTCACGTGCATTAACTAAATGTATTGCAGCTGAATAACACATAGCTAAATTCATATAGACTTCCTCATATAAATTACCATTAAGGAATGCGTTCCATTTTTGAGAAAAAGTTATGCTAAGCAAAAACTTTACTAATGTTAATTTAGCAATCGGGAAAAAGTATAGAGATAATCTACTCCCTCTTTTTGGGTAAAACTCTTGTGCAAATAATCGAGCTTTTCGTCGTGCTAAAGTGCCATATGAATGTAACTTGTTGGCGAAGACCCATCCACGGCATGTTGCAATTTTGTTGACAGACAGTGGAACTACAATCCATGTATTATTAATGTGCATGGATTCAATTTGTTTTGACATGGCAGCTCTCCCATTCTCTCAAATTATGATGCCTTACAGCTTCATGATAGACTATGAGAGCAACTTGTATTAAAACCGAACATACAAAATATCAAAAGGAGGTAGACAAACTACCAAAATTTAATATTTTGACCAAAATATTTTTAGAGGTATAACTTGCACCTGTTTTTATCATATTATAATGATATTTTGTCAAGAATTTTGGAATAGTTTGTTGTTTGTTGTCAGGCTAATTTTATACACTGTAGTGAATAATTTGAAGGGCTATATTGTTGGAATAAGTCTAGGGTTAAAAAAAATTATCATTAACACATTAATGTCGGAATATAAAAATTTCTTTTACTAGTAAAACAATTTTTACTAATCTAAACAAAGTGCATATACATGTTATAAATTAAAAACATTATTTAAACTACTTGAATACTAACATTTTTTGTATCTTCAAAATTGAAGCGTCTTGAGAAAGGTGGATCTTCTACCTTGACTCGATTCATTCACGTCTAGTCTTGAACTTGAGAAACATAAGGTTTCTATTACAATAGTCTATAGAGGTTTAGAAAGATTTGTGTGTGGGCACAATTAAACAATATGAACCAAGAACAATTTTTGTATCATAAGCTAATTCTCTAGATCAAGTAAGGATCTAGGTGCCAAAATAAAAAAGAATTTCTAGAGAGAGAGAGTTGGACCGCCAAAAGCAAGAGAAGAAACAGAATAAAACTTATTTTTCACATCTTTATGTGAGGGTCTATTCATAGGAAAAGGAAAATCTATAAACAGAATAAACAAAATATTTGATTTTTCTTTCTCCTTTCTCTTCTAATATGGCCGGCCATATCAATCAAATAAAGAGGAAATTTGTTTCCTCACTTAGCTTATTTATTTCCTTATCAAGGAAATTTATTTCCTCTTTTCCTTTTGGATATTATCCCTATAATTATAGGGAAATAAAACTCTCATCTTCGATGCATGTTGGCCGAATTCTATAGCTAGGGAAGGGGCATTTAGATGCTTCCTTATTTCTTTTAAGACAATTCTTAAAATACCCATTGTAAATTATTATTGCACAAATAATGAAATTAATTTCTTAATGCCTCAAACGACTTTTCGGCTTTAGAAACTAATTTATATTTCCATCGTATGAAAATATTCAAAATCTTATTTTGATATTCACATCATTTTTTATGTCCATGTGGACAAAAATACCCTTTAGACATTTTCCGAGAAAAAGTCTAGTTCAACATTTTAACTTGTTTTGACTTAACTTCCAATTTCACAATCCTACTCTAATGACCTGTAATAGACCTTATGGATCCAAATAAACAAAGCTTGAGCTTCTATACTCGGACTCAAAAGTTCACAAACCTTTTCCGAGTATTAGGTTAATCTCAACTGACTCCACTAAAGAGTTGACACTGAAAATCTCTCGGTTCAAATGAATTACCATTTTACCCTTCTAGTTGTTATTTCCTCAACTCCTTTATTACTTGTGAATAAGTTAGAAACAATTTATTGAAAAGGAGCTAACAAGTCACATTGTTTCATCCAAATAAAGTCGCTACTTAATTTTGGATACTGCGCAGTTCATTTATTCACAATCCAAGTAATAAAGTATGCGGTTATGTACATTGCATCTCAGCAATCTCGTACATGAATTCCATATTTATGAGAATTTCACAAAGTTGGTTCATGACATCTTCATAACTCAATATCTCACTAATTGTTGTAGTCTAGATCACCTAATGGATCTATAATTTGACTTTCTCAAATGAGAATATTAATGCTATGAAATGACATGTCTTATTTCAGGATTTAGGTAAGCATGATGCAATTCATGCATAGTGACCTTGAGATGGAAGAGGTTAAATGGTTTGTTCTTCCATTGTCTCTAAATGTGCACTGGTCAATTCAGTATCTTCGAAAGATACACTGGAAGAACTATAGAGTTCCTAACTCTCTACGCCTTGTAACCAGACATCATAGATTCTTCCAAAAATCATACTCAGATCAATAGTCCGTTAATCTTAATATATCGTTTTAACCAAACCTTGAAGAGTTTGTTCACGTAAATCTACATTTTTCTCTTCATACATTATTAGGTTTGATTAAGGACTATAAGACTATTGAATATCATAAATCTTCAATCAAACTAAAGGGGAATGAATGAACGTTTCAACTTTTATTAATTTATTAAGTAAATTACAATAAGGACTTTATAAAGATTTATATATTACATCAATATGTAAATAAACAATTTTCTTGTGGGCATCTCTGCCAACATAGATATCTTGCCATGTCATATACTAACTGGTCCCGATAATATGGGATTCCTGTAGTTAGATGAGATTGCTTGATCTAGAAGATTCTAACTTAAAGAAGTTGTTTGATCATGTAAGTCATAGTTATCAAGATTGTGAGTATAAGTTGCAGGATGTCATCGTGAAGTCGGACCAGTGGGCTCACTTCTTCCTTCTACCTCCCCCGTCACACGAGTAAGTTCTATCAAAACTCCGGATCATTTCCTCCGAAGCGTCTTCATCATGCACTTCAATGACACAAGGAACCGACCGAGAGACGGCTCCCTCTTCATAGTCACTCGCTCCTTCCCCATCATAAATTTACATTCTTGCGTCTTCTAATTGATGTTGACAAAATAGAGCGTCTCCGACCATTTCAAACCCAAGATGAGATCTAAGATCCCAAATGGAAGAGGCAAGAAATTCTCCACAATACACATACTTTGGATCGCCACATTGACCCCTTGACAAACTCCCTCCCTTTTCATTGTCTCTCCGGATCCCAAGGTAATCGTTTTAGTGTCGGGAATATCTAAATGGCTCATGAAATCCCGTGAAACAAAGTTGTCTGACTCCTTGCCAGATCTCGTTCTCGTCCCCAATCTTCACCTTCTTCACGGCGATCGACTCGGCCAACGCCATCGGTTCCATATTCGCGAATCTCTGGTTCGTCGCGCAATTTCGGTCGGCTGACTTCGCGTACCAGACCCGGTGCGTACAACTCTTGGCGATCGTTATCACGATTCATTGCTCGATCGTGCCTCTCATACTGACCTCCCTCGCGGCTCCAATCGCGCGTGTTTGCTCGCTCAGGATCACACAATTTTGCGTGTAAACGTAGGTCGTTGTCGGACCTAGGGTTTACGCTCAAGACTGTCGCGTGATTCTGCTCCTTTGGTTCCGGCCGATGGTAATTCGCTAGTGCTGCTTGAGGACTCTACGCGTAGAGTGCGCGTTCGACGAGCTTGGTGAAAAGCTTGAATCGCTCGTTTGTTTTATTGGTTCCAATTATTTTGGATCTTTAAACAAACAAGAGATTGAATAAGAAAAACAATGAGAAATGATAGAACAGAGGAGAATAAAGAAGAACGTGGTAATTTGTGTCTCTGATACTTTGAAATTGAAAATACAATATTGTTGTGAGTTGTCTGTTGTATTACAACTACAGACTATTTATAGGAAAAAACAAACTCCTAGTAGAAAATAATAAAGGAGCTTTTAATGACTGCGTATTATTTGCTGATTAATAACGTTCACAACAGTACTATTTATAGTAAAACTGATTAGGGCAAGCATGGTACATGACTGGATGGAGTGTGACATGAGGGAAGAGAGAGAGTATGAGGTGAGGTAAATTCCTTACACTTCCTAATTCCTAACAGAATGGCTACGTGGCTGAGGCAGGTGGTAGCTCAGCAGTGGATGAAGGAAGTGCACATGGCGTCTCCTGGTACGTCGAGATTCTTGCTTCATAACCTCCCCTCAAGCGAAACGGAGATTCTTCCACGTGAAGCTTACGTTTAAAGCCGATGAACGACTTGACAGACAGATTTTTTGTGAGAAGTTTATCTGTCTGAGCCTGAGTCGGGACATATCGGATCTCGAGGTGGCGACGGAGGACCAAGTCGCGGATGAAGTGAAGATCAATTTCCACGTGCTTTGTTCTTCCATGAAACACCGGGTTCGCGGCCAAGGAGGCGGCGCCAATATTATCGCACCATATAATCGGAACAATGGGTTGAGGTAGACCAAGTTCAGTCATCAAGGAGCGAAGCCAGGTGATTTCAGCGGCGACGTGAGCAAGTGCACGATACTATGCCTCGGTGCTGGAGCGTGCAACGACCGGTTGCTTGCGTGAGCTCCACGATACTAGACAGCCAGCAACGTAGACGCAATAAGCACTGGTTGGGCGGCGGTCATCGGGGTTACTTGCCCAGTCCGCATCAGCGAAGCTGGTTATTGACAGTGGTCCAGAGGGACGAAACGTGAGGCCATGGGTGATGGTTCCCTTGATGTACCTGAGAATACGCTTGCACGCCAACCAGTGGACATCAGTCGGAGCCTGTAGGAATTGGCTGAGTTTGTTGACGACATGTGCGATGTCTGGGCGTGTGAGCGTGAGGTATTGAAGGGCGCCAATAGCACTTCGGTATGACGTGGCGTCGGAGAGCAGCTGACCATCAAATTTTGAGAGGTTCTGACCTGGTGCCGCAGGAGTCGAGCAAGGTTTGACGCCAGTCAACCCGAAGCGATGCAGAATATCAGCCACATATCGGGACTGAGATAGGTACAGCCCGCTCTCATCTCTATGCACTTCAATGCCCAGAAAATAATGGAGATCACCAAGGTCCTTGAGCGAGAAGTGGCGGTTAAGGTCACCAGTAAGCGTACGGATCGTTCCTTCATGATTGCCTGTGACGAGTATGTCGTCTACATACACTAGAACAAGGATAAAGATGTTAGCAGATGAGTAGATGAACAACGAAGTGTCAGACCTGGAGTTGACGAAGCCCCAGTCGAGCAGTGCACGTTGAAGCCTTTCAAACCAAGCTCGGGGAGCCTGGCGAAGGCCGTAGATGGCTTATGCAGCCTGCAGACATGATCCGGGAACTGAGAATTAACAAAGTCAACTGGTTGAGCCATGTACACTTCATCGGTCAAGACCCCATTGAGGAAGGCATTGTTGACGTCGAGTTGTTTGACAACCCACCCTCTATGAACAGCGAGCGTAAGGACGAGACGAACAGTGCCAGATTTTATAACCGGGCTATATGTTTCTGTGAAATCGACTCCTGGGGTTTGGGAATAGCCCTTGGCAACGAGACGCGCCTTGAGGCGATGTACAGCACCCGAGGGAAGAAGTTTGGTCTTAAAGACCCATTTGTTACCGACAATGTTGTGATTGTGTGGGCGAGGAACTAGGCTCCAGGTACCGTTAGCCATTAGAGCTGCAATCTCAGCCTTCATTGCCACTGTCCAAGACGAAGATAGAAGGGCTTGCTTTACTGTCGTTGGTTCAGGAGCATGAAGGAGAAAGGCCATCGGGTGCTTTGTTGCTAGAAGCATTTTAGGCTTGTGTATCCCGGAGACAGAACGAGTGTGGTACCTGACAGTTGGAATAGACGTAGGCACAGGTGCAGCAGGTTCAATGGGTGCAGAGGCTTGAGCGACAGGGGAGTCACCGATAGCAGCTACACTGATAGTGGTACCAGGGCAGGGAGCGGGAGCAACCACCGAGGAGGTGTGAGCAGGGCCACTGTCAAGCATATACGGGGTGGGGTCAGGCTGAGGAGGAACATCAGTGGGGCCCGATGGTGAAATCGCAGTACGAGGCAGAGCACGAAAAAGAGCAGATGAGCAAGCAGTGGGTTCAGGAGCAGATTGCTCAGTAGGCTCAGGGAACAACCGCTGATAGGGAAAATCGAGTTCGTTGAAGACGGCATTGCGTGTGACATATACTCGGCCAGAGGGATGAAGGCACTTATACCCTTTTGTGCACCGGGCTGTAGCCTATAAAGATGCATTCAGCAGATCTAAAATCCATCTTATGGCGATTGTAAGGCCGCAAATGTGGAAAGACGCTGCAGCCAAAAGTTCTCAGAAAATTGTAATCTGGTTGACGATTGTAAAGCTTCTGAAATGGGCTGAGACCCTGTAAAACCGGGGTGGGGAGCACATTGATGACATAAGCACTCGTGAAGAAGGAGTCCCACCAGAGCGATAGTGGCAACTGAGCCTGAGAGACCACAGATAGACCAAGTTCAACGATGTGACGATGTTTGCGTTCAGCCTTTCCATTTTGCGCGTGAACGTGAGGACACGGGTGACGAACTGCAATGCCATGTTCTGTCAAGAACGGGATAAACGATCTGTAATCACCACCATAGTCGCACTGGATTGCGCATATATCATACTTAAGAGACTTTTCAATAAACTTTTTTAAAACTCTTAAAAACTGAAAAGGCCTCGGACTTGGCTTTTAGTGGATAAATCCATGTAAATCTTGTGAAGTCATCCACGAAGTGTATATAGTATTTATAACCCAGTGTCGAGGCAATTGGTGCCGGTCCCCACAAGTCTGTATGAAATAGCTGTAAGGGACGGGTGGATTGAGTCTGTGATACGGAGAACGGAAGGGTGTGACTCTTGCCACATTGACACGAAGAACAAAAATCACGCACAGATTTCTTAACAAACTGAGTTTTATTGATAGCCAAAACATTGTGTAAAACACTATCAGACGCATGACAGAGGCGCCTGTGCCATATCATCCATTTATCAGGTACAGTGTTTACAAAATAAGCATTTGGACTCTGAGTTTGGAGCGTGTCTTTCGTGTAGCCTGTGTCCTTAGCACCTTCAAGTTCGCCAGTGTTGAAGAGGTATAAACCATTGTCAAGCACTCCTCGCAGAAGAGCAGTCCCCGAGCTCTTGTCCTTGACAACACAATGGTTAGAGTGAAATTCAACAAATACTTCATTATCAGCTGTTAACTTTGAAATACTGACAAGGTTCTTTTGAATTTCAGGTGCACGTAAGACATTGGTAAGGATAATATGTTTGGGACCACTTGCATTCAACAGGGAGCGTCCAGTGTGAGTGATGTTGAGGAAGTTACCATTTCCAACCATCAGACGTTCCTTGCCCTTGTAGTGTGAGCTAACATGGAGGTTATCGAGGTTGGCGGTGATGTGATTGGTGGCGCCGGAGTCTGCGTACCAGCCCGGGTCATAGACTGTTTCCGGACCTGTGAAAAAGGCAGCAGGAGCAGAGCTGTCTGACTGCAGACTGTTGCCACGAGTAAGAGGGCTGTGAGGCTGAGAATAGCTGCTGTGGCTCGGAGCTCCACGGGAATTATTGTAGGTGGAGTGGTTTGACTGGAGCTGTGTGGCAGAATTTGGTGCAGTCTGAAAAGATTCATCCATGCGATGCCAACAAGTCGAGGCAAGGTGGCCAACCTTGTTGCAGATCTGACACGTGGGACGAGGACTGTTGCTGTAAGAGGACCTGCCGCCATTTGCTCGTCCTCTGAACCTGCCTCGACCACGAGTGCGACCCCTGGTGTCGACATAGTTCGCCATCGCACCATGCATTTCGGTGTTGAGAGTGCACGCCAACTGTTCGATCCTAGTCTCCTGAGCAAGTGCCATGGCTAACACGTCTTGGACTGAGATCGAGGCACCAAGTAGATCCTGGCATTGAATCTTATCAGTGACCATGGCCACCAGCACATCAAACTCCGTAAGGAGGCCCATGAGGATGTTGGTGATCAGATCTGTTTTGGAGATCTCAGGTCCGGCAAGGAAAAGAGAGTCTGCAATAGACTCCATTTTGGCGAAGTAGTCGGAGACGTTTAGCGCTCCTTTCTTCGTCGTTTGAAGTTGAAGGCGTAGGGGCATGACACGTGCTCGAGATCGTACTGCAAACAAGGATTCTAACGCAGACCATAAGGCTTGAGAAGTACGACACCGAGTGACTGACCTGAGAATCGTTGTGCTTAGTGACAACAACAACCAACTAAGTAAGAGCTGGTCCTCACGGACCCATACGTCAAGATCTGGGTTCAGAACTTGTCGAGTTATACCTCCTGTGATAATGGTTTCGAGATACTGTGGGGGTCTATGTTTGGTACCATTGACAAACCCTTGTAAATCGTGACCAATGATGGCGGGGAGAACCTGCGAACGCCATACCGAGTAATTTTCTCGGTCAAGTTTGATGGAGACTACTGTATTGAGGGTGGTGGCAAACTGGGATGGGTTTAAGGATCTTTGTGGGTTATGATTCTGTGTTGACTCTGAAGAAAAATCTTCAACCGCCATTGTTGGCTCTGATACCAAGTAGAAAATAATAAAGAAGCTTTTAATGACTGCGTATTATTTGCTGATTAATAACGTTTACAACAGTACTATTTATAGTAAAACTGATTAGGGCAAGCATGGTACATGACTGGAGGGAGTGTGACGTGAGGGAAGAGAGAGAGTATGAGGTGAGGTAAATTCCTGACACTTTCTAATTCCTAACAAAATGGCTACGTGGCTGAGGCAGGTGGTAGCTCAGCAGTGGATGAAGGAAGTGCACGTGGCGTCTCCTGGTACGTCGAGATTCTTGCTCCATTACTCCTAACGTTAATATATATCAACGTTTACATTAAAGATAATAACTCAAAGAAAACAACTGGAAGCCATAATATGCAATTGACTATTACTATAACTGTTCCACTTAAATATCAATAAATAATAATAAACCTTTGTAACGTAGAAAGAAAGAATATCATTTTCTATGTCCACGTTCGGCCGAAGTCTAGCTTAGACCTCACATGTTTCTTGCTGATTCGCCCCGTTCGTCACCTCGATATGTGACCTAACGGCTTCGATTTCTCCTTCCAAAGCCTCAAATTTCGTTACGTTGTTCTTCGATGTCGTCATCGTTTGCTCCGTTCGTCGCTGACCTCACCGCTTTGTAACCAACTCGATACGCCATGCGTTGACCTCCGTTCAACGTAGGCGAGTTCTCGCTCGAGTCTACCAGTTCTACACCGAATCTCTCGGATTTCTCGTTCGGCTCGTGTTTAGGTGTTTATGCTTATGAACAATGAATGTATATGAAACGCTGTAAAGAATTCTTTATTCATCAATGGCAAACTGTTTGTTTATAAATCCATGGCAAACTGTAACTCTTGAATACAACTGTGGTAACCGGGAGTCATTCGAGAGGACTCGCTTTCCACGAACCGATAAGTTATTACAATTCCAGGATCATCCATAAAATGAAACAACCATCCTATTTATACAAAGACGAGTAATAGTAAGAAGAGCAATAGTAAAGTAAAACGTTGCGCCACGTCATCCGCCTGCACCACGTCTTCCGCTGCGCCACGTCATCTGAGCTACCCCGCCTCCGCTGCCTGCGACACTTCTTCCGCTACGCCACGTCATCCGAGCTAGCCCCGCCTCCGCTGCTTGCGACACGTCATCCGAGCTAGCCCGCCTCTGCTGCCTGCGACACGTCTTCCGCTGCGCTACGTCATCCGAGCTAGCCCCGCCTCTGCTGCTTGCAACACGTCTTCCGCTGCACCACGTCATCCGAGCTAGCCCCGCCTCTGCTGCTTGCAACACGTCTTCCGCTGCACCACGTCATCCGAGCTAGCCCCGCCTCCGCTGCCCACGACACGTCTTCCGCTGCGCCACGTCATCCGAGCTAGCCCCGCCTGCGCTGCCTACGACACGTCTTCCGCTGCGCCACGTCCTCCGAGCTAGCCCCGCCTCCGCTGCCCGCGACACGTCTTCTGCTGCGCCACGTCATCCGAGCTAGCCCCGCCTCCGCTGCCTGCGACACGTCTTCCGCTGCGCAACGTCATCCGAGCTAGCCCTGCCTCCGGTATGTCATCCTCGTGGCGGGCGTAACAGATACTAAGTCATACAAAGTTACTAAGTCTTTTATATGTGTAATCAATAAACGACATAAATTAAAATACAGTTATAAACGATGGTGAACAAATCATGATGTGAGCCTCAATATCTTAGTGTAGATGATGTCATGATCAAGCTTATTTAATTCACGATTTCTTTTCCGTTTTTCTAAAGCGTCGACAGTCAGAAAATATTATTTTTTGTCGCTTTTCAAGATGAATTAATTATATGTATCCTATTTTCTTGTAAAGAAACTTTGTAGAACAAGTGCTGTACAGGAAAAGGAAAACTTCTATTTAGTGAGCAAGTAATAGTAAACACACATAAAACAACACTTGTGACTTCAAATATAAGAGATATTAGCTTCTCTTCTTCAGGAAAAAAAAAAGAGTTTATACTATTTCTTTGATTTGTTGTTTTGCAAGTTATCTGATGTGGATAGGTTTCAGTTTCAACAATAATTTTGAAGATTAATGTTGTTATGAGAAAATCGTAATGTAAACTAGTATCGTTAATTGTTAAAGTTACACATAATGAAAATATGCGTAAAATGGTTATGGGTTTGAAGTAAATATGAATTACGTATATTTATCATATAAATGTGGTTCTCTATTATTTGGTTTTTCGATTGAAGTTCTCATTATAAGCAAAATATGGTGACCGAAAAAGTTGGAAAAAAGCTGCTTTAAAAAGTAAAGATTGTTATTCCTGAGATATATTTATATGTCATTTACTTCATAAGTTTTATCTTACCCAAAACAAATTTACTTCATAAGTTACATAGCTTGTAAGGTTCATGATTATTAATTAACACTTAATGAAGAATTTATGCAGCAATGAGATTGGGTAGGTCAAGAAAGTAATTAGAATAAGGGTCAATAATATGTCAAGCACACCAATTTTGATGTATACGACCAAATAAAAGAAGGGTTGACTAACGAGAGATAAGAGATGTCGTTTGATAGTGGGTCATTTTGGAAAATTTGAAGCAATTGAAGGAAACGAATTTCCGGACAAATTTATGCACTTGCTTGTTCTGCATGAGCAAAAGCTTCCATAAGTTGACATTGGAGACAACAAATGGGTGTTCACGTTGGATGACTTTGCAATTATGTCAAGTATGTGGTAAATGTATGTTTTATTGTGTAAGTTACTTCATTATCATATAAACAAATAGAAATTTCAGGATTTAAATGTGGACCAATACCTCACATCAAAGACCTTCCAACCAATGAAAACAAGCTGGAAAATCCTCTTATTTCATGATGGATATATGCGACTAAGAGAATTAACCATTTATTGGTATAGTTAGCTCAATTGCGTGGAACTTGTCAACTGGGTGATATTATCAACAATCGGGTTGCCAAAACAAGACGCAACTAACATTAGGAATGATCGAATTCTGGTAGCAACTGAACCAAGGATTTTTAATGAATAACTTTGGGTTTTGAAGCACTGTGTATTGTATGAGAGATTTTTAATAGGAAAAATATATATATAAGGTCAGGCGAGTTGGCCCGAGGCGAGACAAAAAAATTCTAATCCGGACATGGGAAGCATGAGGGCGGCCAAGAAACTCCCGCTTGGTCAGGAGACACCCCCATGCCGCCAGGCAGACACACTCCTTGTAGCAGTGCCCTCAATGCTGATAAGTAAGGTTCTCTTATAAACGACCCTCGTGCCACCAAAAAGGCAAGTCCCCGATGTGACCAGGTGAGACTTCTCCTTATAGACGACCCCTGTGTCACCAAGCAAAACTCTGTTAGATGCAACTATCATGCAACAAGGCAGGCAGACTCCCTTTAGTGACGATGAAGACGAGAAATTTTAAAACGATTCTTTGTTCGATCACCGTGCGATCTAGGGTTTGACCCTAGATCGAACTACGGTTCGATTTAAATGTATATCCATTTTATGGAATTAACATGTATCAACAAATAAACTTAATATTTTTGCGCCAAACCACAAATAAGGTTAGAATGTTGAATATCATTCATAGATTCATTTTACATAAATGAGAGGGATAATGATCAGACTTGGATTTCTTTCCTTTATCATATTGACTAAGATGAAAGTATGCTTTTTCAAAATCATCACGATTATCGAGCAAAGCCTTGCAACGGTCCATTCATGCCTTGTGATAGTTGGTCTTAACTTTTAAACACCTTGTGATCCCCGCAATAGTTTTTGGTGTATAATTGTAAACCATCAAGCTATTATAGTCTTTATTAACCAGATCGTTCTAATCAAAGAAGATATGACTTGTTTATGACGATATTTTAAAGTCTTCTCAAATAAATTGTGATCTTTATCGAAATATCTATTCAACCAAAAATGAGATTGAGAACAAACAATTGCATTCAACTTCCACAAGAAATCAGGGTTAAACATACAGTTAGCAATATTACTATTGTTCAGAATATATAAAGAAAATAAGCAAAAAAAAAAAATTGAATACTAAAACGGAAGTAAGAAAAGTAGACGAAAATTAGTCGAAACTCGTTCGACAGTTTCCTTGAAACTTTTTATCGCTCTCTACAGGTGCTAGATAACTTGAGCGAAAACCTCACAGGATACAACGATTTCAAGACAAAACTAGCACCACTACTATAAATGTTTGATCCCACAACGGGTCTCCCACAACGCTTATAATAAGCATTGTGGGGAATAGGGTTCCCACAATGCTTATTTTTAGGCGTTGTGAAAATTAGAAATCCCACGACGTTTGTCCTTAACCATTGTGGGAAGACCAATTTTCCACAACGTTTATCCACAAACGTTGTGGGATCTTTGATTTTCACAACGCTTAAACTAATCATTGTGGAAAATTGGCGGATGACAACTCTCCCACAACGCTTATTGGATCTGTTGTGGGAATCTCGCCGCAGCGAAGTACAAATCTAGTTGCAGCGAGAAGTTCCCACAACGTTGAAGATAAGCGTTGTGGAATTGGGACCACACTTTTTCTGAAAAAAAGTTGTCGCGGCGAAGTTGAATCCTGGCTGCAGCCAGAGGGTCTCGCCGCAACACAATCTCTTCATAGTTGCAGTGAGATTGCTCCAGGAACCACCTTTTTTTTAAAACATCTCGCCGCAGCGAAGTTGAATCCTGGCTGCAGCGAGAATCTCCTACAACGTATAAAACATCCGTTCTGGGATCTCGCCGCAGCGAGATTTGTACATCGCCGCGGCGAGGTCCCACAACGGATGTTTTTAAACGTTGTGGGAGCGTTTAAAATGAAATTTTTTCGAATTTTTCAGTTCCCGCCCAAAACAATTTCGACCTAAAATGATATTTTGGCCTTTCTCTTTCATATTTTTAATTCATTCTTCTTCCATTTCTCTCATGCTCTCTCTCTCCGGCCTCCCCTCTTGCTCTCTCTCTCCCTCTCCGGCCTCTACCTCCTCTCCTCACCCTCTCGGCCTCTCTCCCACCATCCCTTTCTCTCTCTCTCGCCCATCATCTCTCTCGCCCACTCACCCACCATCCCTCTCTCTCACCCTCTCACCCCATCCCTCTCTCTCTCCCTCTCGCCCACCATCCCTCTCTCTTGCCCACTCGCCCTCCTCTCTCTCGCACGCCCTCCACCCGCCCTCCTCTCTCTCGCCCTCTCGGGGTCTCTCGCCCACCCTCTCGCCTCCATTCTCTCCGGCCTCCACTCTCTCCGACCTCCTTTAGATATGTTTAAAAAAAATAGGTATGAGTGTGGATTGTGTATAAATTACTATGTTAATGTTAATGTGGATTATGTATAAAATATAATCCTAATGTAAAGGTGGATTATGTATAAATTATAATCCTAATGTAAAGGTGGATTATAATGAATTAATTAGAATGTTAGTGTGAGTTTAAATTATAACATTTTTCTTTTGTTGAAATTGAATTATAATGTTTTGGGTTATAATGTATTTTTGTTGGAATTTGTCTTTTACTAGGTTCAATGTCGTCTACTACCACGAAGAAATACTCTTATAAGGCAAAAAATTTCTTAAAAAAATCTCGCTGGAGCGGAGATTGTACATGGCTGCGGCGAGAATTTTTTGGAAATTATAAGTTTCCCACAACGAATATTACGCGTTGTGGGACGTCAAAGCTCCCACAATGGTTAGCTAAGCATTGTGGGACATCAAAGCTCCCACAACGGTTAGCTAAGCGTTGTGGGAAATTCTACAATGGTGGATCCCACAATGCTTAATAACCATTGTGTAAGATTTCTACAACTGTTAATAAGCGTTGTGGGATCCAGTTTTTGTAATAGTGCACCACTCAAATTGTCTCGGAGAGGGAGAGAATAAAAACTCGAGAGATCAATGTTTTGTCTTGGTTTGGTGTGTTTCGAATGAGTGTTTAGGTCTCCTTTTTATAGGCAAGCCAAAGGGAGGTTACACAGCCAAAAAACGTCTATCACTAACGCACAAGTTATTTACGGAATTAAAACTCATTTGAAATTAATTTTGTAATAAAAATATAAGAATTGGGCCCAGAAGTCAGAATAACCAAGAAAAACCCAAATTTCCAAGATTCAAGGCCCAAGCCCAGCTCGACTCGGCGGCGGCGCTCGTGTGTGCACGCGCAAGGGGTTAGATCTAACCTACCCACATTCTCCTCACTTACACTTATATGTTACCTTAAAGAGGATAATCCCTTATATACATTTCACCAACACACACTCTCAATCAATGTGGACTCTTTTCATTACACTATCTCTCACTTCTCTAAATAACACATAACATATGTGATTTCTAGTATTCTTAAACCATCAATTTCTTATTCATTATAAACATGATTTTGGAAAATAAAAACTCAATCTTATACATGTCGCAACGAAGAATAAAAATATGGAAAAACTATCCAATTCCGATAAGTGGACCCCACTCAAATATTTAACCGAAAATTATTAACACACTAAGTAAAAATACTCTTTTATATCTTTTATTCCAACACATACAATACGATATTGACTCTTGCTAGACATCTTCACCCTGAATTCAAAACTGTGTAGTGCAAGTTGAGAAGTTGGAAAGTAGTACTTCCAAATAATTGTTTAAAGTAGAACGTTAAGTTCCAATTGCAACTCTTGATTTGTGATGTCGGATATCTTTCATTAAAAATGGCTATATTTCGATACGAACTCTTTAAATTAAGTACTGTGGGGCTTTTATAAAAAACCGCATGCAAGAAACTAGATTATCATGCGAGCACAACTTTATATCGCCATCCAAAATCATAGTTTGATTTTCCTTACAAAATTGATATAGTCAATCTGGTCAGTTGATGCATTCTCTAACGTGATACTCAAAACTTTGTCAAGAATTCTATATAGTTTGAGGATTTCAATATCGTTTCGTGCATTGTGTGGATTAGGCATCAAATAAAACCAATTATGCGCTTTTGTAAAACTCAACTTTTATCAATAAAATGAGCGGTAACTACACTAATAAAAAGTGCACCCGAATTCCTTAAAATCAGTAACTATCAATTGTACTGCAAAAAAAAATAAGGAGAAATTGTCCAAAATACCACAATTTGTAATTAGTTTTTTCTAAAATTTATTAAAATTAATTTTTTTTTCCAAAATACTAGTACAAAAGTCTAAAATACCCCTAAAACAATTTTTTTTACATTTTATTCCATATCATATTAACCGGTTACTAATTATTTATTTTTAAAAAAATTAAACTTTAAAAGGAAAAAATTGCTCCAACCCTAAAAAATTTAATTTTTTTTAGTTTTTTCAATTTTTTTTCTTAATGATTTTGGCCGGTAGCATAGTGTAGGGCGTTTGTGTTAGTTTTATTTTTTTAAGAGTATTTTGTCTTTTCACATGAAATTTACTTGTATTTTGGGAAAAAAACATGTTTGAGCCAATTTTGAGAAAATAAAATATAAAAAGTGGTATTTTGGACAATTCCTCAAAAATAAAAGAAAGTCACGACATAACTTGGAGTATTTCCAAGTTATATTAAATTGAATTATGATGCTGTTTACTCCAAAAGATTTTTAGCTGTTGGCATTTTCGCAAGAAAAGAAGATGGCCAGATTCTTTGGGTGTGGAGAAGTAGAGTGTCGGCCAAAATTGCAGGTGAAGCAGAACTTAAACGTGTAGAGATTGCTATTCATTTAGACAAATTCTATAACTATCCAAAAATCATCGTAGAAGGCGATAGCAAGAGCATTATGAACTACTTGGTAGATCAAGGACCAAATCAAGAGTGGTGTATCCTGAGTATTTATGAGCATGTTAAATTTCTTAGTCGCGCTTTCTTGGATTGTATGTTTACTTGGGTGAATAGGCTAGATAATACAATTGCTTATAGTTGTTTAGAATTAAATGAATTTGGGATTTGTAATTTAAAAGATAGCCGCCTCTTAAAGCATCTCCAATGCAAAGCAACCCAAGTTACTTTTTCTTACATGTTAATGCTACATCATCTCATTTTTTATATATTAATTTTTTTATTGTACAATGATTATAACAAAGTTGCAAATTTTGGCACGATCTCATCTGTTACTTTGGACAAAACAAAATAATAGATGCACCAATAGTTTAATGTGTGTGGTTTCATTTATAATAAATTTTTATATCAACATCACTTGAGTACTTTTATATAGTATTTTAAACATAATAAATAAATAAAAACTAAAATATTTAGTGATGTGGAGAGCAACTTTGGTTGCATCCATTGTAGATGCTTTTATGCAGACAATTCTCAACGTGATGAAAATCAATGACGTAATAAGACACTCTTTCCTCTCGTACAATCGGAGTCGAGAGACTTAAATGAGGCTCTTCAATTTTTATTTTTTTAAAACTAGGAGTATCTACACTAGGCTACTTCAAAGCTACCTCAAAACTGAGGACACAAAGCTACTTCTATGAATTCCTTCAATGCATCGTCGTCAGCAAAAGATATAAGAAGTTTGGTGAGGCAATGTAGCTCCAATTTTTGCGTTCATTACATGTCATGATAGTTTCTACTAAGTGTTTTAGCTCAATGCCAATTTTACGAGTGAAGAGTGTCTCGGCCCAAAACACTTGTGTAATGGACTAGCCGAGAAGAAATCCTCCAAAGACGGGGCCATCCACAAGGTGGCGGACTGACCGCTAAGACACTAACTTTTTTTGCTTAGTGGTTCGCTGTGGATAAGAGTAATTATTGGAATAAAGTAATGATTCATATTTCTTTTAAACATTGGATTATTGGAAAACTAAAATAATTGTTGTCCTAAGTCCAAAAAAAACAAAAGAAACGGGAACGAGATTCCAGCAAGCTTATCTCGAATCTCATTCCCCATAATCAATAATGTGATTACGGATACATTGCAAATGACCCCGCAAGTAGTATGGAGCTTTTCTTGAATAATGTTTTTGCATATATCTATTGTAATGCGTCCCACTTCGGACAAAGAGAGATGATCTCTCAACTCAAAAGGTTTCATGTCCCAGTAAAGCAAGCTTTAATTCGGAAACCCTTTAACGACTATTAAAAAAATAATGATAGAAAGACCAAGTCTATTTCAACCAAAAAAAAGAGGGAAATCTAGCAAGTACAGGCTGTATTTTTGGTAGCTAAACCTCCACATGTTCTTTTCTTTTTGATTGATTACTAAACCATCCACATGATGCCAAAGCAGAAAGTATATTATCCACAATACAAAACAATATTATCCAATCACTAATGCGATTCAATTTATGGATATCTAATCGTATCGTAGACGGACAATCTAGAGTGCCAACCTGAACATAGATAACGTAAACCCCTTTTAACAAATATAATAATAGTTTTTTATTAAATTTTGACAAATTAGGTAGAACCGCTTTGCTTCTCACTTGCATTATAGATCAGGGAAAGTTCAACATTTCTTGGAGAAAGTAAGCTAATACTAGATTGCCATTTCAGTTGGCACCAGAGGATATGGTCTGTTTCCACAAATTTGCACATAAGATTTCATAGATACACCCCCATTCATTTTACCTCTAATTTAATCGTAGTTAGTAATGTGAAGCACTATCCAGGGCCAGAATCAAGAAAGATACGACAGCAGATGATTGATAAATAAATAAATTAATTAATTAATTAATAAAAGCACATCCAGTTAACCAAGGCAAACAAATAAAGAAACCTGAACTATCCAAAGACAAACTCGACTAGAGACTTGGGTACACCAACGTCTGGCATGAGGCCCACGAACGAACAAGCCCGACCCAGCCCATCCGCCGAGCTTTTAACATTGACACCAGAAGAGAGGCTAATTACATGGGGAGATAATAGGTACACATACACACCACATTAGAAGGAATGTATATGTATTTATGTGTGTGATGTGCGTGATTAAATATATATATATATATATATATATTATATGCATACAAAGAACAAAAGTTCAAGAAGCGTGAGCAGAGAGGATTTTACACGACGACCAAGTAACGGACACAACAACACATCAGGCAAAATTTTGCTAATGTTTTGCTTCCACTCTCCAGCTATAAAAGCAAAGAAACCAACCAGCCAAACCCAACTCCTCTGAGAAAAAAAAACACCTCTGTTTCTCTCTCTTTCTTTTTTTCCTTCTCCCTCTCTTTCTCTCTCTCTGCCTCTCTAAGCGCTTTCACCAGGAAGATGACCAGCAGGCCCGAGATTGGCAATGGATTTGGGCCTCCACTGGGTCCTACCACGGACAATCTCACCCCCGGCCTCGAGCCGAAGCAAGTGCTGGCACTCGATTCCGACCCCAGAGCTCTCCGAGTCACCCGGGTCGGCCTCGGAGACAGCAGTGAGGGACTGAAGAACACTGTCCTTCCCACACTCCCTCCTGTACTCCAGGGTCAACGAGCATAGCTCGTGGCTCTCCAGGATCGGAAGCGGAGCACTCTGTGATTCAAGAAACAAACAAAGTAAATTCCGTGTTCAATCGCTAAATTCCTCGATTAATAAATGATGTTTCGCTTTACCTCCAAGATCCAGCCAATGTATTTCACATTGTTGACATGCTGGTTGATGTCCAAGTCACTCCATCGAGGCTGGCCAATGAAGAATTCATTACTTAGCACATGATAATGAATCAGGATATGTGCTGTAATATTCCTAACTGTTCAGGGTTGTGTAACTTACAGTCAAGCCAGAACGAATGAAATCTGCAGTGTCATCGTCTAGCTTTTTCAACTTTCTACCGTCCTCTTCCACCACAGGATCATAATTCAGAAAGAAGGGTTCTATTTCCCCTCTGACTTCCAGCGGGATTTTCGATAACCTCCTCGTTTCTTTATTCATCATCACCCAAACACTGAACAGCCATATCAGAACCAACAACCCGTTAATCAGTCGGCCAACAGCAGAAAAAAAATATATGCTCCCAAGTTGTAATTACAGCGAAGTACTGTGAGCAAAAAAATTACCTAGAGGCTCTTGTTAGAATTTCACCAGTACCGGAATCACTGATGACCCAATCGCGCCTCATACCATTTTTTCCAGATCCACTAACCCAAGTGTCCACTTGCACAACATCTCCCCTGTAAATAGAAGAGTTTGATATTGTAAGTAACTTTTAGCTGTCGCTACTAATGGAAGAAAAAGAGACAAATAAGAGAATCTTTCTTGATAGATAAGACTGTTTATATGGTTTTTCCACATCTCAACTATTCATCATCTCTAATTCTAGGATCTTTTAATCCTAAGCGCATAGTCTCATTCGGAATTACAAGAATGATAAGATGAACTTTGTATTTTGAACAGTGAACCACCGTAATCTGGTAAAAGAAATCATTCAAAACATGTACTAACCAAGTCGGATAGCGATCGATCACAACTTGCATTTTGGTGACCACCCATATTAAGTTCTTTTTTGACATCTCCGGCGTCGAACCGAACCCATCACCGAGAAGCCCAGCAGTCTTCACATGATTAAGGGCCGTTTCCTAAACATCCAGGAATAAAAAAAAAAAACCACTTCAGACGGTTTTATAATATTTTGAAAGAGATTAGCGCGACAGGTGCATGATTATATAATAACATACCTGTAAATGATTCATTAACGTCTCTATGGATGCTGTACGATCGGCACCTATTTCATAGGACCTGATCGAAAAATTCTGCCTGAAAACGAGACCATCCTGAACAATTCTTCCGAGGCCAAAAGGATCCATGAGCATGTCTGGCCTTTTGGGCTTCCAGTCAAGCATCATCCATTGTTTCTCGGCGGCTAAGAACACTGTTGTGATAGCAGCAAGAAGCATGCTCCAATCAGGCAACTGGTTGATGAAAGTCCTCGGTGCATGTGATGGCATGTCATCACTGTTCTTGACGCCATCCATGGAGCTAGTCATACCAACCGAAGTTCCGTTTATTTTAGATGGGGCCTGGGCCTTAGCCTTGACTTGCAAAGAACCCGAGCCAGGTTTCGGCTTGGCTGCTCCGAAACTCAGAGTTCCGTTCTTCGTGTTTTTTGAGCTCGAGGAGTCCGGACATGAAGCTGTCACCGGAAAAAACGATGCAGTAGCAGCAGTAGCGACCATGATTAGACCGTGCTTACCTATAACAGTTGGAGCAAAAACAGAACAGAAATTTGTCAAAACCGCAGTAGCAAACACTTTTTTGTTCGTTAGTTCATCAATGTCAACTCAGAAGAACAACTGGAACTTTATGAGGGGAACAAGAACTAATCAAAGCCAACTAAAGCTACGCATGACATGCAATAGCCAATCCCAACTATTTTGGCGAGAACTTTAATGCAGTTTGGTGTACACCACAACTCCAAACTCCATACCTTCACCAATAAAAACATCCAAAGGACGACCATACCAAATTTTTGCAGTAGAAGTTTATATTAAATATATTAATAATACAAGGCAGATGTCTAGATATTTTACAGAGAACGCACTCATAAACAACCTACAGGCAGAAAAGCTTCGCATGCGATCAAAACCTATATACTGAGAGATGTATACACTATGAACTTAACGCTGATTTTTTTCTCAAATATTTGCAAAGAATCAGCGCAGATCTGCCAGCTTATGGACATATCCGAACAGAAATCGGAATTTATTTTCACATATAGAAATAAACAAATGATGCAAGGAAAAAAAAAACGCTTGAGGATACTGCCGATTTTGTGCGTTTGAGGTGAACAAAAATTATAATCAATAAGAAAACAGAACACGAAACTTCAGCTTCGAATTTCATTAATTTTAATAATAGAAAAAACTGAACGTCGGAGACAGATCTCAAAACTCTGAGCCAAACGACCGAAAGTCTGTCAACATAACAAACACTCAAGCCAGATATTGCATTTTTCTTCTACATCCAGCCTTCTCAGAATCCAAGCAGACTCTTCAGATGAGAAGCAAAAAACAAACAGCTAATAATAAAAACGCGTCCGTACCTCAATTAGCGAGTGAGCGAGGAGAATTACGAACAGGAAAATAAATCTCTCCAGGAAATCCTCAGCAGTCCTGCTCCGTCTCTGAAACGAGCAATCCAATGCGTAGAGTAGCAAAGCAGAGACTAAACAATTTTGGATCTGCAAATTTTTAGGGTTTTATCTTCACGATCTCCGTTCTTCGATCTTCTTATTCTTTCTTTGTTGTTCGTATCTTTTCTAAAAAGTTCCGATATGGACGGCGTTGTTTTGGCTTCGTGAGCTTAGTCTCGAGAGGAGAGAGAAAGGCAAATAAATAGAGAGAGAGCAAACTGTAAAATAGTTTTAGGGCCAGCGGTGTTGTGGGTGGTGAGCAATTGGTGTCCAGCCAACATTTTATATACTTGTCCACCTGGCAATCCCGCCTCACCTTTTTCAAATGCTAGTTATCACCCCATGCCCTCGGATGGCGCGTGACTCGTACTTGTTGACTCATATTTTATTTTTTTGTTGATATCCTAATTTGACACCGGTTATGTTTTACTTTTTTTTTTTTTTTGAAGGAGGTTATGTTTTACTTAAACTTTTTAAATTCGTTTTTAGTTATTCCTATCATTTAATTCATATTTATTGTTTTATAATAAATAAAATTCAAAAATATTTTTAAATACTCAACTTAAAAAACTATGGCCTGCATTTTGAAGTTTTAAATACATAACTTATACGATAATTAGAACAAAAATGGCTCTAATTAATCAAAGAAAACATTGAAATTATAATTTGGTCAAACATTTTCATTTATTTAGTGTATAGCCATATTTGATAATGTGTCACTTATTTAATATTTTTTGGGATCATTTTTTTTTATATTTTGTTTATGTAGGAGAGATAATTTCTGTTTTTGTGGTTGTATTAACAAAAAGAAATTAAATGTTAATTTTATAACAATTAAAATGTTTTTAATAATTATTATACTACTTATCTCTAATTAGAATAACTTAATAATAATACTATATCACTTTCAAGTTAGAAGTTGAGAAGAGTTCAATCTTAAAAGCTTACCTTGAAAAAGGTACATAATTTATGTTTCGGCAATGAAAATTGACGAAAAGAAAAACTTATTTTCGAATTTGTATTTTTAAAAATGGAAAAATAATAATTTAGATAAGTGCCAGTAAAAAAACGATGCAAACAAAATTTGGGAAGCTCGATTTATATTGTTAATCTATGTCAGTTAACGTTTATGAAGACATTGGGCATTGAATTTAATCAATTGCAACTTTTTAATTTCTTTACTGTTGAGAATGAAATGCTAACTTATTTTTTATCGTTTTTACATTTTCAGCTCATTTCGAATAATTTGATATAAATAGAGTTCATTTTATTTAATTTCTCATAGCTCACATTTCATCCCGACAATAATTCTCTATAATAAAAAAAAATTCTGAAACTAGTATTATAGTTCATATATATAATTTAAATATTTTATAAACATTATCAAAAATACATGATGCGTAATCATCTCGAAATTTACATAAATTAATTCAAAGTTGAGACACATTCTCACGCCATCATAAGTACAAGAAGAAGACCAACGACACGAAGAAGCATTTGACATGAATTTGAGTACATTTGAAAACATTATGTTTTACATAGCTTAGCTAAATTAATAACTGGTAACATCCTATACTTGATAGTCTTGAATAATGTTTTACATTATGTTTTGCAATTTAAATAATGTTTTGTTAGTTTTGCGTATTAACAGTTAATAAGAAACGGGGCTCAAAAATATAAATTATTATCTTATTCCTTTTTAAAAGGGATGGTCGAATTTAAATATTAAAAAAACTATAAACAATTAACCAAATCATCAGTGTACATAATTTTTTTAAAGAAAATTTAAATTGATTCCAGAATAGGAAAGAGTGATATTCATTAATGAGAAGAGGATCACCTCCGACGACTGCTGCCCGGTCTGTCGGGAGGCTAGAGAGACTATTTTTCATGCGATGTGGGGTTGCAGGTGGAGCAGGAGAGTCTGGAAGGAGGCTGGCTTTGGCCACATCCTTCCGCCTTTCAGAGACGGCGACGCGTTCGATGTTATTCTCAGAGCGACTGATTCCCTGGAGGTACGTTCCCATGAGCTATTCGTTACTATTATTTGGGAACTTTGGAACCACAGGAACAATGTCCTCGCCGGGAGATCTACTTGGGACCAGCCTCAGTTAGTTCAGTGGACGGTGAGCTTCCTCGAGGAGTACAGAGCAGCTACGAGTGGTGACACCCAGAGGAGCACGAGGGCGACTTCGGTTCCCAGATGGATTCCCCCCAGGGACGGGACCCTCTCGATTAATGTTGACGCAGCACTAGCTCGCGACCGTGGAGGATTCGGTGTCGGTTGTATTGTTCGTAACCACACCGGAGAGGTGATCGCTTCGCGTACGCTTTTCCTGGCTAGGGGTTTCTCCCCCCAGCTTGCGGAAGCTCTGTGGCATAGAGTTAGCACGCAGCGTCGGCGGCAGGAGAGCGGAGATCCAGTCTGACTGTTTGGGGGTGGTGAGGACGATCGATGAGGGCGCGACACCTGCGACAGAGCTTGGCACGATCTTGCATCGCATCTTCAGAGAGGTGAGGGAGCTTGACGACTTCAGTATTAGACATATCTCTCGTCTATGTAATGTCGCTGCGCATAATCTTGCGCGCTATGCGGTTAACCATCGCTCATCTTCGACCTGGCTGGGTTTAGTCCCGCCTTGCTCGGAGGAGGCCATTAGGGCCGATGATCGCGAGCTGAGGTCCCGCACAGCCACTTAGGGTACTTATCGATTGAGTTACTGGTATGTTTGTTCTATTTCCGTTGGTTTTATTTATTTTTATATATGTAACCACGGTTTTCCTCCGCCATACGTGAAGGTTTTTATGATATCTCGTGGCACCGACCACGCTTCCTAAAAAAAAAATTAATGGTGAATGTACTCATTAATCTATCAAATATTTGAATGTGTCGTCATTTATTGTATTTGCATTTCAGAAACACACTTTTTCACTTAACTTGAATTTTTTAACTTCGCTCATTCATACGCCTCTAAGATACCCTGCTTCTAGCTAATTTTCATCAAAGGTAATATTTAGAAAATTAAAAACGGGTTTTCCCTATGCGAATCATCTTTTTCACCGCACAATTCTATCTTTGAAAATATTCAAGTTATGATTAGAATATGAAAGCGTTTACGTAGCACATACACATTAAACTTGAGAAAATACAAAATCGTATTTTATGAAATAAATAAACATAAATTAATCAAAATTGCCAGGATTACGACTTGAGAATTTTGTTTTCTTAAAAATAGTTGAAGGTCTTGAACTCTCGAAAAAGATAAATTTCTTATAAACAATAGAATATCGTTGATTTGTTTTTAACGAAAGAAGGCTAAAAGAAATAGTAACGTCCAATAAAAAATTTAAGTTTTTTAACATTTACATGAGAATAAAAACTATAAACATATATATATGGGAAAATTTCAAAAACGTACTAATTCTTGAATTTAAGAGATTTACTCGGACTAAACAAACATAATCAATTTTGAAATGGTCTGAGATTTGATGGTTTCGTCTCCGCCTAATATCAAACTTCATTTTTGACGCCAATTAGACTATGTTGAAGAATATGGAACACTCGTTAACGGTGACATTCATATCAAAAATTTGAATTGCAACTTTCTTGTTTTGAAGGGAGACAGTATGGAGATTTATTTGTTGAAACTTTGATGAAAACTCAAGAGTCCAGTATCGGAGAAGATCAAGTCAGGCTTTATAAGTTTTGAGATCTAAAGCAAATTTATTTTATTATATTTTTTCAATAACAATTTATATATTTAGGCTTAAAAGATATTCTAGATTTGGAGAGTTTTTTCATATTTATACTTAGAAAAATGAGCATGTTTCTTACCTAATTTAAATTATTATTTGGTGGGTCTAAAATAATTGCTTTACTTGCTTAGAGGTTGAGAGACGACGAAAAATATAGAATAAAAGTTACCATTGTTTTTGTTACTGTTACTATAATTTATTAGTCTTCTTGTTATCGTTAATGATAATATTTTTCTTGTTACTATTAGAACTATTTACTCCAATAAATTTATAATATTTAATCTCACAAGAACTGAATACGGTATACAATATAGGACCGGCAAAAGCAAGGCAACGGCATGCAATTTTTTTTTGAGGTCACGTGTCACACATATATGGAGCGACGAGACATTTTTGTTTACCTTTGCTGCTTTTAGCGTAAAGTAATAAAATAGATAGATCAATATATGGTAATAGAAGCTCGAGTTCGTCGAACGGTCGAAGTAGAAGGTGCTGAAACGAAAGCAATCACTTCCAAGTTTCAACTGTAGGGTTTGACCGTTGATTTTTAAATACATTGTTACTAATTGACTCTTATTTCTTCTGGCTGCGGTGTTCGTTTTAGAGAAAATAAGTATTATTTAAATTAAGATCTCATTAAAAAATATATATATATTAAACAGTACGCTTTTTAAATATATGAAATTTTGGGACTGGTCCATATTTTATAAAACTAAAAAATGTCCAACTTAAAGTTTTACAAAATTTTAAGGACAAATTTGACCCTTGTGGTTTCCGCAGAGCGCTTTGCCGCTTGAATTAAAAAATATTATTAATCGTACGAGAATTAAGAAACACAATAACTCACTTATTTATCAAAATAAATTTAAATCCATTAACGTTTTTCTTCCGCCTCTTCGCTTTCGCGTCAGTTGTCATGCCATCTTCCGCCTCTTCGCTTTTCTTCGCGTCGGTTGTAGAGACGCTTCAGTTTCCCTGCCTTTCTTCTGGTTTAAATTTAAAAAACTATCGACTCTTCATTTTTTTCACTTATCTTTTTTCTCTATGTCTTCTTCTGCCTTCGCTCCCAAAAAAATCAGAAACTGCCCCTTCTCACTCGCACAAACCAACGATGAGTAGAACATCTTATTCGTCTTCAAGCAGCGATGACGTACAAGCCCCGGTCGTACAAGCCTCGACCGTACAAGCCTCAACCGGACCTTCAAAGAAGAGGATTTCTTGTCATTCTCCGGAAAACGAAAAAAGGCTGAAAATTTCCTACGACTCATCTTCTGAGTCGTCCGATTCCGACAAGTTTAGAAAACTGTTATTCTAGTGTTTTGCTTGGATTTTATGAATATACATGTGATGGAATGAATGTTTTAGATACTCACGAAACTAAAATCCATGTATACCTTTCGTGACGATGTTGACACAAGTATGTTTTATACATTTCGTGTCAATATCGTCAAGAAACGAATCATTCATGATCAAGTCGTCACGAAATGATGAACTCGTGACAACATGGTCACAAATTGTTGTTTTCGTGACCATATTGTCACTAAAACGTGTGTTGTTGACAATATGGTCACAAACGTATATATTTCGATCATGTTAAATACTACGTTATTTACCTAAATTTCTAATTGCCTATAACTACCTTATTTCGATCATCTTAAATACTACGTTATTTACAGGACGTCGAAGTTAATTTTACAAGAATCCCGTACTTAATTATGAGATGTCTAGGAAAACGAAAGAAAACAATGTCGTATTCCTTTTACAATCCACTGGGTGCACCCCGTAGGGTTGACTCGAACAGAGCGCGTGAATGACTCCTTCATAGGCTTCGAACCTCCTCTGCGAATGAGTAAGAAGATTTTTATTCTTTCGTAAGTAAACAATATTTCTTACTTGTCTCTAAAATCTTCTTCGTGATCATGCAGTTCTTCCATATACGATGAAGATGAGGAAAATATGGATATAATATTTGACTACACGGTGGCCACCGTATCGAAGAAGTCGTGGTTTTGGAGTCTTTGGAACCGTCCACATTGGCTTAGTGAGGGGGTTCGTAAAAAATAACCTTTTTTATTCCAATGATTGGTTTGTTTGTTCATCTCTTACTATTGTTTTGGTGTAATAAATATTTTTGCAGCACATCAACATTGCGTACTACTACTTCAGGAAGAAGGGTACGTTGAATCAGTTGTACGAGTCATTCATGACAACCAATTGTTTCTTCTTCGACATGTTGATGGGCGCTAGGAATGCAATGGTCAGATCCGAGGATCCAAAGAACTACAAATGGTCGTTGCACGATGACGTGCTTAACCAGATATTTGGACTTCCTGAAAGTGGAGAGTGTCTCGTTCCATGGGCGGAAGTTGAGAACATATACATGCCAATCAATGTTTTCGGACCACTAGATTTTTGTTGTCATTAACATTCGCCGAAGAAGACTAACGGTGTATGACTCGATGGTTTCAAGGCATGACAAGAACGAATCTCCGTTATTTCAACTGACTGACTTCCTACCCAAACTACTTAACGTGTTTAGCCTCGTTGTTGGGAAGTTGGACACGTTTACGGTGATAAATGGGGAATGCAACTCGTAAGAATTATTCTGTTATGTTTACGTAAATTTATTCGAGTGAAAATTACTAAATTGAACATGTTTTCGTTGTAGGAGTGACTGCGGCATGTTTTGCATCAAGGGTTCCAAAACATGATTCATGGTATTTTTCTTTCACAATTGAACCCGGATTACATGCTGATTTACCGTAGGAAGATGTTTTTGGAGCTCTTGAGGCATGAAGTTTTGAAGATCATGGAAGAATACGTTTAGAATAATGGTTTGTAATGTGTTTTTGGGTGACATTTGCAATGTCAAGACAGTAATTAACTATCTTTTATATTACTTATTATAAGTTTGCATATTTAGGCACTCTTTTGGTGACATTATAATTTTAAATATAAATATGTTTTAATTATTACTGAAAATTTGTGACAGTAATTAAATATGTATAAATACTGATGTTTCATGACAAAATTTACCCCATTTCGTGACAAAATTGTCACGAAGTATATGCATGTCGTGACAACTTGTTGTCGTCAAAAATTTCGTGACGATTTTTGTCAAGAAATGTGGTAAACGTTGTCACAAAAATATAAAAATTTCTTAAAAGAATCACAACTTGGTAATTAAAACAAATGGATTTTTCATTATTTGTGTAATGCTAAGTAAAAAATTAAGTATAAAAGTTTGTATCTATTTTAACACTTTTACCAATAATTTATGACAACATATCTTCCTATTTTACCTAGAAGTGTGAGAGTCACATATGTTTAAGGGACTAATTATTTTTATTTTTAAATATGCTAAAACATCGTCGAGGAGATTGGATACCGATGCTAAACTCCTTCCAAGTCAACCACGATCGAATTAGGCCAAAAATTGTAAATTTCGTGTCGAAGTCATCACAAAATACTAATGTTTCGTGACAATATTTACCCTATTTCGTGACAAAATGGTCACAAAATATATGTGTTTCGTGACAACAAGTTGTCACGACAGTCAGATATTTCGTGACCACTTTCGTCACGAAATTTGGTAAATGTTGTCACGAAAATATAAAAATTTCTTAAAATAATCATATCTTGTTAGTTAAAACAAATGAATTTTCATTTTTTGTTTAATACTAAGTAAAAAGATTAAGTTTAAAGATGTTGGAGATATTTTGGATTTTAAAAGGGTATGAAAACATGAATAGTAAAATATGGTATTTTATAATACCATTTATTATTATTTGTAGTGTGATACTTGAAAGTACAACTCGAACCCGAGGCTCATGGAAGATTTAAATTTGAACAACCATTTAAGGTGTTGTTGAGTCGTGACAATTTTGTTTACTTTAGTTACACATAATTCAACTTTACACAGTAGCATAACTACAGTTATATGTGTTTCGTGACAACAAGTTATCACGACAGACAGATATTACGTGACTATTTTCGTCACAAAATTTGGTAATTATTGTCACAAAAATATAAAAATTTCTTAAAAGCGTCATAGCTTGTTAGTCAAACCAAATGGATTTTCATTCTTCGAACTAAAAAACCATATCAAATGAAGTTCTACAGTACTTAAAACAAGTCATTATGTTGGGATTGCATTGCGACATGTTGCAATGTTATGCCTTACTTTTCCGCATCGACTGCACTTGTGCCTTCTTCTTGAGTTTGTTTCCAGTAAGAAGGTATCCTCTTCTTTTTCGTTCGCCCTACAGCGCGGGTGGAAACATAAGGTAGTCTGACTATTCTCTGTAGTACCTCATCGGGAAATGTCCACGTGTCTTCACTGCCGTGTGGACGGGTTACCACTTCGTCATGAACACAATGTTTTGTGACCAATTCGTCACGAACACAATGTTTTATGACCACTTCGTCACGAACACAATGTTTCGTGACCACTTTGTCACGAACACAATGTTTCGTGACCACTTCATGACAATGTGTTGGAGTATTATATTGGAGTTTTTATATATGTTTACAGGGTTGGATCCGGCATATTCAAGAAGAGGATATCAAAGAGGGATATTCGTTTAACTTTCATGGAAACCATAATGGTTTCGGTGAGAATACTGGGATGACAAGCTCCCAAAGAGAGCTGTTCAGGAAGAGTTGTTTCAGGCAGTTTCTTGATTTGTTGTATCTGATGGAGTCGTCCAAGATAATTAGTCACCTAATTCTAAGATCAGACTATTTTGGCGATACAGGAGTGTTGAAAGACAGTCTCTATATTGAGATTGGTGAACGCCCCAGGGAGTTCAACAAAGTAAAGTTCGCCCAGATAACGGGGCTGAAGTTTGATCCTGACTTTGAGTCTTGAGAAGAGTACTTGAACCTGGTTGACAAAGGCTTGTACCAGGAAACGTAATGTGATGGCACCCTGTGTACTAAGTATGGCAACGTTGTTTCTATTGCGACACATGTCAACCATACCTGGGGTAACGAGAAGAGGGTAAGACTTCTTCTCATACATTTTTTGTACAATGTCTTCCTCGCGTCTGAGAAGGCGGTCAACCTACCCAACAAAAATTTCATCAAGATGGTGGACGACCTAGACGTGTTTAACGATTATCCCTGCGGCAATGTAGTGTGGAACTTTTCCATCGAGTCAGTAACAAACTTCGTCATGAAGGCGAAGAAGAACTTATCTTCTGGGAAGGACAAGCACAATAAACTTCACCTTCCAGGTTTCCTAATCCCGCTCCAGATTTGGAGCTATGAATGTATTCCCAAGTTTAGCGCAGTCCAGTTTGCTCGCGTTTTGAACCCCAATGCAATTCCACTGATCAAGAAATGGACAACTGCCGATGGAAGGGTGTTCGAGTCCCACATAGCTCGAATTAGTTTTCAGGAGGTAATATATTGCGTGCTATAAAACTGTATACATAAATTGTGTTTTTATATGCCTAAATGTTTGTTTTCAGCTCGAATTCAAACCCATCGGCGGTCCCATCGAATTATAGAGCCTGTGATGAAATCACCTCATTCGGGGACTAAGAAGAAGCCCGATGACGATGTCCTCAGATCGTCAGACCTGGAGGTATAATATAATATAATATAATATAATAAATGATAACATAGATAGAAAATTGAAATATTTCTTGACAGTGTTGTCATGAAACTAATTGGTTTCTTGAAAATATTGTCACGATAATTTCAAATATCGTGAAAATATTTTCTTTTTCATAGGTTCGGTTTTTGGAACTGGAATCTGTAGTCCAATCTGTTCGACGAGAATTTAGTAGGTTTAAGAAGGATGTATTTTCTTTAGTTCGTAACGAAGTAAAAAAATTGTCGATGTTCTCCCCCCTCCCCCTGCCAAACTAGTCTTAGCAAATAAGTCTTTTTCGAGATCCAGCAACGACCAAGGCGGAGAGGAAGAGAAGAATGCGGAAGATGGAGACAGGGAACAACAAAGGTATAAATGCTGAAGAAGAAGAAGAAGAAGAAGAAGAAGAAGAAGAAGAAGAAAAAGAAGGAGAAGAAGAAGAAAACAAAGAAAGCCAGGAGGCAGAGGGGAAATATGGTTGTAAAGTGGACAACCTTTTACGCCTGAAGGACGGTGATAATCTCGATGAAAACAGTCATGCCGATAAATCGACAGCGGAGCACGACGACCAGAACAAGACTCCTCAGGGTAGTGACTGCATGGAAAAATACGAAACGGAAGTTACTCAGGAATCCAAAACTCCCAACCGTTCAGTCGAGAGGGTTAATGAGGTAATTCCTCGGTTTTTTTCGTGTCATCTCCGAAAGAGGAATCCCCAGAAGATGATAATGGTGTCCTCTTCACGTGAGAAGTCATTAAGGTCGAGGAGGCCGCCGGCCCATTACACGCCTACACCACTGTCTCTCATAATTCAAAAGTTTATAAGATCACATAATAAGTTAGAGAAGTATCCTTTTTTGAGTCAATGTCTGACCCCATACAACTAGAATCGGATAGCCTGAAGAAATGGTTAAATATTGGTATGCTAAAGTCCATGAAAAACATGTAAGTATATTTGTTTCGTGATAACATGGTAAGAAAGATCATTTTCGTGACAACATGTAACGAGTACCCTTTTCGTGACAACATGGTCACGTAGACCCATTTCGTGACAACATGGTTTATTTTTTTAAGAGGAACATATGAGTTCATTACTTATTTACTAATTTTGAAATTGATTAAAATGTCGTATAGGAGGCTCTTAAACATATATGAACTAAATATATGTCAATCCCGCACGATTTGATGGAAAAACATAATATTTCGTGACCAAGTCAAGAAATTCGTGACAACATTTTGACATTATTGTGACGACATTTTAACATTTTTGTGACGATTTCGTGATGACAGTTTGTCACGAAATCACAAAATCCCATGACCAAGTCGTCACGAACTCGTCAAAATGTTGTCACAAAATATTAAAAAAAAATTCCCTAAGACAATGACCTACATAGATCGGGTTCTTACCCAGTATTGATATTTCCAACATCTAATTGGATGATAAAATATATATAATGTACCATAAATTCATACTTGTTTCTTAATATGTCATCGCGTGATTTTTTTGTTTGGTAGTTAGTTACCAAGAAGTACTACATCACCAAACCAAACCAAACCAAATTCATTAAAATAAAAAAGTAATATTTAGTTTTCATAGGTATTAATTATAATGATCTATGACTACATCACGTACAATGATCGTCTTTATTTGTAGAGGAATATATGAGTTCGTTGCTTATTTACTAATTTTGAAATTTATCAAAATGTCGTATAGGAGGCTCTTAAACGTATATGAACTAAATATATGTCGATCTCGCACGATTTTGTGGGAAAACATAATATTTCTTGACCAAGTCAAGAAATTCGTGACAACATTTTGACAATTTCGTGACGACATTTTAACATTTTCGTGACGTCTTCGTCACGAAATTCTAAATTTCGTGACGACAGTTTGTTACGGAATCACAAATTTCCATGACCAAATCGTCACAAAATCGTCAAAATGTTGTCACGAAATACTAAAAAAAATCATTTAACTGCGACTATTCCAATTTTTTTTTTCATTTCATCTAACTGTATTGCAAACTATCACTAATACAAAATAATTCAAATTTCGTGCCTCCTCAGCATACAATACTGATCTTTTCAACACCTCATTCAATAGTAAAATATCACTCTTTATACAATACATTTCAAATAAATTCGCAATACTGTACGCGACCACAACACTGTCACGAAACTTAATATTAGGTCTTTCTGGATATGAAATCTTATGTTTCGTTTACGAAGCATATCACTATCAGTCAAAATTTATGGTTACTGCAAATTTTCGACAGAAACCCAGGTTATATGAAAACGAAATATTTACCGGAACTTTGTTTGATGAATTGGGTGAGACTCAAAACACCGAATTTTCTACGTTTTTATGTTCTAAGTTTTGTACGATGCTCGAAAAGCCGAAATTTCTTGATTTTTATGTTCTGGGTTTTGTATGATGCGGGTGAAAAATGTGTTTCTGGGTATGCCATTAACAGCGATTAAGGCCAGACGGAGAGGAAATATATTATTTTTGGGTATATTCATTGACGGAGATTACGAGGTATAGTCGTCTAGGTATAGCCATTGACGGGCTTACGAGGTGAGAGGAGAGAGACGAGTTAGATTAAGAAAGAAGAAGAGGAGAGAGAAGATATTAAGCATGAGGGTATATTAGAGAATTTTATTTTCTCTCTCTTTCCGAGCTCCTAGTTGAGTCATTTTTTTCAAACAAAAATATATTTGGAACTCAGCCTGATTTTACTCCTATAGATGGCAAATTCTATTTTTTTTAGACGTTGTTCTTATTGATCTTTCAAGTTTTAAATAAGCAATCGAGTAAAAGGTTTTCGTCGGTGAAATAAAAATTCATATTGTTAATTCTTATTTATGTTCTTTATTAACTTCTTTTTTTATTTGTTTTATGTATAAAACATCGTAAATTGGCTGGTTATAAATGTTACTGGACTGCAAATGGCTCCATCAACAACCTCAAACTGATTTGCTGAACAATCTAAATTGAACAAAATCATGGACGACGCATAATTATTCTCAAATTTATGTGTAACATTTAAAAAACAATAATTCAAAATTCAAAAACATTAATTATTAGTTTTAAAAATGATATTTTATTTTCTCTTATGCAATTTTGACTTAATAGAAAAAACTGTTACCGATGAAGTAGTACATTCTTGATTTCTTTATTAATTTATTCAAAGATGTAAAGGAAGAAATATAATAATATGAAATTATTCTATTGTTAATAAATTTTATATGGAGAATTTTATTGTTAATTATTAGTTACCTGCGTATAGGACTTTTTGGGCTCTTATATTTGTAATTGGAATTAAGGTTTTAAACATCATGTGAAAGGCAGGTATTCTAAGTTTCAATAATTCATGTTCCATAAGACTCTGTCAGCACGTGTATATTTTAACATAAATGTTTATGGGTAAAATTAAAATCGATACGACCAATTGATCACACGATTATAAAATTATAATATACTGTATATACTACCCAAAAATATAAACCTAGGTTGAGGAAGGACAGTAAAATAAATAAATTATTGCGTATAGAAATTAACATATATGTATATATATATATATACATATACATATAATATGTGTATGTGTACGTATTCTTTTGGTAGAATGAAAACGCGTTGTACAGAAAGAATAACTCTCTACATGGTGAGTAAATTCATTGGGTAGTTCATCAACCATTTGTCTCATTGAACTACGAATAATATCTCTAGCACCTAATTTTTTTTTTTTTTTTTCTTTGGTTTCTTAATAGGACACGTATTCCTTTCGAAATTATACCCTCTCATTTTCAGTGTCGGTGGTCTTGGATTTAGATTTACCGGTAAACCGTATTAGCAAATAATACATCTTAGGATATACAACGTTCAATGTCAGATTAAGAAACGCATGCTTTGTCTTGAGTATATTATCGTGGAAAACTGGAATTAGAGCTGCTTTTTCAAAAAATTACGCCAAGTGGTCATATTTACAAAAATTGCGTCAATTATTTAAGTGGGGGTTTATATGTCAAATGGACGTGTCTAATTAATTTTACTCATTGTTGCAAGAGGTATATAAAATTTATTATTAATGAGTCAGTTCTAAGACCAATATGAATAGAAATAGAAATATATGTTCAATCAACAACCATTGATTTGAAAAAATTTAATGAAAAAATGTTTATTTACTAAAGCATGTCATTGTTTGAAGGGCCACAAATCAATCCCTTACAACATTTTCGATTCAGAATTGGTTGGTTGATGTTGTGCGAGTGTTTGATGAAGTAAGTGGTAGCTAAGCTCTTATTAATTACCCATATGACTAATTCACTAGAGTTAAAAATTACAAAATTTCGGCGAAATGACGCTAGTTTATTAACTCATTTTAGATATGTTCAACGTTCCGTAAATTTCGTGTAAATGACTCTAGTGCTTACGTGTCCAGTCGATTTACGTTGTAATACTCGATTTACGCTGTAAAATAACAACCTAAACTGACACGACACGTAAGCACTAAAATCATTTACACAAATTTTACGAAACGTTATACATATTCAAAATAATAAACGTATATATATATAACTACTATACAATAACCCTAAAAATTATGATATCGCTCGTCGAAGTCGAATGTTGTAGTGCGCCATTTATGTGTTATTGTTGACGTTGGAGCAGAACACTAGGAATCGAAATCTAGAGCAGATTGATCGATCTTTAAGAAATTAGGAATCATATGCTAAATAAAAAACGAAAAAACTAAAGACACAATAATTTATGGTTCGGTAATATGGCTGCTTAATTCTTTCTATCGTGCTGGTCTTGCATTATATTGAACAAAAGTTCAATCAATTACAAGAGAAATAACACTTTCTAAACTCGTTTGAGATTCACTCAAGTGTTACTCAATTCTCTCTCACACCGTCTGTCACGTGTTTCTCAAATTGTTTAACTTGTAACTTGTCACGTGTTAACTCATAATTGATCAAAATACAAGTTCCTCGCCACGTAAGCAATTTACACTATAATCCATATATAAACTAAAATATTAGCTTTGGATGTCAGAATTAGATACAAAAATACAATTACACAATATTATCGGATAAGCTATGATTATAAGAATGTTGAACAAGTATGAAAATTTTGTATATGAGTGTTCGTGCGTGTGAGTGAATGTCTTTCTTTTTTCTTCTGATCCCCCAACCTTTGTATATATTTATCTTAATGTGAGCGTGGATCGATCGGACGACTCACGTTTCTCATAATTTGTTTAAGTTAATAATGTGTGTGTTCGTGTCTCAAATAACCGCTTTACGGTTGTTAAGACTGTTTTTATTGCTTATATGACTTACGTAAGTCTTAGTTAATTGGTTGTTTTATATGTTACTCTACACAAGTCTTAATGCACTTGACTGTTCTATATGATAGTGAATTCTTATCCGAGTTATATGTTTATACCGGTCGATATTCGGAATAACTTATGTTAATATTTGTTTCTCATCTTTACGCATTGAGCTGAATTTATATTGGTATTTTGTGGTTTGTTCAGTGTTGTAGAATTCGGGTCATGTTCAAATATCACAAGTAAAACGCGAACAAGAAATAGTAATATGTATGATTATTTGTTTTGAAAAAATATTCAATATGTAGTTAAGCTATTTTTTTAGGAATATGTAGTTAAGCTATATTCTTTTCAAAGGTGGCATCTTTTTATTCTTGTAAAGTTACAGGAAGGAAATAAGAACGTAGCCCAAAATAAAAGAATTGGCCGATTAATTTAGAAATGCGGTCCCTCTCCAGGATGGCACGTTTCAAGCTCCAACTGTGATCTAATATGTATCTTTATCTTTTATAATATATTTAATTTGTTTAAATTGGTGTTGGTTTGAAATATGTTTGTTGGGCGTTGCGGATTAGTAATGCGTGTCCTCTTTTTTCTGTTTGTTTCAATTTTAAACGTTGAATGCGTTTGATTTATATCAATTCAATTCTTTATCGCGTCGCAGAAAATATATATTCAAATTAGTCGTTCTTGAACTTTTTTTTCTTCATTTGTATTCAAGTCTCATCTGATCATCGCATTATAGCATTTATGATACAGACCGGAATATGATCACACTGTAGGGTTTACCTAAAAAATGGTTTTGTCTCTCTACAATTTTTGTTAATTTATTTTTAGTAATTTTGGCAATAAATAAGCACATGCAATGCTAAAATTAACCATATCTAAACAAATTTCAGGTTCTGGAATCATATAAATATTTTGTTTTGTGAACAACTTTGAAATAATTGTCGATTTTGAAGGAACACTTAACTGTCCATTTTGTCTTTTGTGGAACAATTATTGATTACAAATATTAGTTACTTTAATACACTAAATGCGTCGCCGTCTCTTTGAGGTAAATGACACGTAATTTCTTGAAGTCGTCATGCCATACGCCAAAACTTTTTGGAATTTAATAATAAAATAATATTCTCTCGAATGGACTAAAGAAGTGAATTGGAAAGAGGTTTTTAGTTTTTCTTTGACCAACGTAGTGGATTATTATCTCATCATTTCAGCAATCAATCCGTTCTATTTAATACGACGTAACTAGAGTTTTAATAGTAATGTGAAAAATTCACATCATCACATCCCAGTTTCGTGGAAACTAAGATTGCGCCCACGTTAAGACTTAAGATATTCATAGAATTGTTCGAAATGTATACATGTATTATTAATTTACTGAAAACTTTATATTTTTTAGAGAACCTAAATTTTAAAACAGAAATATGTTTAAATTTGCAAAACAAGTGATTTGATTTAAGTCCAAATGATTAATATAATATTATTTCCTTTGTCTTTCTATTAATTTTGTTTAATAAATCATTATTTTAATTTAAACAGTATTTTAATAAGTTTTGGTACGTCTACAAAAATCTCGATGAGAATATTATTTTGATACTAGCTAGTGACTACTTATTTTTCGTATCTGAGTTATTTTTAATATTGTATTAAATTAAAAAATACAATATACTTCTTTAAAAAGATAAAAGAAAAATGGAGTCTTATTTTATTTCTAAAATTTGTGTATATATTATGTTCAAAATTCAAATACAAACCTATATAGCTAGCTGAATTTTAAATTTTAATCGTTGTCTCATTGTAACACACACGCCATGAACTCAATAAGGATATTTCAACTTATTTATTATTTCAAATAATAATATAAAATTATTTTTCGTGGATATAATCACAGATCATAAATAGCAACGAATTAGAAACCTAAAACGCCCAAAATAGGAAGGAATAAGAACTGGGAAGTTTTGGATGCAAAAGCAAAAGTACATATATATGTTTTATTTATCACACAAGTAATAATGTAAAAAAAAAAGTAATAATGTAAAATATTTAATGTACAACTGAGATTTTATCGACCCGTGATGATAAGTTTAAATATTACAGGTCCAATGCAATCGAGCGTTTGTTTTGGTCTCGTTATGCAAGATAATCATAGTCAATTTGTCCACCGAAACTTGAAACACTAAATACATAACTACATCAACAAAATTGATGTAAAAATAAGACTAAATGATTTAATTTTAATCGAATTTATATTCAATTATTAAAAATTTTATAATCTAGCTTAATTCGTATACAAATAGTAAATTAAAAAACTCAATTTAATAAACTAAATTTAATATTATTTGTAAAGTATGTAGTCTTATTATAACAAATTAAAATCTGACGTAATTTATTTTTTACCATATGTGATTAGTTATGGGACATAGGTATCTTCCATATATATATATATATATATATATATATATATATCATCGTCATCGAGATCAAGATACCAGCTAAGACATTAAGGCGTGATTAGTGTAATTTGAGTAAAAAATATTGAATTGATCTGAGTCTTTGTAGTTTTCTTAATGGAGTTTGCTCTTGTAATCGCCATCTTCGAAACGAAGAAATTGAAGTGGCCAGATTGTGTTCTTCAATAGATTTTCACAAAATATTTGAACGACTGGCTTCTCAGATTCCTCTTCAACTTCAAACCATTCGCAAAGCTCTCTCCACAATCATTTAATTTTTTTTCACGAGGAATTGTCTCATTGTTGATAACCTAGCCCTATTATTCAACTTATTTATGATGATTAACTAATGTTCTTGATGGTCTCTATACATAGTTCAACCATGTGGTGGGGCGATTTTCGCGGCGATAAAAGATTTGATCTCCCTCACAGAAGCTCGTCCATCCTCCAATGTCGCAAGACTCGTCCCAATTAACAATGTCCTCTCCCGACTATTGACGACATATAAACCTCATCACACATGGGTGAGAACCAATAGTTCGATCATTGAACTTTGGACCGACCACGAACTTGTAAAGTAGAGTCCGTAATTTCATAAATTTGCAATATAAACTCTATGATTCGACCATGACCTTCTTAGTGAGAACAATAATGAATCAAGATACATCTAACTATTTGTAGATTAAATCAACAACTTCATGATGGTCAACTATAAACCTTATATATATAAAAAAAAAATTTATCACTAAATTATCACATCCTATAGAATTTAAGACTCATTTAAACAAGAATTGGAATATTTTGTTTCAATATAATGACTAAATTCAAGGAATTAGTGAAACATACATGAAATCACGAGTTAAAATTTTAGCAACATTAAATAAGAAAATTGAAGGAATTTCAATGATAGTTTATAGTCATAAATTGTAATTAGATGGCTGAATTTAGTGCCAATATTGTCAATAAACCAATGAATTCAATGAGTTTATTGTCACTATATCTCTAGAATAAGCTACAAAAGATTGTCATTGAGACTTTAGTGAAATATGTGTCCGTATAAGTAGTTATAAATTTGTCACTAGTTCCAATATTTCGTGATAAACATATATAATTGACTAGTTTGTCACTTATTTTGTTATTAATTCAACTGACTTAGTGACATATCTGTCACTAAATTTTCAAACTAAATACGAAGTTTAGTAACAACTTTGCGTGTGAGAAAATCACAAGATGTAGTGACAACTACATCTTAAAACCAAGATTGTTAAGCAACAAGTTCACGATGACCATACAATTCAACAATATAAACTTAGAGAACTAGTGCACACATATATGAAATAAGCACAAATGAATTACGGATTTTAGAATAAACCGGTCTTGTAAAAGTCATCTTTGACCCATGAATATTTATGTTTGACCAAAGTAAAAATATCTCACATAACTATACATCCATAAAAATTTGCTTGGTTACAATATTTAGTAAGTTTAGTGACAGGAATGAAAGAACGTGTTACGAGGAGAGGGAGAGAGAGAGAGAGAGAGAGAGAGAGAGAGAGAGAGAGAGAGAGAGAGAGAGAGAGAGAGAGAGAGAGAGAGAGAGAGAGAGAGAGATGACTTCGATTGGTCGAAAAATTGATTATATATTGAAGTAATAAAAATAGGTTCTCGTTTTTTATTCGAGAAAAAGATAGTTATGTAAAAAAATATTGATGGATAGTCATGTGATTTTGTAGGGCAATGAAATGAAAAATTATTAAGGATATAAAGTGAGGTTAAAATAGGGAAAAAAATTATATCCTCTCCTTTTAACTTAGGTAAGCATTTAGTTGATTAATCTTAAGTTTATAAAAAAAAATTAAATATTAGCGATTGTATGTGCAGAAAGACTTCTGGTTAATTAATTAAACTGTCTCTATTGTAAATACTGACCTAATTGGTATTATTGGGGTCAAAATCATATGTATTGGGACCCACAACTCGGTTGCCCTGTTTTTGGTGATAAATCAATATATGAAAATAACCACCCACCTTACGTCAATAAACTCTAAATTATCAGCTTAATATATAGGCTAATCATTATACAACAAAAATGAATCATTCTGTTATTTAAGAAATTTTATAGCCAGCATTTCTGCTATTTTTGTCTTTTCATATATCTATTTACGCAACTATATCAATAATTAACTACTATATTTAAAATCTACGTACAAATTTTAACAATTCAACTAATAAGTCCGATAGTGAAATGAAGAACACGTGGGTAACCACAATTAGTACAAATAACTGTACACATGTAAACCCAAAAATCAAAGCAATCTATTTCTCATGCAAAACCAAAGACCGGTACATAAACACGTCAAAAGAGTTTTTTTCCTTTCAAAAGGCTAATTGTATTTCTTGGAAAACAATTTATGTGTGAAATGGACGGGCATTGATTATAAGTAGTTGATAGATGTATATATATTCAAGTTCAATAACTATATAATTGTATCCTTCAAAAAATAATTTTTTTTTTATATAATTGTACAATCTTTGTGACAGCTTCGTCAGCTAAACCGGTCTTATGTAGACCTCATACATATCTTCTATTTAAACGAACCAATAATTCGAAACTTTCATTTCATATACACGTAAATTGATTAAAAGATAAATATTTATTATATATATAAATAATAAACAATCAGATAAAGAAAGTCAATAGAAAAGCCTTGCATTGGGGTTCATAATGGTAGGTTAGAATTTGTTGAGCTAAACAGTTCAAGTTATCCACGTACGTACGCAAATTGTCCATGCAGGTACACAAGCACCTCTGGCCACTTTTCACTCTTAGCTGCTATATATATATATATATAAACCCTAAATCACATGCAACAGTTATTTGAGCATATTCTTTATATTTCTTTAACACGTGAACATAAATATATATAATCAACTATCATACCCGTGTTTGTTCTATATACCTAAAAATGCGTCAAAAGAAATAATAACAATATTCTTCTGCTCGAGAAAATCTTGAAACTTGTACAGTACATGGACCAAAACACGAAAATCGTGTTTCAATCGTTAGTTTACTCATCAAAGTTCAACGAAAACAACATATACGTCTGGTCAGTGCAGTACTTTTTAATGAATCTCATAGTTCACATGACTCCGCCTATTCTCACATCCCTAATCTTTTTATATTATGAATAATCTAGATAGTAGTCATATTAATATATTTAATTTTGGAAATGATAATTAAGCTTTTGTATAACTTTTGTAAATATCTGGCCCATTTGTTTTACAATTTGTCAAATGCCGGTTTAATAAGTTAAAAATAAAATAATTAACACTAATAATGGAATCTGAAAACGAGGTCGAAATTAACTGCATGCCTTGATTCATTTTGTTTGAAATCACCAGAGAACCCGGAAAGCAAGGAACAAGTCGTCATAAATTTTTTCCCAAAAAATTTCTTCCCCAAATCTCTAAAAAAACTTCGACGAAGTCAACGAATTCTACAAAGGATTGCGATCCAAGTAAGTTTTATGTATTTGTTGAAATATCGTGTTCTTCATTAACGTTTAACAGAAACGAGTTAGTGTTTTAAAAAAATTAATCGGTTAGAATAAGTTTTTCTCTTATTTGAATCGTTGGTTTTGTATATTTTTTTGAGTTTTTCGTTTATAGAACATGGAAATAAATAGGGTTCTAATTAAAATTTTATATTGCTGTTTTTTTAGTTTTCGAGGTTGTAACTGAGATATTTGTTGTTTTTTTTTGTCTTTATTGATCCACAAAAATAAACAATAATTGTTTTTTTTCTTAAACCGACAACCCGTTAACGTGTAAAACATATGAATATTTATAATTATTAACATTAATTTATGTATGTGAAAACTTACATTCATGTATCGAAAACTTATATCTTGTCTTACCACTACTACAAAAATGACCTTTAAAAGCGACGGGGGCATTAGAAGCGACTAGTAGCTTCTAATTAGAAGCAACTTTTCACCTTTAGAAACGACTAGCTTATAACGTGAACACCCTTATTTTTTCCGAAAAATGAAAATTTTGACAATTAGAAGCGACTTTTCACTTCTAATGGTTAAAATTATTGGCTCGCACCCTCCGCGCCAAATATTTCAGTATGTTTGGACATTGGAAGCAACTTTTTGCTTCTAATGCCCAAATGATTTGGCTCCAAAATTTCTCCGCCAAAATTTCACTAAGTGCTGGACATTGGTCATTAGAAGCGACTAGTCGCTTCTAAATGTCGCTTTTAATGCCCAAAATCATTGGCTCCAAAAATTTTCCGCCAAAATTTCACCTATGGGGACATAAGAAGCGACTCGTCGCTTCTAATGTCTCCACTTACCAAAACGTCGTCGTTTTGATTTTTAGGAACATTAAAAGTGATTAGTCGTTTCTAATGTCCCTAGAGCTTTAAATCACCCGACCCTATTTTTCCTCCTCCATTTCCTTCCTCCCTTTGAAAATTTCCCTCCCCTTCCCTCCCCTCCGACTTTCAGCCTCTCCTCTGCCCTCCCTCTCCTTCGGCCGCCGCCCCTCCTTCTCCTCTGCGCTGCCCCTCCTTCCCCTTCGTCGTCCCCTTCCTCCACCTTCCCCTCCCTCCTCTAGCCTCCCCTCCCCTCTTCCCCGCCGCCCTCCACTCCCTCCTCCAACCTCCCCTCCCCTCTTCCCCTTTCCCTCCCCTTCCTCCGGCCTCCTCTCCTCCGGCCAAGCCTCCTCCGACCCAGCCTCCTCCGACTCCTCCGGCCTCCCCTCCTCCGGCTTCTCCTCCACCTCCTTCGGCCGAACCTCCTCTGCCCCTTTGCCCGACCTCCGCCGCCCTCCGGTGCCTCCGGCCGAATCTCTCCCTCCCCCGGCGTCTATCCGGTAGGTTCTCTTTTGTCTCTCTCTTGATTGTTTTTCGTTGTTTATCATTTTAACGCTTTTGTAGCCTTGTTCACAGCCCCCGAGTCTCATACGGCTTTTCATCCGATTTTTCCCACCCTTTTTCCCACATTTTTGGGACCTTTAGAAGCGACTTTAGGGGCGACTTGTCGCTTCTAAATTCGACGTCTAAAATACCTTTGAAGCGACAAAGTCGCTTTTGGTATTTTAGAAGCGACTCATTAGAAGCGACAATGTCGCTTCTAAGGGACTTTTAGAAGCGATTTTTTGGCCTTTACAAGCGACTTTTGTCGCTTTTAAAAGCCTTTTTTGTTCTGGTGTACTTGACCTAATAACCCGTAATTCAAAAGTATTTATAACCGCAATAACACCAAGAGTACACTGAGAATATCTTTGCGTTTACAAATATTACTTTGGTAGAATTTAATGTCGATAGTAAAATTCTTCAAATTCGTATCATCAAATAACAATATTTCTAAAGAATTACGTCCTTCAACTTCTAATAAATTATCTTTTTAGGACTAAGTGACGTTCAAACAGTTGAACTGCAAAAAAAATTATTTTACATCAATTTTTGTTCGAATTGCCTTACGCGCTTAAAAAAATGCATGATTATCGAAAATAACAAGTTGAATCTTGTAAAGAATAACAACCTTCACCACACAATTTCATTTCAGTGCGCATATTTTTTTTTCAAGAATGCCAATTATCAAATTAAGAAAGAGAGAACCAATAAAGATAAAGAAAAATTAATTGAGTAAAATGAATCAGACTACTTAACACATAAATGAAATATTATTTTTTAATATATAGAATCTTTTTAATAACTTAGTAAATAAACTGCCATTTAAAACACACGAAAATAATTATTCAAAATCTCTCATGCTCAAATTTAAAATTCAAAAATCCAAAACGAAATTTAAAATTAAAATTACAAAAATTTACAAATTGAATATGTAAATATCACTGCCATGTAAGCATTTTTCAATTAAGTAACTTTTATAAAACGTTAATCATTTCCAACTATGTACGTTAACGTTGATCATTTATCTAAATATTTGATGTAATAACTATTATGCGACATATACTTGGCATAATTTAGCAAGACAAGCCATGTAGAAATATTACTAGAGACCACATAGAGTATTATTATTATTATTATTATTATTATTATTATTATTATTATTATTATTATTATTATTATTATTATTATTATTATTATTATTATTATTATTATTATTATTATTATTATTATTATTATTATTATTATTATTATTATTATTATTATTATTATCATCTTGTTCCTGTGGTTGGGATTTTGGCGCTGAATTTAATCAAGATTGAGACCAGATAATTGATTCACACATGACACAATAGATTTATATATTGTTAATATATTAAGTATGTGTCATACCTGTCTTCTATTGATTTATTCATATAGTAGTTTACGTGGTACCTTAGGGAATTCAATTGTCAAAGATAAAACCGACTTATTTCACTATCATGTGGGTGGCAATAAAAACCCCATTGATTAGGGCATGAAGAGGCCATAGCCATGGGTCCATACGGCAAAGAGTATAGATATCACGTAACATTAATCTTTAATTATAACAAACCAAGAGAGTATAGGTTTATGGATGCACCCATATTTTTGTTATTCAGTGAGAAGTTATAGCGTAGTTTATGAACTGCATATTTTTAGGATCTCACTCAACGTACCCATGTGATGGTTTAATTCTTAACCTTGTTTAATCCCGATTTAGCTGGAAGTCGATCTTTAGCTAATCCCATGTAGGTCGAGGCTATGTAAAACTGAGATTCATAAGCATTTGGTCGGAACAAGACAAGCTGACAATTCACTTGACGGCTACAAATTAGTACCGACTGTTGATCAAAGTTTGTTATAGATGAATGATTGTGATTAGGAGAGTTTAGAGTATCTACATTTCAGTTGTAACGAATGATGACGAATTGGATTGAGTAATAAAATGTTCATTACAATAAGGATCGAGATATGATCACTGATGGAAGTGAACACCAAAAAGTGAAATTCATCGCTTAATAAAGAGATTTAATGTTCACTTACCTCATAAGTAACTCGAGAGCATATGGTATTTTTGACCACTTCGAGTCACGAGCTGAATCGACAGAAGAAGACTCTATGTATTGGTATCAGTGTACACTTTCGCTCGTATTGATCTAGATTTATGTAATTTGGTCCGTACGTACTCAGGTTCGGAAAAATATTTTATGTCTATACAAATTAGCCAATTCTGAAACTTTTTATGCAAGCCCCTAAATTTACAGTCTGTCGACGAGTGTGTGAATATGCATGCGTATATTGAAAACCACATGTATATAAATACATGGAGCGCGTGACATGTCCATCCAGTATTTGAGTGAAATAAAAAAGTAAAAGAGGAAAAGTTACCAAAGATAACTAATTTATCAAAATATTTGAGCTAAACTAGAATACATAAATGTGAATATAGACTAGTCGTAGTACGTACGGCGATGACTTATCCTCGGTTCTTATTCATCTCTTGTTTGGTTGAGCTTGAAACTTGAAGGCTGTCGTACTTTCCGTATTTCGCATTCTTAAACTGACGTTTTGTTATAATATTGATAATGCCTTTACTTCAAAAGGAAGAAGACGACAAAAGACTAGACGCATCAGTCTGTATCCGTAGATTTTGGCACATGCTGACTTGATGATAGTATTTATATCATGAATAAGAGTTCTCCTCTATTATTTAATATCTATATATTCTACGAAATGTTAAGTAGCAGGAATACTCTGAAGTCTGAACACTGTAGCTGTTATTTAACTAAACACGGTAAATCTAACTAAAACGTAATTCAAATTCAATCACATATGCTTGAAAACTAACAACAAAATTAATATAAATAAATATTTTATTACAGCTAGTCCATAGTTTCATTTATTCAGCTGCTATAGAAACACGTAGCAACTACAATATATATATTTAAGAAATAACTAAAGACATGTCTGCCTACATTATCACTAGTGCTGATTTTTTTTCCTTGCAAAGGCAGACAAATCTTCACTGTCTATTATTTTGGCGAAGAAAACTAGAAAAAAGGAACAGCCAAATATTTATTTTATGGGAAACATAATCAGAGGAACAAAAATGCCACGGAACCAATCATCATAAGCATCACCGACAAAATTATTCTGTCGATGGGCTTGGATTTCTGCCCGCTGTTTGATGCTGAACCTGTATCGGGTTTAGACGACGACGTCGACGATGACGATGACGTGGTAACAGGCGTACTGTTTGAAGAATCGCTACTTGATGACGTGGCAGAATCTGAATGCGTTTCCTTGAATATCTTAGCGTCCGGAGAGTTTGGTGGAAGATTTAAAATACCTGGAAAAAAAAATGACAAATAAACTCATTGTAAATTAAAATGATATTTGACTTAAATTGTTACTATTATATTTTAACTTATGATACGTTAAGGTAAATTCATCTTTAATAGTAAGTTAAAAAACTATTTAGCCTAACTTTATTCACATGATAATAATAATATTTTTTTCCATTCACACTTTCAACAATATTTTAATCTCTGTACGCAAGTTAATATCTTATCCACGTATTAATAATTTATGAATTAGAATCTCATGTATTTAGTTTAATAAATTAGTTCTATAGATTTGATTGACTTTAACTAAAGTAATATGCAAAATGCAAGAAAATATAGCTATTAGATAGGAACGAGTTATATTTATCGATGTGCAACACTAAAATAGTAATATTTATGCGAAACGAGAGGTGATGAATAGTATATATACTGGGGCAATCGGAGACTTTGGCGTCAATGTTGCAAACGGAAGGCATTTGAATGGCCAAAGTGGTGTTGATTGGGAGGCCGATGGAAGGGTCGGAGCTCTCCTTGATGAGGACGCACAGGCACTTGGGCTTCGACTGCTTCACTTTCTTTGTGTCTTCGCAGCATTGTGGCACCGGCTTTTTGGCCTCTCCGCTCACGTAAGGGATGCAAGAAGCAAGGCTCGCCAGCTCCTCCGCGCATTCCTTCTCGTCCGAACCCAGCGCCGTTATCATCATTACGCCTGTTATTGTGACTCCCAATATCATCATCGCCTTCGTCTTCTTGATCATTCCCATTTTCTGTATGCGTGTTTCTTTGGAGGCACGGTTGTTATTAGTGATGCCTTCTCTGATGTTTACGTTGATTTGGTTTGGTATTTATAAGCCTCCCTGGCCGTGTGTGTGTTTTGTTTGAATTGAAGATTACACCATGAAGATATGATCGTCTAGTGTTTTGTGATACGTAGTAATAACGTATACAGCCATTTATTACGATATATGGGCATGAGAAATCACTTGTTACTTGCCAACGCCTTGAAAAATGGGATTCCTTACTTCGAAGATTTGAACAAATATTTTAACATTTTCTTTTTAACTCCAAGTTTTTGCGGTTCCCAATGATATCTTTCGTATCTCCATTTGTTTTCGTGGAAGTACTCCCACAGATATATGTAAATGGAAGTGGTTTGGAAACGATTAAAGTTTTGTGTCAAAAGTTAAAAAGTAAAAGACCAATATCAGCTCATTTTACTATTTTATCAATCGTAGTTTTCATTTTTTTTTCTTGATAGTCACTCTGTAACTTTTCTTGTCAAAATAAATGGAATTTGGACGTGACTCAGTTTTCTACATAAAGAAATTCATTCCACGATCAGCTCCAAAGTAAATTCTAATTAAAATGAGACATTTCCTTTCAAACAGTTACTTGATAATTCAAAACTTTTCGAAGACCTCAGATCGGTACCAGCAACGATAACATTACCATCGAAGATAACTAATATACTTTTATCTCCATCACATGATAGTCACATGTCTTAAGTCCCGGTTATTTTGATGATAAAATAACCAAAGAAAAAAACGAAGAACTATGATGAAAATGTAAAAAATACAAATTTTCTTGTGTTCGGCACCAACTGTAACGACGAAATTGTGACAAAAAATATCAGGAATATCAGGTGGTTCGTCGCTACAGATCCTTGGTCTTGGCCCCAAGATTCTCTGTTTCACCATCCAGATGGGTAGAGTTGCATATGCTCTAACTTGGGTTATGTTATAAAATTTAAGAGGGTTCTTAAATGGATAAGCTAAAGGTATATTACAATAGACCGAATGTCCAATAACAAAAACAAAAAAATTGGTTTTTGTTTTTTTGAGGAAACTTGGGTAGCACCACGGAAGATAAATAAAAGGCCTCACATAAAAGGCGGAGGAAAACCGTGCTTACATGCAAGAACATTTATTACTTAGAACCTCAGACAACGCACAAGATGCGACTAGACCTATTCATCTAACATCTGAGCCCACTGTAATAGCGTAACGAGCAAAAGTGTGGGCAACAACATTACATCCACGAGAGAGAAAATCAAAGCTTACAAAAGAGAAATTAGAGCAGCCCGATTTGATTTCGTCGACGATTGTACCCAGCTCCGTCAAAGAGGCCGAGGACTCGTTGATCTCCCGCACGACCGATTGGCAATCAGATTGAAGAGACACCTTCCGCACCCCGATGGAGAGAGCAAGCCGAGCTCCATAAAGGATGGCCGAAGCCTCGGCGAGGGGGGGAGGCAGACTGCGCTTCCTAGAGGCTATCTCCGAGGCAACTACGAAGCCTCTATGATCACGGGCCACAAATCCCATCCCAAAACAGCCTTCCCGCTCGTTGATTTCCGCGTCTACGCAGACGGAGATGAACACCTCCTTCGGAGGCTGCCAAGAGTCAGGCGGGACATGGGGCTGAATCCGGTCCTGGGTTCTATTGGCCTCCTTGAAGTCATCGAGGAAACTTCCCACTCAGCACACGAGGTCTTCCGGCCCCCACTTCTTACCTCCCATGAACACCTTGTTCCTATGGTTCCAAATCTCCCAAACCAAAACAACAAAGAATCAAGTTTACTAACCTCAACCGAGCTAGCAACACGGGAGAAGATACTCAAGACGTCGGCCCCACGAAGATCTTTCAACACATTACCAAAGTTCGTAACCTTCCAAACCTTCCGGGCTCATTCGCATTCCCACATCGCATGCGGAACCAACTCGGGGCAGCTAAGACAAAGGGGGCAGCTTCCATCGAGGGTGATTTTACGTTGGACGAGCTTAATCCGGACGGGGATCCAATATTTGCAGATCCGCCACGCGAAGAGCTTCACTTTCGGGGGGATGTTAAGTTACCACAGCGTACTCCAACCCTCCATCTACACCAATGTGTAAGGGCGAGGTATCACTTGTCATGACGAACAAAAATTGACTCTCCGTTACCAACCCTCCATCTAGTGCCGACCTTGATGATTTCCGTCCCCCAAACGAGTCCCCACCACATAGACGATCTGTTAGGCCCGCACTTAGCATTGAGGAGGTCCCCGTCGGGGAAGTAGCATTCTTGATAGACACGGCCAATGAGACTATCCGGCCTTTGAAGGAGCCGCCAAACACTCTTCCCGATGAGGGCTTGATTGAACTTTTCGAGGTCTCGGACGCCCACCCCCCCTTCCGACTTGTGATTGATGAGGTATTTCCATTTACTTCGCGACCGCCTTATGGATGGATTTGATGAGAGACTTCGGGAGACGGAAGATACTTGCCACGAAGCTAGGGATAGCTTGGAGAATGGATTTGATGAGGGTTTCCCGGCCCGCTTGAGAGAAGTGAATCCCCCGCCACGATTTGATTTTCTCCCACACCCGGTCCTTAACAAAAGTGAAGAGCTCGATTTTCTTTCTATCGGTGAATGCCGGCAGCCCGAGATAACGATGGTGGAGGCTGGCCGCAACGAGATCCTTGTCATGCTCCTTCACTCCACACCCAAAGCAAACATCCGACTTTACAATGTTTTGTTGTCCATATTATCCCATAATTATTTTGAATTTTAGTTATCTATTATAGACTAAAATATTCCAAAACATTATGTAAACACATCGGTACGAGCATTTACCAAACATTTACAAGCCGTTGAATATTTCAAAATTCGTAAACGTTTATACGATATAATTCTCAATTATCTTTAATGGTCATTTGTCTGTACATGAATCTCGATATTCTTGGACGTATTAGAGAGCAGTAAATTAAAATGGAAAATCAATGGTGCAGCCAATTTCAAGGCCAAAAAATTTACAACACATGAAGGAAAAAAAAGAGTTGACCGTAATAGTCCAACCCAACTCACACAAAATCTACACTCGTCGCATGTTGGTAGATTAGTTACACCCTTTACAAGTTATATTGTAATAATAAAATAAATATTTATTTTCTTGTATTACCATAGGAATTAACAAAAAACAAAACCCTACAAATAAAGGCATCCACCCAATTGAAATCTATGAGCGGATGGGTAAAGAACAATCTTAAAATGTAAGTGAAATTAAGATGAACGTTACGCGACTGTACAGTGCTATACAGGAAGATGTACTAGGAGAGGTCTGGTCTGACATTGGAAGGGACATTGGAAGGGGAAGCCGAGGCCTTTTAGGAAGATGGCGGAGCAGTGAGAGCATGTGTGAGCCTCGACGATGAATTCTCAATCAGCCCAGCTACTCCGGCTGCAGCCGATTGAGCACTCGATGGCAGGAACAGATCGTGTTTCTGGTCTTTGTACGCGCTCCAAACCTGTCCCGATGCAAATGCAAACTTTGAGGAGAAGAAAGCAAAAATAAATTATGTACTTAGATGGGTCGGTCCAAGACTTACATCTGAGGCATCCAAGATATCACGCACTTTGATACAATGGGCTCCCTCGGTTGCGAATGCATGCAAAACCTGCATGTTTCCATCAGATTTAATATACCAAGAAGAAAACTGTAGAAGCCGAGTACCTCAATTCAACAGGGTTCTTTTGGAGGATAATCACGACATGTATAAAGTCATATTACGAATCGGTAAGAATAAATACTTCAGTTATTTATAATGTTAATATGTAGAAAACTTTGTGATGTGGTAGTGGAACGTATCATGTTACATGCCAGAAACAAAATTATCCTTCGCAGCCAGCAAAAAACTCGATTAAAACAGATTTTGTTATTGATAGAAGCGTTACAATAGCTAGCGGGTGATAGAGTAGTATTGCACGGAAAATTGATTCATTTCTACCAGGTATTCAAGATTTTCTACATACGAAGCTAACCGAGAAAGGGAAACAAACAACAAATGATGGTACACCAGCCCAAGCGCGACAGAGACACGTAACGCGAAACCAATAAGCACAGAGCAACTTGCATAGAGCAGTAGAAATTTCCCAAGACCTCAAGAGTGATTACGGGCAAGAAGGCATTTTGAATTGTGAATATTCTAACCTCGATTGCCAGGACTCTTCCGATGGATGCTTCGGACTCATTCCACTTCATCTGAGAGCAAAGACCATTCCTTCCTCCAGCCCTCCAATCGAGAAGGCCCAGAAGTACTTCAACAAGACCAACCCTGCATTATCCGTACCACACTTTCATTAAGCACACAAGAATATCATCTTAAACAACAATCGGAATCACAATAAATAAATATAAATGTTACACACTTGAGTCCTTGAGCAACAAGTGCATCTCTGGCTCGATTTCCAGCACCAACAACACGTTTAAGCGTTTCGAGAGCTAAAATGCTTCCCCCTTGCCATCCTATAGCTTTCATGAGAAGGGGAACAACCTGAAAACATAAGCCGTTAGCATGATTGAACTGAATTGAATTCTATAGATATAGAACAAATTTATGTTTTCACAAACATATTTGTCGACCCACCTGAGGTGTTCCTGCACTGGTCGCTGCCATGGCTTCAGCACATGTAGTGCTAGCCGCAAGTTGATGCAAGACTCTTAGACAGCTAAGGCGTACACGTTCTTGAGGTGATTGTACAGGCTGTGATGAGCTGTCCTCGGGTTCATCTGTTTTCTCTCCATTGTTTGCCTCACCTGATGACATTGTTTCTCTTCTTCCCTCATTAGCCACGGCTGCAACTAGTTTGGGGACATACCCAAGATAGCCAACATGATCTGCAAGTGCTGGGTGAACTCGCAACAAGGAAACCAAAGCAGCTGAGAGAAGCAAAGGTAATTCTGGGTCCATAGCTTGCGTGTTATAGTGGCTGGAAGCAACCGACGATAGATATTGATCCAGTAGTCCTTCCAAAAATCTCTTCGGGTTTCTGAGCGGAAATTTAGGGTCTTTCAAGAATAGCCTGACGTAGATACCGCCAACCTGCATGATGTTGGAAGTTAAAATATTTTGAGCAGAGAAAAAAAGCACAGCAAACCCATTGATACCTGTGGTTCATCTCTCATTTCTTGTTGCCCAGATGCCTGCTCAGGCACATCCCAATCAACAACACGACCTTTCACCTGCTCATGGTATAATTCTGACGCCATTGTTGAAATTTGTGCAGATAAAGAAGCTGCCATTGCTGGTGTCCATACAAGCTCTGGTGTTTCTGTGGTCTGCTCAAGGGAAGTTACTACTGCCTCACCAGGTCCATCACGGATAACCGAAACCAATCCATCAGGAAGAAACCTTGCCAGTGTGATAGCAACTCTAGGCCCATGCATTGGCTGCCCAACAAGCTTGCCAAGCAAAGACGCCGCAGCAGCTCGCTGCTGTAACGGAATTTCTTCTGCAAAAGAGGCAGTACTATCACCAAAGTATAATATAACTTTTAAATTGGGGAATTTACTGACAAGTATTTTACCTTGTAGAGGTAATAGAAGCTCGAGAATATAGACCACTCCACCATGCTTGGCAGCTGCCCATGCAAGCTCAGAAGTGCTTGCCAATGCATAAAGAACATGAAGAGCACCTTCGCGACAGCTTGGGGAAGAGTGCAGCATTTGTAACAAAAGAAGAAGACTAGTTCCATCTGCAACCATGGCCTCCAAGCAAGAAGCGTGCTTTGTCAAGAGTGACAACACGCTCAAGCATAGCTGAGGAATATTACTTTCTGATGCCGTAGGCACAGAGAAGCACTCAAATAGAGGCAATAACTTGTCTTTGGTGGAAAATATTGATGCCAAATTCGGGTTGCTTGTGAGGAGGTTCTACATGTGAAAATGAGAGACAGATTAACGGAAAGCATAGCAATAATACCATGGGATGCCACAACTAAAGTAAAAAAGGAAATACCTGCAGCGAGATTAATGCAAATTTTAGGTTCTTCACCAATCCAAATTCTTCCTTTTCAGCCACCTGTCCAACAGATATGGACGAAGAACCATCAGTGTGATGTTCAATACCCAATCCATCACCAGTATCACTCGTTTGCTCAGATGTCTCAGAAGATGAGGCACCAGAGTCCTGCTTTTCTGGCATATCAGAATCTACAGCCGTTGGATTGTTAACCAAATAAGAGATAAAATCCACAAGAGAAGTGCAGAAAGTCTCGGGTTCGCTGATCTCAAAATCTGGCTGATCATTGTAAACCCTCAAGTAAACATTGCCAACATAGAGTTCTTTAGATAGGGCTTTGTATGTAAAAACATGTGAATCTTTCAAATCATACGAGCCATCCGGATTCTGACTTGCACGTTGCTGATCCACAAATTTCAGTAGTTCGGCTCTAGTTGAAGAGTTCCAGATGATCTGCAAACAAATACGTAATATTATAACTAGTTGAATCAAGCATAAAAATGTATAACGAAGAAACAGAACTATCATAGACTACTATAATATGTCAACAGAAATCAAATCACTGAATATACCCGGACGATGAAATGAGAATCACAAATGGCTGTTATCATACAAAAAGTTGAAGAAAAATGCACTAAATATCCAAAAAAGAACAAATCTTATTATCATAAAAAAAAAAAGTTAATATGCTATATCCTGCCGGAGCACTGGAAATTACCCAAAAAGTGAAGCAAAATGCTAATGGTTCTTCCAACACTTGTACAACAATTAGGTCAAATGCTTTCTCTGAACACAAAATCAAACTATTGGGCATTGACCCAATGTTGTAAAAGAAATAACCTTCTATTTAGGAATAGGTATGAGAAATTCATTTACCGTAAAGCTAGGTGATCAAATCAAGCTAGGTAATCCTTATAATCATCCTCGAAAGAGTTAATGTACCACCACTAAATTTTCTATCCACGAGTTACAAGATTTTGAAAAAATAAAATAATATCACTCTCTACCTCAGGAGCCTCTAGGTTTGCATTCAATCTGGCTAATAGATCTTTGTGTACTTGGTCCTTCAGCATGCTACCAAGTTTAGGTGTGAGCAAGGCTTTAAGAGCATCAACCACAGCCTGGTTATAAGGTGTTGAGTTGTCATCACTACACAAACCGCTAAGCCGTGATAATGCCTGGCATGCCTGCCTGGCATGCAAATTTTTAGCAAGTTGTACACTAGCACCGACACCGTGTGATTCTGGAGCATTAGATTCCTCTGCAGTTGAGTCATATTGAAGCAGCAATGGCAAAAGGTACCTACGATAGACCAGATTTTAACATAGTAAATTGAGAACTCATGCTTCAACTCGATGCTACAATATCTAGTATGGCATGTCGTAAGACATAAGGTGCTTAAGGTATATACCGTTTTTTAACTGTGAATCTATACTAATTAGCTTAACTCCTATCATATGTATCTATGATTTCTACGCAAATAATTTAAGGTCTCTTAAGTAAAGAGTGCCTAGAATAATCATCTGGAGGTATAACTTGCCACCAACTTCAACTAACAACGGAGTAATTGTATCTTTCTTTGTTTTAGATGAAGCTTTCTTTTCTTTTTGTTTTATAAACATATATGTATATACATATATATCTATATATTTATTTTTATAAAATTAATTATGCAGTGATCATGCCGGTAAAAGATGTGAATCCCCCTGTCCAACGGATTTCTTAGAGTCTTCGAGTTTATCTGAACAAAAAAGAAAACCCCAAGATAGTCGTGCACTCACCATAATACCCCAGCTCTTATCAACGCATCCTGCAATTCAGAGGATACAGAAACTCGAGCAATAGTCTGGAGAGAAGCATCAACTGCTGCAGGTATTAGCTCAAGTTCGGTACAGTGCACAATGTCATCAATGAGTCCAGAATATTCGAGTATTTCAGCTCTTGCACTTTCAAACTGGCTCAGGACGGAAAAAGTTCGCATCACATTTGTAACAATTATGGCTGATGCTTCATTTGCTGAAGTAGTTGGCTGTACCACGCACATGCAACGTGAAAGAAGAGTAGCCATAAGTTGAATCCCACCATCTCTCACAAGTTCTTCACCGTTCAATAAAGACGATGCACAACTAAAAATGAGAGCAACAAGAAATCAGTACTAATGGGTAAGAGTTTAAGCAATGTTAATGGATCAAGTAAAATGATTTACGTCAGCCAAATTAGTTCTGATGCCGCAACTAGTAGAGGTGCTCTATCTGAGGCAAGGAAATTGTTGTCATCCTTGTCAACGGTAACAGCATTGAGTAACATGGGAAACCCGGCATATTTAAATGGCTCGAGCACGACTCCATATCGTCTATACAAGATACACTGGCCTTTCAGCAATAGCAATAACCGCCAAGGCTGGGGACCTTGCAAGCCCTGCATGGTGGCCTGTGACAATGATATTTGAGTTTTGTTAAGCTCACAGACATTAAACCTCTTTTTCCAATACATAGAACTGATACAGTACTAAAGACACTTGGTTACCTGAAGACGCTCGTAAGCTTTCTGTACAGCAAGGAACTTCTCCCTTCCTTCTGGGTTTTTATCAGGGTGGTACTTCATGGCAAGTTTTCTATATTGACGTTTAAGTTTATCTTCATCAATGTTCTCAATCTGCTTAGATAGGTTAGACACCTCGACACCAATCTCCAAAGAATGCTTCTTACTTCCTTCACTGCTAGACACATCTTCAGGGGATATTTCTAGTATCTTGCAAGCTTCCTCTTCTGAGAGATCCATGGGCCTTCTTGTAAGTTCTTCACGCCACATTACAAGTAATGATTGGAGAAACTCAACATGCTCAACTATAGGCCAGTTTGGAAACCGAATTTCATCACATAAGTTACGTAGGTAGTACCGGTGGCACCACATTTCATCACGTAGCTCTGGGTATGTCACTGGTGGCATAGGAGCATATTCATACAGAGTGTGGCAGTGTTGTGACAATTTCTGGGGAAGATCACCAAGATGCTCCAAGACCTGCGAAATGAAAAGTTTGAATTTTATTCTCTAAAATGAGGTATGTGTGCAGAAAAAACAGTGATTATTTTGAGCATCAAAACTTCGCAAGTACCTGACGAATCAGATATTCTGCTCTCATTTTGTGTGTCCATATAATTTCCGGAGTATCAGAGTCAGAAACCATAGCAGCCGCAAATGCAGCAGGACCACTTCGTTCCAATACATACAACAATGACTCAGGAAGAAGGCCACCCAAAACACTGCGCTTTGCCAGAGGCAACGAAGCAGACACTGCAGCTTCCTCGCCCCCATGAAACGCTTGATGTACATGGGTTACCGAGAAGAGCTGGGCAATAGAAAATAAATTAGATCCAGGGTATGCTAGCGCAAAGTAGAATGCACCAGTGCTGTACAGACGAATCATGGCCTTGGGATTTCTTGTAACAATAGCTTTCAGCAAAGCCGCAGCAGCCTCCACAATACTTGGTTCCCCAGAGAGCACAGCCTAAATAAATTATACCAAAACTATTGAGAAACTGACTGTATCATATACATTTTAACCAAACTGAATAAAAACGCAGATTGGGCAGTAGTAAACCCTAAACATGTGTTTCACTAAACATACTACCTGCGCAACATGTGGAAGGCAACGTGGACTTGACAAGATCCATTTGACTCTAGGAGTCGGAGTAACTATTTCTCCAGCATCATCCAGATCTGAATGTGCAGATACCATGCTATGCAAAATGACAAGTGCTACTTCTCCTACCTGAATGCGCAATCCACAATTAAGTCGACTAAACAGAGAATGATAGAGTTCATCCATAAGAGATATAATATAAAAAAGAAACCCACGTAGCAAGGGAAAAGTACAAGGAGAAAAAAATTACAAAATGCTATAGGTGTAGAAAAAGTACAATAATCCACGTTTGCAACTGCTATACCTGAGCTGGAGTGAGCACGGGAACTCTACTGGCTAAAGCCCAACGTAGTTCGCGGATATCTCGCAATCGTTTCCAGTCTAGCATGCCTGACGCCCAGCAACGAGTTGTCCAATCAATAGCCTTCTTTGACCAGAATCTTCTTATTGCATCCTTTTCCACAGGTCCAACTTCTTCCCCATCATTGTCAACAAACTTCCACTCCTTAAGTGGCTCCATGAAAGCAGTAGCAGCAATTAAATTCGATTGCAGCGGAATAGCAGTCCTCTCTGAAGTTTCATGCGCTGATGTCAGCAGATCAACAGCTAATACACAACCTCCAACCAAAACACAAGCCTCAACGTTTGATAGAACCTTCATTAAAGCCTGCAATATATGTAAACTGTCATGAAATTGCCAAAACAAAAGACACAAGCATACAGACATCGAAGAGGAAAAGATAAAAGTGGGGAGAGTACACTTTAACTGGACCAATATCTATGGTGGTCTGTTGCAGAAACAAGACAACCTTATACAAGTAATTCTTTTTTTTACAAACTGAAAACTGCCGTGTGGAAGAAAAAAAACAGAAATAACCACTTATTGATAAGAAAAAAATAACTAAAGGATCTTCAACTACCTTCAAGAGAAGAAGAAGACGGTGCCTTAAAGCCCTATCATCAGTCCTGTCCAAAAGAACTGTGATATGAGCAGTGCCCTCAAAAGGACCAATTAACTTGTAATGCTGTTCATATACTATTGCCATTGCTCTTGCGCAAAGTTCTCGCACAGAGCCTCCACCTCCTCCAAAACCATCCAATCTGCCCATATCACACCAATCATCAGATGCACCCATTTCATCTGGAACAGTGCCATCTACTGTAAGCCCAATGTCTGCATCACACAAGAATCGATGATAGAGTGCTTGATAGAAAGCAACCGGATCACGCAGTGGAAAATCCTGGGCCCTCCCACCACTGCCACTCTCAAGAAGCAACCGCAAATAATATTGACCGACGCAAACCTCTTTGGACAGGCTAGGGTACCTTACATAAAACTCAGAATAATTCCAAGAAATACGTGCCATGCTTTCTTGACCAGACTCAATTTCCATTGAAGCACCACCAGGAACAATGTCTTCAGTGCGTTCCTTTTCAATGTCTAGCTTATGAACCTCAGCTTGCAGAGCCTCTCTCAATTCTTGCCTTGTTCGCTCGTTCCAAATCAAATCTGCACGATTATGGTCAAGGCTAAAAGCCCGCCAGAATTCAGGCCAATTGCAAAGTAGTCTCCCAGAACCCACTGGCGTATTCTCTACAACAACTTGTGCAGGAGCAGGGAGGTCTGTATTCTGGAAACCAGATATATTAACGTCATAATCAGTTGTACCTGAAGCATTTAAATCACTTGGCTCCTGCGTATTCGCATATGAAATCCCAGTAGAAGTTAACAAAGCCGAATCATTGCTCATAGTGAACCCGGTTGAGGATGCTTGACCAGCGAAATTCTCAGCTGATTGAGGAACAGAAGGCTGGCTGGTTGAAGCCAGCCCATAACTAGAATCTGGGGCCGACCTTTGATAACTATCTGAACCTTTGAAAGCTGATGTGCTCAACTGCTTTGCTGGGTCACCAGCTTCATAATCGTTAGAAGGTAAGGAATGCTCTTGAGGTGTTATACCTCTTCCTGCGCGTGCCTTCCTTTGTTGGAGCAGACGCCTGTGTCTTCTACTGGTCAAAGATCCGTCTTGTGAGCCTTCTTCTGATGGGCTTCCATCAGAACGTGTATGCAAGTAAGCAACAAGTCCTGGAGGAAGAATTCTAGACAGCAAGTCCAATGCTGGTTGATAGGAATCTGCCCAAAGAGCGACAAGCTGTCGACTTACCTCACGGCGCTCCCCTGGAGGAAGATAGAATGCATGCAATAAATGCCTAACCAAGGCACCATCTCGCAGTGCAGCGTCACGCATAGACTCAGCTGCAATCGCATCTTCTTCTGCAATTGTACGCATTATCACAGCTACTGTCTCTCTGACACTTTCAGCAGGATGCCCAAATAATGCAAATAAACGACGCTTCAGACCAGCCACCTGGCGTAACAATTCGACAAAAACTGTATATTGTGTAGTTTCTCCTTGGGGATCACATATCATTGCCTCGAGAACCTCTACAATAGACATTGAAAGTAGAGGAGATACAGACATCGGCTTCAGTCTATTCACAAGAATGATAATGTACCCCTGATCAGAAAATAACACTGACTTTGTGTGCATTATGGTAGCATGCTGTTCTCCTTTAGAATCTGTAAGTATATTCGTATCTCCAGGACCTCCACCAATGAGTACTGCAAGAAGCCCAGCAGCTTCAGCGGCTACACCTTCGGAACCATTTCTGAGTAATCCCATTATTCGCCCCACAGCAGCAGGGAAAGACATAACGTGGGAAGATGCACTTCTTGAAGCTAGCAATCTATGTAAACATGCCACGAAGCCCATTACTGTTGCAGCAGCTTTAGGGGAAGGAGGAGGCAATGGAGCAGATTCGGGAGGAAAATTTGGCGCAGATGGAAGCATTGTGATTAATGCCATCAAAGTTACCTCAGGCACATCAATACTAGGAGGAACACCACTGTAAGGTATACATGCATTAAACTCCCTGATTCTCCTCCATAGTCTAGCCCTTGATCCAGGAACAGTACCATTTTCAGCAACAGCTTCTTTAGCAGCCGCTGCTAGATGTTTTAAAAACGTGGTTGCAGTTTCCATGTCAGCATTAGCAGCATTAGGGCCTTGTTTTCCAGCTTGTAAGCAAACTCTACCACAAGGTGGATCAACGCGATGGCCAGGCATCGTCAATCTTGGTAAAATTGGTACTGCACATTGGCCCTGCAAAATTGTCAATCCAAGAGGGTAGTAATCAAATACTCATCCATCTATATATTCACATCGAAAGATATTAAGCATATATGCACATAATGAAATTCAGTATTGAGATTCAGGACAGTAGGTATTCTGCCATAAAAAACTTAATAGCCACGACAGATCAACCTACTTCTGTCTGTAGCATGTCCAAAACTGCAGCGAGTAAGCTGTCACGCAATGTACTTGCATAGACCTACAAACCACAGTATTTCACGTCAGAAATTTGCATTAAAGAATATGATGCACTAAATTCAACTTATTTTTCTCACATGAATAGGGCATCCATCATTGAACTCAATTGCAAACATCTGTGGCTCCTCCGCGAATCGAACAAGGGCGCTCACTGCAGATAAAGGTCGAACAATAACAGCCTGCACACATCTAGTGACCATTCTCAAAATTTGATACAAATTATTACATCCCAGTATAAGATATCATATATGTGAGATAGAGAGAGGGGAGAAAAGATGAAGATGTATTAAAGATGATGTTGGAGATCGCCAATCACCATACCAGATCATATAAATATATCCTATAAGAAAAAGAAAAATTGAAGGGTATTTGCAACCAGTGAGGATTGAACCCACAACCTCCATTTGAAGGTGGTGTGGGATAACCACTACACCAAACTAGGTACCACTATCCTAGAAAATTTAACTTAAAAACATAATCGCTGAGTAAACTGAATCTTAGTTACGCTCAACATATACGACCTGACCGTATAGCTAGTTCATATAGTGCAGAAGTCCACCCATGGATCCCTAAACATGAGCGAGTGTACACTTAATATCTAGAAGATTTAACTCATTGTAATTCTCATTCCACTGCAAGTTAAAATCATACAAAACCCTGTGATGCTCATTTGAATCCAAGAATTTCAAAACAAATTCATAACTTGTTTGGCGACTGTTATTATCAACCTATCAACGAGATACCCTCACTACAACTTTTTAGATGACTAAAATGAAAATAACGCATACTGACCACACAAAAATGCACGGTGTAAGAGTAAACTAAGTTAGTACTATGAAACCGAACGTTCCATATATTATTATATATTTTTGCATAAACAGCTTAAGTGAACTCAGTAGCTTACTTCATAATTCTCTGGACGCCTTTCCACAATAGAAACTTTTGTAAGAATAAGTTGACGAGATACAGCATCTCCTTGTTCACCAAGGCCACCTTTTGGGCCGACACCTAAACTTAAACCGGTGACATTAAGAGTTCCATGGGCAGCAGATCTCAACCTTGTAACAGACCAGCAACCGCATGGAGTTTCTGCGGCTCCAACTGCTTCTTTTGCTGCATTTACCATAAAAAAAAAAAAAGAAGCATATAAGAATATGAAAATATTTTTAATTCAATAATTACGTAAAGGAACATTTTTTTGACATGATTTACCCCTTCGTTTTATGTAGTCTGCTGCTGTTAAGGGGTGAGATGTGTCCACCGATACTGACAAGCCAACCATGGATTTAGCTGTTTTGGCCTACACAAAAAATGTTCTCATTATTCATGATCCAACTAGCAAAATGAAATGATTAGCACATGGCATCATATAAATTTTCTCGAGCAGACACTTTATCCTAAAGTATACTCGTAATTAATCAACTTATAATTTAAATATTGATTGAGAATATATCACAAAGGTAACTGTAATAGCCTTTGGCAGATATAGGATTCCTATTGACATAAAGTCTGGCAAAGTAGAGGATCGAGAAATCAGCGGTACCAAACAAGCAATAATGGCAGAATTTGTTGTCCCAGAAACAGCTTTGAAGGCCTTTGATTTTCTTCCATACAAAGGGCAGAGAATAAATCCACCATGATCAGAAGTTTTATTCCCATAAGCATCGGAAAGAAGAATAACAGCTGGGGTGTCCATATCTCTGAAGTCCAAACACCAACGCAGATCTCCAGTTTTCAAGTCGAGAACTTCAATCCCGACATAGGTAACTTTAAATTTCTACAAACATAAAATTTGCACCATATTAGATCAGCTGTTCAATAATTGGCCATGTATTACACCTAACGTCAAACCTAGCAATCTTCTTATGCCCTTTAGTGTTACCCAAGAGAAAAAGTAAATATTATGGCTATTCGTTCAAAAGCCATCAACTTAGTATCCTTATCCCTGGCGAGTTACTTATATTTTGAAAGCCATTAAAAAAAGTGGCAACTCTATGAGCCCAAATGTTGTCACACAATAATAAGCTTGCAGATAAGCAAATGCAGCATAACCAAACCAATATAATAATCTAAATTCCAGATAATTTTTAAGGTAACAATCAAGCCACTTACACAAGGAACCCATTCGGAGTTACGGCGACGGAGGTGAAGCACCGAAAACTCAGTTATCGGCGCCAACCTATTCCACCGGATTCGATGGAGCTCGGTCAATACGCTAGCCCTGTACTGCGACGAGAACTTCATCGACTTGAACTTCCCGCGGCCATCCGTCCTTACACTTAGGTTGAACTCGTTGGAGCTCTCGTCACGCCCGATTATCGGCGTGGCACCCTCAAAATCACTGGCCACGTCATAGGAGTTAGTCACGGCGAGGGTGGAGGGGTCAAGAGTGCTCACGGTGACTCCAGAAATGCACAGAATCCGTTTGTACCGGCCACGCCATGAGTGCTTCACGACTAGGTACCTCGCCAAATACTCGGGCTCCTCGAGCGGCGGCGCGGCGGAGGGGCTGGGATTCGACGGCAAAGAACTGGAGCTCTCCATTGGTGTCGTAGTCGACGAAGCTGGCTGGTGATCGTGCTGTTTCGGAGGCGCGTAGCGGTTCACGGACTGGATGTTCGGGAGATAATGAAGCGTGTCTGCGCGTGGAACATTGTTTGGACGGAAAAGGAACCAAATTCCCGCCGGCGATGGCGTTCTCGGCGGCGTCCGCTGAGACCGCGACTGATTCGCCCCCAGCTCTTACGGTTATCGCTGCGAAACCGGCCTCCAAATCTCAATTAAACCCTAGTTCAAGCAAAAATAACATGGAAGCGAACAGAGATGATCGTAACAGAATCTAATCTGGAGATTGGTAGCGGATAGAAGAGAGATCGGAGAGGTGAGAAATTGATCCGATCGGAATGAGTGATTCGAAGAAATCGATCGGAATGGAATCGGTGGAGAATGAATGGAATTGACAGGTTGGATCAAATGAAATGAAATGAGAGAAAGGTGTGATATATTTGCTTTGCTGTTATAGAAGAGAAGAAATGACTGTCTCAACGAGGAAGCTTTCTTCTTTTCGATTATTAATAAATTAATGTTATTATTATTTATTACTTATTATTTATAATTTATCAATTAGGAAAAGTCGATTCTGTTTAAAACCGGTTGGGCTTCATACTATATTGGCGAGGTTGACATCTAGCTTTATCCGAACGGTTTATGGACTTTATTTGGACTCTAACGAAAATACCGTTAGGCCCAAAATACTTCGCTAATGTTGATTAGACGGAAATTAAATCCTAGGATAAGAAAACAATTAATAGTTTTTGCCACAACTACATCAAACCTACGTGAAATTATGATAGAGAAGTATTAAAAAAAATCGCTTGAAACATATTAACTTTATTTTAATCGAGGATTAGTTAAAAAATCTAAAATTAACATTTACCAAATAAACCCTTATTAGTTTGTTAATTAAACTGATTTTTTTTACAAAATAATAAGATATGATTAATATCCAAATTCCAAAATTATAAAATCTTTTTTTTTTAAGGGGAATCAGGGCCTTAAGCCCTGGGACAAAATTCTAAAATCTTTATTAAGCTCAAACTTAACTGAAATAAAAACAAAATTGGACCTGTAAGATAGAAAGAGAAATAGAAAATAAATATTAATCATGATTGTAACGATCTTCCACCAATAAATTAGCTTTTCTTTCACCTTTGCATTTGACGATAGCATATTTCTACCTACTAATTATTATTTTATTCTAATCATTTTCTCTGGACTTCATGCACGCATAGCCACGAGGATTGTTCCATTCTATATGCTCTCTTTCTCGATCAATAGTGTGTCGATATTTTTTTTCTCTGATTTTCATAGAGTCAATGTATACAATAGTTTTGTAGGTATTTTGCATTTTGAATTTGTCCAACGTTCTGTAAAAATTTCATTTTTGGATTCTCTCTCCAAAACTCATTTCGTATTCTCTCTCCAAAACTTGTAACAAAAAACAATCTCCATTTTTGAAGCATGAAGAAGAAAAAAAACGATTTATTGAGTTTCTAATCGGCGAAAAAACAACGATTAACAGATAATTTCCTTTTCAAGTTTATTTTTATAAATATTGAAACCATTTTTACAGTGTTGGTATATCTATTTTTCAGGTTTATTTTTCGTAAACAAATTGTTTTTCATCAAGAGCTTATCCCCAAATGAGGAAGACGACGATCTTTCCCGATGACGCGATTCAGCTTCACCAAGTTGCAGATCTCGGTCGGCCCTAGGTTCTCGATGATCGAGGCGACGCATACTCCGGAAAATCTCCGAGCCCCGGCTTCGATTGTTGGGACATGAACGGACGATGAAGAACTCGATCCGCTCGGGTCAAAAAAGGCGAAGAGGGAGAAACCAGAGCCCATGAATAACGAAGACGAAGAGAGACTAGAAGTTTATGTAAAGTTGAGATCTTTATGACAATTTACGTTGTAAAACAATTTATAGTTCTGTAATTTACGTTCTGTAAAACAATTTACGCTTCTGTAATTTACGTTATGTAAAACAATTTATGTTGTAAAATAATTTATGATGTAAATTGATATTACGAACCAATATGCAAGAACAATATGGAGATTTTTTTAAGGAAGTTGATGCTGTAAATTGAGTTTAAAAACTCGACAAAATTGGTTATGAGGAAAATATTTCGAATTAAATGTAATATTACGAACCAGTAAGCAAGAACAATCTGGAGATTTTTTAAGGAAAATAATGTTGTAAATGGAGTTTAAAAACTCGACAAAATTGGTTATGAGGAAGATATTTCAAATTAAATGTTAGTATAAGATGAAAAAAATATTGAAAACAAACAAAAAAAGAATCAATTAAATCATACGTAAATTAAGGCTCCATTAATATATGATCCATATTAGGATATCCCGGGAATTTTAAAAGATTTAAAATTAATTAACGTTTGAATTTCAAGAAATATTTAAGAAAATTATTCGAATTTTAAAATCAAAATTCAAATTTCAAAATACATTTAGACGTTAGTAAAAAAGGTATTATAGTAAAATTACAATGTTAATTTAATTGACACATAAACAATATAGCTATTTACATTAGTTTTACATAACGTTGTACAAAACCAAATAATTTTTGTACAACATGACCATTTAATCGATTTTTTGATTTTCATACCTGGGTCTGACTTTCCATCATGCAAAATAAAGTTTATCATTGAAATTATTGACATCAACCTTGAATTCTTGATTTCTGATTTTGTTTATGTATAATGTAAGTTATAATCATTAATAACAGTTAAGTTTCGTAAATTTGATATTACCTTAACTGTTTCTCTCCTACGAGTATATTTTCTGCGTTTTATATTTTTTATTTGGATGTAAAGTAATAACAAGAATTGCTCCAACTAAATAAATATTGTAATTAAATTTTGTCAACTCTTTTTTTAAAATAGAAAACTATTGATGTGACAATTTCGTAAAAAAAATGGTTTTACTTTTCTGACCTGTTCTAATTTTCATTATTTAATTATGTGTTATGTTTTTTAGTTAGTTATTTCATATTTGAGATCATATATTTATTTATTTGAAATATTATGTTGTTTTACTATATTGAATCCAAATTTCAAATCTGAAATTAATGATCGCATGTTAACTTTAGAAACTTTCAATATAAAGAGTAATTCGTATTATTCTTATTTATTTCGGTTAACTTCGTTCCGTAATTGTATATTTTGATTTTAAAATTGTTTCAATTTGTCTTATTATATGCCAACATTTATGAGATTTACAACTTTTAAACGCATTATTTATAAGATTTTTCAAATGTTAAAAAATTTTAAATTCAACCATTATTAATCTTCATAAATATTCAAATTTCATTTGATTTTTCTTAAAATTATGTTTTTGGTTTTTTCTCATTTTCCTCGTAAGTACATGTAAATTATTAATAATTTTGTATTTCGATATTCGATATTTATTAAATTGTTCTATTTTATGGCGTTAATTTTCTTTCTTGATATGTTGTCACTGTCTTTTATTGCAATTCATTCACATCCAAACACTTTGATTCTGGTATGCATTTTTATCATCTATAATATAAACTATTTTTACCTTGATGTTTGTATCATTTATATTATACTTGGTAACACTTTATTTTTACAAAAGTGCTTTTAAAAATAATTTAAAAAACTGTTTTTTCTAAAGTTGTTTAGTGTTTGATAAACTGCTTTTAATTTAGCTTTTTGTAAAAGCAAAAATTGATTTAGTGTTTGCCAAAACAAACAAAATTATAAATAAATAAAAACTAAAATGATTATAGGAATATTACTATTTTGGTGTTTAATTTATATGTACATAATAGTATTAACATAGTATTTAAATTTCAGCAAAATAGACCAACAAAATGAAATTTCATATTTAAATATAAATTTTATATTAAATAGATATAAACTATTGGTTGCTGATTCTAGTAAACTCGCAGCAATCTCATCTATCAAATTATCCATACAACTCGTAAAATTTGTACACTCTTCATCTTAATCTCCAGTTATTAAATGAGTTGCTATTTAACATATTTAAGACAAATTTATAAAAAAAATTATTAAACTGTTTGAATGCGTAATTTAATTATTAACATTTACATGTAATTTCAGTATTAGGATAATTAATTAACTTGTTTATGAGAGTATAATAGTAAAACGTAATACTAAGCCTAAGAATCAGAATTCAAAAGGTAATATTTTTAGCTTGTAAAACAATTTACAATTTAAGTTGTTTTTTCATAAGTGCTTTTGGAAAAAAAAATTAAAAAGTAATTTTACCAAACGCTAAAAGAACGTTTTCACTTTTGTACAAAACTAAAATTGACTTTGATAAGCAGCCTTTATGTATCAAGATTAATGGATGAGCATCCAGGTTTATGAGGTGATTCAAACATTTCCAAAAATTTTGTAATTTTTAAAGATTGGTATAATATTTTTATTGGATGAGAGAGAATGCCATGAATGAGATAATAAAAGTGAGAGAAATTGCATATTATGCACTTATTTAACCAGAGACATACCTAATCAAGGCTTAGAGCATTTCTAATGTTAACAACTAAAATTGTTTTTTTGCCTATGTGAAAATGTCTAGTCATTTTTATTTTTATTAATTATCTATTGTTATGTAATGATTATGGAATTGGAGTAAGTTTTGGCACCCATATTTTTTATTTTGACTTAAAAAAATATTACTATAATATTATATCCACCGATACATTTGTTTTAGTGAGACCAAATTTAATCATTAGAGCATCTCTAATGCAAGCTCTAATGGTTGCTTTAAATATTATAATAGTATAATTATTAAATTAATTTAATAATAATGGAACTAATAATGATAAATTTGGTCCCACTAAAATAAACGTGTTGGTTGATATAATATTATAGTAATTTTATTTTAAGGAAAAAAAACTATGAATGCCAAAATTTACTCCAATGTCATAATCATTACATGACAAATAAATAATTAGTAAAAATAAAAATAATTTGGCATTTACAAATAAGAAAGAAAGCAAGTTGCTACCATTGGAGATGCTCTTATTAGCTTTTCTATTACAATTAAATTAATTTAATAATTTTTTTATTATAATATTTGAAGTAATAATTAGATCTGCATTGGAAGTGGTAGTGCTTAAAGTCCCCCTCATTTTCTCAACTTTTTACCCCAAAAATATACAAACTAACCTTATGAAATTTTTGTTTCATTTTAGCCCACAAATTTAGATTCTAGTTGCATACCTAAATTTAATGCTTTCAATTAAAAAAAATCCCACTTATCGTATTTTTTCTTATTCAAATTTTAAACTAAAGGCCATGAAAACAAACTTTTATTATTTTAAAGAAATTTTCCAAATTACCACCATTTGTACTTTGTTTTTCTAAAATTTATTAAAATTAATTTTTACCCAAAATACTAGTACAAAAGTCTAAAATACCCCTAAAATAATTTCGGTTATTATTTATTTATTATTAAAAATTTAAACTTTAAAAGGTAAAAATTGCTACAATCCTACAAATTTAAATTTTATTTTAATTTTTTAATTTTTTTCTTAATTATTTTGGCCGATAATATAGTGTAGGGCATTTGTGTTAGTTTTATTTTTTTAAAAAAGTATTTCATCTTTTCACATAAAATTTACTTATATTTTTGGGAAAAAACATATTTGAGTGAATTTTGAGAAAATCAAAAATAAAAAACAGTACTTCGACAATTCTTCTATTTTTTTTCTATCTAAAAAGTAACAATTTTCGTGTACATGGCGGTAATATATTTAAGGTTAATTTTCTTTTTTGTTGAGCAATAGGCGGAACAAAAACTATATATATATAATAATAATAATAATATTTTTTTAAACACTATCTATATAATAACTTAGTGATTATTTATTTGAAAGGTACGCGGTATGATCAATTACGGCTATTTAAAAGATGTATAAGTTATATATTATATTCTTTATAAATCACATTTAGATTGAGAAATTTTATTTTGTCTGCATAATTGTAGCGAAAATATCAAAGATACACCTTATGATAATGCTATTCGAAATTAAATTTTTGACTCAATTTTCAATCAAAATATTCTTAAAAACAAAATCTTTGTTCATCTTAATTACGGTAGGGTTTGTCGAAAAATTAATTTTTTTAAATTTTTAATGTTTTCATGAATTTATCGGAATTTATCCGAATCCACCGAAACTCGGCGGAGTTCACCGGAAAAGATCTTTTTATTGGAAGTCATCAGAAAAACATGAATTTAATCGAAAATTATGAGTTTTAAAACTTTTTACTTCTAATGCTAAATTCTAAATCACCAAGTAACTTTGAAAAACAACTTTAAAATAAGTGTAAGCGAAATCAAATCATTCACACAATAACCAAAGAAAAATGGAGAGAAAAAAATGTTTGTCATTTTCGGTGAAAGATGAAAGACACGTGGAGAAGAAAAGAGAGAAAATGAGTTTATTTGAAACGAGTGATATTATTGTCCAAAAATAGATCAAAAATTCATTTCCGAATAGAATTATCATACGAAATCTATCTTTGATATTTTTGCAAAATTAAATCCAAAATAAAATTTCTTTTTACATCAGTTGATCTTGTGCTCGTGATATAAGCTACAATATACAGTTTTACCACCTAAAATAATAGATCACCTGCGATGAGCTTACACATTCTTTAACATGGGTTCTTCATTTGGCAAATTTTATTCAGCAAATTGGTAATGCCAACAATCACGATTGGGATGTTTAAAGAAGAACCTGAACAATTCATTCCTATACTTTAATAAACAAATCAACCGTCGGTAAGAGATAACAACTTTAAAAATTTGTGAGTCGCAAACTCAGGCAAGCATAGACACACGACCATTGACCCGTTGGAATGAACACCTCCTTCGGGAAGCAAAACACAAACTTGTGGTGTGAGGGTCAAGTCTATAGGACCAACATAAATTGGTCTTCCCCATCCGAAATCAGCACAATCGTAAAGCGAGAAACGAGTCCATTGTGTCATGGTTAACTTTCCTCCGAGCTCAACTCTCTTTGGCATATCCACCTCGATATAGTCGATCGTTGACCTCACGTACTCTTCTGACACCCCTCTACGTGCTTCACATACTAATTGAGCCGTGTCGGAGAGATGGCCATGGATGAGATCAGAAATCTTGCTTGCGGTACAAGCCACGCAAAGCACATTCCCGTAGAAACCATCTTTTAATGGTGGGTTGTTCAACTTAGGGCGAGCATTGACTGAAAACGAGAGCCTGAGTTCGTAATCTAATGGCCTAACATCCAAAGCCTTGACCCATGATCTCCAAATATGAGCTGCCATCGCGTCAAAGGCTGAGATAATATATGTGCCGTCAACGTCGGCTTGATTTTTCAATATTAATTGAAACTGGTCGCTGATTTTGTAACACTTCTGTACAGTCTTTTTAGATAAGCTTGTTGCAAGGCTTGAACTGTCGTCAATTCTCTTGAATTCAACATGAGGGAATTTAACCAAAGGTGGTTCACTAGGTTTGAAGAACTCCCTATCCCAACATGGGACAGGGTTAGTAACAAGTTTCCCGGCTTTGGTGGTCTCGGCCCATGCTTTGATGAATTGCATTGCCCCGAGCCCATCGCAAAGGCAATGGCACAATCTCAAACCGATGCTGAAACCTCCACATCCAAAAGTGGTTACTTGAACTATGAGCAACGGCATGTCAAGAATTTGGAATGGCTTTTCAGTAGGAAACCTGAAAATTAATGGCGTCCAAGCAGGGTTTGGTACCTTGAGGTCGCCTAAATCTTCCAAGGCCATCTCCGAGTGTGCTTCGACCATCAAAGCCCCAAGTTCTTGCCCAAAACATACTTCTAGCTTCCCATTGTCTTTCTCGCGTAGCCGACCAGCAAAAGGGTAATATGGAACAAGCACAGCGGAAAGGGACTTCCTCAGAGTCTGAACCACCGGTGGGTTGGAACCACCACTAGACGGGTAGAAGTAGACCGTTGGAGTGAAAACTCGAGATCCAACCATGTTATCGAGATTAGAGAGGTAGAGAGTTTCGACGGGAATGGGTAAGGAAGGCAGTACTCGAAACATTTGGTTGATGGTTACAGGGATGTTAAGGCTAGGAAAATCTAGTTCTTGGATCCACGAAGACATTTGTGAACAGATGTTGAGAAAGCTGGTGCAGAGGAGAGGTGACATTTGTAGAGGAGCAGCGTTCATCTTAACATGCAAAGACCGCTGGTTTGGATTTCTTAAAAAAGACTATAAATGAAATGTCTGGTGAGAATCTGTTGGCAGTGGTTTGTTTGTTTGATTGGAAATATTATATGGTATTGCTTCTTCGCATGAAGAACCTGTTTAATGCTTTAATCTAACAATAATCGCAGCTACTAAAACCAATTTCGTTTCACACACCCAAATGGTAACCTTATCATTCAGACTTTCACCGAGTCCCGTGCGAATCATGATATTCTCAGATTATGAGATCTTAGAATGTAAAAAAATATTCAGGGTTATGCGATGAATAAGGCAAAGACATTTCAGGTTAAAAATCATGGCAATCCACCCCCATAAATATGATGAAAAGTCACACACATCCACCAAATAATTAACAGCAAGAAGATATAAAGATTCATCTTTCCTTTCCTGTGAGTAAAAAAGGTTCTGAACATCCCAAATTCAAAATAAATATTCAAAAAGAAGGAGAAAAAAGCAGTTCCTAAATGTGTTTATTGTTGCCTCCAACAACAAATGAAAAGTACAGATGCTCATATATGACAGAACACAGCATATAAGATTGAAACAAAACTGGGTACCACACCTTACCTAACTGGCTGCTGGTTATAGTGATTCTTCTCTTTCTTCTTCGCCGCAGCAATCTTCGCGTTCCTCGCGGCGGCTTCACTCGCAGCGGCTCGGGCAGCGGCGTCCATTTCTTTGCTCGATTTTTTCTTCTTCATCGATGATACTTTCTTCAGCCTCTCTTTCATATCGACCCCAGACAAATCTTCTGCTTTCTCAGCGTCAGCTGTGGCTTCATCAACATTCGTTCCCTCGGCTTGGTCTTGAGATTCTTTCGCCTCCTTTGTCTTCTCCTTCTTCTTCTTCTTCCTGGCGGACTTGCTCTCCACGGGATTCGCCTTTTTCTCCGCCTCCCCATCAGGATTCTCTTCTTTTTTCTCTGCAGCATGGTCGAAATAAATTACGCTATAGATAAATCAGTGCCGAAAAAGCCAGTCTGAAGTCATTATATGCTGTGTAAACTACTATTTGGGACAAGAATTGGGTTTTGTTTAGTTGAAATGATGCAACAAAATATATACATGCAAAGATGTGAAACTACGCCGCCAAATATAATCATAGACATGCAAAATTTGTGAAGGTAATCAGCGTAAACGATATGAACATGGTGTAATTTCAATAAATTTAAAAAAGGTCAAATACTTTAGAAGTCCGGAACTCCTTAGTATTAAACTCCGATGTTGATATAAAAACAGGGAAAACATCTCTAACAATGTTGCAAGATCCGAGCTAATGATACCAATTATTCACAGTAACACGCAAAAAACTGAAATTTTTACCGTTGTCATCCTGACCACTTGCTTCACTTTTAGTACTTAAGCCTAGCTCAGCAAGAACAGCGTCAAGTTCTTCAAGTTCCTTCTTCTTCAGTTCTTTCTTGGAAAGCTGTCTTTCTGATTCTTTAGGGGGAGCAATGGCTTCGGGAGTCTTTTTACGGGACTCAGTTTGTGGTGGGTCACTGTCATGCTCTTCATCCACATCCTCCTCAACTTCATCAGCACCTTCTTCCTCACTCTCACTTACCTGCAAATAAGTGAACATGACAGAACAGCTCTTAAATTTTGATTGTTTCAAGAAATTTGGCAGTGCTATCAGACTTAGGGTCATGGCCTTAGACTTCTATCTTCAATATGCCAAATAATATGGAGTCTGAAAATACACAATTTTTTTCTGCAACGGCCTAAAAGTTTCAGCCTTTTGCTAATGAGAGCTATTGTTTATAAATTTTAGTTGCATCTGAAAATGGTTGGTGACAGGATTTGTCTGGATGGGTTCTATTTGTACGTACAACGATATCATCCTAAGAAATTAGGACACGTGCGCATAAAAGGTAATATATATATAAAATATTTCTTCAATATTTTGGACAAGTAGTCATACCATATATCCATTTATCAAGATAACTTGCATAAGATTATCATACTCACTTATATGGCTTGCACACGTGACATGGGGCTAACAATTTAATCATATTGCATATATACTAGAGAGACCTCAAAATCTTTAAACTCCGACTTGTACCGGTAATGCCTAACAAAAATCAAAGTCTAACAAACCTGGTCATATTTCTTTATTAGTACAAGACAGAAATCCCAGACACACTCAGCAAATTTCCCAATTTTTTTAAAATTGACCAGCACGTGTCACTTAGAAAGACCACGACAACGCAACCTATCCGTTGACTTTGTTATCTTTAGCTGGAAGTTTATAACCAGATACCAATTCCAATCCCCGGATATCGTAAACGACAAAGTTAGTTCAATAAATTTTAACATAACAGCAGGTAGATAATTCATTGCACCCTGAATTCCGTGGAGCATTGCTTGGACGAAAACAAAGATACGATCACATAAACACGTGTCAGCTAAGTAGAGCAAATCATTACCATTCACCCAACACTAAGAGTGCCAAAGGATCTGAATCAAAGAGTAACCAAAGAAGATATAAAATATCTTATCCGCTTCATTTTCATTACTCGACCAGTATGTTGGCCTGAAAAATACAACTAACGGGCTACCCGTACAAACATTGACCTAAATGGAAAGATAATCTGCTTCATAAAATTACTAACACAAACAGCTTGCTCAATTCAGATGACCAGGAGCACAACGATCAAAGATACAGGTTTATTGCACAGAAAATCACTGCCGTTAGTCATCTTCATCTTTTTTTCATGAATTTAGAAATGAACTCCAGATATCAATTCGAATGAGCCAAAAGCTATACACATTTTCAAGGAAACTATCCATTTCTGCTTCGAAATCACTAATCAAGCACCAATCATCCACAGAACACAAAGAGATAACCATAGACCTAACAAGGATTAAACATTTACACTACCAAAACAAATCCAAACAGAAAAAGAACTCATACCTCTAGAACATGTTCCATCTCAGCCTCATCAGCCTCTGCATCGACCTCCTTCGCCGACTTCGATTCTTCCGCCGCCGCCACGGCCCATACCGGAGCCTGAGGCGGCGCTGTGACGGCATAGTAGTCATCGTCGTCGTCGTCGTCCACGTCAGCCCATGACTTCTTCGTCAGCGGCGCCGGAGCCCAAATCACTTCCTTCGGCGCCGCCGCGGCCGCGGAAGCTCCGTCGCCGGCCTTCGATGCCGCCTTCTTCTTCTTCTTCTTCAAGCTCCCGAGCGCCGCGAAAACGTTGGTGCTGCTAATCGCCGACGATACCTCCCTCCTGTTACCCGCTCCTCCACCGGCCATTTCTTCTTCTCCGCCGCCAAACAACACACGGAATTGAAATCAAACGAGGAAACAGATGCGAATTAGGGTTTCGATCGTCCGTTACTAACAAAATAAACAGAAAAGAAACGTTTTTTTTTTTTATCTCGAGCTCGGATTTTGAAAATTTTACTGAGCGAGATAGCGAAAGAGACAGAGAGAGAGCCTCGGATTTTAATCTGAAACCGAACGAAGCTTAAAACGAATTATTTCGGAGAGCAACGAAGATTAGATTTTTATTTTTATTTCGATATATATGTTTAAGAGAGAGAGATAAACAGAGATGGAAAATGAGAAGCAGAGTGAAGAGTCTCTCCTCTGTGTTTTATTTTTCTAATTTTTTTTATTGTAATGAGAAAACTGTGAAATAAAAAATAAAAAATTGAGACCACCACTCGCCTTTTATTTCTCTCTCACTATGCGTTTGCGCGTGTGTGTGACAGGTATACTTATACTGATAGAGATAGCCCCAAACTCTGGTTCATATTTCAGTCTGATCCTTGAAATTAAACATAATCTCATTTTTGTCCAGCTTGATAACAACTTTAACGTTTTTCTTATTACGGTCTTGATATAAAAAGCAATGATGTGAAGATAGAAGTGGTTAGCGGTTATTTAATACGTATGGGAAACCGATATGAGTGGGTGCTCTCGTATATGTAAGTATCCGAATTTTTATAGTTTTAGGAGAGATATAATTATGAAGATTTATAAGTATATGAGTTTTTGTTTTTTTAAGGCAATTTTTTTGTCGTTGACAGAGAGTTCGAATTTACGATTTTTTAATTGAAAATTATGTGATATTATTATTAAAATATACTAATTATTATCACATAGATATATGACCTTTTAACATTCAGAAATTGTATTAGAAATAAGTTTGATTTGTTATTGAGAAATTACCTATAATAGTCTTTATAGTGAAAATCACATTTTTCTTTGTTGACATAGCTCAGTTACGATTTCATAACACTTTATCGCCGCAAATCATCAATTATAAATGTTTATCATATAATTGATAATTTATAACTATTTAAACATATGATCTATTAAGAATAAGATGCATTGAAGTTACATAATTTGATTTCAACCTATTTGTCAAACTTAAATTTGAAGATCAAGATATAGTATACAAGACAAAACTATAGGATAAGGTCGTGAAGTGTGTGTCATTTGCATAAATTAAGTTGATTTTTACTTCAACCTATATTTTAATAGTTGTGCTTGGTCGAATTGTTTGATTATGGACTATTTCGACATATTGATCACTATTTAATTTCCTTATAATAACGTCTATATACAGAACTCTCATTGCATTAACTTTTTATTTTATTTTGTGAACATTATTAAGACATTATTAGGATGATATCTAAATAATCTTCATTTCCTAAGAATAACCTCTAAATATAGAAAATTAGTTATACATATATTACATCCAAGAAGAGAATAGTTGATTTGCATTATTTTGTTAGATAAGCACGATAATTGAAATTAGAAAGAATAAGTATGTATGTATATATTTCTTTAGAGTATTTGTTTACCGATCACTTTTTATTTATACTTTTGGAAACAGTTTATCCATCACTTAAATGCTTAAAAGCTAAATATAGCTAACGACATTATATTCAAGTTTAGGGGCTATGACAGAGCTTATGAGAACTGAAGGACCAAATGAAAATTTAATACAAGTATAATGACCTGTTTCTATTAGATATCAAACGTGGCATTTGTTTGGATGTGAATGCGTGATGGGCCTGAAAATCTATGTGCACGTAAAGCCCAACACTGATCGACAACTGTGGTCCGTTTGATTCATCTTCACTTTCCTTGATGCGCTTAATGATCTTATGTCTCTATAGTCCATAGTACGCCTCATAAAATATACACCCAAGTCAGTTCAAGATCAACATAAGTCACGTGATAAGTACACAAATAAATCTAATATGTCCGTTCTTATGCATCTCATTTTTCATGTTTTTCACTTTTTCATGATTGATGTATCATATCGTTAAGTGGCTGTATTTTAGACTTGTAGTTGCATAATAAAAGTCCTCTAATAATTAATTAAAATTTACAAAACTACGTGTCACTAATTTTTTTTTTATTGTTCTTGTCAATAATTTATACTTAAAAATCGATACCAACTATACAATATACGAAATTGAAATTCGTAACAAAATTTAATTTAATTAAATAATGACTGTTTTTTTTTATTATGATCGTTCATCATATGGATTATATGCGCTAGATAAATTGAGAAAAAAAAATATTTTTACATTTATAATTTTTATTTTCTACTTTTGATTTTTTTAAAATATCGGTGCTTGATGGGAAGAATGTATTAACTTTTTTTACGAGTATTTCATTAACACGGTAATTTAAGCACAAATATAGCGGTTATTTAAGCACATAAAGTATGCTTTTTTCTTTATGAAGAGATCTTCGTACTTTAATATTTATTAGACATATTCGTTAAAATGTAATATTATAAAATAAAAGGAGGTAAAACGTCTCAAAATACATACATATTAAAAGAGATTGTCAGTTTGACAAGATTGTGAGCTACACGTGTACAACGACGGTGAATGAAAACAAACTCACACATAAAAATCCTGAAATCAAAATAGCAATATACGATAAAATAATTTCGGCCTTGTTGATGATGAGCTTGATCGCCACCTCACAATTCGATAGAATGATGACTCGGGCTAGACTTATATTTCGGGCTTCCTCCAATCCTCTTTAAATGGCCACCAACTCCGCCAATGAGGGCTCGAAACTCCGAAAGAGGGGAATGCTATATGAAAGGGCAACAATCCAATACGAGTTTCGGATAAAACCTCCAATTCCGCATTTTCAGTCAATTCATCTGATTGTCGCATCCACACTTATAGCCAAGGACTCCAAGGGGGTGGTGGCCACCGAAGATCTAGCTTTGAGGTAGCTGTCTTGGCTTTGGAAGGGCTGCAAGCTTGGTAGAAGTCCCCAAGAAGGCGATGGCGTTGATAATGACAGTGAGAGATCTCACCGGGCCAGCGTGTGTGGTATTGTTTCGTAAGTTCCAAACATTCTAAATTACCACCTCAAAGAGTTCGAAATCATGTTTATTTACGAAGGATATAATATGTAAGAGAAAACAAGAATTTCTCCACCGTAGTTGGATTTTTTCATCATCTTCCACCACCCAAGAATTTTTCACACCCCCACACTTTAAGGCATTCCCAAAGCGTATGGAAGGTAAATTCCTTCCCAATGTGGCACCGAGAACAATAAGGATCGATCGTCATGCCTCTTTTAGCAAGGTTCCCTGTCGTGGGAATCCAATTTTTCGTCATTTTACACATGAGCAAATGAATTTTTGGGTATTGAGGCTCCATAAAAGCTTCTACCAATTCTCTGTGTAGCGAGGGGAGGACGAGCTTGCCATGTTTTGGGAGTCGCACGACACTTGGTACCCGCTTCGCACCGATTACTCTATTATCCCGACGAATCAAGCATGAATCTGGAATTTTCTGAACCGCGTCAACATTGTCCTCACATAAAAGATTAAAAATGAGGCCAACATTCCACTTCCCAGTGGGAGTCTTGAAATTTGCTACTTTTGTATCGGGAATTCGATATATTTTTCAAACTTTGACACGACCGTCTCTTGGGAGCCATTGGTCCTTTCTCACATCCACCATGTCTCCAGATCTGATCTTCCATTTACAACCGAAAAAAATTACCTTCCGAACACAAACAATGTTATTCCATAAACTCAAAGTTTCGTATCACCAATTCGAGGACAAGATGCCCGAGTTAGGAAAATAGCCCCCTCTGAGGACCCTTGACGCTATTGAGTTAGGAAATTTGATAACATGTCACACGGTCTTTGTTAGGAGGGATTGATTGAAATATTCAAGGTTCTGGAATCCTAAACCCCCTTCATTCTTTTGCGGGCAAAGTTTCTCTCATTTTCCCCAATGAGGTCTTCCTTTTGGCATTGTTACTACCCCACCAAAAATTGGTTGTGATCCGGTGAAGTTCTTTACGAGACTTTTGGGGAACTTGAATGACCGCCTTGATGATGATTTCATTACCCGCCGTGGAGAAAAATGTGTTCTTCCAATTTTGAATCTATGCCCAAACTCGGTCTCGGTTGTATTGAAATATCTATTTATTTTATCTCTCCATCGTCATCGGTAGACCCAAGTACCGATCATATTTCTTAAAAAAGCTGACCCCGAACTCTCGAGCTAAGTTCTCGCCTTCATCCATCTTTATCGTCTTCCTGAAGACCACTTCCGATTTATCGTAGTTGATTACTTGACAAGATGCTTTCCCATAGACTTCGAGACTTTTCTTGACCTTGTTGTATTCCTCATGATTTTCCTCGAAGAAGATCAAACTATTGGCCGCAAAGAAAAAGTGTGACACGAAAACCTCTGGGTTCCCAAATCTCACCCCTTGAATAAGCCCAAGCCCCTCGGCCCTCCAAAAGGTAGCCGATAGGCCTTCCAAGGAAAAGAAGAAAGAAACAAAGATAAGGGGTCACCTTGTTGGAGGCCACACTTGTTGCAATTTTTCCATACGCAAGTGCACGTAGTTCCTAAAGTAGTAAAGTTTGTAAGTACGAGTCGATCCCCCGAGAAAAATGTTTAACTAAATTGATAAAATTACTAGCACGAATTGAACTTTATGAGTTAATGACTGTGATGATTATTAATACTAACAAAATTGAAAAAAATTAGAATACGAAAAATTCAATAATGACAAAGCAAGAGCTACAACTTCACAAGTTATTCGTATGGTTTAGATTCGGATATAAAGCACAAAACAAACACTTTAATGTTTATTAATCACGCTCGCGAATATGGTAATCTAAGATTTCTCTCGAACATCTAAGAATCTAAACCTATGCCAAGATATCTTCTCTCAATCTCAACCCCTAAAAACAACGGTTAGCATTAAAAACAAGAACGTTCACACGACTCCGAAACATCCTAGCTATATCTAGCCTAAGAATGTATCCCAGTAAATTAATCATTGTGGACGACTAAATCTCTTCCGAGCATTAAGCAATCCTAATATCAAGAAAACGGTACCTAAGTGAGTAGCATTACAAACGGAATTAAAATAAATAAACATGATAAAGCGTATGAATATTAAATCTACATGAATGAATCCATAACCATATTCCTAACTCGCTACACCATAGCTCTTAACGAATTTAATGCATAATCAAACAGAGATGAATATAAAAACTCATAAAAAATAAATATAGAAAAAGGAGTTCCAAAGATTCAGAGAATAGAGATAAAAATTGTGAATGGTGAAAGCGTGGTTGTGGCGATGAGGATCCTCTTCGAATGCTTCTTCTCTCCCGGGATAGTTATGGCCGAAAAGGAAACCAAAACTCAAAACAAAGCAAAAGATGTGTTTCAGAATAAACTAAAGTGTTTTTGTAACTTTCCTAAATTTTTTCGAAGCTCATATGGGCCGTTGGATTGCATCTAATGGCTTAGATTACAATTAAAACGCGTGATATATAAGTTGGAATCGGGCTTGTGCGCCGCACATAACGTCTTGTGTCGAGCTGATTTTATCACTGTGTCGAGCTGGTTTTTTCACTGTGATGAACTGACGAGCTAGAGTGACGGACTGGCCAATTGAAGAAATTCGACGAACTGAATTTTGCTTCTGTGACAAACTGACGAAGTTGAACTGACGAAGTTGAACTGACAAAGTGATCTGATGAAGTGACGAACTGATTCGATTCTCACTGATGAAGTGGAACTGAATTTTTTTTACGAGCTGAAATATTTTTTGACAAATTTTTTACAAGATCATCCAATTTTTGACGAACTAAAACATTTTGACAAGCTCAAATCCTTTTTTACGAGCTCATCTAATTTTTGACGAACTGAAATATTTTGACGAGCTCGAATCAATTTTTTGACGAACTGGCCTGAATTTTTTATATAGATAGCTTATGAGGAAGACAAAATTTGTTTTCTTTCCAAAATTGTTGGAAATTACTACTGATTTTGTTGATTTCTTTTGTAGAATATGACGAACATGAACGACACGCCAACTATGAATGTCTATGGGAGTACCACGAGCCATCCTTCCGCGGTCAACACCTCGACCTCGATCATGATTGGTCTTATTCCTGTGAACTTGGTTTCAGGATCGATGGCGGGTTCAGCCGGGAACGGACCTGCAAGTCTAATCTAACCAATGGCTTCTATGGCCATGAATAGTTCGCACGATTCCACGACACGAGTGTCCAGAGTCATACCGGACGAGAAGCCCGAGAAGTTCACGAGGTTGAACTTCAAACGATTACAACAAAAGATGTTGTTCTAGTTGACAACAGTCGGTCTTGCGCAGTTCTTGACCGAAGATCTACCGACTCCTCGCGAGGACGAAACCAATTGACATGTACTAATAGCATTTAGCTGTTGGAATAGGTCTAGGGTTAAGAAAAATTTATCATTAACACATTAATGGCGGAATATAAAATTTCTTTATAAGTAAAACAATTTTTACTAACCTAGGCAAAGTGCATGAACATGTATATATTAAAAATATTATTTAAAATAACTTGAACACTAATTTTTTTTGTAGCTTGATCTTGAATGACCCTAGAGAAAGGTAGATCATTTCTTCCTCGTTACCTTCGCACCTAAACGTGAACTCGAGACACTTAAGGTTTCTATTACATGAGTCTTTAGAGGTTTAGAAGGATTTGTGTGTAGGCACAATTAAACACAATAACTCAAGAACAAATATATGAGCTAAATAGCTAATTTATCCTAAGTCTAATGAGGACTTAGGCGCCAAACTAAAAAGGGATTTGAGAGAGAGAGAGAGAGAGAGAGAGAGAGAGAGAGAGAGAGAGAGAGAGAGAGAGAGAGAGAGAGAGAGAGAGTGAGAGAGAGACAGAGACAGAGAGAGTAAGACCAAAAAACTTATTTTCAAAACTCTATGCGATGCTCTATTTATAGGAGAAGGAAAATTAAGAAATGGTAGTTACCCTTTCCTATTATGCATTCATGACATAATAGTTGATTTTCTCTCCTCTTCCTCTAGTACATTGCCAGCCAACCCTTGTGAATCAGTGAGAAAATTTGTTTCCTCATTTAGCACATTTGTTTCCTTCTCAAGGAAATTCATTTCGTATTTTCCTTTTGGGTAATTATCCTTATAACTAAAGACAAATAATTCTCTACTCTTGGGGTGTGTTTTGGCCAAACTCTACACTATGAAATGGGCATCTAGATGCGTCCTTATTTCTTTTAAGACAATTCTTAAAATACCTATTGTAAAATTAATATTGCACAAATAATGAAATTAATTTCATAATGCCTTAAACGACTTCTCGGCTTTAGAAACTAATTTATATTTCCATCATATGAAAATATTCAAAATCTTATTTTAGACATTCACATCATTTTATGTCCATGTGGACAAAAATACCATTTAGACATTTTCCGAGAAAACATCTAGTTCAACAGTTGAACTTATTTTGACTTAGCTTCTAGTTTAACAATCATACTCTAATGACATGTAATAGTGACCTTATGGATCGAAACGAACAACGCTTGAGCTACTATACTCGGACTCAAAAGTTCACAAACCTTTTCTGAGTATTAGCTTAATGTCAACTGACTCCACTAAAGAGTTGACACTTAGAATCTCTTGGTTCAAATGAATTTATTTTCTACTAAACTTCAACCTAATTATATTGAGCGGATCCGTTAAATGTTATCTATGTTTACCCTTCATGAATATCATCAACTAGATGAGATTTATAAAATTACTATTTTACCTCTCTCGTTGTTATTTCCTCAACTCTTTTGGTACTTGTGAATACGTTAGAAACAATGTATTAATAAGTAGCCAACAAGTCACATTGTTTCATCCAAATAAAGTTGCTACTTAATTTTGGATACCGCGCGGTTCATTTGTTCACAATCGAAGTAATAAAGCATGAGGTGATATACATTGCGTTTCAACAATCTTGTTCATGAATTCCATATCTATAAGAACTTCACAAAACTGGTTCATGACATTCTCATAAATTAATATCTCACCAATTAGTCTAGTCTAGATCACTTAATGGATCTAGAATTTGACTTTCTCAAATGAGAATATTAAAGCTATGAAATGACATGTCTCATTTCAGGATTTAGGTAAGTACGATGCAATTCATACATAGTCAGCTTGAGATAAAAGATGTTAAATGGTTTGTTCTTACATTGTCTCTAAAGGTGCACTGGTCAATTCAGTATCTTCGGAAGATACACTGGAAAAACTATAGAGTTCCTAACTCTCTATGCCTCGTAACCAGACATCATAGATTCTTCCAACAATTATACTAGAATCAATAGTCCGTTAGATTGCGAATATTTCATTTTAACCAAACCATTAAGAGTTTGCTCACGCAAATATACATTTGTCTCTTCATATATTGTTAGGTTTGATTAAATACTATAAGACTATTTAGTATCATAAATCTTCAAACAAACGAAAAAGATATATTGAACTCGAGGTTCGATATGAAAGATGTAGGACTTGCTGATGTAATCTTAGGGATTAAGATTACTCGGAAGGAGAACAAAATTGTCCTAGATCAATCACACTATGTTGATAAAATTCTAGACAAGTTTGGAAATAAGGATTCAGGAATCTTTAGAACTCCAATTACATAAGTCAACACTTGTCTAAGAATAAAGGATAAGGTATATCTCAAATTGTGTATGCTAGAGCGACTGGCAGTCTTATGTACTTGATGAGTTGTACAAGAGTTGACTTAGTCTACAATGTTAGTAGATTAGCTCTTTATACGAGTAATCATAGTTATGAACACTTGAAACAAATCATGAGAGTACTGTGGTATCTATAATTCACTCATGATTATGGGTTAAACTATATGAGATATCCCAAATAATTGAAAGTTACAGTGATGCGAGTTGGATATCTGATATTCAAGACTCTAAAGCCACCAGTGGATATGTATTCACCCTGGTAGGTGTAGCTATATCTTGGAAATATTCGAAACAAACAGTGATAACCAGATCCACGATGGAATATGAGTTCATTGCATTGGATAAATGTGGCGAAGAAGCTGAATGGCTTAGAAACTTTGTGGAAGATATTCCTGGTTGGAATACACATGTGCCTGGAATATGTGTATATTGTGATAACCAATCTACTATTGGTAGAACACACAGTATGATGTATAATGGTAAGTCTAGACATATTCGTCGACGACATAATATCATTTGACAACTTCTCCCGTCTGGAGTCATAAGTATTGCCTATGTAAGGTCTAAAGAGAACATTGCAGATCCATTAATCAAAGGTTAAATAGGAACCTAGTAGAGAAGACATTAAAAGGAATGAGGCTAAAGCCCATTGCAAATAAAGCTAATGCAAAGGACACCCAACCATGATGACCGGAGATCTTGAGATCTTGGTTCAAGGGACAACCTAACTGTCAATGTCTAACTGAGGTCACTGTGGGGGAAACCCCTGCTCCTATTCCTATTACAAGCGATTCTTGTACGAGGATAAACTTCGAGCTTTTAATGATTATGTGAAATTGGATTGTTGAGAATCCAGATAAGTAATGCGAGATTGCTTTTGGTAAAGAATCACCTATGTGAGAGAGAAGTGAGGTCGTTGCAAAAGAGAATTAATCGGGCTTAATTATTTAGAAACTCTTGCAGAACCAGGCGTATGTTGAAGGCCAAAATAAACATAATCATGAGAACTGAACTTGTGTCAGGAAGATATCAGTGAGGGATATATTTATCCTTTATTTAAAATGACTAGCAGTTCAAGGACATCGTCTCTACTGAATAGTCAGTAAAGATGACATTTTTTTCCGAGGGAAGGTTCAAAGGTTTGCCTACCTATCATATACTGGTATTGACCGCTGAACTATCACCACCTTGAGTCGTGTCGTGTCTTTTTAATTGTCGTCTACAATTTCGTTCATGTGGGATTGTTGGAATAAATGTTATAAAAGAGTATTTAATAACTTGTGTTAGAGTGCTTTTTGGCTTAATATTTGAATGGGGTCCACTCAACAGAATTGAATAATTTTTTCGTATTCTTATTCTTCGTTGCAACCGGTATATGATTGAGTATTTGTTTGCCAAAAACAACTTTATAATGTGTTGGCAAAGATTCCCACAAGAAGATTATTTATTTGCATATCGATGTAATATAAATCTCTCGTAAGTCCTTATTATAATTTGCTGATTAAAATAATAAAAGTTGAAACGTTCATTCATTCTTTTTTGGTTTGATTGAAGATTTATGATATTCAATAGTCTTATAGTCGTTAATCAAACCTAACAATGTATGAAGAGACAAATGTAGATTTGTGTGAACAAACTCTTCATGGTTTGCTTAAAACGAAATATTCACAATCTAAAGATCAATGGATTATTGATCCTAGTATGATTGTTGGAAGAATCTATGATGTCTGGTTACAAGGCATAGAGAGTTAGGAACTCTATAGTTCTTCTAGTGTATCTTCCGAAGATACTGAATTGACCAATGCACCTTTATAGACAAGGTAAGAACAAACCATTTAACATCTTCTGTCTCAATGTCACTATGTAAGAATCGCATCGTGCTTACCTGAATCTTGAAATGAGACATGTCATTTCATAACTTAAATATACTCATTTGAGAAAGTTACACTCTAGATCCAAGTTTGTGAACTAGATGCGCTCTATTAGTGATGTATTGGGTTGTGAAGTTGACATGAGTATACTTTGTGAAGTTTTCATAGATATGGAATTCATGTACAAGATTGCTGAAATGCAATGCATATCACCTCATGCTTTATTACTAGAATACATGATTCGTTTGGATGAAACGTAGTGACTTATTAGCTCCTCGTTAATACATCGTATCTAACTTATTCACAAGTATTAAAGGAGTTGAGGAAATAATAGCTAGAAGGGTAAAATGGTAATTTTATAAATCCCATCTAGTTGATGATATTCATGAAGGGTAATCATTCAATAATATTCAGTGGATCCGCTCATCACAATAAGTAGATTTTTGAGTAGAAAATATATTCATTTGAACCGAAAGATTTTCAGTGTCAACTCTTTTGTGGAGTCTATTGACATTAAACTAGACTTGGAAAATTTTGTGAACTTTGAGTCCAATAGTCCTTGTTAAAGCTTTGTTCATTTGGGTCCAAGAGGTCACTATCACAAGTCATTAGAATAAAGTTTGTTAAACTAGAAGGTAAGTCAAAATAAGTTCAATTGTTGAACTAGACGTATTTTCCAAAAATGGTCTAAAGGGTATTTTCATTCTTAAGGATAATTGATGTAAAATGTCAAAATAAGATTTTGAATTTTTTCACAAATTGATTTATGATCACATGACTGAAAATTGGTTTTCATGTTTAGTGAATATTTTGTGACATGTTATTGTATGGGCAATAATATGAAAGCTTTTCCTTTTGTTGTGAACAAATTATGAAGTAAATATGTGTGTGGAGACACTCATATGGCCGGCCATATTACACCAAGGGAAATAGAAAAATATCTTTTTTTATTTGGTGCATTATTGCTATTGGTAATTTCTCAAAAGAAAAGAGGAAATGGATTTTTTCGAGAAGGAAACAAATGTGCTAAGTGAGGAAACAAATGTACCTCACTTATGGCATAGGGTGGCCGACCATATGGAAGAGAAAGGGAGGAGAAAATCAAATATTATGTCATGAAGGTAATTACCCTTTCTTGTATTTCCTTCTCCTATAAGTAGAGTCTCACATAAAGATGTGAAAATAAGCCTTTTGGTCTTGCTCTCTCTCTTCTAGCCGACCAACCTTCTCCCTCTCCCTCTAAAATACTATTTTATTTTGGCACCTAAATCCTCACTTGATCTAGAGAATTAGCTTATGTTGTGTAATAGTGCCCACTCACTAAACTCTTTAAACGCTCGAAGACTCTAGTGGTAGAAACTTTCGTGGTTGCTCGAGGATCCAAAGACGAAAGACATCGATAAAAAGACAAGGATCTTCATCCAAGAATGGACTCCAATATCAAGCAACAAGAAAAAGATTGTAAGTCTTTTTCATATTTATTAACAACATGTTCATGCACTTTGTCTAGGTAGTAAAATAGTTTTATAGAAGTTAAAAACAATTTTTTTATATGCCGCTATATATGATATGATAATTAATTGTTAAATCTTAGATCGATTCCAACATAATGAATGAGAAATTTATCCTTAAAGTATAGATAAAAATCACATTGATATGTGTATCAATGTGTTCGAATGTATTCGAATGTACTCATGAAGTGAGTAAAAGAGTCTCACATAGGTTGAGAAGGTGTGGTGCTGAGGTGTTTATAAATGATTCTCGTACTTAAGGTGACATATTAGTTTAAAGGAGGAGAGTGTGGTGAGTTATTCCTAACCCCTCACGCGCATAAACACACGCTCCGATGTGCTGTGCCGAGCCGAACCGTTTCTGTCTCGGGCTCGGGCTTGGGCTTGGGTCTTGGCAATTTGGGCTCTTCTTGAGCCTTCGAGCCGGACTTGGCTTATTTGTGATAAATATTATATTTTTATTAGAAATCTCACTTCGAGAAAGTTTTAATTTCATAAATAACTTCTTGTTATTTTGGAAATTAAAAGTAGTAGTGTGCATTTAATTCGAACGGCCTTATTGAATAATAAAACGTTCAAAACGTTTTGACGAGCTCAATTGAATAACATTAATGTAATTGAATTCTTATTAAAGTCTGACGATTTTTTAAAACATCCGAATTTTGTTCTGCGCCTATAAAAAGCAGCCGAACTCTCTCATTCGAACACACGAAAAACACAACGTAAACAACTCTCCTACACTTTGAAATTGTATTTTCTTTTGTAGTCCAGTGTGAGTTCGACATCGGTAGTCATTTCGTCGATGTCGAGCTGAGTGGTATTACAAGCTCGCCTTACGTCATTCTATCATGGGATACTTTCGCTCAGACATCTCGTACCTAGGAGGACGATAATAGTTTTAAGGAAACTGTCCAACATACCTCGATGACCTCAACCCGAGTTTCCTATTTCATTGATTTTGTTCTATTTCATCTCACTTCGTGCTGTATTTTTTCAATATTAATGTAATATTTGCTTACCGTTAGTATCATTTCTTAATCATTTATTGATTTGTTGATTGTTAAGTTTTCATTAGCATTGTTTAAATTCCCGTGGTTTGTATTCTTAAAGAAAATATATATGCTCTGTATTGTTTTCATTAGTATGCGACAATGGTATTTTATAGTTGTGTTTGTATAAGAAATTGTAATCATAAGAACATATCCATTATGTCAAACAATAGTCTTTGTGAATTATACAGGCTTAACTTATATCAGTTTGAAGATGTGTAATTTTTACTATTTTTTCCCTTTCTCTTCAATAGAGTCTGTAGCTTATTTTGTTGTAATTCTGAATTGTTCGACACCATTTGTGAATTTGTAATGTCATTAATTTTTTAAATTGTTAATTTTTGTGTGTGTTTGTGTGATTAATTCTGATTTGGTCTTTACCTGACACCATTTTTGTTATAATTTATCAAAACCAAAATCGAAGGTTCGATGCAAGCTAAAATCATGGCGATCGTAAAGTTGACGAACGAGATTGAAGCCACGGCACTCAATCTCGGCATTGATTTCTCCGAGGTCGACCTTGAAGCTTATTGAAGTGAGAAGAGTATCCCACATCGGTTTGACAAAACTGTTCACATTCCTCCTAACGAGAGCTTTGTAGCTGCAAGGTTGGTGTTTCTTTATTTGTTCGATTCGTTTTTGTTGTGGATTTGGGATTTAGTGTGAGTCAATTGGACTGTGCATTCGCAGCGAAGTCGAAGACTATTATAAAGATAATAACTTGGACTTCGACTCAGTAACACAGTTCTAGTGGATAGTCATTCCCCAAGAGAAGCACTATATCAAGAAAATTTACTGCCCGAATGGCGCGATTAGGGACAATGGATTTTTATTGCAAAACTGAAGGGTATTATTTTATCGAGTAAACCACTCCGCAGGTGAATTCTCTCTTCCTTCTCACTCGGCTATATGTTCATTACCGTAAACTATTTTGCTTGCACTTATAATTTTCTTTTCTTGTTCTTGTTTTTCGGCTTTGTAGGAACCCGAGCTTGAGAAGGAGAAGACTTATACAAATTGGACAGGGCACATATTTTTGCTGTCTACATATTTGATGACTTTGAGAAATTCATGAAAGTTGCAGCGCAGTGGGCACTTCCAGAGGCAAAGCCATATATTCTGATTCCTTTTTCCAGACATTTTTCCCGGTTATGTGCTCGTACTTCAAACATTACTTGTAGTGATACTTCCACTTGTATTGCAGGAAAATCTTCCAAAGTGGTTTACTGATGAAAATGCCTGAGACCAGTTTGTGATACGCGCTGGTTTAGACACCAAACTCTCGTGGAACGACACGAGGCAGCTAAAGCCCAGCCGGTGAGAGCATTAGGCGGTGGAAATCAACCAGCAAGGGTGAGAGTATTTCTGGATTTATATTTTCTTGAATTTTTTTTGTGGGTTTACTTTGTGATACTAGAATTCTAGTAACAGGTTAGCCTTGTTCAACTCCCTGGCAAAGAAGAGCTCCGTCAAAAGAATTTGTTCAGCGTTAGTGACGGCAAACTCTACTGGCAATCCAATGGGGACTACCTTGCTGTAAAAGTTGACCGATACACAAAGACAAAAAAAAGAGAGCACATACTCTGGGTTTGAGCTGAACAAGACATCCCTATCGAAGTGTTGGAGCTTGAGAATAAGAACGACAAGATTATCGCCTTTTCTTGGGAGCTCAAGGGTCACAGGTTTTCCATCATGTATAGAGATAACCCGTGACCCGACATCAGTTTCTACTTGATGCGAGGCACTATCAACTGTCAAGGGTAAGCATGTCAATGCTCGTTTCTGGTCACCCGCTAGAAAATACAACTCTAGCCGGATTGAAAAACTTCAACGGACAGTTGGAGTTTTACAACGTCGATGAGCTCGAGAGCATGACCGCTTCCGAGCATTTCATGGCAACGGATGTTGAATGGGATCTCACGAGAAGTTATGTTTTCATCGTTAGTTATTGCGTCTATTGGTTTTACAGGTAATTTTTTCCACCAATAGATACGTGGCAACCGCTGTGACCTCTGCTCACGAGATGGAGAACGGTTTCAACATCTGGTCCTTCATCGGGAAATTTCTTTACCGGATACTGAAAGACCATTCGTAGATAGAGACTGACTGACCCGTGTTGGTTACTGAAAGGCCGGCGTCGTTCTTGAGCGGGGAGAAGGAAGAGGAGATATGGAAGGAGAAATTTCATAATATAGACCCAAAAACATTTAAAATATACACATTGGACTCATCATTTCTTAAATATCTTAAAATGGACTTTAGACCATTTTTCGGACAAAACTACCTTTGAACTTATATATAGGGTCTTGATATATTTCAATCTCATTTTCACCTTCGAATTCAATCGAATTCTCCTAAAATCCGTTGAAATCACGTAAGATCATCGTCATAATGGGTATGTTTCTTCGTTAACTCTGTTTAAATTATTTTTGTAGTCATTTTTGGTGTTAGAATCATTTTTGGATCAGGAAAGAAAAAGTTCGTCAAAAAACTGGAAAAATTGTACGATGAATTGCCTTGAAGATCATCGTACATCGTCATACGATATCGTACACTATCGCACGGCATCGTACGACATCGTACGATGTCAGACGAGAGTGTACGATATTGTACGACGACGTACGATGCCGTACGACGACGTACGATGCCGTACGACGACGTACGATGCCGTACGACGACGTACGATGCCATACGACGTCGTACAATGCCATGCGATAGTGTACAATATGTTATTTTTGAAGGAGGTTTTTTGACAAGTTGAGATGATTTTTGGAGAAGTTTAGATTATTTTAGAGGAGTTGAAGATTATTTTAGATGGTTTTTGGGCAAGTTTTGATGAATTTTGGACAAGTTTAGATTATTTTAGATGAGTTTTCGACAATTTTAAATGATTTTGGACAAGTTTATATAAATTTTGGACAAGTTTAGATGAATTTTGGACAAGTTTAATTGATTTTTGGATATATTTCATTAGTTTTTGGAAATTTTTTATGAATATGTTTGCAGTTTTCATCAGTGTTTGTGGAATGTGGGTGAGAAAAAGAGACAAGTGAGATTTTAGTAAAGTTCGTACGTATACGGTGAATGCTACAAAAAAAAGAAAACAAAGTATTGTATGGTTTACCAAATTTTCAAGATGGATAGGATGACGTATGCCTTAAAAATTAAAGTCCCGTACACTCTGGGTAACGTTTGGTTGGCGCCAGCAGTCTTGGTGGCAGATGATGATGTCGCATATTATATGAACCATGACTAATGGACTAAATTTCCTATTTGCGTGAGTTTTGAACCGAAACGAATAATGTCACCAATTGTAACGATGTCGATCCTAAGCGAACAGGAAAACAAGTGTTGAAGGTTCCTCGCATTGAAAGCAGAAGACAAGATTATCCTCTCGCAATTGAAGTCTCACAAAGTAATTCAAAACAAAATGATGAATGCTCGGTTGCCAAGGATGAGTTTTTAGCAGACAAGAGCAGCGAAGATGAAACGTATAGGCGCGATAGAGATCCATTTGACTTCGATTTTGAAGACTTTGAAGAAAACGAAGATGATGAAAGTTGAAGACGCTGAAGAGTTTGAAGAGATTATGAATGATGAAGAGTATGACCATTTTTTTTAGCACTACGAAGTTCCTTCTGGTGACTACCATCCCGAAGTTAATCCTTGTGGAGGATCTTCGGGAACTTATACTTGGAAAGATCCTCAATTCATGCAAGAACAATTGGTTAAGGAGATAGAATATCTTGAAGGCCCAACTCAATCCTCTACAGGTAATTTTTCAAGTTCACGTATAATTTATTTATGTTTTGAACTTAACCGTTTATCGTTTAATATAATAGGTAGCTCAGAAGACTTGTATTTGGGCAGTTTGAGAACAAATCGGAAATGAAGGCACACGTGCACCTATATGCCATGAAAAATAATTTTGCGTTTCGAGTTAAATCATCATCGACAAAAAGGTGGTACGTTCTTTGCAAAGATGAGAGTTGTACGTGGAAACTCTGGGGCATCGTACAATGGTCAGGAATATGGGAGGTTGTGGCTTTCAAAAAAGCTCACTCGTGCTCGCGTGTTGTTCGAGCAGAAGGTCAACGAGGACCTGCACCGTGGGTCATTGGACACGTGTTTAAAGACAAATATTTGATCATTTCAATGGGCGATTATTCATCACATAACGTTAGAGAAGAAGTGAAAACAAGATTGAGTTTAGACATATCGTATTTGAAAGCGTGGAGATCTAAAGAAGTAGCTATTGGACTCGTTTGTGGTACACATGAACTGTCGTATCAGAAACTACCATCTTGGTTGTACATGTTGAAGCAAAAAAACCCAAGCACGGTTACTGATTTTGTGAGAGATAGCGACAAATTCAAATATGCATTTTTTGCCATTAGAGCGTGTCTTCGAGGATTTAAGTATTGTCGGCCGGTCATATCTTTAGATGGTTCATTTTTGAAGACTAAATACAGGGGACAGTTGCTTGTAGCGATTGCATTGGATGCGAATTCACATTTGTATCCAATTGTTTTCGGCGTTGTCTACAGTGAGTGTCATGAATCATGGACATGGTTTTTTTTGAAGTTGAAAGAAGTCATTGGGGAAGACGTACCTAATTTGGTATTCATATCTGATCGACATGTTAGTATCAGTCATGGTGTTGAAGTTGATTTTCCGGGAATACCTCATGGTTATTGCTACCATCATATGTAGCTTAGCGTTCAACACAAGTTTAAAACATATCATTGTCGCGGTGAATTGTATGAAGCTGCTTATTGTTTCAATAAGACGTCGTTCGAAGCTCACTTCAGACAACTGAGGCAAAAAGATGTCGAGATGGAAAAATATCTCGAAGGCATTGGGTTTGATCGTTGGGCAAGACCGTTCTTTCCTGGGAAAAGGTAAAATTCAATAACGTGTAATCAAATATTCATTTCCTAACAACTTAATTGTTATTTTTGACAAGTATGATATTATGACGAGTAACACGCCAAAAGTTTTAACGCTAAAACAAAGCATGCGAGGTCATTCCCGATAACGACGCTTCTTGAGTTCATAAGATTCACACTACCGAATTGGTTCTTCAAACGAGAAGACATTGTACACAAGTTAAACACGAAACTTACACCAAGGTAGCAAGCTGACTTTGAGAATATGAACAATAAAGCACAATTTGTACACGCGTACGGGATTGAGTTGTACGAATGTCATGTAAAAAACCGTGGGGTGAGCAGTTGCAACAAAATACTTGCACTTGTCGAATTCCTCAACTTCTAGGTATCCCTTGCGAACATGCCATTGCATCAGCTCAACATTGTTCCGTGGATGTATACTCTTTATTTAGTCCTTTCTACGTAAAGAAAACGTGGATCGAACAGTTTAAAAACGCCGTCTATCCAGTTGGGAGTGAAGAACAATGGAACGTTCCAGAAGATATTAAGCATATGAAAGTATTGGTTCCCGTTGAAAAGAAATAACCCGGTCGTCCAAGAAAAAGTAAACAATGAAGGCGAAGGGTAAACCGATATCCATCTCAAGGTGAAAAAGTCGTTGTAAGGCAAAAATGCGGAAAATGCGGTGGTCTAGGTCACAATAGAAAGACATGCACATGGAAAAAGTAGAGTGTGAATTATGTAGCTGTTGACATATTGAAGTTGTGTTGTTGAATTATGTTGAATTATTGAATCGTTTTGAACTATTTTGAATTATATTTCGTTTTGACAAGTTATACACAATCAAAATTATATCTTCGTAACATATATATCATCCAACAAAAACAAAAGTGAAAGTGTTTTAATACAAAACAAGTCATCGAGTAACTCTATCTAAAAACAAGTCAACTGCCCTCTTTTTCCTGAATATCTTCATGTTCTCCGTTATGAGCGTGTCAAGGGAGCTCCAACGAGAAGACGCTCAACGTATTTAACGGCAAACATCCTACAATCATCGCTACAATAACGATACATAAGAATGTGTCAACAAATAACTTTTTGCACAAAAAAAAATATAATTTTGAATGTTTACCTTAAACTTGATTGAGAGATTTTTTGGTCAATGAGCCATGTGAGCTCATGAAGCGTCGGTCGACCTGTTGAGAGAGGTTGATACATTTTCAGGCGGTTGTTGAACAGGCCACTCAAAAGCATTACTCGTGGCAATGCGTGACTCCAATCCTACAGTATCCAAAAAAATGTTAAGTAATTACAAATTTATTATAGATATTGTTCGAGTCAGATTTAAACTTACGTTCATGAACTCCATAAATTATGTCGAATGCTGCTCCTGCTCAACTAGCACCTTCTGACAATCAAGAACTGTGATCGTCCACTCCATCAAATCAACTTGAAATGTGAACCAGTGGACATTCTTAAAGTTGACGACTAGGAGGATATCCTTAGCACCCCTCCACGTCTTGATCTTGATGTCTCGGTATCGCATCATCGGCGTAATGACGGACTTCTGATCCCAATCAACTCTCTCGGGTTCAATCCCCAACTCTTTCGCCTTCTATATGTTCGCCTTCTCTTGCTTGTACCTCCCGAAGACGTTCTGAACCCATACCGTGTCCATAATGCGGACATCTTGCCGATAACCACTGAGTTCATGCTGTCGAGTCTTTAGCATATGTAGGATTGCGTCGATATGCTGCAATACAAACATATGATTAATACAAAATATCTAATATGTGACATTTGAACAAATAAAATGTATTGTACCTCATCAGCCAACCAAACTCCTGCAATCGTGGACAGTTGAATATATGATTTCCGATCTCGAAGACATTGATTTTATTGTATGCAATCGTGTTTTTTTTTTATAGTTTTGCACTTGTGAAGATAGATTTGAAGATTTTTTTTTGAAATGGTGAAGGGTGAGTTTCGGCCGAGAAAAGAGAAGGGAAAGAGAGAAAGAGTGAGGGAAAGAGAGGGAAATGATATTATTGTCTCTTTTAGGGGTTAAAGTCCATTTTTGGATATTTTAAATAAAAGGGGTTTAATGTGGATATTTTAATTCTTTTTGGGTCCATATTATGAAATTTCTCTACGGAAGAGCCTGAAGAAGTACAGCAAGAAGTACGAGGCGGAGGACTAAGACGTGTCGATGCATTGATATGGATTTGTCTTTTTGGTTCATAAGGTTACGTAGAAGTATTTAAATGTTAGAATAACCAATATGGGAGTGTCATTTTTGTTTTGTTTAGGAATTCATGTTGTTGTGTGATTTCTTTTGCAAAGCATATTGTTGTGTGATTTCTTTTTACAAAGCAAACTAGACGACGATGATCGTGAACTGTATATTTGTTTTTTCGATTTCAAACTTTGACAATATTGCCATAAATTTCAAATACATATCACATCCCTTATCTTTCATCTTCACACATGGATCTTACAATATTATTTTGCTCTCACTACAAACAAGGCTATGTATTTACGCATATATATCGTCCAACATGTCCTTGGTGGTCTATGTACTCATTATATATATTCATATGACTTGCTTATGTGTTCTTTGTAGGAGTAAAAATGGGAGAAGACTTCCTGAAATTCACACCTTTGACTTGAATCTTAGCGTGAGCCGAGTCAACTCCATTGTTCTTGGCAGTCCTGACGGAGGTGGGCCATTGACCACAAGACACAGCCATGTCCTTAAAGTGTTGAAGATGTTCGAGGGTCTCGATAATGACGGGCATTTTAGGCCTGTCTTTAGGGTTCAAGCTTATGCAATGCAAGGCGAGTAAAGCCATATCCTTGGAGCCTTTGACTGAGTATTGACCCGTGAGCCTGGGATCAATGATGTAGCGCAATCTCCGGCCACTACTCAAGTAAGGTCTAGCCCAATCCACAAGGTTTTGCTCGCTCTTCGCTCTCGATTTGTCCATAGCTCTTCTTCCCGTCAACAACTCCAACAGAACGACCCCGAAGCTGTAGATATCGCTTCTAGTCGTCAAATGCCCTGAGATATTATTTGACCATCAATCAAATCAATCCGCAAACAGCCTTTGTGTTTTATAGCCACTCGAAATTAAGTGGATTAGGAAATATTTTATTTTTTGTTAAACTTGTTTACACACAAAAATTATAATATAGCCTAAAACACTAGTTTTTTTTTTTTCAGCTGATATTAATTTAATATTTCAACATTCTGAAAACATTTTTAAGTCAATTTAAATGAACCGTTAATTCAAATTTTGAGAAAAAACTCTCATATATATATATTTCCTATACCGCCGTGAAATAAATAAGAAAAAAAAAACAAAAACTAATAAATTTGATACTACGTACAAAATGTTTGTTGTTTCTCAATTCGTTATGTTTTAGAGGCTTATTTGACTAAATTCCGAAAGGAAAAAAGAAATCGTTTATACCGGTAGAGACGTATTCAGGGGCGGCGTATCCATAGGTACCCATGACTCTTGTGGTGACGTGAGTGTTTGAGCCCTCGGGACCCATTGTCGCCAGTCCGAAATCCGACAACTTTGCAGTGAAATCCTATTGACATGAAGTCACATTTTTTCAGAAATCGTTAATACTGTTTACTTGATAACTTTACTTGCAATAGACATACCGAGTCAAGCAGGATATTGGAGGTCTTGAAGTCTCGGTATATGACTGGATTTTCGGCTCCGTGCAAGAACGCAAGGCCTTTTGCTGCTCCGATTGCGATTCTTAACCTTGTCCCCCACGGCAATGACACCGACAGCCCTGCCAAGTTCAGTTCATTCTGTTCATCAATATATATGCGCACGCACACTCTTTCATGTATATTGAGAGACAAAGAACGGACTTTTGAACAAGTGATTCTCTAAGCTTCCTCGGGGCATGAACTCGTATACTAAAAGCCGTTCTTCGTCTTCACAGCAATATCCGATTAATTTCACCAAATTTGGATGCCTAAGCTGCCCCAGAAATACTACCTCCGCCTGCATGCATGTTATAGTTGATTCTATAATCTAATTAAATTAAAAAAGAACTCCCAAAGTACTAAAGGAAATTGAACTATCTTTGTAATAAAATAAAAATAGTTTAACAACCGCACGTCAAAACAATGTTTGACAGCTATGTGGACATAACATACAAAATTTGACAGAGCTAGACAGTGATTGAGCTACAAGAGAATATATATATGTATATATACATCAACGTGGAATAGAAAGTCAACTTTTATTTAAGGATACGGAATCAACGTGGATAATTTTAATATAAAAATAGACGAAAATTTTAATTAAAAAACGAATCATAAAGTAAATCGATTTATAAAAAACTACCTAAACTATAAGGAATGTCGATAATTAACTCGTTAAGCTAATCGTGTTTTTTTTATATAAATATTTGATTGTATTTTCTTTTGAATTCTAGTTTATAAGAAGCTAAGAAGACTGTCTTATACTTACGAGCCATTCACGGTGACCTTGCAAGCCTTGGATATCAAGAAGCTTGACGGCGACAGGCTGAGATTTCAAACCGTGCCTGAGATTCTCGTCGACATAGCCCTTGTGGACAGTCCCAAACCCGCCCTGGCCCAGCAAGAAGTTGCTCGAGAAGTTATGCGTCACCGCTCGAAGCTCGCTCAGCCCAAAGTCCCACAGCTCCGACCCGAAGTTCTCCGTGAACCTCGCCGACGACGACCGGCTCAGGTCTGAAAACGACAGCCTCCGAAACGACGACGAAGACTGCGCCGCTGCCGCCGCCGCCTTGTGGTGGGCCCGGGACGACGAGGACCTCGGCGACGGCCTGCACGGCCGGCTCAGCCGCGAAAACACGGTCGTCCCGTCGTCGGCGGAGCAGCACTTTGACGACGTCAGTGGCTTCCACGGCTTCGAGTCTGACTCTCGAGGCGTTGAGGTCGCCGGAGAGTTTGGAGAGTTATCGCTCATCTTTTTTTTTTTCCGGATAGTTAGTTTGCTTTGGTGGCTTTGATTGTTTAGTATTATAGAGCGGAAAATGTTTGCTAACAGCCCCTGTAGTTTCTTGAAATTTTGTTAATGGCGCTTTAGAGAATAAAGTATTCATCACTAGATGTATAACAATGTCGGGTGTGTTTGGTAACGTATGAGATTTTTTATGCAACATTTCGGTGATAACAAATTGATAGAAACAAAATACAAACCTAATCTATCGATTGAACTAGTCTTGGTTGACTGAAGGTAAAACCGGTATATATTTAATATAAAAACAAATATTTGCATTGTTGCCAAATATAATTAATTTAAAAGAAAAGCAGAAAGATGGATATAATTTCTATTTACTTTTTAAAGTTAAAATTATTTTAGTCTCTCTTGTTTTTCTCTTAATTTATCCACGGATTCCTGTAAATTTTAATTAAGTTCCTCATAAACATAAGCAAATTATCCTTTATTCTCCTTTATTTAATTTTAATTTATCCTTTATTTTCCACTCAAATTACTCTTTGAATTTGTGATCAACGTATATAAAAAAAATTAAGCAATTTTTTACAAATCCTAAAATATAAACCCTATTCTCACGCAAAATATAACCGTATGTGAAAGTAGACATAATAAATCCACAAAGCAATAAATTTTCATTCAAGGACTCTCAAAACTTAAAAGACGAAACTTGTTGGCAGAATATCTCTTTTATAGTAGTCTAATCTAACCACGACGCTTTGCTACGATTTTCTTGTAGATCGGCTCAATCTAATTTACTATTAAACGTATAGGAAATGAATCACACAATTAACTAGAATTGCGCAAAATACTTATAGAATCGGATATGTCCAATCGACCAACATGTTTTCCAATATGTTAAAGAACTTGACCATTAATCATGACATCTTGAAATAGTAACAATCATAGTCAATTAATATATCAACAAGGAGGTGCCATTGACAAAAAAGATTTACCTTTAATCTAGGCTCTAAAAGCAAATGTTTTCAAACCGTTTCAGTAAACTTTGATTTGTTTGCAATGTAAATTAAACTCATGACCTTTAATTTGGAAGTGGTATGATATTATGACCAGGCTATACTAGTTGTCATAGTGCTCTAAATTATATTTTATTTGAGTGTCTTAGATATTTGGACATTCTTTATTCATGTTTTCTAGTGTAACACTGAAACTGTTTATTAATATAACGATTATCTAATATAATAAGATAATAGTAGAGAATGGTATGTTTAGTAAAAAAAATTGGCATAAAAATAATATGGTTTCAACGCTAAACTTTAGTGTTGTGGTTGTATATGATCGAATATGTTTCACGAGTTCTTAAAGGTAGTATATCTGATTTCCACAAAAAAGAAGTCTACTTCAATAGTCCTGACATCACATCTTATAAGCTACAAATTGTAGTAGATGAGCATAACGTTCAACAAAAGCATTGAAGATGAACATCTCACAGGTTTAAAAATGAAACTGGTAAGTTATATATCCTCCTATCTACAAATGGAAGTATGTTCACTAGATAAACAAGTTATTAACCGGCTGGATTAAGAATAACTAAAAACTGGTATGTTGATTCAAGAGTGTCACATTATGTTATGTTTTGCATTGTTCCTCCTGCAATTTTGAGAGAATAAAAGGGTATATCAAGAAATTATATCAAAATTGGGATTAGATAAAGAGGTTGTCAAAAAAATTGTGCTCTTCAACTGCTCCACTAAAACCATGGACTCAGCCTCTCAACGGTCCCAAATTGAATACCTGCTCTCTTAACTACTCTGTACTAAATCCAGTATTTCTGTTTGGCGTCTTTTTTACACTTCGACATTATTTGCATATATATGTATATTTTGTACTTTAATTCTACGCCACTTTTTGTTATGTATACACGTTTGTGTAATCGTATAAGGTTTGACAATTTTACTTTTAATATTAATATATAACTTTTGGGGGTAAATAACAAGTAACAATAGAGTCGCCGGATAGCTACAAATATAGATCACAAATATGCTACTATCTCAATGATAACACAATGACGAATTTTTATTATTCCTACTCTTTTGCATGTCCATGTATTTTCGAGCCAAAAAAGTAGTACTGATTATATACAGTTATGTTAACTGCTAGATTAGTAGCGTGGGTCGCCATCGGAGTTCTGTACGAATATTTCCATTGACCAAAGGCACAGAATTTTTCCAATTTCACACAATTATTCTCAAGCGAACCAGAGTTGTAGTTTTGTATTTTCGAATCTCTAGGCTTTAGTAAAACAAACTTCGCATATGCAAACCGATGGCTCTGCAAAAACCATAGAAAATGAACAAAAGACACGCCTGTTATAATATAGTAATATGTTTTTAAACCTGAATACAATTTTTTTATACACAACAATGATTTCCCAGGCTTTGGCGAGGTCTCTTGCACATAGATTGTTTAAAAGTTGTTAATACTTGTTCAATAGCAAGATATTATAGTATAGTTGATGAAAAAACAGTCTGATTATTTGGAGAGATTATAGTTTCAGGTTTCTTCGTTTGTACTCTTAGCTGTTAATACTAAACATATAACTTAGCGTGCGACCGTCAATCTATAACAAACTTTGATATGACCTTTCTCAATTTTTTTTCCGATATGACAGTTCACAAATAGCTCACTGAAATTGGACTAGTCCGAACTTATTGTGGATCCTAGGACCATCTCCAACTAACTACATTATTTTACAGTACATGTCACATCCAACACTATTTTTCTCCAACCGAACACTATTTTTTACACCAAATTGAAATATTAATTTTATAATCAACTTTCTTTTATTTATTTAAATACCTTATGTTTATTTAAAATATTTAATTATACCACTTATTCATTGAAATAGTTCAAATATAAAATAACACAAATGAAACATATCGTTTCAGTATTTATATTAATATCATTTTGTTTTTCTCAAACTCCAAATGTTAATGTTGCATTTGAAAATAATTTTAAAATACAAAATATGTATTATGTAACGATAAGTATAATACAATTTTTATAAATAAGTGCTAATATATAAATCATAAGTTTTTATAGGGACTAAAATAATATTATAGTGCAGTGAATAGTAACGCGCTATTTTGTTGCAAAAATATTTCCAAATAGTGTTCAACACTATAATAGCGTTGGTTATAGTGTTCGGTTGGAGTTCACACCTACACCATTTAATTGTTTTAGTGTTCGAGTGGAGATGGTCTAAGGTTTTGTGAACAATTTGGGACTTTTTTATTATCATGTTTTTTATTTATTTATTTTATATAAATATTTTGGGCCAATTCCAATGTGGGACCTTGTGTCTAGTTCGCCCATAGTAAGAGCCAGCCTTGAACTTGTATAAACGACGGTAACAGTCTAGACTTCAATACAACCGCCTGAGCTAAATCTTGTTAGCTTGCTGCACAAGTAAACAAATCGTAAGAGAGTTAAAAGCCTTTGTGGTCTTTAATTAGTACATTAAGCAGTTGCTTCCTTGTTATCACATCAAATGTCATCAGTTGGTGGGCTTTAATTTCAAGCATCAAACTAGAGGGTTCTTTCAATGAAGAATATAATGGGCCACAATAGTGTGTTATAGTGGAATGAGGCATTTAAGCAAGTTTAACAATGTTGAATATCTTTCAATCAGAAATTTACTAACAATAGTTTAAAAGCTAAAAAAATATCTATGTGCTAAACACATGAACGAAGCCAAGTCCCCTTACTTAAATAATAAATAGATAAAAACTCCATGGATTCAGCAAATCTTTCAACCGGAGTATTATGAGACATGGACGTCTCTCACCACTCACAGGTGAGCCCCTATTTCAACCCGGTCTTCTTACTTTATAAGCTGATCAGCGGTTAAGTAACTAGTGGCAAAATGTGTTGAACTTGTACAAACAATCTCTCTTTCACTTTGCTCTTTCATTTTCGACAAGACTATTCCATGATTATAAATTAATTTTGAAATTCTGTTAAACGTTTAGCCAACTGTCACACACAATAATTGTAACAGTGTATGTGACAACTGACAAGCAAAATAGAGATAACAGTAAAAGTGCATAAATGTAATAAACGACACGCACAATTGGCAACCCAGGTCTCGGAGCAACGTCTCCTACATCTGGGGGGTGTGATAATCTGGTGGAAATGATTTCACTATAATAATAGTTCTCAATACAATTGGTCTTATATGAACATAATAAACATCAAAGCCAAATTACTAACTATAAAGTGAAACCCTAATTTAGTCCTCCCCCTGACTTAGTGACCCTTCACAGATCCACCATAGACTCACCTTCACGTGTTCTTTAATCACAAGATATATCAAGAGCATGACTAGTTCATTCATGCATAAACACAATACCAAGCACAAATCGATCACAGTGGGTAATCCGATTCAAACACTGATTCCATTAAGATCAATAGTTTTTCAGGCCGCCGATCTTGCACATCTAGAAAAAGCTATAAATTCAACGAAAGCATCAAGGAACGCTAGAGGCTACAACCCTGCTATTTATAGCGTCCAAAAGAAGAAGATCCTAGTTAGAGTTTCAACGAAGTCAACCAGCCAGCACCAAAGATGAATGATCTATAAAACACATTTATCCGAGAATCGCAAAACTGTCCATATAAAGAATTTAGAATCGCACAATGTTAGGAATGTTGGCAGAGATGCCCACAAGAATATTATTTATTTATATATTGACGTAATATAAATCTTTATAAGTCCTTATTATAATTGCTTATTAAATTAATAAAAGTTGAAACGTTCATTCATTCATTTTTTGTTTGTTTGAAGATTTATGATATTAAATAGTCTTATAGTCCTTAATCAAACCTAACAATGTATGAAGAGACAAATGCAGATTTGCGTGAATAAACTGTTCATGGTTTTGTTAAAATGAAATATTCACAATCTAAAGATCAACAGACTATTGATCCCAGTATGATTGTTGGAAGAATCTATGATGTCTGGTTACGAGGCATAGAGAGTTAGGAACTCTATAGTTCTTCGAGTGTATCTTCCGAAGATACTAAATTGACCAGTGCACCTTTAGAGACAATGTAAGAACAAACCATTTAACCTCTTCTGTCTCAAGTTCACTATGTATTGATTGCATCATGCTTACCTAATTCCTATAATGAGACATGTCATTTCATAGCTTTAATAATCTCATTTGAGAAAGTCAAATTCTAGATCCATTAAGTGATATAGACTAGACTACTTGGTGAGATATTAATTTATGAAAATGTCATGAACCAGTTTTGTGAAGTTCTCATAGATATGGAATTCATGAACAAGATTGTTGTAATGCAATGTATATCACCTCATGCTTTATTACTTGGATTGTGAATAAATGAACCGCGCGGTATCCAAAATTAAGTAGCGACTTTATTTGGATGAAACAATGTGACTTGTTAGCTTCTCGTCAATACATTGTTTCTAACTTATTCACAAGTAACAAAGGAGTTGAGGAAATAACAACTAGAAGGGTAAAATGGTAATTTTATAAATCTCATCTAGTTGATGATATTCATGAAGGGTAAACATAGATAACATTCAATGGATTCACTCAATATAATTAAGTTGAATTCGAGTAGAAAATAAATTCATTTGAACCGAGAGATTCTCAGTGTCAACTCTTTAGTGGAGTCAGTTGACATTAACCTAATACTCGGAAAAAGTTTTGAGTTTTAAGTGCTGTCGAAAGTAAAGGCCCGTTTCTAGTACCATATTGCCGAGAAAAAGAGTTGAACTTTTGAGTCCGAGTATAGAAGCTCAAGCTTTGGTCATTTGGATCCGAAAGGTCACTATTATAGGTCATTAAAGTAGGATTGTTAAACTAGAAGCTAAGTCAAAATAAGTTCAAGTGTTGAACTAGACGTTTTCTCGGAAAATGTCTAAAGGGTATTTTTGTCCACATGGACATAAAATGATGTGAATGTCAAAATATGATCTTAAATATTTTCATATGATGGAAATATAAATTACTTTTTAAAGCCGAGAAGTCGTTTGAGGCATTATGAAATTTATTTCATTATTTGTTCAATATTAATTCTACAATGGGTATTTTAAGAATTGTCTTAATAGAAATAAAGAATTATCTAGAAGCTCTTTCCCTAGGTGTAGAGTTCGGCCAACATCACCCCAAGAGGAGAGGATTCTTTTCCTTTCATTATAAAGATAATTACCTTTCCTTGAGAAGAAAATAAATATGCTAAGTGAGGAAACAATTTTCCCTCACTAATGAAGCATATCTGACCGCCCATGTACTAGGTGAAGAGGAGAGAAAATAAACTATTATGTCATGAATGCATAGTAGGAAAGGGTAATTACCCTTTCTTGATTTTTCTTCTCCTATAAATAGAGCCTCACATAGAGATGTGAAAAGAAGCTTTCTTGGTCCTGCTCTCTCTATTCTAGCCGACCACCCTCTCTCTTTCTCTCTCTAATTTTTTTTTTTATTTTGGCACCTAAGTCCTCATTAGACTTAGAGTTAATTAGCTCTCTAGTTCATAGACGTGTTCTTGAGCCCACACATAAATCTTTCTAAACCTCTAAAGACTCATTCAATATAAATCTTAGGTCTCTCGAGTTCAACATTAGACATGAAGGAATCGAGCCAAGGAAGAAGATCAACTTTTCTCAAGAAGCTTCAAATTAAAGGTACGAGAAAGGTTTGCACTCAAACACTTTAAATAATGTTTTTTAAATTTATACATGTTCATGCACTTTGCATAAGTTAGTAAAATTGTTTTACTTGTAAAGAAATTTTATATTCCGCCATTAATATGATTAATGATAATTTTTTCTAACCCTAGACCTATTCCAACAAAGAAGAGTATCTCGATAAGTTAATGAGATATATTCAGTCGAAATTCTTGCCTAATAAAAATAAGCCAATCAAAACGTAATAACAAATTTGATAATTTTCCTTACGTCTTTCAAGATGCGTGTAATGGTTTTCCGCTTTTCAATATTTTTTTAACATCAAGTTGATCATGCAATGAGCATCACACGGTGTCCAGTAAATGGTAAACTTTTTCATCAACTTCTTAAATGGCTTCTTATACGCCGAGCATTAATAATTGACGACTTGGATCAAGTTACACTTACCAACATCGTTAACCACATTGCAAAACACTTTGTAAGTGTATTTTTAGTTCTAGATTTGGTCGGACGCATTGACCGACTTCAAATAGTCTTACGAGCAGAATAAACCATGACGTTGATGATAGTCAATCTCGTTGGTCATGTTCATCCGTCAAACATTATGGTACACCCATGCTCTTACCACACTACTCTTTGAATGTTGACATATAGGTTTGTGCTTTCATCACCTCTTTTTTTAGGTACGTGTTGTGAATCTCATACGGTCAAGATAATGGAATACCACGGCCAGAAAAAAAAAATCACCATAAAATTAGAAAAGAGTACGTTATATTAAATCATAAAACATAATGAAATTCTGTTAGCCGCTTAAACTATTGTCACACACAAATATTGTAACAATGTTTGTAACATTTGGTCAAGAAAATATGAGACAACAATATGAACACAAAATAAATGATAAAAGACACGCACAATTCGTAACCCAGTTTGGAGCAACGTCTCCTACATCTAGGGGGTGTGATAACTCGGTGGAAATGATTTCCCTAGATAAATAGTTTTCAGTACAAATTAACTTACATGAACAACATAAACATCAAAACCAAATTACTAGCTATAAATGTGAAATCTAATTCAGACATCCCCATGAATTAGTGAACCCTCACAGTTCCACAAAAGACACACCTTCGCGTGTTCTTTGAACACAAAAAAAACCTCAAGCGTGATTCGTTCATTCACGAGTAAACACAGATCCAATAAGTGAATCAATCCAAGTGGGTGATCTGATTCTACACTCACCGAGTCTACAGTTTTCAACCCCGCCGATCTTGCACGTCTAGAAAAAGCTATAAATTCAATGAAAACACCAAGAATGCTAATGGTAACAACCATACTTTTTATAGCCCCCAATACATGAAGGTCTTCGTTAGGGTTTCTTTGGAGTCCATACGTTAGCACCAAAGAGGAAGGACCTTTTAAAAACTTAAATCGAGAATCACAAAACTGGCCAAATATAGAGCCACATAATCGTACAATGTTAAAGCAAATGATCTCGATAAGTTATTGTGATAGATTACGGCAAGAATACTTGCCTAATAAAAATCAGCCAATCTATAGTAATAACACATAATAACTGATAAAGAATCATTGTATTAGAAGTTGTGATTGTGGTTGAGAGGTTGAAACTCGGTGAGATTTGAGGGTTGTATCTGGTTTTTGATAATGCAGACTAACCTACTCCACGATGGAGCTCAATGTACATTTAAATCGATTAACCGAAGCACGGTAAAAATTTGTGTCTCGTTATTTTCTTTATGTTTTTGTTGATTCAATTCTTAAATGTTTGATTGATTGATTTGAATGGTTAAAGAGTAAAAAATCGCTACTTTAACATATAATACCGTCCCAAGCCGGAATTTATTATCAGATTGATGTTCTAATCAACAAATTTACTCTTTTAACTTACTTATTGTTGTTTCCTCAAAAAAACAAACTTACATATTGTTGTTGCTTTAAAAAAAACTTACATGTTGTTGTTGCTTTAAAAAAAACTTACATATTTGTTTCATGTTGTCATATGAACGGACCATTTCACCATCAAACAAACAGAAAATAGCACACTTGGGAATTAAAAAAAAATTCATAGTTTGAGTGCTATTGGTGCCAGGTCAGTTTAATGACCAATCTGTCAAACACTTAAAATTCAAGAAAAAACATACGCAAATAAGCCATGAGAAAAGACTAAGGCTATTTAAATGTACTTGAGTTAATATGATTAACTATCAGGGATAATCAAATTAACCCGTGACATAATAACGTCACTAGTTTTTTACTCTTGACAAAGTAGATCCATAAATTCTTGAGTAATATTCTCAAATAGTTCCTTTACACGAACAAATAAAGCAAACCAAAATTAACTTTTGCTAATGGTGCTTAAGATCGCCAAAAGAAAGCACAACTAAGTAATCTTTTATATAAGCAATTATGATTTTGAATTAAAGAAAAAAGAATTACGCCTTTATTTATTGTATAAGCACTGTTATCTTTTTTTCCCTTTTGCTTTCGGCTTATCTTTTTGAAATGGTAACTTATTTGTTCGTTTTACTGTTTTGTTATTGTTATTATTATATAAATATTATCTACCAAGTATGCATCTTGATTGCTGTATGAATGATAACCAAGATTCAAATGCCGCCGAAGAAATCCGGCAAATTTTTATCAGAATTTAACATTTTGGAGCATATCTATCACTTTTTGCTTATAAAATCGTTACGTCGCTTTCTGCCTATAAAATTTGTCGGATTTTCATGGGATCTCATCGTCGGATTTCCATATTTTTGGTTTGTGTGTAGTCATAAAACAACATTTTATTTTTCAGAAATTCTATATCGAATTCTCATTCAAAGAGATTTTGATTTTATTTGGAGATTGTTTATTCAATAGAAAATGTTAAAAATGGTGTTATAGATGTGATGTATTTTTTTTGGATCTTTTTCATAATTATAAACGTTAATTTATGGTTGAATCATTTAATCATTAATTATGTTATTTCAACTCTTTAGTTTAATGGTGTAGTTCATGCGGATCTTGAATATTTTGGAGACTGTTTTCGAAATAGGAGTTGTTATAAATAGTTTTTTTTGCATATAATATAATTTTTTGGATTTGTTTGAGAATCATACGCGTTAATTTATGTTTAAATCGTTTAATCATTGATTATGTTATTAAAATTTCAGTTAAAGTTCATACAGATTTCGACATTTTTAGATTGTTTCTGATATAGAAGTTGTTAGAAATGATTTTTCGGTTGTGATCTATTTTTTTTTTGGATTTGATTGTGAATCAGAAACGTTAACTTCTATTTAAATTGTTTAATCTCTGATAAATGGTCTCGTTCATGCAAATTTTGTCAAGAGATTGTTTATGACTTATAAATGATCTTCTAGATATGATGCAATTTTTTTGGATTTATTTGAAAATCAGAAACGTTAATTGTTGTTTAAATCATTTAATCATTGATTTTTATTTAAACTCTTTAGTTGAATGATATAGTTCATGCAGATTTTAATTTTTTTTTTTTATAGATTGTTTCTAAAATAGAAGTTATTAGAAATAGTGTTCCGGATATGATGTAATTTTTTGGATTTTTTTGAGAAACGAAAATGTGAATTTATGTGTAGGTTGTTTATATTTTGATAACATTCGTTCGTTCAAATGTCAAGTTCAAGTTCATGGAGTTAATGATATTTTTGGAAAATGTTGACCGAATAAAAGTTGTTAGAAATAATGTTTTAGATAACATGAATTTTTTACAAATTTAGTTGCAACTCGTAAATCTAAAGTTAATTTTATTTTGTTTATGATTCGATAAAGTTCGTTAATTTTTTGTTTTGAACCTTATTTATATGTATAAATTTTTTTGTTTTAAATTATCGAATTAACCAATATTTTTTCCGTTAAATATTTTGTATTTTTATCAAAATTTTGTTTGGTTAAGGGCATTCCTGTCAGCATTCCGTTTTCCAATTTCCAAATTTCTTTTGTCAAAATTCCATTCGGAAAATGGATATTCTCGTAATTCAACAACTTATCGATATTCGACAATTTGATCATTATAATAACTACCATGTCTCACGGATGACATGGACCTAAAATATACCATTTAGATTATTAGGTAGAAGCTAAACTATATAAGAGTATCTATCCTATTACTATATAGGTTACATACTTTAAAAAAGCCTAAACTTTATATACAGTTTACAAGTGTTTGACTTAGCTTATTAAAATCAAATTTAGTCATTTATTAAAGTTAAATCATGTTTAAACATTTGATAAAATTGTGTTTTAAGCTGAAAATATATTTTACATAATTTAACTAAGAAACCAAAAGCTATAATTTTTAGCTTTTGTAAGCAATAACTTTTGTTTTTCTTTTATGTTTCTCTCTCATTACTTATTTTCACTTTTACTAACTTTTAATTTTAATTATCTCCACATCTTTTTATCAAATAATTTTTTTGACATCACCAAAATTTATAATATATTATTTTGCAATTTATGGACACCCACTTAAATATATTTTTATATACAAAAAATATCTTAATATTATTAATTATATTCATATAAATAATTATTATTTATAAATATTAATATGTATTTTACAATACACTAAATCAATTTTTACTGACATCTTTTACTATTTTATAAAGTTTACTAAACACTCGTCTAACTTTTAAAATAATAAATTTCTCAAATAGTAAATCTGAAATAACTTTTTCTTTAAAAAGTAAAAGTGTGTCAAACGGAAGCGAGGTCCTTTTTTTCACTCAATATGATGTAGAACGAATTGATATACGTGAGAAATTTCTAAAACATATCATATTTATCATTTTTTTCCCATTTTTTTAAAAAATAATTTTATTTCTCTGTTGAATACTAAAAATATTTGAAAAGACGACTTACAAAATGCCACCATTTGTACTTAATTTTCCCAAAATCCACTAAAATTAATTTTTTCCCAAAATACTAGTACAAAAGTTTAAAATACCCCTAAAACAATTTCTTTACATTTTATTTCATATCCATATTAATCAGTTATTATTTATTTATTTTTTTATTAAAATTAAACTTTAAAATGTAGAAACTGTTCCAATCCTAAATTTTAATTTTTTTTAATTTTTAATTTTTTTCTTAATTATTTTGGCCGGTAGTATAATGTAGGGCATTTGTGTTAGTTTTATTTTTTTAAAGGGTATTTCGTCATTTCACATGAAATTTACTAGTATTTTGGGAAAAAATTATGTTTGGGTGGATTTTGGGAAAATCAAAAATAAAAGGTGGTACTTTGGGCAATTCCTCTTTTTTTATTGTTCTTATTTATTTTATTTATTATATTCTATTTAATATTTTTTAAATTAAAATGTATTATATATTAGTAAAATACTAAAACACTCTTTTAAATTCAATTTCGGTAACCTAATTTAGACGAAAGGATGACATTTGCTGAAAACCAAACGTTTAAGGAGAAAATTGAAACTTTTCAGAAATGAAGAGATGGTTTGTTAATTCGGCAACAATTGAAGACATCGGAGGAATTAATTCTTATTTTATATGAGGAAAGAGATCATGGACCTAAACTTCATTAGTTTTTTTTTTAATCTAAAGTCTCCTTTTGCAAGTTTCAAGCAAGAGGGAGAGTAGAATTCCAACATATATCATTTATAAAAAAAGTTAGTCAAATAACCGTCAAAACATTATGAATTGAGAAATAATCAACATTTTCATTAATTTTTTTTTGTAAATAACCAAATCGATTACATGATAATAAATTCTTGAGTTTTTGTACCACACGGTATATAAGATATATTTGAGAATTTTTCTTTCAAATTTTAGTTTTTATTTAGCGGTTCATCAAATATTAACTTACATATGTTTTCAAAAAAAATTAAATTAATTTATAGGCGAGATTGTTTAGGTTAACTTAATTTTTTTTGCATTTGAAAATCATTCGGACTGACTATTTTCGCAAAACTAACAAAACATGGACTTCTCAATTCACTAACTTCAAGTATCTATTAACTCAAAGACTCTTATAAAAAAAATATTTAGCTAATTTACAAGTTAATGTATTTTAAAATATTGATATAAATAAGAAATCGTACCAACAAAAACATAAAATGATTATAATATCTGCAATAATGAGTTTCATATTGATCGTCGAAACCGCTCGTCGTTTTGACAAAGTTGATCACCACCTCGCAATTCGACTACACCACCAAACTTCGTTCATTATCTTTTATTATTTTGGAAAAGAGTTTTTGCTTCACATTTGGAAATCAATCATGTGTAAAGTCTTCTAAAAAGGTAGACGATACGTACATAAGAAGACAATTTATTGTAAGACAATCTTCAATCTAAAACTTAAATTTGTTAGAATTGTTTTTACCAAATTTGGTGCAGCTACAATGTTTTCACTCAAATCCACAACACCAATTCCTACCCAAAAAGAATATTCTCTTTTTATACTTTTTAAGATGACTTTATATTAATTTCATAATAACACCTCTATTATATGTTATGTCAATATTAATCTTATTAAACATTAATTTATTGGATAATTTATATAAATTTCCTTTAAACTATGGCGCTTGTCCAGGTTCACCCCTTGATGTTTGAATTTTCTCAATAAACCCCTCAAATTTGGTTTTTTGTAATCTTGTGCCGCTTATGTTATCTTTCCATCCGAGATCTGTTAATGTGTAAGGGTAAATTAGTAAATGTCAAAAGCATGTTCTTCCTTTTAATTTTGAGCATGAACCTCGGAAGGAAGGTTCACACCGACGTTGTCAAACTCGTCCATGCCTCGTCCTCCGTCATGGTCCCCAATCCCGTCGTCAACATGTTTTGATGCATCTCATACGGAGACGGGTTGTGCGAAGAAGGGTCTGACTCAGTTCGCCAACTCCGTCGTAATCGATTCTCTTCACCAAACACCTCAGCTCTCACACCATAGCCTTCGACGCTCAGTCAACAGAGTTGACCGGATCCGACGAAATCCGATAAGGATCGACGAGCCTGCAAGGTCCGAGGGAGGAGATGAAGGATTAACGAGCCTGCAAGGTCCGATGGAGGGACATTTAATTTAAATAATTAATATATATGTAATTTTTTTTAATTATACAACTAAAGTATATTTAAGTAAATTGACCAAAAATTATCTACAAATCGGATGGAAAGATAATAGAAGGGGCAAAAGATAACAAAAAAACGAAGTTCAAGAAGCTTATTGAGAAAATTCAAGCATTAGAGAGTGAATATGTACAAGTGCCATAGTTTAGAGGAAATTTATGTAAATTATCCTAATTTATTTTTCTATGTCAACGGTATTAAATTATTTTGGATAACATTAATAAAACAAAGATATTACATAAATATTACATTTCGTATGTGAATTTAAATATTGATACTTGTTACTCATTCTGATGTGCCATGCTTTTATATTTTTTTCCTATTTATATGAGGTATGTTGTAATTTTAATTTTTATTTAAAATTATATTTGTGTAACTGTTAGTATAATTAATATCTATTAGTTGTAATGTGTCTAATTAATGTTATGTATTATTATTAACGTCATGTTATTTGTTCTCTTTTCTCATTGATAATATGTATTTTTGTATAAATTATTTAAATTATGGTCTAAATTACATATTAGTATTTTTGTTACTGAATTTGTAATTAAAAATAGTTTATCACCAAATTTGGGTGATGAATAGTTGGACCCCAAATTTGGGTAAATATTATTCATCATACAAAAATTTGGGTAAATATTTGGAGTAAGTTGAAGCACGCTCACCCCAAATATGTCACATTTACCACAAATTCTAGGTAAGTTTGAGATGGTTTAAGAAATGCAACAATGTCGAGTTGGCTTCCCACTTGTTCTTTGAATGCGATTTCGCGGCTCATCTCTAGTTTCTGGAAGGTTAGGGAAAGGAGGTTGTTGGATTTTTTGGATTGTAATGATGCTTTTAACAAAGGTAATCTCCTGAATAGAGATTGTTTCATAAAAAATCAATAGCTATTATCGACTCCATTTGGTATGCGAGAAATGCAAAAAAAAAATTGGGGGGCTCAAACTAGCTTGAATTCGGTGATCATAAGCATTTAGAGCAGATTCAACGATATTCTCTCGAGTGAGAGGTTACTCACGAGCCAAGTCAGCTAGGAATTCGATTCTAAGGTTAGAGAAGTATACTTAAACTAAATTCTAAGCCGCCGGAGGAGGGTATACTTAAACTAAATTCTGACGCGGCTTTCAAGAACGAAAAATGGGCTATAGGCCTGCTTTCAAGAAACTTCAAGGGAGACAAGTTATGGTGTTGGGGCAGCAATTGTGAGGCTGAGTCGGCTATGAAAGCAAAGTTAAAAAGCTTACTCATGGCAGTGAGGATGGGCAGCTTCTATGGCTACTCGAAGATAGTGATCGAAGGTGACTACAAGCTTTTACTAGACGAGTTGAGGGTTAACGGAGAATGCCCAAACTAGAGACTGTAGTCAGACTTTGATTTTTTACTGTCTTGCAAGACAAGTTTTGAGTTCGGTTCTTTTACTTGGATTAAAATAAACTGTAATGAGGTGGCTAATAGTTTAAATAAGATGATTTTAAATTCAAATATTTCCGGCATCATAGTCGAAGGAGAACTCCCGCTATCTGTGCGGGAGAAAATTTTAGTTGAGAGTATTTATTGTTACGGGGCACTCTTTCATGTCGCCGGCCCCGAGCCGGGGAACGATAGGTTTTAATGAGGCGATAATTTAAAAAAAATGTATATAAGAAAATATTTAAAGGGGTAAAAATGTAAAATGCACGAATGAAAGTTAAATTTACCATAGTACTATACACTGTTTTTTTACGAATTACTATACACTGTTTTCTGAAGGAAAATTGACTTATGCCTCAAAATAAATACGAGTCTGAGTTGGAAATCAACGGCTACTTGCATTGCCTATCCCCAAATTTATAAAGGTTGTTATTTGGTACTACTCAGCTTTACCTTGACGATAAAGTACTGATACTGAACTTGAAAACAAAGGGGAAGTTCACCTTTATTTACTCCACATGTTTAAAAAAAAAAATTAGGTTTAATTGATTGTAAATTTTGATTAATTATACTCATGATAAAATAATTTTTGCTTTTCAAAAATAAAATAGAGTAATGGATTATTGACTTAATTAACCTTTAGCATAAATGTATTTTACCCTTTAAAATAGGAGAAAACAACGATGATCATATTCTCAAGTTCTATTGAAATGTTTATCTTGCATCTAAAGTCGATTGCAGTTATCTCATAAGTTTCACATTAATTGATGTATTTAATCTTATCTGTTATTAACTGTGAAAAGTTATCATAACCGGTATTTAGTTAATCTTTTGGTGTTAGTCTATTAAAATGGACAAAATGAAACGTAGGTGTGTACCATCATATTAGTTTAGATGAGAAAGGATAACAAATTCCAAGATAATTTAAAACAAATCTTGAATGAGAAGTTGCACACAAATATAATTAAGGAATAAGTAGTTATATAGCTATTAGAAACATATAAATTGCAATATAGCCAACGTTTGAAAAATATTGGTTAATAGCAATTAACCAGAATAAATCGATATAAATTGACTAATGTATTCTTATTTTGAAACAACGAAATAAATAATAAAAAAATAAACCCACTGACAGCGGTTACAGCTTCCAATTGGGCGTGATTTTAAAGTCTAAATATGTGAAAAATTTATATTTCTCTAGAAAGAAACATTTCTCTCACTAAAAAATTTGAACAAAACCTCTCCACCTCCTGATATCATATCATGAACATAAATCGCCATAAAAAATCATCACCGACGCTTGGAGGCTGTAAACGAAGTTTTCGAACCGGAAAACGGTATGATTGTTGTTTAAACATGCGATGTATTGCATTTAAGGTTTGAAAAACTCGAATGCGTTAGTTTAGAAATTTTCCAATCCCGATTTCTAACGAATACTCAAAACATGTGTGTAGATTAAATTAAATGAAATTAATACTATAATTTGTTCTATTCTTATGGTATTCCTGAAATGAAAGACACGATTAACAATATAGATCTATGAAACACAAGATAATCATTAGAGAAACACAAATGGAGAAGGATGTTTAAAACGTAAAATAAACCAATATAAGCGCGTAATACCAGACTCGAAGAACTCCCAGGAAAGGTGAACATAAAGAACAAGAACAATTAATATTTTACTGCAATAGCTGTTTTTAATAAAGAACGTTAAATAGTTATGAAAAATGATTTGAAAGGAATAAACGCGAATAAAACAAAATTAAATTAATGATGAAAATTATTAATAATGAAAATAAACACGAATAAACGTTATTTAAAAATTCAACAATAAATAATCGCTAAAAGAAAGCAAAAAAATCAATTTGTCTCTCTCCTCTTTATTAACCGAAATAAATCAGCCTATAATTATGTGATTTTTTTTTTAAAAACGATTAAAACTCAAACGTAAAACCAATTATATTAAAACAGTTCTAACTTTTATATATATATATATATATATATATATATATATATATATATAGATAATAAGGATAGGATTGTAAATCCAAATCGCTTAAAATTGCCACGTCACCAATAATGACTATTCACTAAACAAAAAAATAAAGTATGGCTAAACAGTAAGATCTGTGTTTCATTAGGTCATTTATAGCGATTTTTGTATAATTAATTCGACTTACTTTTGGTAAGTTCAACTTCCAAAAAATTATATATACTTATTATTGACATTATAAAGTTTAATGCAGATGATGAATACGAAGAAAATTCAATTAATTGAGGTTAACATTTAATATGAAATTCAAGGTTAAAGGTTAAAGATTAAATTTTAACTTAAATTTCTTTCAATTAATCAAAATTAACCAAAATTTTGAATTACTAAATTTTGTTTTAAAAAAACTACATATCACATATAAAACATAGCTTATATTAACTTGATTGATTTTTTATTATTAAAAATTCAATTAAAATTAACCCTACAATTAATTTTAACCGGTTACTTTTGGTTTATAAATAACTCAAAAAGTTACTTATGAATTGAATCTTCATCTTTAAAAACGAGTCATACGAGAGAACTTCAATGAGCACATAAGACATTGAAGAGGTATGGTGCATGAATGAAAAGAAATATTTCATTTTGTGGACCCAAAAACGTTTAGAAATTGAGAATAAATTCATATTTTTTAAATATATCTACAATTGGACTTTAGGCTCAAAATCAGACAAAAATACTCTTAAGTTCATATATAGGGTTTATTAGAGATTTCAATCTCATTTTCACCTTCCAATCCACTCAAATCCTCTCTTAATCTGTTGAAATCACTTAAGATCATCGTCATAATGGTTAAGCTACTTCATTAACTCTGTTTAATCATTTTTGTAGTCATTTTTGGTGTTAGAATCTTTTTTGGATCGGGAAACAAAAAATTTATAAAAAATATGGGCAAACTTGTACGATGGATTACCTTGAAGTTTGTCGTAGAGCATCGTAGGATGTCGGATGACATCGTATGATGTCGGATGACATCGTACAACATCGGACACCATCGTACGATGACATACGACACACTACTACAAAAAACACTTTTAGAAGCGACATTTTACCTTTAGAACCGACTAGTCGCTTCTAACGTAAACACCTCGGTTTTTCTTAATTTTTTTTTTTTTTTACTTTTAGAAGCGACTAGTTGCGTCTAATGCCCAAATTATTTGGCTCGAAATTTTCTCCACCAAAATTTCACTAAATATAGAAATTGGGACATTAGAAGCGACTAGTCGCTTCTAATGCCCAAAATTTTGGGCTCCAAAAGTTATCCGCCAAAATTTCACTTTGGGGATATTAGAAGCGACATTGTCACTTCTAGTTCCCCCTCTTACCAAAACGCCGTCGTTTTGATTGTGAAAGACATTAGAAGCAACTAGTCGCTTCTAATGCTCCTAGGGCTTTAAAACACCCAAGCCTCTCCTTTCCTCTCTATTCTCTTCTCCCTTTTCGAAAATCTCTCCCTCTTCTCCATTTCTCTTCTTCGATGTGCAGCCCCTGCCCCTTCGGCCCATCCACCTCCGCCCGCCACTTCCCAGCCCACCCCCTCCGCGCCGTCCACCCCTTCCTCCTCCGGCCCTTGCCCCTCCGTGCCCTTTGCGCCCTCCAGCCCCTGCCCCTCCGCGCCAAAATTTTAAAAAAATAATTTTGTTTTTGGCTGTTTGAGCATTAAAAGCGAAAAAGTTGCTTCTAAAGGTCAAAAAGTCGCTTCTAATGCCCAAACAACAATACTTTTGTATTTTTTTTTTTATAACTTTTTTGGACATTAGAAGCTACTCTAGAAGCGACTCCTCGCTTCTTATTTTGCTTCAACACATTATAAGCGACAGACCTTTAGAAGCAACTTTATCGCTTCTAATATTGCTTCAGAAGGTCATTTAGAAGTGACTTTTTGTCATTGAGAAGAGACTTTTATTGCTTCTACAGGCCTTTTGTGTCCTAGTGACATCGTACGATGCTTTATAACATCGTACAATATCATACAACATCCTACGATCCTCTACGATTCGATAAATTGACAATTGTATTTTTTGACAAGTTTATATGATATTTGGACAACTATATGATGATTTTTTTACTAGGCTTAGTTTTTGACAAGTTATGATTAGTATGTTACATGTTTGATTAGTTTTTGACAAGTTTGATAAGATTTCGATAAGTTATGATTAATTTGTTACATTTTATTAGTTTTTGATAAGTTTTTGACAAGTTTGATAAGTTATGATTAATATGTTACATGTTTAATTAGTCTTTGACAAGTTTGATAAGCTATGATTATATGCTACATGTTTAATTTTTTTTGAAAAGTTTGATAAGTTATGATTAATATATTACATGTTTAATTAATTTTTGACAAGTTTGATAAGTTTTTTATAAGTTTATGATTAATATGTTACATGTTCAATTAGTTTTTGACAAGTTTGAGAAGTTTTTGATAAGTTGTGATTAATTATTGACAATTTATAATGAAAAAGTACATGTTCAATTAGTTTTTTACAAGTTTGAGAAGTTTTTGATAAGTTGTGATTAATTATTGACAATTTATAATGAAAAAGTACATGTTTGCAGTTTTTGTTAGTGTCGATGGAAAGTGGCTGAGATTAAGCGACAAATGGGATTTGAGTAAAGCTCATACGTATATGATAAATGCTACAAAAGAAACGACATATGATGAGTTGATTAATATGATTTACCAAAATTCCAAGGTCGATAGGATGACGTATGACTTAAAAATTGAAGTCTCGTACACTCTGTGTACTGCTGTGTTGGCGTATGCGATCTTGGTGACCGATGATGATGTCGCATATTATATGAAACACAAATACTGGACTAAATTGCCTATTTACGTGAGCTTGGAACTGAAACAAATCATTTCGCCGATAGTTAACAACGTGGATCCAAAGCAAAGAGGAAAATAAGTGTTGAAGGTTCCTCCATTACTAGAAAAAACGGGATACGACTACGGCAAAAAACCGTAGTTATTTTGTTACGACTACAATTTTCTTCGTGTAGTCTAGTTCACTGTAGTCTATTCACTTTGCCCTTGACTACAGTTTTTGCGTGTAGTCTTATCTGCAATAGAAACTGTGGTAAAAAATTACAACTACGAATATAAAATGTAGTATTTTCATATACACTACATTGAAATGTTGTACTTTTTATAGTCCTGATATATTTGTATACATATATACTATTTTGTGCTGTAGTCTTTGACCGAAGACTACATATTCGAAATGTAATGTTTTGATATACACTACAGTAAAATACTGTAGTTTTTATATTATTGATATATTTATATACCAAATTGTGTATAAAAAAATATCAAATTTTAAAAAATATTCAGTACCAAATCCATAACCAAATCATTATATAAAAACATCTATAATTTAACCATAAAAGTCATAATATCATATATCAAAATATCCATAAAACAAAACGTTGGAGTTGATAACAGCCACTGATGTGAGTAAGGTATCAAAATTCGTAATAACGCCTAAAACAAGAGAAGAGAATGAATTTATGTTCAGCAAAAGTAAGCCATAACTATAATTAGCATAGTGAACATTATAAGAATGGATTTATAAATAAATAAGTCATGTGTTTGAATTACTTAGCGCCGCCGAGCATGCACATCATGTCTTTGTTGGAGCCGAGTTGCTTCATCAAGTTTTGCATACCGCTCATTCCGCCAAAATTTTTGAGCATATTCGGGGTAAGAGTTTGGCCGAGCTGTTGAGCGTTCATGTTCCTCGAAAGAGCGCTCATATCTCCCTTCTTTGGGATCTTCATGCCCTTCATTTTGCCCCAAACCTGGTCGAGCCGCCTGTACTCTTCGATCATGTCCATCACTTCTCTCGGGTGCCGACCCGACCCTCTTGCTAACCGCATCATCCTCGACTCGTTCATCAGCTTCGGGTTCGAGCTATCCAACCCTGCAACACAAATCCATCGAGAAATCAGCTAATCAGAATTTGAGTTCATCCTCTTTTTTCTAACAGAAACTCAAAACTAGATTAAACCCAAGGAAAAGAAAAACTGAAACAAAAACATGTTAACCATTCATAAACAAATGACCAGATTAATAAAATAAAAAATAGTGGAATATATATATATTTTTCAAAAGGTATAGAGAGCAGGAAGTATTCCTCAATTACATCATATGGACCGAGCGAGCACAATACTAAAATAACAAATACGATACCTCCCTTATCTAGACAAAGTATATTATTAAGAAACAAAAGAGAATCCAAAAATCAACAAAAGATAATCCAAAAAGAACAGGAATAAGTAAAGGGTTGAGTGAAAAGAAAGTTACCCCAGCCCATTCACCGAGGGTCTTGGAGTTGGGGACGGCAATGAGCTTGACGTTGTGGTCAGTGCAGAGAGCCATGATGAGCTTGTTGAAGTCGGACTGGTCGCAGTCCTCAGCCATGACGCAGAGCTGGGCAGTGTGCTTCTCAATGACCTTCGAGCACTCGCAAAGCCCGCGGACGAGGACTCTGTGGGCCAGAAACTTGCTCAGCACCAACTGTAGGCATGTCATCAGATCCATCGTCTCTCCCAACGCTGCTACTGCAGCAGCCGCCGGAGTATCCACAACTGGGGCAACATCTCCGTCTTTTCTATGGAAATAAATATATATCAGTTACAATCTCGCAAATAATTTTTTTGATCGATTTTGAACGTTAACAAGAATTTCTTTGATATCGACATGTAACAAGACTCATGGTATTTATTTTGACTACAAACATATGAAACATTGAGAACCCAATACCAGCTAGTATGACAAAATACTTAGTACAATGTTCAACAACTTTTGTGATAAGCAGGCTAAATTATCGATCAAGCAACATCATCGAGTTCATAGGTTTATTTAACAAAAAAACATCAAATTCTCACTTATTCTCTCTACTCCTAAAATTAGTAACCTGCCTGGTTCTTCCATGAACCCCTAGTTGTAACTATTTAGATTAAAACAAGTATGCGGATTCCAATTCAAAAGAAATCACACGAACAAAATCAATCTCACGGATCACCAGAAAAAGACATGAAACGAGAGGATCATATATCAGGGACTCACTAAAACCATTCTCAACGAGGTAATTGAAGGTGTGACCGTCGCAATTGTAGGTAAACTTATTGTTTGTGGCTGGAAGCTTCTGGAGGCACTGCGACGCGATGCTCGTGAAATATGGGCAGAGAAGAGAGAGCCACACAGAGACGTTGGATCTCCAGCGAGCGAGGATGTGGTTTCGTATCACGATGTAGTTTGATTGCTTTGCGCCTCCCACGACGGAGACCATGTTGGCTTCGATCTCCTCCTCCGTCAGCAAATCTACAGGGAATCCGACGGAGACTGCAATTAGGGATTCAAAGTTTACCTCTTTAACAATGTCCGCGTGGCAATTCTTCGCCATCGATGGGTTCGCATTCAGCTCGAATAAAGATTCTAACAAATACATACTGTTGGCATTTATGCCCACAAAGGAGATTTTTGATATTAAATACTTTTGTACTTGTTTTGCTTTGAAACTAAATAAAGATTGAATATCCATTCTTATTTAAGATTGTGTTTACGCATTTATGTCTACGCTCTGAAACTGTCATCAACGAAAGAAGTGCTAAGTACAGACTTGACAAGATACCTTCTTATGACTAGATTAAATAATAGTTCGCAATCTAAAGATCGATTGGGCAATTGATTCCTAGTAATGATTGTTAGAATGAATTAAACGATATCTTATCTTGTGATATGGAGAGTTGTGACTCTGTAAATCATTCTTGATATCTTAATGAAGATATTGAACAAGACCAGTGAAGTTTTGAAGTTCGAGAAAAAACCGTTTAATCACTCGAAACCTCAAACTCACATACGAGGGGTATTTTAGTAATTACCTAAATCCTGAAGTGAGTACATGTATTCTTGTAACACTTTATGACATTTGATTTGTCAATGGGCAATGGCTAAATGAAGTTTCATTGACCCGACGGTTGGTGTCATAATACTGTTTCGTTGAAACATGTGATTCACAGATATGGAATTTGTGTCGAAACAATGATAAGGCATTAGTATCACACCATGCTCTGTTATGAGAGTGTGAGCGAATAAACCAGGCCTGGTATTTATCGAATAAAGAATTCTTTGAAATAAAACATGTGACATGTTTAGACAATTCATTTTATGTTTTTCTCGTTCACAAATAACAGAGGACTTGGTGAAATAATAACTCAGGGGTAAAACGGTAATTTTACATTCCTCTGAGTTAATGATACACACAAAGGGTAATATCGTAAAATACACCGTGGACCGTGTGAAGAATAGTTTTGTCACATCAAACGAAAATATAAACGCATATGAACTTAGAGATGTTAAATATTGGTCCTTTAGTGGAATCGACTAATATTAAGAATTAAAAGCCGGAAAAAGTTTGTGAACTTTTGTGTCCGAGCTTTATTCTAAAGTTTCGTTCATGTGGGTCCATAAGGTCTCAATGATAGACTCTCGAACGAGATTTTGGTGAACAAGAAATGATTGATTTTCTCATTTAACGTAAATTGTGATTTACGTTAAGAAAATTATTTTCTGAGTAATTAAATAACTAACTGGTTATTTATTATTACATTTATTTCACGATCATATTATGTTATTATATTGATAATAATATAATTTGATGATTCAAATAAATAAAAGATGAAAATAAATATTTTCTCGTTTCGTACTACATTGATTAGTATGAAAATAATTAATGACTTGTCATTAAATAAATGAGATGTTCTAAATTAAATAAATATTATTTTAGAAATAAATCAAATAAATTTGGGAGATAATTAGGACAATATGGCCGGCCATAATAAGTGTTTTATGGGCTGGAAAAATTGTTTAAACTCATTAAAAAGAGTTTTGGGCTTAAGTTTGACTAATGGGTCTTAACTGGATTTTGACCTAACTTAAACTTATTCTCTCTAATATAAAAGGAGGCTCTCTCTTTGGTAACCCTAGCCTAATTTCGACCAACACTCAGCCAAACCTCTTCCCCCTTGTGCTTGAGAGGTTTTGGCCGAAATTAAGAGAGAAAGAGAGAGAGGAAAACTGTTTCCCGACAGCCCTTCCTTTTCTTTGAGTTTCCCCTTCTTCCCTTGTTCCCACGAAAGAGCCCACCCTCTTTGTCTCCTAAAAATCCCTTGAGTATTATCATTGACTCAACTTGTGGTTGTTTGAGTGATTTTTCTCTCCACAGGACCGGCTACTTTTGGAGGAACGAAGGCACGACGGATTTGAGGATCTCCTTGACGCGCGTGGTGTAGAGGATCGGCCGATCACTTGGACGTACACCGAGACTTGCTCTCGCAGATCCAAACCCTATGTAAGTGTCTCTTAAACGAATTGGATCTGAATGATATAGTGTTGTAGAATGATTATATTTATTTAGATTGTTCGTTTGCATGCTTAAATGAATTTATTGATATGTACATAAATTTGTTGACATGCTAGTTTAGATTTAATGACATGGTTATGAATATGTTAAAAAACGTTTTTAATATGTTAAATTGAATTATGAATTTCCGCCATATATAGATATGTTTCATAATTAATTAGGTTAATTGTTAACTAAATTCCAACAAATACCACATCAAACACGCCACAGTGAAGCTTAGTGAGTAGGTAACCTCTTTCAAGCCAATCCCTCCTATTATACCATAGTAACTCTACTCTAAGTAAATTAAATAATGTGATACCTCTTCTCATAACACTTGGGAATAAGGCTTTATTATTGAATAACGTTTATTATGTTCCAGATTTTTGCAAGAACTTAATTTCTTTTGGTCGTTTAGAAGAACAACTGTATGAGTTTAAAGTCAATAATGGTATTGAAATTTTTCTTAATGGTTGTTTTATTTCTAAAGCTCATCGAGTAGATTCTATTTATTATCTATATCCTAATGAGCCGACAATCTTGGACACTGAGGTGAATAGTGATTCACTCAGGAAGCGTAAGACATTTCATAGCGATGAAACGGATGATACATATCTATGGCACTTACGTCTAGGACATATTGGCCTAGATAGGATTAAGAGGTTAACAAAGGATGGTCCTTTGAAATCTCTAAACGTGGGATCTATGCCCACGTGTGAATCCTGTCTTGAAGGCAAGATGACCAAGAGACCTTTCTCTTCGAAAGGTCTAAGAGCCACACAAGTGTTGGAACTCATACATAGTAATGTATGTGGTCCAATCAATATTCAGGCAAGAGGAGGTTACGAATACTTTGTAACCTTCACTGATGACTACTCACATTTTGGTCATGTTTTCTTAATGCGACACAAATCCGATACTTTTGAAATGTTCAAACAATATCGGGCCTTGGTTGAGAAGAAAAGAGAGAAACAAATCAAAACCCTTCGATCAGATCGAGGCGGAGAGTACTTGTCTGATGAGTTCGAGGATCTTCTTAAAGAAGAAGGCATCCATTCTCAGCTTACAACACCTGGCACTCCACAACAAAACGGTGTGTCAGAGAGAAGGAACCGAACGCTACTAGATATGGTGAGATCAATGATGAGTTACTCATCTCTTCCTGATTCGATTTGGGGATATGCCTTAGAAACGGCAGCTCATATTCTGAACCAGGTTCCATAAAAAACGGTTCCCGGCACTCCCTACGAGAGATGGGTTGATAAGAAATCTGTTCTAAACCACATCAAGATTTGGGGTTGTCCAGCACACGTGTTGAGATAAAAGACTAGCAAGTTGGCTAGTCGTTTACAATTATGCCTTTTCGTAGGGTATCCCAAAGAAACAAAAGGGTACACATTCTATAGTCCTACTGACAAGAAAACGTTCGTTAGCACGAACACTAGGTTTCTTGAAGAATATTATATGAAAAATGATGTACCAAGAAGCAAACTTGTGCTGAAGGAGATGTTGGGCGAAGTAGCTGGTACTTCTCAAGATAGGACGGGTCCTACGCCAACAGTGGAAGAACCACACTCGGAATTTGTGCCTCCTACAGGTTATCGCAGTAACAGGATTGTACGACAACCTGAGCTATTGATGTACATCAGAGAGGCCTTCGCTGCACTCGCATACAAGGAGGAAGATGATCCAGTATCGTTTTCCCAAGCGATGCAGAGTTCCAAAGCAAACCTATGGCAAGAAGCCATGAACGTTGAAATACATTCGATGTATGTCAATGAGGTCTGGAAACTTGTAGATTTACCCGAAGGCATCAAGCCTGTTGGATGTAAATGGATCTACAAGAAAAAAAAGAGGACCAGATGGAAATGTTAAGATATTTAAGGCACGACTTGTGGCGAAGGGGCTCACACAAAAGGAAGGTATCGACTATGAAGATACCTTCTCGGCCGTGGCGATGCTTAAATCCATCCGCACTCTTTTATCAATAGCTGCCGCCCTAGATTATTAAATCTGGCAGATAGATGTCAAGACTGCATTTCTGAATGGAAATCTTGACGAGCGCATTTACATGGCTCAACCAGACGGGTTCATGGAGAAAGGCCAACATGGCAAGGTTTGTGAGTTGCTGAAGTCCATTTATTGACTGAAGCAAGCATCTAGATTGTGGAATATTAGATTCGACGAGACTGTGAAAAGCTACAGTTTTGATCAGTCATTAGATGAGCCATGTATTTATAAGATGATAAACGATGGCAAAGTGGTCTTCTTAATCCTTTATATAGATGACATACTACTCATTGGGAATGATGTGAGAAAGTTATCAGAGGTTAAGATCTGGCTGTCAAAACAGTTTGAGATGAAGGATCTTGGAGACGCAGCTTACATTTTGGGGATTCAGATCTTTAGAGATCGGAAGAACCGGAAGTTAGCGCTTTGTCAAGCATCTTATATTGATAAGATCATGAATTTCTTCAGTATGCAAAACTCCAAGAAAGGACAGCTACCTTTCAGACATGGAGTGCATCTATCTCGTGAGCAGTCTCCCAAGACTCCTCAAGAGATAGAGGACATGAGACACATTCCCTACTCCTCAGCCGTGGGAAGTTTCATGTATGCGATACTTTGCACTAGGCCAGATATTTGTTACACAGTGGGCGTGGTGAGTAGATTCCAATCGAATCCTGGACCCGATCACTGGGTTGCGGTCAAGCATATTCTCAAGTATCTCCGGAGAACGAGAAACTATATGCTTGCATATTCAGGTGATAACTTGAATATGACGGGGTACACCGATTTCGATTTTCAAGCGGATAAGGATTCCAGGAAATTCACATCAGGGTGTGTGTTCACCCTGAATGGTGGATCCGTGGTCTGGAGGAGTATAAAGCAATCTTGTGTTGCTGACTCGACCATGGAAGCCGAGTATGTGGAAGCTTGCGAAGCTGCAAAGGAGGCTGTGTGGCTGAGGAAATTCCTGATGTACTTGGAAGTAGTTCCAAGTGCCAACGAGCCCATTACACTTTACTGTGATAACAGTGGGGCCGTTGCTAACTGTAAGGAACCAAGAAGTCACAAGCGCTCAAAACACATCGAGCGTAAATACCACCTGGTACGAGATATAGTTCATAGAGGGGACACGACGGTTATGAAGATCTCAACGTTGGACAACCTTGCTGATCCCTTCACGAAGCCTTTAACTAGTAAGGTCTTCGAGTGACACCTAGAAGGATTAGAACTAAAAGATCATTCGCATCTCCTTCGAGTCAAGTGGGAGTTTGTTGGCATTTATGCCCACAAAAGAGATTTTTGATATTAAATACTTTTGTATTTGTTTTTCTTTGAAATTAAATAAAGATTGAATATCCATTCTTATTTAAGATTGTGTTTACGCATTTATGTCTACGCTCTGAAACTGTCATCAACGAAAGAAGTGCTAAGTACAGACTTGACAAGCTACCTTCTTATGACTAGTTTAAATAATAGTTCGCAATCTAAAGATCGATTGGGTAATCGATTCCTAGTAATGAATGTTAGAATGAATTTAACGATATCTTATCTTGTGATATGGAGAGTTGTGACTTTGTAATTCATTCTTGATATCTTAATGAAGATATTGAACAAGACCATTGAATTTTTGAAGTTCGAGATAAAATCTTTTAATCACTCGAAACCTCAAACTCACATACGAGGGGTATTTTAGTAATTACCTAAATCCTGAAGTGAGTACATGTATTCTTGTAACACTTTATGAAATTTGATTTGTCAATGGGCAATGGCTAAATGAAGTTTCATCGACCCGACGGTTGGTGTCATAATATTGTTTCGTTGAAACATGTGATTCACAGATATGGAATTTGTGTTGAAACAATGCTAAGGCATTAGTATCACACCGTGTTCTGTTATGAGAGTGTGAGCGAATAAACCAGGCCTGGTATTCATCGAATAAAGAATTCTTTAAAATAAAACATGTGACATGTTTAGACATTTCACTGTATATTTTTCTCGTTCACAAATAACAGAGGACTTGGTGAAATAATAACTCAGGGGTAAAGCGGTAATTTTACATTCCTCTGAGTTAATGATACACACAAAGGGTAATATCGTAAAATACACTGTGGACCGTGTGAAGAATAGTTTTGTCACATGAAACGGAAATATAAACGCATATGAACTTAGAGATGTTCAATATTGGTCCTTTAGTGGAATCGACTAATATTAAGAATTAAAAGCCGGAAAAAGTTTGTGAACTTTTGTGTCCGAGCTTTATTCTAAAGCTTCGTTCATGTGGGTCCATAAGGTCTCAATGATAGACTCTCGAACGAGATTTTGGTGAACAAGAAATGATTGATTTTCTCATTTAACGTAAATTGTGATTTACGCTAAGAAAATTATTTTCTGAGTAATTAAATAAATAACTGGTTATTTATTATTACATTTATTTCACGATCATATTATGTTATTATATTGATAATAATATAATTTGATGATTCAAATAAATAAAAGATGAAAATAAATATTTTCTCGTTTCGTACTACATTGATTAGTATGAAAATAATTAATGACTTGTCATTAAATAAATGAGATGTTCTAAATTAAATAAATATTATTTTAGAAATAAATCAAATAAATTTGGGAGATAATTAGGACAATATGGCCGGCCATAATAAGTGTTTTATGGGCTGGAAAAATTGTTTAAACTCATTAAAAAGAGTTTTGGGCTTAAGTTTGACTAATGGGTCTTAACTGGATTTTGACCTAACTTAAACTCATTCTCTTTAATATAAAAGGAGGCTCTCTCTTTGGTAACCCTAGCCTAATTTCGACCAACACTCAGCCAACCCTCTTCCCCTTGTGCTTGAGAGGTTTTGGCCGAAATTAAGAGAGAAAGAGAGAGAGGAAAACTGTTTCCCGACAGCCCTTCATTTTCTTTGAGTTTCCCCTTCTTCCCTTGTTCCCACGAAAGAGCCCACCCTCTCTGTCTCCTAAAAATACTTGAGTATTATCATTGACTCAACTTGTGGTTGTTTGAGTGATTTTTCTCTCCCCAGGACCGGCTACTTTTGGAGGAACGAAGGCACGACGGATTTGAGGATCTCCTTGACGCGCGTGGTGTAGAGGATCGGCCGATCACTTGGACGTACACCGAGACTTGCTCTCGCAGATCCAAACCCTATGTAAGTGTCTCTTAAACGAATTGGATCTGAATGATATAGTGTTGTAGAATGATTATATTTATTTAGATTGTTCGTTTGCATGCTTAAATGAATTTATTGATATGTTCATAAATTTGTTGACATGCTAGTTTAGATTTAATGACATGGTTATGAACATGTTAAAAAACGTTTTTAATATGTTAAATTGAATTATGAATTTCCGCCATATATAGATATGTTTCATAATTAGTTAGGTTAATTTTCAACTAAATTGCAACACATACCATAGGGAAACAAAGATGACAGCGACGCTGAGGACGTTGAAGACGGTGAAGATTTCAAAGATTTCGCGAATGATGAAGAGTATGATGAGTTTGTTGAGAACTTCAAAGTTCCTTCTGGTGACTACCATCCTGAAGTTAATCCTTGTGGAGGATCTTCGGGAACTTATACTTGGAAAGATCATCAATTCATGCAAGAACAAGTAGTTAATGAGAGAGAATATCGTGAAAACCTGAGTCAATCCTCTACAGGTAACTTATCGAATACTTAGAATTTGTTTGTGTTGTGAACATAACCGTTTACTGTAATAGATAACTCAGAAGACTTGTACTTGGGAAAACAATTAGAGAACAAATCGGAAATGAAGAAAAATATGCACATGTACGCCATGAACAATAATTTTGAATTTCAAGTTAAATCATCTTCGACAAAAAGGTGGTACGTTTTTTGCAAAGATGAGACTTGTACGTGGAAACTCAGGGGTGTCGTACAGTGGTCAGGAATGTGGTAGGTTGTGACTTTCGAAAAAGCTCACTCTTGCTTGCGTGTAATTAGCAGACGGTCCACGAGAACCTGACACGTGTTTAAAGACAAATATTCGATCAACTCAATGGCCAATTATTCAGCACGCAATATTAGAGAACAAGTGAAGACAAGATGGGGTTTGGACATATCATATTTGAAAGCACAGATCTAAGGAACTAGCTATTGGACTCGTTCGTAGTACACCTGAACAGTCGTATAAAATTTACATTCTTGGTTGTACATGTTGAAGCAAAAAAAACTCTGGTACGGTTACTTATTTTGTAAGAAACGGTGAAAAATTCAAGTATACTTTTTTTGCCATTGGGGCGTGTCTTAAAGTATTTAAGTATTGTCGACATGTTATATCTTTGGATGGTTCATTTTTGAAGACTACATACGGGGCACCGTTTCTTGTAGCAATTGCATTGGATGCGAATTCACATTTGTATCCAATCGCTTTTGGCGTTGTTGATAGTGAGTGTCATGAATCATGGACGTGATTTTTGTTGAATTTGAAAGAGAACTCATTGGTGAACGTACTTGATTTGACATTCATATCATATCGACATGTTAGTATCAGTCATGGTGTTGAAGTTGCTTTTTCGGGTACACCTCATGGTTATTGCTACCATCATATGCAGCTTAACGTCCAACACAAGTTTAAGACAAATTGTGGTTGCGGTGAATTGTATGAAGCTGTTTATTGTTTCAATAAGTGTTGTTCGAATCTCACTTCATACTACTAAGGCGAAAAGATGTCGAGATGGCAAAATATCTCGAAGAAATTGAGTTTGATCGATAGGAAAAGGTAAAATTCAATAACTTTAAATCAAATATTCATTACCTGAAATCTTAATTATTATGACGATATTATGACAAGTAACAACGCAAAAAGTTTTAATGCTAAAATAAGGCATGCGAGGTCTTTCCCAATAACGACGCTTCTTGAGTTTGTTAGATTGACGCTACAAAATTTGTTCTCCAAACGAGAAGATTGCGCACAAGTTAAACACGGAACTTAGACCAAGGTGGCAAGCTGACTTTGAGAATATGAACAAGAAAGTACAATTCGTGCACGCGTATGTGATTATGTTGTACCAATGTTACGTAAAAGACGGCGGGGGTGAATACGATGCAAACTTGCAAAAGAATACTTGCACTTGTGGAATTCCTCAACTTCTAGGTATCCCCTGCGAACATGCCATTTCATCAGCTCAACATCGTTCGGTGGACGTATACTCTTTGTGTAGTCATTTCTACGTGAAGAAAACGTGGATCAAAATGTATAAAGACGTCATCTATCCAGTTGGGAGTAAAGAACAATGGGACTTTCCGAAAATATTAAGAATATGAAAGTCTTTTTTTCCGTTGAAAAGAAACAAGTCGGTCGTCTAAAAAAAGTAAACAAGAAAAGCGAAGGATAAACCGATATCGATCTCAAGGTGAAAAAATCGTTGTAAGGCAAAAAATGCGGCAAATGCAATGGTTTAGGTCACAATAGAAAGACATGCACATGGCAAGAGTGGGAAAGGGGTTAAAATGAGTTGTAGACATGTTGAAGTTACATTTTGACAAGTTAGATTGACGTTTTGATAAGTTAGAATGACTTTTTGACAAGTTAAAATGAGTTGTTGACATGTTAAAGTTACGTTTTAACAAGTTAGAATGCCGTTTTGACAAGTTAAATTGCGTTTTGACAAGTTAAAGTTATGTTTTGACAAGTTAAAGTTAAGTTTAAACAAGTTAAAGTACATTTTGACAAGTTAAATTTACGTTTTGGCAAGTTAAAGTTACGTTTTGACAGGTTACAATAGAGTTTTTGACAAGTTAAAGTATGTTTTTTCCAAGTTAAAATAGAGTTTTTGACAAGTTAAAATAGAGTTTTTGACAAGTTAAAACATGGTTTGACAAGTTAAAGTACGTTTGTTACAAGTTAAAATAGAGCTGTAACATAAATAATATACACATAAAAACGTCGTAACATAAATAACATACAATAAAAGTATTTTAACAAAAAGTAAATTCATTGACTAACTTTATCTAAAAATAAGTCAACGCCCCACTTTTTCCTGAATGTCTTCATGTTCTTCGTTATGAGTGTGTCGATGGAGCTTGAACAAGAATATGATCAACGTATTTTACGACAAGCATCCCACAATTATCGCTACAATAAGAATAGATAACAAAGGTGTCAACATATAAGTTTTTGCACTAAAATTAATTATCAACGTTTACCTTAGACGTGACAGAGGGACAGTTTGGTCAACCAGCCAAGTGAGCTCATTAAGCTGAGTTCGATCTGTTGAGAGAGATTGATATATCATCAGGTGGTGGTTGAACATGTCACTCAAAAGCATTACTCATGGTAATGCGAGACTCCAATCCTATAGTTAACCAAAAAAAATTTAAGTACTTACAAACTTATTCTTGAATTACCTATCGTTAGAGTTAGATAGATAGAACTTTACCTGCATGAACTTCGTAAAGTCTGTTCATGTTGCTTCTGCTCCACTAGATTCTTCAGGCAGTCAAGAACTGTTGTGTCTACTTGGTCAAATCTACTTGGAATGTGAACCAGTGGACATTCTTGAAGTTGACGACTAAGATGATCTCCTTAGCTCTCGGCCAAGGTTTAATCTTGTTGTCTATGTATCCCGTATCGGCGTAATGACGAACTTATGATCTCACTCGACTTTTCGGATTCAGTCCCCAACTCTTTTTCCTTCTCTATGTTTGCCAGCTCTTGCATATATCTCTTGTATACGTGTTGAACCTATATAGTGTCCATAATTTGGACATCCTGACGATACCCACTTCGCTAACGTTGTCGGGTGTGACGCATATGCAGGATCGTGTTGATATGCTGCAATACAAACATATGATGAATATAAAGATATCTAATAAGCGCTAGTTGAACAAACAAAATCAATTGTACCTCATCGGCCAGCCAAACCCCGATGTCGATGATCGGGGCGAAGAACGCCGGATTCACATCCCTCGTCGCTAATCAAACATTATTCATATAGCGGCCAAAGTACTTCACCGTCCTAACCCAGATCACCATCTTGGCGTAGTCTTTCATGTTAGTCTCCTTAACCACCTTGAAAGAAGTTGTATGTTGAGTGTACTTAGGCTTCGTCGGATTAGTGAAGTCATCCCACTTCTTTGACTTCTGGAGTGGTGGCTTAGCTAGAGATTTGAGTGGCTCGCGCCGTTGACGCTTCGACGGTCTCTCATCGGCAAGACCCTTCATCTTTTCGTCTCGTTGCTTCTGAGACCTTTTGAATAAGCCTCTTTTTTTATCCAGGTAGTCGGAGATAGACTCCGAATACTCTCCAGCGTAAATGGCGATGTAGGCCTATTATCAGGGACATGCGCGAAGGGTCCAGGGGGAGGCGTGAAGGCTCGAGGGGGATGAGGCCTTGCTCTTCTTCTTTTGAGTATCAGGATCACGAGCTTGCGTAGTTGGGATGGGTCCCCCCGGCATCCACGTGACGTCCTAGAATACATAGTTCAGACGCTCCCATGTACGGATATGTAAATATCGTTAGTTAAATTTTTGATAAACTTTGAAACATTTCAAACAAACTTAATACCTGATTGTGCCGTCTACGCTCAATTCTATGGTGAATTGCAGTGACGCCACACGATAGAGTAGCCAGAGTCTGGAGTATCATCCCCAAGCTATGGCTGAATTGATTTCACATGCCCACCGTGATGACAATAGGGGTCATCATCGCTTGGCTCGGAGCCACAAGCTTGTGCACGAGGCTAACTTCGAGGAGCTGGAGGAGGCGAAGTTCGAGGGCTCCGGTGATAATGAGAGTGAGGACGAGGACGAGCTCTCGATTCTTTCGTCGGACGAGTTCCCCGAGGAGTATCACAGATATAATCCTCGTCATCGTCCTCGTCGTCGTTGTGGACGAGTACGTTTCTTTCCTCTGCAACTGACCGACGATGTTAATCTCTTTGTCGATGGTCTTCGGCTCCGCTGCATTGTCTCCTTCGATATCTATCAGATATAGAAATTTCTTCGTCTACTCTTCAAGGGTCTCAAAGGTATTCCTTTCTCACGCCCTTGGTCTTAGCATTTGAAGGACGCCTAACTGCAAACATAATAACAATGTTAAGATTTAATCGTAACTTTAAAGAACAATAATAAAATAACAATAATATTTACCGATTTATTTTTCAGGATCTTCTCTACGTCATTGCTAAGAACGACGGCAGTGCCTGACCATGAATGCATTCACGGCATTCGGTTTTCGACACTGGTTCCGAAGACTTGCCCAATCTCCGAGATAGTGTCGTATGCCCAATACTGAAAGGCATAAATATTCCCATTCAGTGTGTACTTCGTCTCTTTCTAGACAATGTCGGGCTTCTCTTCAACTTCTCTTCGAGGCCCTCGCGGTGATGGTTCAAATCGACTGAGAGCGATAGAAACGTCTCAGCCAAGTCATGTTTTTCTTGGGATTTGTGCCAACGAAAGAGATATTAGACATTAAAAACTATAAATACTTTTGTATTTATTTTTTTGCTGCAATATTAATTAAAATTAAATATTTATTCTTGATTAATTTTTTTTATGTATGTTTGAAACGCTCTGAAACTGTCATCAACGAAAGGGGTGCTAAGTACAGACTTGACAAGATAGCCTCTTATGACTAGTTTAAATAATAGTTCGAAATCTAAAGATTGATAGGGCAACCGAATCTGAGTATTGATTGTTTGAATGAATCAGAATATCTTATCTTGTCATATAAAGAGTTGGGACTCTGTGCTTCATTCCTGATGTCTTACAGAAGATATTGAACAAGACATGTGATACTCTGAAGCTCGAGATAAAACCGTTTAATCACTCAAAATTTCAAGATCACATACGAGGGGTATTTTGGTACTTACCTAAATCCTGAAATGAATGCATAATCGATGTGACACTTTTTATGAAATTTGATTTGTCAATGGGCAATGGCTAATTGAAGTTGCATTTGACCCGAGAGTTGGTGTCATAACGTTGTTACATTGGAATATGTGATTCACATATACTGAATCTGTGTTGAAACAATGTCAATGCATTAGTATCACTCTATACTTTGTTATGAGAGTGTGAATGAATAAACCGGGCCTGGTATTCATCGAATACAACATTCTATGAATAAAACATGTGACATGTAAAGACATCTCACTTTATATTTTTCTCAATCAAACAAAAGAATTAGTGAAATAATAACTCAAGGGTAAAACGGTAATTTTACATTTTTCTGAGTTATTGATCCACATGAAGGGTAATATCGTAAAACATTTTGTGGATCGTGTGAAGAATTGTTTTGTCACATCAAACGAAAAATAAACGCATATGAACTTAGAGAGTTTCAATATTAGTCCTTAACTGGAATCGACTAATATTAATAATTAAAACAAGGAAAATGTTATTCTAAAATTTCGTTCATGTGGGTCCATAAGGTCTCAATGATAGACTCTCAGACAAAATTTATAAAACTAGAACGATTGATTTTCTCATTGAATGTAAATTGTGATTTACAATAAGAAAAAATATTTTTTAAGTAATTAAATAAATAATTAGTTATTTATTACTACATTTATTTAATGAATCATATTATGTTATTATAGTGATAATAATATAATTTTATGATTCAAATAAATAAAATATGAAAAATAAATATTTTTTCGTTTCGTACTTGTTTGAGAAGTATGAAAATAATTAATGACTTATCATTAAATCAATGAGATGCTCTAAACTAATTAAATATTATTTTAGAAATAAATCAAATAAATTTTGGGAATAAAATTAATGAAATACTCGGCCATATTTGAGAATTAGGGCTGAGAATTAATTTTAAAAACTCATTTAAAGAATATCTGGTTTAAGTTTAATTAAGAAAACTTGCTCTCTCATTTATAAATAGGGTTTGTGAAACCCTAACCCTAGACCAAGTGATTCTCGGCCGAACCCTCTCCTCGACTCCCTATGTGTTTTTTGGCCGATTATCTGGAGAGAGAAAGAATCAAGAAAAATCGTTTTTTTTTATTCTTGATTCATTTGAGAGTTTCCCTTCCCTTCGTTGTTTATAATTAAAGAGTTCACTCTCTTGATCTCCCCAAAACCCGAGACAATTAGCATTGATTCTTCTAGTGGTGTTTGAGTGAATTTTTCTTTGCAGAAAACCGGCCAAAACATGAAGATAACAAGCGAGACGCAACGAGACTCGGATTAGCCTCTCCGCCGGCCGGACAGACTCCCACCGGACAGCCTACTCGCTGGACAAACGTGCCCCAAGTGCGCCTGAGCCACCACGCACGTCCAGCGCGCCTCCAGTCCGAGCCACCTCACCTTCCACGTGTCCTAGGCCACTGTCCACCTAGGCGCACAAGTCCCACACCTTCAGCAAGACGCAAAGACTCGCAGGCTCACGAGCGCATCTTCTCCGGCCGACCAGCAAGCAATCCAGCGAGACAGACCCTCAAGTCCGGCCAGGAAGCTTCAAGCAATCCGGCGAGCCTGTGCATTGTCCATTCCGACGAGACATTCCGATGAAAGTGATTTTTAACGAATTTTTTACAAATATAAAAATGTTTATAGGATTGCTAGATTTAATACGTTCAATTTCTTGACGAGTATGTTTAGAATAAATTTTTTTATGGACATATTAAATATTTTTAATGCCATAGTTATTGAATATGTTGAAATATGTTTGAATATATTGTAGATCTTATTATATAATTATGTCATATTTAGATATGTTATATAATATTGTTAATTAAACATTAATAAGTTTCCAACAGTTTTCTGCCACGACAAGCTGTAGAAGAATGAGAGACCTTCAACGCACTGGAGGAGCAGTTGCCACCTCGACTCAATGATTTTGTTCGTCGGTTGTCCCAATAAGTAACAGAGAATAAAGACCTATTCCAACAAACATAACATTACAATCCGATGATACGAATTTCAATAGAACCACTGAAACATTCAAACCTACAAACCTAAACATTCAAACTAGACCCAAAAATCCAAGACGCAAAAATCCTAAACATGAACACAAGGAAACGATTCAAACGCGAAATCACAAAACCCAAAAAATCGAACATAACCTAAACCTAAAACCTAGAAATATAAACATTCAAACGTGAAAACGCGAAACCTAAATCGTGTAGCCAAGATCCAAAAAGACCAAGTATAACTTAAACTTAGAAATCACCAATTCAGCCCTAAAAAAGCTAGACATTCAATATGATAAACGTAAAATTGAAGATTCATTTTTGGGTATTTGAAATCCTAAATACACGTTATGAACTACACAGACTAAATAAAGAATTCATGAAGAAATCTAAGAGAGTGTGGAGAGAGAAACAGTCATGAGTGAGGAGAGAGAAGTTTTGACAATCTTGAGTTTGGAGATATAAATATTTGTAAAATGTAAGAAAAATTTATTTTTAAAGATATTTCGTTTTGTATAATTTTAGATTAAGGGAAAAAAAAATTAGTGAATTTTGAAAAAAATAATAACGAATACTGATAGAGTACTAACTTGTGTCATTTATTTTGTAACTTTAAACTTTTGTTTATGCAATAAAATTAGAGAAGATAGGCTATTCACTAAAAAAGCTACAACCAAAACTAATACTGAAATTCTAAAACTCAATAAAAAATTAATTCTGTCTGGTACTCCTCCTATATTTTATATTAGCTTTGGATCCTCTAAATTTTCTACTTGACAATTAGTCCCATTAATTTCATCAAAATAAAAATCAAATTTAAAAAATTGTTTTGCCTCGTCTCTAGAAATACCTTGTCTTTCTATCTCAGTCATGCTGCTAAACACCGTACACTGAAAGTCATACATATTTTACATAGTAAATAAGTGTCTCGTGGCTTTATTTTTTTAAAGTAAGTGTCTCATATTACATAACACAATTTATTCCTTTCAAACTAGTGATGGGATTATAATATTTTGCTCAAAATTTCAACTCCATGATTCATGGGTTTTTTTACTGGGCTTTATGTTAATGTGTAACATCATAATGACTTCTTTTGTCGCCGTTCGGCCATTTCAATGGTGGATCTCATCTACATAACCTTCCAAACAAACTTGCATTTTTCTTATGATTTTAGGTAAATAATCACGATGCCATTTGTAATTTTGTTGAGTATGGCTATATAATGATTTTTTTTATGGAATATAAAGTATCAAATCTTGACATATATATTTTTTTAAAGATATAATTTTATGATTTCCCTATGGTTATAAGCAATAGACAATTGATTTATCAAGCTAATACATATTTAAGTACCAAAACAGCAACCGTTATAATAGATGTTGAACTCACTGTCAGATAGTAGACATCAATTTGTAATGTTTGGTGGGGCTAATTTTTTAATTTTGCAAGAAAGAGTACAACTTTTTCTATAAAAAAAAACAAGATGTAATCCATCAAATCTTTTCAATTCTTATATTTATAAAGAGATGTGATTTTAGGATTTCCCTATAATTAATAACTAGAGAAAATTAGATTAATCGCACTAATTAATTTTAATTAAAATTAAAAAAATACATCAAATCAACAAAAAAGACAGATGTCGAACTCTTTTTTAGAAGACAGTTAATTATATAGGAAAACACTTTTCTTTTTATATTTAATTTAATTTAATTATTTATTTTGTAACTTATTGTATTGGTGGAGACTGTTAGTACCTGCAATTCTCAGACAATGCCACACCGCTTATTCTCTTTAACCGAGAACCTCTTCATCTTTTTCTTCTTCTTCTTCGTCTTCAATGAACATGAATGTCGACCGGATCAGATTCGCAAACAACGAGAGACCTTGAATTGAAACCCAATCGTCGCTCAAAACCCGTCCTTTCTTCTATTCGGTAACTCGTTTTTTGTTCTCATTTATTTTTCCCTTTTCTTTCTCTCTCTATCTATCTTTCAAAAAGTAAAATGCTTTCTCTTTCAAAAAAGGAATAACCCACACACACACACACCCAAAAACAAAAACAGAAACATAATGGAGAGTTTTTGAGGCTATGATGACCTGCTTGTTCTTCTTCTCTGCTCTATTTCTTTCGCCAAAAGCTTTGAGATTGTAATTCACTCTTACAGTCGTACTCATCTGCGCGAACCCCTTCAGGTATTTATAATCTATGTTTCTCGCTCTTTCTCTCTCCCAATGGTTACTGTAGCTTGACTTGCTGAGATTTGATTATGCATTGTAAAAGATCATTGTTTAGCTAGTCTCAGACATTGATTCGTCTTCTTCGTCTTCCTCTTCTGTGAAATCTGTTATTTCTATATTCTAGATTCTTGCTTTGGAGTGCGGTTTAGATCTTGGTTTTTTGTGCTCTACTCCTCTGTTATCCCTCTAGTCTCAGATCTGAGATGCTATTGATCGCTTTAATTTCCATAACGGAAATCCAAGTCTTGTCTTTTTTCGTTTTATTTTTTTTATCTTGAATGTCTATAGCTTTGTTGGATATTAGCTCATTGACTTATTTTAAGTTTTTCAAATCCGAAGTTTAAGCTTCAGTGGAGTCAATTGTTCTTCTTTCCTTTGGATCTGCGTCTAGGTTTGATTTACACAATTATTCACGCAAAGCTCAATCACTGTGACTGTGATTGCGCTTGGGTTTTCACTTTGATTATTTTTTCCCTCTTCTTTTGATATCATACTCTTCCTCCAAGGAAACATGATAATGCTCCTTAGTGATCGCGTGACAATTGAAATTACAGCTACTTTCGAGTTCTTGATCTATATATCATTGAAAGCATACAAGTTTTTTTCCTAGGATAATTGCCAAAAATTGTACCTTTTGCCTTGAATCTAAGTTTTTCTGGTTCTGTTCATCTTTTTGTTATCTGGAATCAGATGCTTGAGCATTGATACCATGCTGAAGCAAATCCTGAGCAAACTCCCTCGAAAGTCCTCGAAATCAGACTCCGTCGATGGAGATTCCAGTGCCAACAACGATAGTAACAGCTCGAGCAAGTTTGGAAACGCGTTCCAGTGCGCAATCGGAGCGAGCTCTCTGACGAGCAAGCTCAACGTGGTGAAGAGAGTCTCCTCGGCAGTGTTTCCGGCGAGCATCACGTCTTCCTCCGGCGGCGGAGCGGACTCCGTCGAGCCACACCTCTCCTTTAAAGACATGGCGTCGAGCCAGCAAAAGCAGAGCCTCTTCATCGCGAAGCTCAACCACTGCTGCGACCCGGTCGCCGGAGACTCCGATCTCCGGCGAGATACCCTGGTCGAGCTCGTGGATTTCGTCTCGTCTGGGGCGGCGAAGTTCACGGAGCCCGCGATCGCGGCCATGTGCAAGATGTGCTCGGCGAACCTCTTCCGGGTGTTCCCGCCGAAGCACCGCTCTTCGGTCTGTGGCGGAGGAGAAGCGGACGGCGAAGAGGAGCCCATGTTCGACCCGACCTGGTCCCACATCCAGATCGTGTACGACCTCCTCCTCCACTTCGTGAGCTCGGCCTCTCTCAACGCCAAGCTCGCGAAGAATCACTTGGACCACGCCTTCATCCTGAAGCTCCTCGACCTTTTCGAGTCCGAGGACCCGAGGGAACGGGACTGCCTGAAGACGATCCTGCACAGGATCTACGGGAAGTTCATGAGTCACAGGACGTTCGTGCGAAAAGCCGTGAGCAACATCGTGTACCGATTTGTGTTTGAGACGGAGCGGCACAACGGGATCGCGGAGCTCTTGGAGATCTTCGGGAGCGTGATCAGCGGGTTCGCGACTCCGTTGAAGGAGGAGCACAAGGTGTTCTTGTGGAGGGCTCTGATTCCGCTTCACCGGCCGAGATCCGTCGGGTTTTACCACCAGCAGCTGACTTATTGTGTCGTTCAGTTTGTGGACAAAGATCAGAGGCTGGTCGGGAGCGTTATAAACGGGCTCTTGAAGTACTGGCCGGTCACCAACAGCAAGAAGGAGTTGATGTTCTTGGGTGAGTTGGAGGAGATCTTGGAGATGATAACCATGGCTGAGTTTCAGAAACTCATGATTCCCCTCTTCCAAAGAATCGCCCGCTGCCTCAGCAGCTCGCATTATCAGGTAACAGCGAAAGAATCGCCATCTCCCTCTATCCTCGAAACTTTTTTCGTATAAAATCTTAATAGGAACCACTTTGTTGGCAGGTGGCGGAACGAGCGCACTTGATGTGGAACAACGAGATCGTGCTGAACCTGATAACGCAGAACAGGCACGTGATCGTTCCGATGGTGGTGGGAGCGCTGGAACGCAACACCCGGACGCACTGGAACCAGGCGGTGCTGAACCTGACTCTGAACGTGAAGAAGGTTTTCATGGAGATGGACGAGGAGCTCTTCCTCGCTTCCCAACGTGACCTCGAAAACGCCTCCTCCACCTCAGACGCTGCCGCCGAGGCTCGCCTTCGAGCCTGGAACTCCCTCAAAAGTCAACTCTTTGATTCAAAAGTCAACACCGCCCAAACCCCAAGTCCTGCAGGTCTCGCCTCCGGTAAATTTCTCGTTCCCGTAGAGTGTTGAGTCGAGATCGTGTTTCGTAGGTCAAATTAGGGCTCCAAGCAAGTACTGGATGGGATCTTGAAAACCAAGAGAAAAGGGAAACACATCATTGGGTGTGTGTGAATTAGAGTGCATGGGTGTTTTGTGTTGAAATTTGTATTATGAGATGCCCTTGAAATTGCAAGAGGCTCTTTTTTTATTTTGCTTGCAATTATTTGTCAATGGAGCGTCTGTGATCTCTATTGTATATTTATCTTTTTCACCTCAAAAAGGTCTCTGCTTGTTTCTATATAATACACCCTTATATATATCTTCCATTAGTTTCATTTTTGTCAAACAATGGTGTTTCTACTTTGTACTTGAGAAATGTATTTCAGTCCATAGGCTCTCTCTCTCTCTCTCTCTCTCTCTCTCTCTCTCTCTCTCTCTCATCATTGAGTGACAAAAGCCTTGGGAATAGTTTAGGATTTCTGCAAGGCAAAACAAGGATGTGGTAAATTTTGGTGAGGAGAAACAATTGTATACAAGTTCCAATGGCAACAAAAAGAGTTGGAAATTTAAGGAATCCTAAGTCATGTTAAGGAATCTCTGTGGTAGATGACGACATTTCTACGGAATTATTAATTCGTCTCTCATTCGCGTAATTTACTTAATATATATGATCTCCATAAACCTACCATCTAACCACACCAAAAACAAAGCCATTTAATAAGCAAATTTGCTAATTTATATTATTTTGAGAGTAGATCATGTGTGATCATAAAATGCGACCATATTCCGGAATTCTCAGATTTCCTTCTCCTCCAACTATAAATATTTATTTTAATCATTTTATCGTTTGCTTTGCTTGGGATACCCTTTTTAAGATTAATTAAGGGTTTTATAATTTAGACGGTGGAAAACGGAAGAAAAATAAAAATAAAATTGCTAGGCATGAGTATGACCCCAATCTCATGGGATATGACCTTCCTTGTCCCATTTTATTAAATATTGTACATGTTCCATTTCCGCAACACCCATCAAATGATTGACCATTAAAAATCAGCTATGCTTCCCCACCTGTCACTACGAGACACAATATTATATCAATCTTTGAAAATCATTCAATTCAAAGTAACTTTTCGGATTAATTATAATTGGACTATGTAGACTATCCTCTATCAAGGGCTAATATCTTTCTTTTTCCTCCTCTTTGTCACTGCTTAGTATAAATTCAGCATATTCTAGTCAATATATGGGTGCTTTAATCTTTAATTAATAAAAAAGACGTATATTGTTTTTCTAAGCAATGTGTTAATATATAATAGGACTAGAAGAAACTATTATACATGCAATGCGATCCCTGGATTCTGAATTATGACGAAGTGACTTCCATAAGCTTTGAATTGGTAGCCCTAAAACTAATAAACCTATGTCATAAAAACTCTTTAATATTACTTACGTCAATATCTAATGACCGACTTATTTCGTTTTGTACTTAACTTAATTTACCTTTAAAAATAAAATAAAATAAAATAAAATAAGGATGTGTGGTCGTATACTCGATATGTAAATACTTTTGTTAAAATTAGACCCAAAAATAATTATAGATACCAATTTTTGAAGATTTTCGAAGATAATCTACCATATAAAAAAACCAAGAAGAGTATAATATAAGGCTAAGATTTGGGGATCAATAATGCTATAGAACCTCACGAAGAAATCACTCACTAATTTATGATTCTATGATATGCATTATATTTTACAAAATGTCATGTATTTTATTATTTATAAAGTACTAAAGAGCAGACCACCCACCTGCTACCATCATTTTGAGACAAGTACAAGTAGGTTACAAAATGCTAATAGTTTATATTGGATATCATCAATTATTAAACTATGTATGACAAATTTTATCCCATGATAATTTTTTAATTTGTGAGAATATTTGGTGCAATACGAAGCGGATAAAAAAGCATGTGTATGGACCCAGGAAGGGACAAATAGTAGATGGTCACTAACCAATGTCCATAAAATGTCATGAACCTGGAACCTACTTTGATCTTTATTCAATAGTCCCCATTCTTCTTTCAAAAAATTAAGAAATTATAAACTAAATTAAAAATTATTCTTCTCGGATTGGTTCGTTAGAGGAGTTTGTTGTTACTTGAATTGGCTTATTTTTATTAGGCAAGTCTCATTCAGTCTCGTCAAGATTTGTTGCATATCTTCCGCATGATCTTCTGCTTTAACTTTCGGCGATATTTCAGGATCTGATTTTATTCAGCGATTATTTCTTTTATCATGGCTGATAAAGGTCTTTCCTATTTCATGCTCGCGTGGTTAATGAGTAAGGATACTCGAGCATTGACCTTTCTTCTTTTGGCGATCATAAAAGCAGCAGTAGCCACCATTGATCTCCTTGAAGCTTTTCTCTAAATCTGTAGGGTTCCTAGACGTGAAAGTTGGCGGATTGGGAAGCTACAAGTTTAGAGAATTGCTGTGTAAAATCTTTTCACCCACTGTGAAAGATTTGTGTTGTTGGTGTTTTGATATTCTGTGTGAGTTCGTATAATACTCTACAAGTTCATTGTGACAAAAGAACACGTGTGAGTGTGTCTTGTGGATCTGTGAGTTGGTCACTAATTCAGGGGGAGGACTGAATTAGATTCTTCACTTCTTAGTTTGTAATTTGGCTTTGAGATTGTTGTTGGTTCATATAAGTCCATCTGTACTAAAAACTATTATATAGTGAAATCATTTCCACCGGGTTGTCACACCCCCCAGATGTAGGAGAAGTTGCTCCGAACTGGGTTATCAATCGTGTGTGTTCTATTTTCTTTACACTGTTCTTATTTCATCTATATTCTGCTCGTTGATTGTTACACACATTGTTATAACTTCTGTGTGTGACAATTGGTTGAGCGACTAACAGAATTTCAGAGTTTTTTTAGATTTAGACCCGAGTCAAATTATTTTTGTTAATCGACGATTGTAAAAGTGTAGTAAATTACATATGACTTTATCAGTAATCTCAAACTGATTTATATTTGCGTAGACTTGTAAAACGCATTTCAACTTAAACTTAATTTACGTTGTAAATTACATGAACCAAATTTATTTCTAAATGGACAATGAACCATATTTATTTTCAAAGTTATGCGAATTACAAAATCGCATATTGATTCTCATGAATCCAAATGGAACGAGGAGAAAATAAAATTAAATGACAAAATAACTCATTAATAAGTAAATGAAATATTCTATCCAAAATTATAAAATCTAATATAATTTAGTCAACTATATCGTATAAAAATTGTTTATAAACATCATAGTCAAATTTGGAAACGTAAATAAAAAGAATTAATGGTTGAATAATTAATTAAACAATTAAATTCAAAGTTAATTCATTACCGAATAGTTATCGTGATAAGATAAATTACTTTCCGAATTTATAAAATCCTACGTTATAATAGGAACAATCTAATTACTATATTTATAGATTAACTGCTGAAAAAAATTGAATTCATTCAAATATTAATTCAAAACTTTAACGCGAAATTGAAAATAACAATTCAAATATCAAATAATCGGCCAAAAATGAAAGCGCATCGTGTCAAATAATTACGTAAATTGACTTGACACGTAAGTTATAGCATCATTTATAAAAGTTACGAAACGTTGGTAATTTTCAAATTAGAAAAGTGAACGTTGACCATCTTGCCGAATTTTTGTAAAATAATACTTATATTCGTTTCAGCAGGGCTCGGTACCGCCACATTCCGACAAACTAACATTCTATCACCTATAGAGAGCTTCTTATTAACTATTACTTCTTTCTTCTTTTTTACTTTATCAGCATCTATTGACTACTCCCTTTGGCTCGGTTTGAATTCGGAAAATAAGAGAGAAAATGAAAATCAAAGGGAATGAGAATATAAAAGAAAACAAATAGAAAATGTAGAATGTATTTGGAAGTCAAGAAAAATAAGAAGGAATTGAAGGAAAATAATTAAAATACACACTAAGTGGTCCTCACACAGACACTTAGAATGCGCATTCTTCATCCAATTTTCTAAGGAAAATAAAATCTCCACTTTAATTATACACTTTCTTTTCCATCCTATTTTCCTTTCATCCAAACGACCAAAAGAAAATAGGAGAGATTCCATTTTCCTTTCTCTTTTCAAGTTTCAAACGAGCACTCGTATTTCATAGCTTAGAGTCCATGAGATACCAATTTGCATTTTTATTTCTGACAACCTGGAGAAACAATGGAAGATGTACTAAATCTTGGTCATTCATAATCAACACTATGGTATCTTTTTTGGAACCATCATCAATTCATACATCTCAAATCGTAATATCATTAAATATGTTCTGGACTTCGGTTGAAGTTGGAAAAACTTATTATCCCTGACGCTTAGCCATCCGACACGGGTCGTTCTCAGAAAATGTAAATGCAAGCAATGGATGTTAAAACTGAGGTCAGAAGTATCGAGACTGCGTTCACGCCATTGTTGTCAAGAAAGTTAAGACCCGAAATCCTCTTCACCGTATGCCCTGGTTTCCCAACCACCTAGAACCCAAATCCAAATCCAAATCCAGAAGGCTATCTATGTCACAGGCTATTTAATTGCTTAAATTATTTAAAAATTTAGCCAAGTTAGCCACCAAAACACATCACGAATTGGAAAATATCAAACTTATTGTTTTTTTATGTATATAGTCAAACTGATTATGTGGCATCAAATTCGTGAGTTTTTGTTATTTGTTAGCCCGTTTGTTCCCCCCCAGTATTTTAAATATATTTGAGAGTATTTCTAATTTGAAGTTTTTGTTTTCAAAATTTTGAAATAAAAAATTCTAAAATCAGGCTCAAAAAATAGGCGGTAGGGCTTTGAGTTATTTTAAACTTTTTGTGTGCATAAATCATTTGACCTTGTTATTTACACAAAATTAACAAAAGGTGGGCATTTTCACAAAGACCCTAAATTATTTAAAGGAAAGGATCACATACCTTATTGCGGACGCTGCAGAATCCGCTGAACTGTAATGTTGCCCCGAGAAGAGAGTCGATCATACTGCCCAGCAGTCCGGAGATGGCGGCAAGAGGAATTACGATTAGCTGTTTCAGTACGGAATCATAAGTGCATTTTGTGGTGAGAAACCCGAAGACCAAGAATGAAAGTCCGATGACAGCCCCTGCAGCCGCGGCCGCAAGAAGCCCGTCTTTCGTGACACCTCCGTTCGTACCCTTTCGAACAGGCTGGCCACAGACGAGGAAACGAACATTGTTATCTACTTTTTTATATAAGCATATATATCGTTATTCTTCCATAGAACCATATGAGAATACAAAATAATGAGGTAATCTATTTAGAGACCCGTAACTCTCCTTGAATGACGTTTGTCGTCTCTGATTCTATCTGTTTACAGACTAAGATGTAAAAAATTAATCTAAAACCGCGCGGTAAGTAATAACTCACTTGCGCAAATGACAAAAATTTGGAACATAATTTAATAATCAATGCTTCTCAAGCGACGCATAGGACTTAAAATGATTCAGATTTTCAGACAACACAATCGACCAACACTTGAAACCAATTAGCGCTAAGGCTCCAAACCCAGGTAGCATAAATTCAATGTACGGGAATGAAGGGGATACAGAACCATTCAGAGCACTAATCGATTGGGAATAACATACATCATATATTTTGTCACTTAGCTCTCTCTCCAAGCCTTAGTAAGAACTTATATTAGCATCTATCCCGTGTAGTGTTGCTTGAACAGTATCCATACGATCAAAGGCAAGAGCGGTTCAGGTACTAGTACAGTAACATACAGAATGCAAGCGATAATCATCTATGACCTTGTTGATCATCTACTTAGTTTCAGTTCAGTCCACCAACACTGAGCACAAAGCTCGGTAAATTCTACAATTACATAGATATAGTCAAAGAGAAAAGGATGAGAAAAATTAGACCTTAAAGGTTGTGATCAACCTAGGTTGATCATTGCTGAGAACACCAAGCTCAGAAGACCAAGTGTCTCCGTTGCAGCAAGAGTAGTGACCGATGACTCCACCGATCAGCGCCGTCACCAGAGTCGATTCTTCTGAGTTCAAGCACTTCGCTTCCCAACCAGAAACTATCCAAAAAGCAATCACCAAGCTTGTGGCAGTGCCACTATTTGAAAGAACTTGAATCCTTGAAAAATTCACCACCAAAACAAGGAACTTATTAGTTCGTTTAAACTTGTCAATTGAGTAATGAAGGACCTAATTTCATGGTTTTACCAGTTTCTCTGTCCACCTTCCTTGAAATCGGCATCAACGCGTCGCTTTTTCTCTTCCCCGACTTTGGTCAGCTTAGACGATGTGAAAAAGAACGCCAAAATCATTGCTCCAAATCTTCTCTAAAAAGAAAGCACAAGTCAAATTCGAAAACACTTTTTTCCTTCCCGAACACCTCATTGATATCACCACCAACCGAACAGCATGTTAGGAAGAGAAAAACCTGAAATCTACGGCAAGGTGAATCGACATGACGATGAATCCGGCGATTGCTCCGGAGACGTCGAGCGATTTTTTCCGATAAGCTCCGGCCGCGATGAGTAAAGAAAGCAGGACTCCGATTGAGGGTTTAACTAGAGTCATCGTCTCCATTGGAACTGGATTTCTTATTTCTCAGTTCCTGAACTGAATTGGAGAGAATGGGCGAGTTAGGTATAAAATGAAGTCAAGAAAGTAGAGTTGTAAATTGTAGATATTTGCATGAACGGATTTGGACTCGTAAAGCATGAGATGTGATGCTGAGTTTTTATTTTACTTTATGAAATACGGAGTGTTGTCATAAATTAGTGAAATTTAATGTTTAAAGGTACAGTTTGACTGAAAATTTAAAAATGATCCATTTAAAATAGACGTGGAATTTTATGTTGCTCGTAGTTTTATTTAAATCAATTTCATTTAATAATTTTCGATGATAGATTTTTTGTTTATAATCATAAAATTATATGAAAACTAAAAATTAGATAATTATAGAACATTTGAAACTCGAGGTTTACAAAGAATCACAAAAGATTTGTGAGATTTCCGAAAAAGAGATTAAGTTTGTTGTTTTTTTTGGGGAAGGGCCTAGGCTGGAAATCCAGCATCTTATATACCCCGGCTTAAAGCCGGAAAAAAAGTCTGGTACAGTGAAAAAAGTCTGATACAGAGATTAAGTTTGTTTTTGGTAACTTTTAATTGCATGATACTAGGTTTTGTGCATTAATGCATGGAACGATGTGACGGACTTCTCTAATAAAGAGAAATTTCTTTAGCGGCTTAATAAGTACTAAAATATCAAATTTAGACTTTTTTTATATACTTTTATCAATATTGCCCACGTTTTTCAAAAAAGAATGTATACTTCTATCTCAAAATTAGACTGACTTTTGACTCATTTTCGGACAAAAAACTCTTCAGATCTCTTTAAACCTCTTTTTTTCATTGATGAAATTAGATAAAATCCGATAGAAATTGATGAATTTTTTTTGTTAACGAAATCAGATAAAATCTGATGAAATAAGATGAAATTCGATAGAAATTGATGATTTTTTTATTATTTATTTACGCGATAAAATCCGATATGAATTGATGAATTTTTTTGTTAACGAAATAAGATAAAATTCAATGAAATAAGATGAAATCCGATGAAGTAAAGAAATGAGAAAAAAAATTTAAAATGATTCGAAGGGTATATTTGTCCGAAAATGGGTCAAAAATCTAGTTTGAGATAGAGGTATACATAGGAGGTCTAACTTTGATATTTTAGCGATTATTAAGCCCAATTAAAAAAAATTCTCTTAATAAACCACTTTATTAGCATAACAAAACTGAAAATATTTCGATTAGACCCTTAAACTTCCATTTTACAGCTACAAAATTAAACAAATACAGAAGTTAAGAATATAGTTTAACTTTGGCCTCCATATATAAATAAACTATACATACACATAATAACATATAATCTCGACATAAATACTTAATGTTTAGTCAAATTTACACTTATATACTCAATTTTTAAAAACGGTGAGGGAAATATTCAGTTGGCACCGTTCAAAATATTTTCATTAAAAATTAAAGTTTGTCACGTGTAGCGTTCAGATTGTTTGGGCATTTTAAACTTATATTTTTGTAGCATTTTTTTATTCCTTTTATTTTTTGATGTCGTTTATGTACACCAACTCAATAACCGCAATCCCTATTGGTTTGTCACGCGAGAACATGATTTCTCTTCGTTGGTCTCTTCTCCAGCGAAGGTCTTTAGAGGCGTGAGACAAAGACACAAGGAAAAGTGGGTCACACATATATGACTTCCAAAGAATCGAACTAGAGTTTGGCTTGGGACCTTCGATACGACCGAGGATTACGACACCGCGAGTTATATGTTTCGTGGGGATTTTTACGCACTTGAACTTACCGGACATGAAGAGCCAACTCAAAGGAAATTTCATGAACGGCTCTTCCACCGCTTCGCTTCTCGAGGAAAAGCTTCAAGCGTTGTCTAAGAATGTTTGTACAACCACCACCACCACTAGATCAGCTAGTTCGCATCACAAAAATCATCAAAGGCTCGACGATTCTCAATCCACAAAAAAGACAAAGAAGAAGCACTCTTCTGCGGAGAAACCGAAACTCAAAGACTTGGAGAAAATCGTGAACAAAATAGAGTTTGAGTGAGTGAACAATATTGAGAGCAAGAGATCAATTATGATTTCAGATGTGTAATTTGTTCAACTTAGTAGAATGCCATCTTAGTAGGGATTAAGGTTATTGAGTTAGTGTACATAAACGACATCAAAAAACAAAGGGAATAAAGAAAATGCTACGAAAACATAAGTTTAAAATGCCAAAGCAATCTGGACGCTACACGTGGCAAACTTCAATTTTTAACGAAATTTTTTTGGCCGATATCAACATAATGAAACTTCGGATATTTTTAGCATCATTTTTAAGCATTGAATACATAAGTATAAATTTGACCAAACATTATATATTTTTACCGTCATTAACTCTTAAAATATTGCCAAAATGCCACTTTTCTTTATATTTTCCTTCATTTTCCTAATTTTATTTTTAGTTTCCCACCAAATATTTTGAAAAGACCATTTACTTTTTAATTTTATTTAACATTTTCACTTCATCACTTCATTACTCTCGCTTAACTAATAAGAAAACAAAAACTATTTATTTGGCATTTCATTTTCTCTCTAAACTAAAATAAAATAAAAAATTACTAATCGAGACTATTTAAAAATTGAGACGAAAATGTAAAAAAAAAAATTAAAAGGTAAATGGTATTTTCAAGTTCTTTTAGTTGTAAATTGGGAAAATATATCATTACAAAAATGAGAAAAAACATAAACAGATATGTTATTTTGGGTAATCGCTTCAACTCAACTAATCTAAACGTTGTAATTGCATTTTGTCATCTCTTTTGAATTTCTTTGGAATATAGCCAATTCTAATAGAGTGACAGTTTTGTGAACATTAGTTTTACATAACTTTTCTTTATTGATTATTCATCATTTAATTATATATTCTAATTGGTTCTTTAGTTTTTCAGATTAAATATTTATTTTCTCAAATAGTATATTCTTTTTATATTAGATCGAATTTCAATTTTCGAATTTTAAATCTAAAATAATTGATAGCATTTCGAATTTGAATATTTTCAAAATAAAAAGATTAAATAGTATTAATTTTTGTTAATTTCATTGCGTAATTTCAGTTTTTTATTTTTAAACTAATTCGATTATAAAATATTATTGTAATTCGATTATAAAATATTATTGTAATTCGATTATAAAATATTATTGTTACCATAATTGTATGCCTTAATTTCAGTAATATACAGCTTTTAATACATTATTTACTGGACTTTTGAACGTTAAAAAGTTTAAATTCAGAAAAGATTAATAACTTCTCTTTCATAAAAATTCAGACGTCATTTGTTTTCCTTAAAGTTTTGGTTTTGGTTAATTTTACGTATATTGTTATTTTTGGTTAATTTTGTATTACGATATTTGATTTGGTTAATTTCGTATTTTAAGTATCCATCGTACATAACTTTTGAAACTTAATTATTTCGATTTACTTTTTATTCTTGATGAAAAAAATCAAAACTCTAGTATGTATTCGACAAACGATTTCATATTAAATCCTTCCTAAGTAAAAAATATATTTAATCTCTCAAAATTCATTTATGTCGGCGGCCGTTACGGATAGAGACAACCCGACTTCGGCGAGAAAAATGCGTTCGTGACGTACAAGATGGTGAGCTGCTTCGAGTTATTCCGGATTCCAGCTGCTGTGTTTTCGGCAGGGATAGAGATATAAAAAGGGGGTGAGGTTTTTTTTTAGTATTATTTTGGTTCGATGTCCTTAGTTTTGGTTGTTGTAGTGGTTTGATTATTAGTTTGCTTGTTTTCCCTAGTTGTTGGATTGATTTGGAGTTACAGTTAGACAGTCAGGGGTTTCTACCAGAAAAAAAAAAGTTATTGTGGAATACATTTCTGTCTAGACTCTGGTTAGTTTTTAGTGCCCGAATTTTGGGTTGACGTCGTTATGTGCGCGTTTAGGATTGCAGAAGATCTCATTTGAAGGACTTCGAGGGTATTCTTGTTAGAGTATATTTAGTCTGCAATTAGCACATCGCCTCTTTTGTTTCAATTCTACTATCTTCTGCAGGTCATTAGTATTTCAGACTTGTTAGTTTGTGTTTGAGGTTTCGGCCTCTATCAGTTTGCTTGTAAGGCTCTTGTCGTGATGTCTGTTTATTAATGAGAATATCTCTTTTAAAAAAACGAAGAGTGACATTCTCTTAATCTCTTTATTTATTTTTCATGTTCTCTAAGAGCATATATCAAACAACACAAAAGGAATTCATTTTACGTAGTATAGTTCTTTCATATTAATGAAGGATTAAAATTTTGGAAAATTGCACCAAAATATACCGAAATTGCTAGTTTTTGGGGAGTTCTAAAGCAAAAATTACTTGTCATTTCGGCGGGTTGTGTGGTCGAAATTTTCATGAGTGTTTTTTTTCTCGTCGTGCTGTCTATGAATGTCTTTTTTTTACGCTATAAGAGTAACAAATCGAACATTGGAAAAGATCTTTGAACCCTAAATTTTTCTCTTTTTGAGGAAGATGGAAATTGGTGACTCAAGAGCCCAATTTCCACCATTCAGTGTAATTTTGGCAACTCTATTCCTAAAACAACATTAGTTCGACGAAATTGTTGTGATTTCCGTTTCATGTTTTGCCCGTTGAATTGTTTCAGCTGGAGTACAAAATTCGGAGTTTTAAGTTGTGATGTTTTTGTATTATGTTGTTGAATGCAACATGTTTGTTTGAATGCAATTTTTTAATATTTTGAAATGTTGGGTTTCATGATCTTAAAGCACTGATGATAATTTCACATAAATTGCAACTTGAGACTAATGGATGTGTAACCAAAATTATTGCTTATAAGTTAAGAGCTATGGTGGATGAAGTGTTTTCTAAGTTAAACTTGTGTTGTTACTTAAAATTTGAAATGTTGGGTTTCATGGTCTTAAAGTATTGATGATAATTTCACATAAATTGCAACTTGAGATTAATGAATGTGTAACCAAAATTATTGCTTATAAGTTAAGAACTATGGTCAGGGCAAGTGTCAGGAAGGAGATACTTAGTGTTTGTGAATTGGGAGTCGATGTGCAAACCCAAATCGGAGGGCGGGTTGGATTTTCGCAGCCTTGACGATTAAGAAGAAATGGATTCCTACAGAGACGGGTAGGTTCAGCGTGAAGTTGGCGTACTCGGTTATCATGCGAGCTTCATTCGATCTAACGGACGAGGCGTGGAAGAGGATTTGGAAGTTTAAATTCAATATGCGCTCTGGAGGATTGGAAGACAGTTTTCTGACATCAACGAAGATTGGGATAAGCAACCAAGACTATGATTCGATGTGTCGTGTCGGCAATAACAGGCCAGAGACGGTGAAGCATCTGTTCTTTGAGTGTGAAGTGGCAACTAGGCTTTGGTTTGCGGCAAGGTGGGGTATTAAATGGAATGTCGACGATTGGAGATCGAGCCTTGACATATTGAGTGCGATTCTCATGCACAACGATGAAGTCAACGACATCCATGAAGATGATAGGTTTGTCAAGGTTTCAATAGCCACTGATACAGTATGGCTTCACAGGAACGCGAGAATCTTTAGAGGGGTAAAGACAACTATTGCAGACCTGTTGCGGGAGTGCAGCAGAAGCTTAGAGAAATTGAAGGTAGTGTAGGTGGGACTCACATTGCTGTTCCGCGGGTAAACACTGTGATCAATCAGTCTTGGAAACCACCTAACGAGAGAACAATGAAAATTAACACCGACGCGAGCTTAAAAGACACTTGCGCGGCGATAGGGCTAGTAGCCAAAGATTCGGAGGGCGTAGCTAGAGAGAAATTTCTTTAATTATATCTAATAATTACTAAAATATCAAAATTAGACCTCTTATGTATACGTCTATCTCAAATTAGACTTTTGACCCATTTTCGGACAAATATACCCTTCAAATACCTTTAAAAAAATTTCTCATTTATTTCCTTCATCGGATTTTATCTTATTTCGCTAACAAAAATAATTCATTGGATTCTATCGGATTTCATCGAATTTTATCACGTAAATAAATAAAATCATCAATTTTTATCGGATTTCATCTTTATTTCATCAAATTTTATCTGATTTCGTTAACAAAAAAAATTCATCAAATTCTATCGGATTACATCGGATTTTATCGCCTAAATAAACAAAAAAATCATTAATTTCTATCGGATTTGATCTTATTTCGTTAACAAAAAAAAATTCACCAATTCCTATCAGATTTTATCCGATTTCACCGGATTTTATCACCTAAATAAACACAAAAAATCATTAATTTTTATCGAATTTCATCTTATTTCATTAACAAAAAAAATTATCGGATTCTATCGGATTTCATCAATGAAAAAAATAGGTTTAAAGAGATTCGAATGCTACTTTTGTCCAAAAATTGGTCAAAAGTCTAATTTGAGATAGAGGTACATAGGAGGTCTAACTTTGATATTTTAGTGGTTATTAGGTACATTTAATAAAATTTCTCTAGTTAAATGACTGTGGAGGAGCAAGATTAATGTCGAGTTAGCGATGAAGGCAGAACTGAAAGGCTACGAAATGGCGGCCAGACTTTGCTATTTCTATAAGTATCTGAAGGCTGTGATCGAAGGAGACAACCAGGCGCTGAGTCTATGTCTCCAACAGAAAGGGGAAAGTTCATGACTGGAGGATGATGGTCCGATTCGATCAAGTGAAAAATGTCCTGAATTGTTAGAGTTTGCTGAGGTCATGTGGACCGGTAAAGAAGGAAATTGTGTGGTCATGAACTTGCTAAATGAAGCTTGCAGGCCCATGTTTCAGATATGTGTATTGTCGGGGATTCTCCACCCCCTGTGCAGAGGGCTATTTCGACCAATTCCACTTCCATTCTTAGATTATTCACTCTCTTTTGCTCCAGAGTTTGGACTTTGTGCAATGCCGGTGCAGTTTTGTTTTTCATGAGGCATATTTTTGTTTTCCTTCCTTCTATTTTATGTCATATTTCATTGAATGATTCAAGCACATAAACATAATAAGTTCAGATTCAGGCAGTCCTAAATCGATAGGAAGGATCAAACTGTAAAATTCTGTCTGTATTACTCATTTGAGGTTTCCTTTACACTCTAAAACAGGCCATGAAACACAAAAAAACTTGAGAAAATTACCTGAAGTATCAGTAATAATTTGCTCTACCTCGTCTCCCTCTTCCACGGCCTCGTCCGCGTCCTCTTCCTCTTCTACCACCTTCGCCGTCCATACCAGGACCCTCATTTCCATCTCCTCCATAGTTGAACATGCTCATTCTGATATCGTCACTTCTTCTGTTATATGGACCCTGTTGCACCTGAATAAGAGCGACAAAAACATCAGACACTTACATTATGTTTGGTCCTCACAGAAAGAGAACAGGATACTAATGAAATTTTATGAGAGATGGAAAATTAAAATGATAAAGAAAATAGTTAGCCCTTATAGGAAACGAAATATTTGATTAAAAATAATTATCTTTAAATCCAAACTATGTTGTTATTTTCAGTTTATAATTTGTCCAATTACAGTAAATCACAATTATATAATTTTATAATTTTTCCTTCAATTTTTTAAGGAATGAAAAATTGATTTAGAAATGGTAGGTTTCAGGAATATATTTTCCCTCGAATTTTGATTTGCTTTCACTTTTTAGCTTCTACCAATCATGCCCTCTAACAGTGCTTTTTTCTTCTCATTTTCCATCATACCAAATAGCGTTATTAGACAGTTTTCAGGATAATAATTATATGAGAAGTTGGTGTTGCAAAGAATGCTAACATTTGATTCTTCGAGATCAAATTGGCTCTGAAGCTGCCTCGCGAGTTCTTCGTCGTAGCTCATGTCTTGAGACTGATATTCCGCACCTGACTTTGCCCCAGCTTTTCTCCGCTCCCATTCGTCGAGGGTGAGCATTGAACTATCTTCTTCTTCTTCTTCCTTTCCCTTGTATCTTCTACCTCCGAAACGCCGTTCTTTTGGGTTTTGGTAGCTCAGTTTCTGTAGGAGTTTCTGCGAAGCTGCTTGGTTTTGAACTGGAACGGATTCAACCACTGCAATGAAGCCCAAGGACTCGATAACAATAGAAACTAACAATTAAACAAAGATAATTGCATACAGAGGACACAAATATTAAAATGAAAGCAACATGTTTATACTTCATGCTTTTCTGAGCATGGACCTGTGTATAATACTTGTCCAATTCATGTATATATGACGGTCCACCTTCTTTTGGCCTTGATTCTGAGCTGCTCGGTTTCTCTTCATTTCTTTCAGGAATTGGAGCTGGTTTTTTGGGGTTATCCGTTTCATATGCTCGATGTCTACCCTTTTCTGTGCTTTGCCCAATCTCTGCATATCTTTCAGCAACTGGAACTGGTTTCTTGATCTCCATTTCATATGCTCGAAATCTACCTCTTCCTGCACTTTGCCTAATCTCTTCATTTCTTTCAGAAACCGGAACTGGTTTTCTGTTGTTCTCCATTTCATATGCTCGAAATCTACCTCTTCCTGCGCTTTGTCTGATCTCTTCATTTCTTTCACCAACCGGAACTGGATTTTTGTTGTTCTCCATTTCGTATGCTGGAAATCTACCCTTTCCTGTGCTTTGCCTAATTTCGGTATTTCTTCCAGCTGCAGTTTGTCCACCCTTCTTGGAACTAGAACCAGCAAAATCTGCGGTTTTTTGAGCTTCGATCATAAGTTTTATCAACAGTGTGTCAAACATCTTCATATTTTCCTTGTCCATATAAGGACCGTTAAAGAATTTGGTCAGTAGGACTTCGCCCATACATGTTGGCTACAATATATAATTTATTCCCTCCTTGGATCTCTTTGTTATAACCAGTTATATCGGGTTATGTCTTCTACTCTTATTATTTCCCGGTATTATTTGAGGAAACCACCTTCAAAAGATGAATTTCAAAGATACTAAGCTTGTTCAGAAACATCCCCAGATACACCTATTACCTAAATTAGTGACGATCCCATCAGCTACTAGCTGGATCTACGATTCCTTGTTGGTATAATAATAATAAATAGAGAAGGATACAAGGAATTAAGCTCAGTCCATTTCCAAACTTCCTTTTCAATATTACTTTCTTTGGGTCATTAACTGACTTCTAACCATTAGCAAGAACAAGAGTTACAAGAAATGTAATATCATATAACGAATGATACGATAAGCACGCCTGGGTGACCTTTAAAAAGTTCTTGACACAAGACATATAGAATTTACCTTGCATCGTTAATGGACGGCATGGCACACCTACTTGCAACTTCTCAAATGGAGGAGGACCAACACCATCACTCTCGTGGGATGGCCTCAAAGACCTTGAGAAACCGGAATATTTTTTGTTCAGCTGCCATTCTTCATACAGTGATGGAACAACACCTCCGATCAAAGTTACCACTTTTGGGTTCAAACATACTATGCCACTATGCATTGGAATTTTCTTTTCCAAGCGAACCTGGCAACAGAGACTAGGCGCATGAGGACTCGAACAACCCAATTCACGAAACACTGTTCATTAGAGCAAACCTCTAAAGCAATCAATAAGTTTAACCGATACTCCAGCTCCGAACTATACAATCTTCTTTTATATTGATAATATTCTACTCTCCAGATAGTCCAACCATCCACAGCTGAGATAAACCAGCATGTTCTTATCCACTTCCTATTTCCAGATGGAAGGTAATCCATGTTTTTTAAGAGACATAACCTTATCATATTCCAAGACATTAACTTAGCCTAGTTAATACATCCAATCAAGTCCAGACTCCAAATTTCAAAGTTCTCTGGTAATGATTCAGTATCTACAGCCCTGGTTTTTGTTTAGAAAAAAAGTATAATGCTACTTTTACGAACTATATTGAGTAGTATGCAATGCTACATGAACCAATGTACTCACTAAATCTAGATACAATTAATGCGACTCGTGGATCAAGATATATACCAACCTACATCGTTCATACTATTCGTTCATAGTTTAACAAGTCTCTATTACGAATTTATTGACCCAATAATTTATCAACAGAGAAAATAAAATCTGAATGACTTTCACTTAAAGTAAAAAAAAAAAGATGTTTCTTGTATGCAGTTCTGACCTTAGTCCCAGGCACAACATCATCAGGTATAGAAGGAACGTGAAAGTACTCAATCGCAGTTATCTCTGAGACTCCATCAGTGAGATTAAGCCTCAAAAGCCTTCGTCCACCGCCTGAGTTCCCAGAAGATTCCTGTAACTTGCTCTTCGAAATGTCTCTGACCGAAGAAATCTGGAAAACAAACAAACAAAGCAGAAACGCACATAAAAATATTATCTCTTGCACCAATGATTTTCCCGCGCTTTCTTGGTAACCAAGCACGAACATGAAAGCGTACCTGGAGAACTTTGGGGCCGTGAAGATAAGCGGTCTTCCGTTGAGCCGCCGACTCGGGCAATGACTTGGCTCCAATTAAGCTCATGTCTGAATTCTTCAGCTCCGACTCCAGCGAGTTGAGAACGGAGGCTGGATCGTCGGCGAGAGCGGAATGGATCATAGCCATGGCTTTGACTTGGTCCCAGTCTCTTAAACACCATCCTCTGCTTGTTAAGGTTTCGATCAGAGAACCTGAATGGGAAAAAGATGAGCCAACCTCCATTGATTTAAGCGATTGGGTTTTAGGGTTTGCCTATTTCTGTAATCAGAAAAATATGCGAGATATTCGAAATCGTCGCCGAACGGAGAAGAGAAGAGGGAAAGACTGCCAGCTGCGCGAGTTTCCTCAGTAGTTTTCTTGGTATTACTGTCGTTCTGAAAAGAAAAAAATAACTCCATGTCTTAGGCGATATTGTTCGTTTCAATTTGTTGTCGTTCATAAGTGATGTCGTTTCTCATCTCTACACTAATGATCTTTTTAAACGGCATGCCTTTTGTTTTTTAAGGGCAGTTTCGCGGCGGGTGATGCGGGTGGAGTTCGAACTCACGATTTTTTTATTGCAAATTGTGTGATATAATTATTAGACTATTTTAACTACCATGACATGCTTTTTGATATTGTCGTACGTTTTCATTTTTTCAGATCCTCAAAATATAAACATTATACTCATCTAATTTTTTAAGAATCGCGACCAACGTCAAGAAACTCCCAAATTCGGTCATAAGCATTCGTCCTCTAATCACCGTGTTCATCACTTTTAAGCAGACGAATTGTAATTCTATTCTTTTGTCATCGATACTGCGAGCTAGTTCTATGCCCCGAAGGACCGCAAACGCTTCTGGGAGTTGAGGAAAAAAAATCCTTAACTAGAGAATTTGAAAGACTATATATCATAAGTTGGGTGTGGTTTCAAGCAATCACTCACTCCAAATCCATCATAATCGAGTAAAATCAACATTAATTGAGATGATATTTTCTCTCGTAAAAATCTATTCGAGTTGTTTCAAGATAAGTGTGATAATTTCACAGCATCTAGTTGCAAAATCCTTAATAAAACTTCTTTAATAATGAACAAATAATTACACGCTCTTTTTTTATTAGTGATTTTTTATTAAGAAAAAAATTGTTAAACCTAGTTAAACTTCTGTATTTGAAATTTCAGGAGTTACTTACGTAAACATTAGAATTTCTATAGTTAAAATAGTTAGTTCAGCCATTTTCAAACTTATGAAGAATTTGATTGAAGTTTTTAATTGTTAATAGTGAAAATGAAACCCATTATTTTCGTGATCACAAAAATGTGTATTTAAAGTTTTTATTAGAAAGATAACTTTTTTAAAACAAAATTTTGGTAAATGGACATAGATTACAACCGTAATGTGATTTTGTTTAACGTTTCGTAAAATTTTTGTAAATGATACGTGTCACTTTAATTTACACATTTAACTTACTATATACCATTTAAATTTTCAGAATTATTATGATTAAAATTTTCTCAAAATTTGAAAAATATCGTTAATTAATGTAGATAATATCCTATAATTTTGGAAAACTATTTGACTCATACATTTATGTAAAATTAATGATTTTCATTCATTTTTTGCCGGTTTTAATTATTTTTTACAGCTTCATATCCATTATATAAAACATTTTATATTGCCAAATTTTAATTCTCCATTTACACATTCTCGTTGTTCATAATTTTTTTTCAAATTCTCCATTTACATCGTCCACTATTTATGCTCGTTAATTAATATTCAATTTGCACTAAAATGAATTTTGTTCCAACATAAATTGAGTTGAGTTTTACAACGTAATTGAGTTTTACACCGTAAATTGATTTTTATAATGTGAATTGAAGCTTTTTATCGTGAATTGCATACTAATTAACAAAACACGATTTTGATTTTTTTTACTAGATGATAGAAAATCAAAATTTCATACAAGAATCGAAATCAAAATCAAAATATGAAAAAGACGAACGAAGGACGATGAAATTTTTTATAAGCTCCATCCTCAGCGCCACCATCGTAATAGTTTGGAGTTCGAATTTGCCTTCTCGACGTCTCCATCATCGGCGCTTCCGCCACCAAATCCAACTTTTACTTTCCTCGGCGCCTCCATCGTCGGTGCCGCCGCCACCAGAGCTAACCTTTGCCTTTTCGGCGCTTCCATCGTCGGCGCCGCCGCCACCAGAGTCAACTTTTGCCTTCATTGGCGCCTCCATTGTCGGTGTCGTCACCACCAGAACCAACCTGTGTCTTCATCGGCGCCTCTATCTTCGGTGCCGCTGCCACCAGAGCCAATTTTTGCATTCCTCGGTGCCTCTATCGTCGGTGTCGTTGCCACATGAACTAACATGTGCCTTCTTCGGCGCTTCCATCGTGGCGCCGCCGCCATTGTAGCCAGCCCAGCGTTCACCGCCGGAGTTCGTCTCCGCCTTCCTCGGTGCCTACAACGTTGGCGGCGCCGCCGCCGAAGCCAAATCGACATTCACCGAAAATGAAATGTTGCAGAAAACCGAAGTCCACCGAAAGATCAATATATTGCAGAAAAAAAAATTAACAAACAGAAAATAAATATCTCATACTACCAGATCCGAACAAGCACGACTAATCGGACCACAACGGAATCAAATTCCCTCGCATTTTCTTGCGAACCAAAGATTAAGTAGAAACTATAATTTTTAGAAAAAGAGTATAGAATAAAAAAACAGAATCATATCTTGTCTTCATTACTCTTGCCAAGCGTAGAGCAAACATTGAGATGGACAACACTCTTCCGACGAAGGAATTCAACGCCATTGGTTAGAGTGAGAGAGAGTTTCAAAGTCTCGGTCCGATTGTCAAGACCTAGATAGAGAGACGTAACAATTAACAAAATGTCAGTTTTTTTTGCGTCTAATATTTTCTTTTTCCTTCTGTCTTGAGTTTATCTAATGATGAAATATTTTGACGACTCTTTAAGCACAATTAACACTAATATATTCATTTTAAATTTCATTAATCTTTTGGGCGGAATTTTTGTTTTGGGGTAATTTTGATACGATTTTTTTGTTAATTAAAAGTGTAAACATTTACAAAAATTTTACCAAACTTTAGACAAAATCAAATTACCAAATTCATAAAGGCCTATTATATAACCCTAACCTTAAACACAGTTATTTTTAAAATATTTGAATAACAGCTAATTTTGAAATATTACAAAAGTGTTGTTTTTGTAATTTCTCATATGCTGACGTAATTGTCATTTTGGCCCTAAAAAATAATAAAAATATCGCAATAAAAACGAGGATGATAGATGCTAAAGTTCAAAACCATCGAACATAAATTCATAGTACTATATACATTGAAGCTTGTCTAAATTACCCTTTGTTTTTATGCTTTAAAGGGTCGTATTCAAAATCTGCCAGCTGATAATTCATAATCTAACTACCCTTTGTATAATTGAGCCCATAAAATCAATCGAATGTATTAAATGCACATAAATTTAGGTGGATGTGAAATTTGGCTCTATTAATAAACTTAGAGATTTTCATGTGGTTGGCAAGTATTTAGCAATCACGTATTCACATATACACATGTGACATGTTAATGGTGTTTTGATGAAATCATGAAACTATAACAACTCAACACCCAGCAAATAATTGTCATAATAGGCGTAGAAGAAAAACGCCGAGCTGAGTTGGTGGATCTTGGACTAAACGAATTCATCAAAAAACAGTATGATTGGACTTTTCTACAAAAAATAATTTACGAGGAAGAGAAGACTATATATATAATATAATTTACGAGGAAGAGAAGACTATATATATATATATATAAGCATATATAAATATAGTATAACATCTTTATAAGGCCTGCACTCGCGTTTCTTAATAAATGTTCATTTCAACCACGATGAAACATTGTATTATAAAATAGCCAACGTTTCAAATAAATTAGTTTATAATAATTATCTTAAATAAACCGTAATAAAATGAGTAGACTACTTTTAATTTATAGCAAAATCAGTTACTAATCGTAAGAGAACAGATTAGTAAAAACAAAAAACAAAATATTAACACGTCATCATTATTAGCTATAAAACTAAAAAAAAAACCTAAAAAAATTGGCTATATAGCATGTTCAAAGTTTCTATTCGTTATATAAAGCAATTTTACTTTTGAAAATGATCAACGTTTTATAGAACTCGTGTAAATAACCTTAAGGCTTACAGATCATGTCAATTTAAATTGCTAGTTTACCACAAATGTCATTGTTAACAACGTAAATTAACATGACAAGTTATTAATAAAGTCATTTACACGTTAACAAAACATTGATCATATCCAAAATAACAAACGTATATAGAGCTTCTATATATAAGGGAGAAAAAATAATATAGCCTTATGAAACTTTAAAATTGCAAAAATAGCCATACATTTGGTATAATTAGTTTATAGCAATAAACTGAAATAAACCGCTCAATATGACAAATATACCCCAAATAAAAGAGAATATAAAATCGAAAAACGTGTAGGTATTAATCAAATTAAAAAAAACCCGAACAATTTGAAATAATAACGTTAAATAGATAAGTTGAAATTCAAAAGTAAAATACCAGACAAGTGGTTAATCAATGAAAAATTAATTTGTCTATTAGCCAAGATATAAATGAAAATAAAACAGTTATGAATAATCGCTATATAAACTTAAATAACTTTAACCAATTATTAAAAAAATTGACGTTTAAAATAAAAGAAAACAGTTAATAAAAAGGAAATGTCATAATTGGTAAAACACATTTTTTCATTATGCCTCGTCACTACAAAATAGGTATAAATTAAAAAAAAATGTTTGGGTATAACACAATACCAAAGTTTCATAAGATTATTTGGTGCAATTTTTCTATATATAATAACTTTGGACATTTATGCCATGATAAGCAATACATCAATATTCTTATCGTGAGTAAACCTGGCCTACCGGACCGGACGGACCGGTCCGGTCCGGTAGACCGTTATGGTCCGGTTCTTTTAACCGGAATTGGTCCGGTCCGTTAAGGTAACAGACCGGACCTTTACCGGACCGGACATTCTGGTCCGGTCCGGTAATAAAAAAAAAGAAAAAAAAGAATTAAAGAAAATAGAAAGGGATTTTTGGATGGATCTAATTGTTAGAATTTGTTTTTAAAGGTGTTAATTGTAAATACTCTTAATTGAATTAAAGAAAATATAAACTCCTTAAAATTTTAAAACCGCCCTCCTTAAAAACCTCATCGACCCCTGGAAAGGTGCGACGATGAGGAAAAAGAGTACCTTTATTGAATTTAAATTGAAAAAAAAGTTTCCCGAACAAGGGTCGGGAGATCCCTTTAGTGTATTACAAATAAAAGTAATAATCGTTCATGTGAAGTGTACTAAAATCAAAATCAAAATCGTCTAAAATGTCGAAGCAGTGAAATGTTTCTTGAGCTCGATTCTTGTGGAGAAGCCAATTTTTTCCACAAGTGAGTGCTTCAACCATCTCTGATTTGAGACTACATCTTCGGTCGTCGATAATACGTCCCGCACTACTGAACGCCGCCTCGGAAGACACTGTAGAGACCGGAATAGTTAAGATATCTTGAGCCATTGTGGACAAGATTGGAAACCGTCTACAGTTTTGCCTCCACCAGTGAAGCAAGTCAAGGCGCTCGTCGTCATTCCTCACCCAATCGTTGCAATCGTACTCCATGATCTCGGGATGAGTACGAGGGTGGTCTTGGCTTCCTCTTGGCGTGCTTCCTCCAGCATCTTGTTGAGGAGAAGGACTATATGCGGGAGCGTTGGTGAAGACGTTCGCGTATTGGTGCCTCCTTGCATATTGCGACTGTTGAGTTTGGGTAGTTCGGTAATGCGGAAGAAGTTTCACCTCGTACACCCTGAAAAGAGAATAAGAAGCATCTACGATCCTTCGTAGATCAAGTGAGACGTAATCTTGCGTACCGGAAAACCGTAATCTAAGAAATTTGAAAAACGTTTTAAGTCCACCAATTTTAGTTCGAACATCTAGAATGGCTCCAAAACCAAAGAGTAATGGAACCTTCCCAGCGCCCCAATACTTAAGAAATTTAGTTTCCATGTCTTGAATACAAGTGCTAAAAATGGGATCTTCCCGGTATTTTTCAAAATGTGTAGCTAAAGCAGTCATAATATGGATTCCTAATTGAGAAGTCGGTGAATAACAAGCGGAAAGATAACAAGTTTCTTTACAAAAAATATCAAGAAAAGACACAAATGATTCAGCCATGCTAATATCAGAAGGGGTTAAAGATCCTTCCCCGAGTTTGTTGTTTATAAAGGCTACATCTACATCTACATAACGGGGTGATAAAAAGTTGTTCAACATTAGATAGGTTGCGTTCCACCTAATCTTGTTATCTAAATGAAATGTTCGTTCTTCTAATAAGTTATGTCTAAATCTTTTTTTAAGTTCATCAACCCTATCAGTTGAACTGTTTATCCAACTAATAAAACATATTTATTTTATGGATTACAGGTTCGTAGTTAGCGGCTCCTGCTTGTACTATTAGGTTGATTATGTGTGTCGCACAACGTTGATGGAAAAGTGTTTCATCTTCTAAACGTGTTTTTAGTTCCCTAATCATGGCGCTGTTACTAGTTGCGTTATCTAAAGTTATAGAAATTATTCTATTCTTTAAATCCCATTCTTCTATAACACTCATCATTATATCTAAAATGTTTTGGCTAGTGTGATTTTCTTCTATCCTAGGAAATGCAATTATACAATTGTTTAAATTCCAATTGTCGTCTATGTTATGGACTACTACGGACATGTAATCAGTTTTAGCTTAACCGGACCAAATATCGGAAGTTAATGCTACACTAAATTTTCCTGAAGCAATTACAGTTTTTAGTTGTTCTTTTTCTTTTACAAACCATTTCAAAATATCGGAACGTAGCGCCTTCCTAGACATTATTTGAACACCGGGAATTAAATAACTTAAAAAGCGAACAAAACCTTTTGATTCTATATGACTAAATGATTGGTCGGTAGAAATAAAATATTCTACTAAACTAGTTCTAAAAGCTTCGGGATCTACGTGACTTACAACGTCTGAAGAACCGGCGGTTTGAGTTCCCGGGCAACTCTTTTGGTGCTTCGTTAGTAGAGACGTCCTGCACCGTTGATTGTGAGCGCTAACGAGCTTCCCGCAAGCGTCGCATTGTCCGTGTCGTTCGCCGTTGTAGTTCACCTCCGTGAAAAAGTTCCACATCGCCGAACGGTGCTTCCTTTTGTGTAGTCGTGGTTCGGCGAGGGGAACATCGAGTCGTTGTGGTTGCTGTTGACGGTCGTCTTGTTGTTGTTGGTGTTGACGGGCTCGTTGTTGTTGTCGTTGTTGCGTCGCTTCCCGTTGTTCACGTTGGCGTGGTCGGGGGATGGTATTTCGGACCTCCCCGGTTCCTCCACTTCCTCGTCCGGCTCTTCGGTTTCGTCGCCGCCTTCATCTTCTTGTTGTTCCAAGCGTTGAGACAACTCTTGGTACACTTGGTAGGCGTCGGGTGGTGAAAGTTGAGCTTGATAAGCCTCTTCGGGATTCATTTCGGGTTGAAAGGGTGGTTGTGTGTTTGGAATTTGGGTGCCAAGAAAATCTCTAACATTTGGGGGAACGTAATTTGGGTTGAATGAGTAAACTGTATCATCATTTTCTTGGGAGTAATTCAACCAATTTCTTTCAAATTGGTGAACTTGTGGTTCTTGTGAACTTCTTCCCCTCCGATCTCGGCCTCGGTTTTGGGATGAAGAAGCCATATGAAGAATTTGATTTTTGAAAAAAAAATAATTTTGTGTATCGAAAGAAGAAGGAGTTTGAATTTAAAAACCGTAAAGAAGAAATAGAATAAAAGCGAAGTTGTAATTAAAACAAACCTTGAAATATAAAACCGAGCTTGAGAAATAAAACCGAGCTTGAGAACTAAAAACCGAGTTTGAGAAATAAAAATCGAGGTTGTAGAAATTAAAATCGAGGTTGTAGAAATTAAAACCGAGATTGAGAAATGTTGAGAGAATTTTGAGAGATTGAGAGAAGTTGAGAGAATTGGTGTGAAAAATGTGAATGAGGAGGAAGGTTTATATAGAATTCGGAATCGGGGGTTAAAAAAAATAAAAAAATAGGGAAAAAAAGAAAATAGCCGTTGAGGGGGGAGGGTAACGGTAATAAAACGGCTATTTTTTTTGGGCCGTTGGATTTTACATCCAACGGCTCAGATTAAAAAAAAAAAAAAAATTAAGCCTTACCGGACCTTACCGGACGGACCGGTCCGGCAAGGCATGGTAATGGACCGGACCGGACCGGTTCGTTACCCTTAACGGACCCTTAGGGTCCGGTTATTCGCTTACCGGACCGGACCGGACCGGTCCGTCCGGTTCCGATAAGCCAGGTTTAATCGTGAGTAAAAACCATTATATATTGTGCTAATGCCGGTGAAAATTAGCCTGGGTTAATCTCAAATCCGTGTAACTCGAAATTTATAAGTTTAACTTTGAAACAATCTTTTTTCAAAAAAAAAAAAAAAAAACTTTGAAACAATCTTTCTTATGTTAAGAAAAAAAAATCACTCAAAGTATCTAATTGATAACTAAGTTATATTAAAAATACAAAAATCACTTTAGTGGCAGCGAAAATGAGACTGAATTCGAACACCGCGGGATGGGAGAAGTGAAATCCGCCAAAAATGCCGTCAAATGCTTCAAAAGTGATTATTTAAGAGAAATGACAAAAATTTCCATCTTAGTTCATGCTAAGAAAAAGGTTCATGTTTATATACTTTGGTATCTAAAAATTTATTAATTAACTAAATCAAATAATTATCTTGTATATGTCATGTCTTGTCTCTTGCACTGCACGAGGTAAGTACAATAGCAGCCTGGCTAAATTAACAATGGAGAGACATTGATATCATCATGCTATCTATTTTTGCACTCTCTTCGTCAAGTTGAAGATAATAAAAATAAATAGATTAAAACAACTTAAAGCATATTACTGGTCGCATTGACCCAGCGAGTCTCATAATCAAAAGGACGTATGTAGTGAGGACATAAAAATAAAATATTAGAGAATTGGATATATTGGTTTCACTTATGGAATGTCATTCCGTACCTTCATTTATTTTCTACCATATGAGTTTACGAACCAACCTATGTAACAGATGTTTATTACATCATTATCTTGTCGTACAAACATTTCACCTTTTCCTATTCATTTCTTGTGCGAACATATAGTTGTGTGTGTATATATAAATATTAACATATCAGGAGTAACAAAAATACGTGGAATTCGTAACATTTGATACTACATTCGCCGTCCTATGATATACTATATACTGACAGGACCACCCATGTGCATGACTTAATTTTTGAAGAAGGTACATAAAATAAAATCTGTTCGAACGACATTATTATTTGGAGATTTTTCTTTTAATCTAAAAATCTAGAAATATATAAAATGATTTTTTGCTTGCACAATATCCGAGAATAAATTTCTTGTTGAAAAGTGAACAAGAATACTCTTTCAAAACATTTTAAACGAAATTTCATATATCATTACAAATATATTTTATTATATTTTAATTTATTGGAATTTATCAAATTAAAATAAGCAGAGAAAATAAAAATTCTTTTGTCATTGTAACCAAACATACATTTCTAAAAGTGATATAACCAATGCTAACCACGTTAAAAGTATTATTATTTCTCGTATGTACAATTTTACCAGATATTTTAGACAAATCATAAGCTCAGTTTTTCTTAGAACTCGTATGAAAAATATAAAGCATTTCAAGAATCGACTAAGATATTTTGAACTCGAGAGTCACATTAAGAACTAAGATTCTTGATTTTCAACAGTACCAGATGCAAGATTTGGTTCGAGATTATGAGAGTACTTATTCTTTTCGAACTATTTGAAATAATTTTTTCGCAAATGACCAGTCTTACCACAAAAATAACGTTTTATAAATTCAGGTTCGGACTTATTATATTTATCTTTACGTTTCTATCTATTATCATTATTGCATGACCTGCACTTAACAAACATTTAGATCCGAACATTAACTTTTGATTTTATAATTCAAGCTCTCTAATTTTAAGTGTTGAACAAATATATCATAAGTAGAATTGTATAGAATATACTTTAAAATAATATATTATATACCTAACATTGTATAGACACTACAACAAAAACTTGATACCACAACGCTTATTTACAGTTGTAGAAATCTACCACAATGATTATTAAGCGTTATGAGATCCTGGTTGTAGAAGCTCCCACAACACTTAGCTAACCGTTGCGGGAGAAGTAATTTCCCACAACGTTTAGTATCCGTTGTGGTAGCTTTGACGTCCCACAACGCTTACTATCCATTGTGGGAATCCCATGATTTCTAAAATATCTCGCCGCAACGGTGTACAATTTCCGATGCGGCCACAACGGTTGATATATCTGTTGTGGGAAATCTCGCCGCATCAGAGATTGTACACCGCTGCAGCGAGATTTTTTTGAATTTTTAAAATTTTCGCCGTGGCGTGATCTCTTTCAACGGATATTTGAAACGTTGTGGGACAAAATTTAAGATGTTCAAAAATTTCGCCGCAGCGAGAGAGAAATCTCGCTGCGGCGACTGTCAACAATATTATCGAAAAATTGCAAAATCCGAATTATCAAAAACTAAACAATTGTGAATGTACCTGATATACCCAAACTGTAACGTCCAAAATATAATATTTACATCAAAAAATCAAAATCAATCCACAAATAATCTAATCATCACATTTTATAAACGTTTGAATATAAGTTACTCATTCTTCTCTCAGTCTCTCTAAATCTTCCGGCGTATATGATTTCCTACTTAGTAATTTTACTATACCTCCTACAAATATATCACGCATATACGATAACATAAAATACCCGCATTTCGTGTTTCCGTACTGTCTTGGAGCTATGCATTGCTTGATGTAATTTGATTTCCCGTTACGATTGGAGTCTTGGTGCTCGAGCTTAAAATCCGCACACACCCTATATGAAAATCATAAAAAAAAACGTTACAGTCATACGTACGTTAATTTCTTGATGGGAAAAGAAATAATTACATTATTATCAATCGAGTTAGATCGAGCGGTACTTTCTTTCTCAATGGATCGAACAACGAGGCATTATCTCTCCAAATGGCAATAACAACGAGCATCCAATGTGTATTTATGTTATACTACATCAAAACTAATTGATCGATCCTACAATTCCGCATATTGTTCCCAACATCCTTGACTCGTTTAGACAAAAAAATCATCTTCGTTGTTTGTTGAAATGTGAGAACTTGCACTCGAACCGACAAATAGATAAGTGTAATTTTTCTTGACCTTTTCTAACCTTGAACGTAGATAACTATAACAAACAAAATCTTAATTTGATCAAGACACAAAAAATTAGATAATAATGAAAGAAACATGTAAAATAAAAATTTACTCCATATATATCAATATTCATCCCGCGAAATAGGAACATGCTCTCTAGCAAAGACACCAAAATAACTCAACAATTAGTCCCCCGCTTTACTTATTGGTTGATATTTTTCATCAAATGATAACGATATCTTTCTACCTAAAGTTTTGACTTTATTAACTCGACTCATAAGAGTATTTCTTCGTTTTTTGGATTCCTCAAAATCTACCCATAAGAGTCTTCTAACTTTCTTAATACTATTTTGTTAGTACTAGTGGTAGTAGATGACACCGAACCTAGTAAAACACAAATTAAAACGCAATTTCAACAACAATACATTATACCCAAAAATATTCTAATTCAATTTCAACAAAAAATGTTATAATTCAAACTCACATTAACATGCTAATTAATAAATTATAATCCACCCTCACATTAGCATTATAATTTATACACAATCCACACTCATACCTAATTTTTTTTAAAAAGAAAAACATACATAAGGGAGGCCGGAGAGAGTGGAGGCCGGAGAGCGGGCGAGAGACCCCGAGAGGGATGGCGTGCGGGTGTGCGGACGGAGAGCAGGCGAGAGTGTGAGAGGGCGAGAGAGAGGAGGGCGGGCGAGAGGGCGAGAGAGAGGAGGGCGGGATAGAGGGCTAGATAGAGAGAGGGAGGACGGGTGAAAGGGGGAGAGAGAGGGATGGTGGGTGAGAGGGAGAGAGAGAAAGGGATGGTGGGCGAGAGGCCGAGAGGGAGAGGAGAGGAGGTGGAGGCCGGAGATAGAGGACAAGAGAGAAAGAGAAGAAGAATGAATGAAAAATATGAAATAGAAAGGTCAAAATATCATTTTAGGTCGAAAGTTTTTTGGGCGAGAACTAAAAAATTCGAAAAACATTTCATTTTAAATGCTCCCACAACGTTTAAAAATATATCTTGTGGGACCTCGCCGCAGCGATGTACAAATCTCGCCACGGCGAAATCCCACAACGGATGTTTTTAAACGTTCTAGGAGATTCTTGCCGCAGCAAGGATTCAACTTCGATGCGGCGAGATGTTTTTCCAGAAAAAAGGGGTGGTCCTTGGAGTAATCTCGCTGCAACGATGAAGAGATTGTTCTGCGGCGAGACCCTCTGGCTGCAGCCAGGATTTTACTTCGCTACGGCGAAATGTTTTTCCAAAAAAAGTGTGGTCCTTGGAGCAATCTCGCCGCATGATGAAGAGATTGTGTTGCGGCGAGACCCTTTGGGTGAAGCCATGATTCAAATTCGCTGCGGCAAAATATTTTTTTTAAAAATGTGGTCCCTGCAGCAATCTCGCCGCAGCGATGAAGAGATTGTGCTGCGGGGAGACCATCTGGCTGCAGTCAGGATTGAACTTCGCTGCGGCAAGATGTTTTCCAAAAAAAGTGTGATCCCTGGAGCAATCTCGCCGATGCGATGAAGAGATTGTGCTGCGGCGAGACCATCTGGCTGCAGCTAGGATTGAACTTCGCTGCAACAAGATGTTTTGCCAAAAAGTGGATAGTCTCTAGAGCAATCTCGCAGCAGCGATAAAGAGATTGTACTGCAGTGAGAACCATCTGGCTAGACAAAATAAAGAGATTGTACTGCAGCTAGGATTGAACTTCGCTGCAACAAGATGTTTTGCCAAAAATTGGATAGTCTCTAGAGCAATCTCGCAGCAGCGATAAAGAGATTGTACTGCAGTGAGAACCATCTGGCTAGACAAAATATGAAAGATGAGTCAATTCGTTGTCCTTTGTGTGCAATGTGGAAATCATAGACATTTTCCAATTAAGATTGTTCGAAACCATTTGTTTGCACATGGAATAATAACGTTGTATCAAATATGGTTCTACCATGGTGAGATTTTTTGATCTACAACGACATACAAAAATGATGTTGACGAAGATGATGTTGATGATGATATGAGTGGAATGTTGAATGATTTGGAGGACGATTTTGGTGAAGGGCTGGAATTATTTGAACGATAATGAATGATGTGGAAACACTGTTGTACGAAGGGTGTACAAATTTTTTGAAATTATCATTATTAGTAACCTTATTCCATTTGAAGGCGTTAGATGGAATAAAAGTTCGAATAGATCTCAATGAGATGAATATTAGGAGCATTTTGCATGCTCAAGAGGGAGGAAAAAAATTACCACCGGCGAAATACACTCTACATCGGAATGAGGAGAAGAAGTTGTGCAAATGGTTCGCATCTATCAAAGTACCCAACAATCATTCTTCAAACTATAAGAGATTTGTATCTTTAAAAGAGTCGAGACTCATTGGGATGAAAACTCATGATTTTCATGTGTTACTACAACAAATATTATCTCATGGTATATTGTCAAACGATGTGAGATTTGCAATATCCAAGGTATGTGTACTCTTCAACTCGATATGTTCAAAGGTTATCGATCACGTTCGTTTGGATTACATGCAATCAGAGTTAGTGAAAACTTTGTGTATGGTAGAAAAGTTCTTCCCACCTTCGTTTTTTGACATCATGGTTCATTTAACCTTTCATTTGGTACGTGAAGTGAAATTATATGGGCCCGTGTTTTTAAGGTGGATGTATCCAATCGAGCGTTACATGAAAGTATTGAAGAGTTATTTAAGAACTACAAAAGACCGGAAGGGAGCATAGTTGAAAATTACATAGCAGAAGAGTCTGTTGAGTTTTGTATAAAATATTTAGCTAACGCAGACGAAATTAGCATGCCCAAAAACTTGAGTTTTGATTCAAAATCCTTATCTACAAAGTATCTTTTGATTGCACTTTATATTTAGTTAAATCCATAAAATATGTTTATGTAACCAAGTTTTTATGTGTATGTATTTATTCTAGCGTCGATCGCAAAGAATAGGAGCGAGCCTCTCTTCACGTGTTACACAACGTTTTTGGCATCATACCATTTGTGGATATTCATATGAATGAATTAAGAGTGAATTATCCAAAGAAAGCAAGAAATGAAAAACCGGCTTAGGAAACGAATATTTGAGGAGTCGGGACATTCTTCTACATTGAGTAAATTATCTGGCGGACCTTCCTCAATGGTTACCAGGTATACTGCATGGTCTATTAATGGTTTTATAAAGAGATAGAGATAACAAGCATCCCGTTCAAAACTCTGGTGTTACATTTTATGCATGGCATTACATGTTTCGTCGGCCAATGATAAGAATCCAAAGCAAGGTTTTATGAACTACTACAGATACATCGAAGACATATGAGAACTTGGTTATTGTGGGTTACGAGTCCCATTATTCAAGTACTACCGGGTAGACAATAATCACGTTAAAGTTGACAAGGATGGAATTACAATTGTCGACTTTAGACGAACCAGTTATGAGAATGATTCAAATGTGTTGGCTCACAAGCAAGTCAAGTGTTCTACGCTTCGGATCCTGTCAATCCGGAGTTACCGTTAGTGGTTCATATGAAAGTGAAAAATATTGATGAAGACGAGGACAAAGACATGACAAGTATTCCTCCATTTACATCCGGGTTATCACCTGTCGACGAAGAGATTGATGATTTTGATGATAATGATGTTTCTCATTTATTTCGTAGGAATATTGATGTTATTTTGTTTGAATAATGTATGATTATAATTTTTTGTAATATGGGAAATTATCGAGTTAATAATTCAAAAGTTTAATTTGATTTTTGGAGATTTTCGTGCGGCAAAGGGTAGAATTATTTGCAGCAGTCGTGACTAAACTTAGCTGCAACGTGGACATTCTTTAACAGCAAATTCAGTCTCTTGTTTTTTGAATATCGCTGCAGCGAAGAAGGATTTAGGCTGCGGCGTATCGGCCTCGCTGCAGCTCAATTCCTTTGTCGCTGCGGCGAGATTCCAAAATAAAAAATAACATACTCTCGGTTGGAATCTCTCCGCAGCGATGAATGAATTGAGATGTGGCGAGGCTCATAGGCTGCGACACGTTTCCTTTGTTGCTTCGGCGAGATTCCAAAATAAAAAATAACATAGTCTCGGTTGGAATCTCGCCGTAACCATAGCAAATTCTCGATGCGGCGACACCTCTCATAACGCTTAAATTAAGCGTTGTGGGAGGTTTTTCCGCAGCGGTGTAAGAATCTCGCTGCGACGAGATTATTTGAAAGTCCCAATTTCACAACGCTTGTTTTAAGCGTTGTGGGAGATTCTTGCTGCAACTAGATTTGTACTTCGCTGCGGCGAGAATCCCACAACGAATCCATTAAGCGTTGTGAGAGAGTTGTTATCCGTCAAATTTTTCACAATGATTAGTTTAAGCGTTGTGGAAATCAAAGATCCCACAATGTTTGTAAATAAACGTTGTGGGAAATCAGTCTTCCCACAATGATTAGGACAAATGTTGTAGGATCTCTGACTCCCACAACGCTTAAAAATAAGCGCTGTGGGAACCAGAGATCCCACAATGCTTATTGTAAGCGTTGTGGTAGACCCGTTGTGGGATCCAACATTTGTAGTAGTGAGAACAATATAAAATTAGAATAGTCTAGTAATTTAGCATTATATACAATAGTCTAGAATTCGAGTACTCTAGATAATTACTACTACATCTTTATACATCTATATATAGGATCTTTCATCCTAATGCAATACATAATTTTTTTCCTCTAAATTCTTCTTTTTTCATATTTTCTATAATTACAGGGTATCAGAACCTTCTCTAATATTCAAACTGTTCACCAAAAATTCAAACCCTTCTCCAAAAAAGATTCAGACCCTTGTACAAAATATTTTGTTTCTCTAATTCAGACTCACCTACAAAAAAAATTAAATTAAGACCCTTCTCCCAATATTAGCTGTCATCTCTTTTTAACCAATCTATAAAGTCAATCTAAATGGCTAAAAAGGTTGAACCAAAAGCAACTGGTATATCTGAGATGTACCCATACTCTCGAAGATAACCGATCATAATCTAAACAGTTTGAACTTTCTCGTTTGGAGCAAGAACATCTATTTGTTCCTCCGGAGTATTGACAAAGACGATCATTTGATCGATACGGTTCTCAATGACGAGTCAAAGAAAGCATGGCTTCGTGAGGATGCTCGTCTTTTCCTCCAATCCCATAACTCCATTGACAATGAATAATTGGTTTGGTTAATAATTATGAGTTTGTTAAAGAATTGATGGATTACTTGGACTTCCTTTATTATGGGAAATGAAATCTATCACGTATATTCGATGTGTGCAAGTCCTTCTATAGGGTTGATAAGCAAGACCAATCACTAATAACCTACTTCATGGGATTCAAGAAAATATTTGAAGATCTCAACATGTTTCTGCCCTTCAGCCCCAATGTGAATGTTCAGCAACAACAACGGGAGCAACTGACCATCATGAACTTCCTTCAGGACTTCCTACAACTTTTGAAACTGCAAGGTCCCAAATCATATCAAGCTCTGAAATTACCTCCCCCCAAGAGGTATTCAGCTGTGTACTTTGTGCTGAAGGGCCCTTATCTAACTCTTTCAGTGGAGCAATATTCTCTCGAAACAAGTATGACCTAAGCCATTCTACAAGCTACAAATTTGGAGGCACACGAAGTTTTGATTCTCGTACTAAGGATACAAGTACGATCACTTCTAAGTACTGCAAAAAGCTGGGTCACACTATACAAGAGTGTCAACAGCTCCAATACAAGAATCAAAAGAATCAATCGGCTCAAGTTGCATCATCATTTGACAACTTCGTTCGTGTCCCTGCCGATGAGTATGCCAAATTTTCCGAGTACCATGAATCACTAAAGACTTCAAAACCCTTTATCACTGCCATTGCTGGATCATGTAGCCCAAATATGTGGCTTTTTTCCTCATCTTCAATACAAGTCATAGATTATGGTGCCACATATCATATGACTGGTAATTCAAAAATCTTTTCCACCGTTACACCTCATACCTCTACATCCATAGTTACTCTAGCCAAAGGATCTACATCAAATGTTATTGGATCTAACACTGTCACGCCTACTCCTTTTTTGTCATTATCGCATGTCTTGCATCTACCTAAACTATCATTTAACCTTTTGTCTGTAAACCAACTCACAAAAAACATTTTATTGCTCAATTTCCTTTTTGCCCAAGTCATGCATTTTCAGGATCTCATGACGAAACAAATTATTGGTAAATGAGATGAATTTGGAGATCTTTATATTCTCGATACATCCAAATTTATTACTTGTCCCAACGTCACATCTGTATTTGAAGAACATTATCGCTTAGGTCACCTTTCTTTTAAATTTTCTTAATTTTTTCCTCACTTTAGCTCACTTTCCTCATTAGACTGTGAGTCGTGCTAGTTTGGAAAACATTATCATCCTAGTTCTATTCCTAGAGTCAATTAGCCATACAACGCTCCGTTTGAATTAGTTGATTCGGATGTATGGGGTCCCTGTCCTGTTGCATCCAAACAAGACTTTCGATATTTTTTCGCTTTTGTGGATGGTCTTTCTCGTTTAACTTGATTGTTTTTAACGAAAAATTGTTTAGACTTATTCTCATTGTTTTGTTCTTTTTGTGTTGAAATCCGTACTCAATTGAAGTATGAGGTGATATACATTGCATTTCAGCAATCTTGTACATAAATTTCATATCTATGAGAAATGCAGAAATTATACCCATGTCAACTTCATAACTCAATACATCACCAATAGAGCACATCTAGTTCACAAACTTGGATCTAGAATGTAACTTTATCGAATGAATATATTGAAGTTATGAAATGACATGTCTCATTTCAGGATTTAGGTAAGCATGATGCAATTCATACATAGTGACTTTGAGATAGAAGATGTTAAATGGTTTGTTTTTCTATTGTCTCTAAAGGTGCACTGGTCAATTCAGTATCTTCGAAAGATACACTGGAAGAACTATAGAGTTCCTAACTCTCTATGTCTCGTAACTAGACATCATAGATTCTTCCAATAATCATACTAGGATCAATAGTTCGTTGATCTTTAGATTGTGAATATTTTGTTTTAAGCAAACCATGAGGAGTTTGTTCACACAAATCTATATTTGACTCTTCATACGTTGTTAGGTTTGATTTACTATAAGACTATTAAATATCATAAATCTTCAACCAAATGAAAATGAATGAATGAAGGTTTCAACTTTTATTAATTTAATCAGCAAATTACAATAAGGACTCATGAGAGATTTATGTTACATTGATATGCAAATAGATAATATTCTTGTGGGCATCTCTGCTAACAATAGTAATTACAAGTAGTGACACTTATGGCATTTCATCCCTCAAAACCTTCATTCACACGCAATTGCAAAAAAAAAAACTTGGGCTCGTTTATATACTTCTTGGGTGTTGAAGCGTCGAGAAACAAAAAAAGGTATATACTTTTACTAAAGAACGTAAGTACCTGACTTGCTTTCTTAGACAGGAAGACTAGGGGATAGACCGTGTTGTGCTCCAATTACTCTAAACATGCAGCTTACGAATGAGGGAGAACTAATGGGTTATCTTGAACGATACAAAAGATTGGTCGGCAAGTTGAACTATCTTACTATTATTGTGCATACATTGCATATTCCATCAGCATAGTTGGCTAATTTTTGGCATCTCCGACAAGTTATCATTGGGCTGCATTATAGCAGATTTTGTGTCATTTCAAAGGAGTACTTGGACAAGGGATTTTATACTAAAATCATGGACATACTCAGATTGAATGCTTTACGAATCATATTATGGAGGGTCCAAGATAGACGATTAACTACTGGATATTGCATCTTTTTTGGAGGAAACTTAATCTCATGAAAGAACAAGAAGCAACATGGCGTATCAAGATCCAATGCTGAATCAGAATACAGATCCACGCACAAGGAAGATGTCAAATAATGTGGTGTTGGAATAGGTCTAGGGTTAAGAAAAATTTATCATTTATCATATTAATGGCGGAATATAAAAATTTCTTTTACTAGTAAAACAATTTTTACTAACCTAGATAAAGTGCATATACATGTTATGAATTATAAAACATTATTTAATCTACTTGAATACTAATCTTTCTTGTGGCTTCAAACTTGAAGCGTCTTGGGAAATGTGGATCTTCTTCCTTGGCTCGATTCCTTCACGTCTAGTCTTGAACTTGAGAAACCTAAGGTTTGTATTACAAGAGTCTAGAGGTTTAGAAAGATTTGTGTGTGGGCACAATTAAACACAATAACTCAAAAACAAGTCTATGAGCTAAAGAGCTAGTTTAGCCTAAGTCTAAAGAGGACTTAGGTGCCAAAATAAAAGAAGTATTTTCTAGAGGGAGAGAGGTCGGCCAAGAGCAAGAGAGAACAAGGCAAAAGCTTAAACCTTCACATCTGTATGTGAGGCTCTATTTATAGGAGAAGGAAAAATCTATAAGGTCAATTATTCAGTCATGAAAGAATAATGTATTCATGACACATTATTTGATTTTCCCTTCCCCTTTCTCTCTTAGGATGGCCGGCCATACACCTCAAGTAAGGAGGAAAATTTGTTTCCTCACGTAGCTTATTTATTTCCTTCTCAAGGAAATTCATTTCCATTTTCCTTTTGAGTAATTATCCTTATAATTAAAGGGAAATAAAACTCTCCTCTTAATGCATGTTTTGGCCGAAATTCTACCTAGGGGGGAGCTTCTAGATGCTTCCTTATTTCTTATAAGACAATTATTAAAATACCCATTGTAGAATTATAATTGCACTAATAACGAAATTAATTTCATAATGCCTCAAATGACTTTTCGGCTTTAGAAAATAATTTATATTTTCATCATATGAAAATATTCAAAATCTTATTTGACATTCACATAATTTTATGTCCAAGTGGAAAAAAAAAATACCCTTTAGACATTTTCCGAGAAAAAGTCTAGTTCAACATTTGAACTTATTTTGACTTAGATTCTAGTTTAACAATCCTACTCTAATGACCTGTAATAGTGACCTTATGGATCCAAATGAACAAAGCTTGAGCTTCTATACCCCGACTCAAAAGTTCACAAACCTTTTCCGGGTATTAGTTTAATGTCAACTGACTCCACTAAAGAGTTGACACTGAGAATATCTCGGTTCAAATGAATATATTTTCTACGCAAATTCAACTTAATTATATTGGGCGGATCCATTGAATGTTATCTATGTTTACCCTTCATGAATATCATCAACTAATTGGGATTTATAAAATTACCATTTTACCCTTCTAGTTGTTATTTCCTCAACTCCTTTGTTACTTGTGAATAAGTTAGAGACAATGTATTGACGAGGAGCTAACAAATCACATTGTTTCATCCAAATTAAAGTCGCTACTTAATTTTGGATACTGCGCAGCTCATTTATTCACAATCCAAGTAATAAAGCATGAGGTGATATATATTGCATCTCAGCAATCTTATACATGAATTCCATATTTATGAGAACTTCAGAAAGTTGGTTCATGACATCTTCATAACTTAATATCTCACCAATTGGCCTAGTCTAGATCACATAATGGATCTAGCATTGGACTTTCTCAAATGAGAGTATTAATGCTATAAAATGACATGTCTCATTTCAGGATTTAGGTAAGCATGACGCAATTCTTATATAATGACCTTGAGATAGAAGATGTTAATTGGTTTGTTCTTCTATTGTCTCTAAAGGTGCACTGGTCAATTCAGTATCTTCGAAAGATACACTGGAAGAACTATAGAGTTCCTAACTCTCTATGCCTCGTAACCAGACATAATAGATTCTTTCAACATTCATACTGGGATTAATAGTTCGTTGATCTTTAGATTGTGAATATATCGTTTTAGTCAAACCATGAAGAGTTTGTTCATGCAAATCTACATTTGTCTCTTCATAAATTGTTAGGTTTGATTAAGGACTATAAAACTATTGAATATCATAAATCTTCAATCAAACTAAAAAGGAATGAATGAACATTTCAACTTTTATTAATTTATTCAGCAAATTACAATAAGGACTTTATAAAGATTTATATTACATCAATATGTAAATAAACAATCTTCTTGTGGGCATCTCTGCCAACATGTGGATACATCAATTATTTACAGAGTTAGGTGCGAACGTACTCTGCCAGAAATTTATGGTGCGACAATCAAGCTGCCAATCATATTGCATCTAATCCAATTATCCACGAGAAAACAAAATACATTGAAATTGATTGTCATTTCATTCGTGAGAAGTTTCAACAAGGCTTGATTTTCACCTCATACATAAAGACACGCGATCAAGTAGGAGATAGTTTTACAGAAGCTCTTAATGGACCATAAATGGAGTCGAATATCTTTATAACAAGCTGGGCATAACTAATACATATACTCCAACTTGGGGGGGGGGGGGGGGTAAGATATACGTAGAATTGTATAGAATTAGAATAGTATATTATATAACCTAACATTATATAGATTAATCTAGAATTAAAATAGCATAGTATGTAATCTAGCATTCTGTAGAATAGTATATAATTAGAATAGTTTAGAATAATTACTACTGTACATCTATAAATAGAAATTTTCATCCTAATGCAACAAATTTTTCTCCAAATTGTTCTTCTTTCATATTTTTTTAATTACATTTAGCAACCGAGCCAATTCTTATAAGCTTATTGGGCTTCAATCTAACTCAGTCCAGAGCCAGCCATTTCTTTTTCTCAAGGATGCTATTCTCTGCAAATTATGTGCTAGTGAAAAAAATATGAGTAGCTTTATTTCGCTCTTGTACCATTTTTGTTCAGTTAATAGATATAGAAGAATTGGCGCAAAAATTCCTCAATAGTTTTTATACACTTAAGTACTCAATGTATTTTTATACGGGTAAAATACATATTCTTGCCAAATGTTAGCACAATCCATATATACCAGAATACCACATGTAATATATCTATTGGTGCAAAAAATAGGGGACCACCGGTCGTACGTTAAGACATACGAATAAATAATCAACAAACACCCATGCCACCAACACAAGATAACTCTTCTTCCCTTTTATAGAACGAGGTTTGAAGTCCTCACAAATAAATGTTAAGAGTTGGTTAACTGAAAACCTTGGCAGTGAGAGACTCTAAGGTCTGTATAAAAATTGTCGAAACAGGCTTACTAGGATCCACATAAATAGCCGAAATGAGAGGCTCGTAGAGTCCTATGTTAGGGATTGCCGCCGTCCCTTTCACGGCCCACTACAAGTGTATCTTCAATATATTGGTCTTCACTTCCACGGTGAAATTATAGTCCCTCAAACTTCCTCTTCTATGTTGAAATATCCCATCACCAACTTTTCCTATACGCAAAGAAGGAAAAAAAGAAAAAAGACTTGTAAACAATGATTACAAATTTTGACCATACCTGTACAAAGATATCAAAAACTCATTTTCTGAGGCTGAAGAAGGACACGTCATGGTGAAAGTTATCTCATCGAAGTGAAGCCTGACTATGTAGATTTCATATAATTTTACCGTCGTAAAACTTCTCCGATCTAATCACAATGCAACAACCAATCGAATCCAATATGGTCCATCAAATTTAATGAAATGATACCGGTTGCGACGAAGAAGAGAGCTGAAGAGTTGGAAGTAAATTTCCAAGAGGTCGTCAGCGTAGAAGAAACGTTTCACCAGTTTGTAGATGATCAGACCGCAATATCTCCTCCCACATATTTACTGATCTCAAGTCTCAGATTCCTTGTTTTCGTGTTTTTCTTATTAAACTTTCCAAGTCTTTATACAAGGAAGAAAGTAAAAAACATGTGCTAGGCTAATTAAGAGAATTTTGCACCATAAGTATATTAAACGTGGCTCTTTTGTAAATATTAACTGAACATATGGATGGTGCAAACATTTGGTAAGAATAAATATTTTATCCGTCTAAGAAAATCATTATTACATTAGTGTAATAATAAAACCTGTTAGATTCTGTGTTGGCTCGTTTGTTTCGTCAAATCCTGTTGTTAGCCAAGATGTCTCAGCCATGTTTAGAGAACATCGTCATGTATTTTGTCTACCCCAGTCTGACGCAAAATACCAACTCTACTGTTTGTTCGGTGCTGCCTCTTTGTCAGCTGTGTTCTCCGGGTCAAAGAGTGTTTTTTCCTTCTGAGTAGTATTTAAACTTTAAGTTACACTTTGGTAGGGTTTATGCACTTTGACTACCTTGCGCCGAACATCAACAAGAAATGGAGTTCGCTTCTCATGCGCCATTTGAAAAGTTTAACTTCTTGAAGAAAAACTATTATGAAGCGCATTTACTTCTTACCTTCAGTGTAAAAACACTACTGTTAACACTGCTAGTGTTAAGGTGAAAAAGTAAGTGTGGCTCACACTTAGGGGGAGCTTTAAGTTGAGTGATACTTTGGAAAGAAATTGTTAAGTTTTAGGAATTGATTATTCGTTTGTAAACCCTTTGTATATTTGTTGTTCCATTATATAGTACACTCTTTCACCGGGATAAGATATCCCCCAGATGTAGGCAGTTATCAAACCGATTTATCAACGTTGTGTGTGTTTTAACTTACAAGTAAAATCTCTTAATGTTTGTTTAAATATCTAAAACATATTAAGTAACATCATTTAAACGGTGTAAATACATTTTCAAAACCGAAAATATTGAGACTTTTTCGTCAATTACTCATGAATAAATGACATCTAAATTTAAAAATATTTATAAAATAGAAGGTAAGCAAATGAAATGACATTCAAGAAACAAGATACTGCGACTATACATATATGTTCACCTTAGCATTAGGGGACAAATGCAACCAATTCTATTGACTAAATTTGGGAAGCAAATTAGATTACACTTTCTATATAAGAATTGAGATACATATAGGCTTAGTTTAGCAGACGAAGAAATACGCTAAGCACATGGTCAATAGGGTGATATTAATGCACGAGGAGGAAAAAATTAAACTCTAGTGCCTAGTACGTTCTTCTTTTCATATTACATAATTTCATAGTTAACTAGAATATAATAAATGGGATATCTAGTTGTGGTTTTAATTTTTCTTCTGACTTTGGAATGAGAACTATATTCATTTTAGACTCGAAATCTAACTTGGGCTTTATTCTTTTATCTTATACAATGACAGCCTTATATTACAAATCACTTTCGTAATTATTAAATATGAACACGTAGCATCTACTATGACTGATCTACGAAGACGCTATTATTCACTTAATTTTGGGTTCTCTTCAATTTACAGGTCAGACTGGTAGGTCATCACCCATAATTAATATACATTTTTAGAACTAATAAAGTCTATATTTTTCTTCTGTGAACCCAAAAATGATAGATATATATGGTTAAACCTAATCTTGACAGTAAAGGGTTTTAGTAGTTATATATTTTTTCAACCAATAACTTGATAGCATATAGCAATAAAACCAACCTAAATATGTTAGCTGGGCGATGACCAAAGGAAGAAATGATTTTCTGTTTTGTGTTTTTGTTATTTTTCAATTTGTGGTATAACTATATAAAGTGGTTCTAAAAGTATAATATTTCACATACGTTTCCTAGAAAGGGACAAAAATTTCGCTACGTGACATATTTTTCTATCATAGTAAAATTTTCGCTCGTGACAGAGCACAAGATCTTACGAAAATGGTTAGATAAATTAATGGCTATTTATATTAAATTAAAAAAAAAACACTTTTTTTTTATATAAAAGAATAAAAATAGAATATACATATTATCGCAATGTTATCATAGAACTTTTATAACAAGGTCACGAAACACTCAATTTTGTATCAACGTAGATGTGTTTTTTTATAGGAAATTTGACTAAAATTACTTAATTTATATATATATATATATATATATATATATCTATATATATATAGGCTGCCAATTAAAAAGGTACCAATTATGAAAATAATGCTAAAAACAAAAAAAAAACGTAGATTATTTACTTGTTAACAAAATGTATCAGAAAAAGAAAACAAAAAAATAATAATTGTAAATTAAGTAAAAAAAACATAAAACGTTATGATTGTTAAGTTAATAGCGTTCATCAATAAGGTTGATAATAATACTTAGCAGGCGGTACTTTAAATTTCTTCGTTTCATTTGTTAATTTTACTAATCTATCATCGTTCACACAAATGAAACATGTCTCAAGTCAATAATTGTTAGAGCACATAATGAGATTGAGAGCTGATTCTGCACCTTGCACGTGTAAAATGCACGAGTATTTAGCCATTAAATTTCATTTATTGATCATGATAATATATGTATATTATATACCATGAGGTTAGCAATTGATTCTACACAAGTAACGCTGTTTATTTAGAATTTTTTTATATTAGCACTTCAATTCTAAAGTCCTAATTATTTATATTTAGTTAATAATTTTGACCACTGTAATCAATCGCAAAATATTTGTTTAAATATTATATATAATATATATGTTGTAGTAGATAGGTATCCCTATAACATTTTCTTTATTATCTACGACGTTGTGCCTCAGAATTAATGGTCTATTAGTTTAACCTAATTGGTTTAAACGTAGTACGTACTTGTTGAAAAAAAGTGTGGTACGTACAAGTTGTTGTGTCGTTTATCAGCATATAGATACATGATATATATATATATATATAATATTATAATGTGTGCACACACATGACACACCAAGATAAACGAGTGTGTTGTTTTCTTCAGAATTATAAAACAGTTCAACGGTATTTTCTTGAACTCGAGTCATGATGTGTATGAGATTACATTAAAAACTACAAATATTTACAAACGAAATGAAAGAAGCCGAATATAAGTTTATTTTAACAAAATACGTATTTTTGTAATAGTTCTATAGACAATTGATCTTCAACCCAGCTAATATCTGACTTTGTAACCAACACAGCGCCAATGCATTTATTTCATATCTGTTTTATTTACTTATAATATAGATTCAGTAGCATAACATGTATCAATTTATCAACATCCTTTAATTTCTTGTTGAGAGGTCTTGAAAAGGTACTCTATCATTTAAATATTTTGTTTACAATGTCCCATATTGAGAAAGAAAATAAAACTTTGGCAAGAAAAAGAAAGGTTTAAAAAAAAACACAATCAATTTTAAATAAATATATACATCTTATTCTTTGTATCACATCCCGGTCCAATAATTTTTTTTTGAAATTCTTCCCGGTCCAATGTTTAATGGGGCCTAAAGTCATAACCATTTTTTAAAAAAGTTATTACTCATTTAAAAAAAATTAAAGCGTCAAACAATAACTTAAGTGGCTTACTGTTTGATTCGGGTCTTGATCGCATCACATATATGTAATGATACGGATTAAAAAAAGATAAAACTATCACGTACACGAGAAAATGGCCTTTTAAGTTTACTTTTTCGGACTTGTCTATGTTTCTTTAACAATAATGTTATGAAACTTTAACGTAAGGATAACATGTTTTAGAAGCTGAATTTGATAATCGGTAAAAAGTAAAGAGTTGAGTAAAAACATACGGACTTGAAAAAAAATAGTCCAACGCTCATTATACACACAAACACAATCCACGACAGATTATCTATAGGTCACCAATCAATGATGAAGAAAGAACGAAACCGTTCGGAAAATAATCACACTAAACTCGCAGTACAAGAATAGTCGTGTTATAGAATTTCCCACATTAACGTACAGAGTTTAAAAAAAAAAAATTAACGTACACAGTAAAATAGTGGGAACAAAATTAAGAAAAAACAAAAAGATCAGGATCCATCGTTCCCAACTGTCCCCTCACAAAAGAATTCCACGTATGCAGTTTCCTACGCGCCCTTTGAAGCCGGGCATCTCACGGACCCAAATTCAAAGTGAAGTCCCATGAATAATGTCTTTCTTTTTGGCCCGTAAAAATATTTAATATTTTCGTATTACTAATACTATTATATGAGATTTATTTATAAATTGGAAAAATAACTCAATTTTTTTATGCTTAATTAAATAATTTAAGATATTTTTGGTGTAATTGAGAGGAATTTTTATTTTGGTGGTATCAAATTCAGATAATACGTTAAATTGGTTAAATACTAACTGTTGTCAAAGTTTTTGTTTTTCCACAATTTTATAAATCTAGAAAGTTTCTTTTTGATTAGTAAATCTAGAAAGTTAGTTAGCTAGACCACCTTTTCTTAAGGAGGTGTTTCATGGAAATATTTATATTTTTATGACGTGTGTGAACGATTTTAGCGTTTGTCATGTCAATTTAACAACGTAAATTGACATGCCACTTAAGAACTAAAATTATTTACACAAATTTTACAAAACGTTAGTCATTTCCAAAATGAGTTTGTAAACTAGAGTTGTTTCGCCGAAATTTTGTTTTTTTATTAATATTTTTTATTTGAAACTAAAATACAATTACTTTATAATACAACTCGAGATATGCAACTAAATTAATTTATGTCTTATTTTGTTTATATTGTTATAAGTTAATGACATGCACAGTAAAAAAATGACATTAGCATAAATAATACTATATATATATATCATGGATAATTAATGAAAAATTACTAAGCTGCAATTGTTTCATCAAAGGTTCAAAGATGGATATTCTAATAATTTATAAATTTAGGTTAAAGTTACAGTTTAAAAAACGATTTTAGTTAGGTTAACCGAAATTAACCGTTTAATATTTGAATAGATTTATTTAACCAGTTTATATTGGAATATATTTAATATATAATAAATAATATCTTTAATTTTATTACGTAAAATTAATAAGCCAGTAATTGGTCTAGAATTAAGTGTACGGTACAAATGATAATGATTTTAAGGTGTGTTGATATTTCTAGAAATGAAATTATGATTCAAAAATAGTTTTTAGGATTTCTGAATGTAGATAACACTTCCGGAAAAGGAATTTTTGATGAGCTTGTAGAAGAAATTAAATGTTTAGGGCTTAATATATAAGATATAAGAGGTCAAGGATATAATAATGGATCTAAGGAAAAAAATCAAGATGTGCAAAAAAAGATCATTAGATATAAATTCTAGAGTGTTATATACTTCTTGTTCTTGTCATAGTCTTAATATAGTAATTTGTGATGTTGCAAAATCTTGTGTAAGAGCCGTATATTTTTTTGGAGTTTTTCAACAAATTTTTTCATTATTTTCTTCTTCTCCCAAACGATGAATTTTTTTAAAAGATAATATACATAGTTTTACGATCAAGTCACTATCACAAACTCGTTGGGAAAGTCATATTGAAAGTATTAAAGAAATAAAATTTCAAACTCCTAAAACTAGAGATGCCTTATTCGAGTTAGAAGAAACTAGTAAAGATCCCAAAATAAAAAATGAAGGTAAATGTTTATCAATATATGAATTGGAGGATTTTGAATTTTTGCTAGGTATGACTATTTGGTATGATATTTTGTTTGTTGTCAATTCGGTTAGCAAAAACTTTCAAAGTGAAGATATACATATCGATGATGCGATAGATCAACTTAGAGGTCCTGTTTCTTTTTTTTGAAAATTATCGTTAAAAAAGATTTGTATCTGCTATAATTTTCGCAAAAGAAATTGCAAATGAGATGAAGGTGCATCCTAAATTTCGAGAAAAAGAGTCATTCGTAGAAAAAAAAACATTTTGAAAAAAATGATGTTGATGATCAAATAAAGTCTCATGAGGAGTTGTTTAGAGTTGACTATTTTATTTTTATAATTGATCACGTACTAACTTCTCTTAGAATTAGATTTGAACACTTTAAAATATTTGAAAATGTATTTGATTTTTTGTTTAGTTTTAAAAAATTTAAGTTATTAATGGATGAAGATACTTTTGAAAATGTTGTTTGAATCTTAAATGTTTTCTAAAGTATGATGGAAATTATGTATTAATGGTTTGAATTTATTTTATGAACTTAAAGTTTTTCGGAAATATTTCAAAATGATAGTAGTAACTTGATGGTAATACTTAATTATATTAAGCACATTGATTCTTTTCCTAATGCTTATGTTGCATATAGAATAATGTTGATTATTCATGTTACCATTGCTTCTGCAGAGAGAAGTTTCTCTAACTTGAAATTGATCAAGTCTTATTTGAGATCAATCATGTGCCAAGAAAGACTCAGTGGACTCGCAATTTTATCGGTTGAAAAAAATTTGCTAGACAAGATTGAGTATAATAAAAATATGATTTCTGAATTTGCATATCAAAAAAATAAAAAAGTGAATTTTGTGTAACTTTTGCTTTATATTTTGTAATTTGACTATTTTTAAATGAAATTAAATTATTATTACCAAATGCCTTAATTTTCTTTCTCGACCAAGGCCTCTAATATACTTGAGCTGCTTCTGAGTTTACGCGTTTATGCTTTTGCTTTCTTAATCTACATCTACTAGAATATTGCTATAAATTGATTATTTTATTAGTCAGTTCCAACTTGCCCACATCATACTTTTATTGAAATAAAGCTTTTATTAAAAACAAACTTATGTTGTATAAATAATTTTAAAATTATTATAAATTCTATATAATTTTTGATAAATGTCATTTCATTTACATTAGTTAATTTAAAATATATAATTATATTAATTAATTAATTTAATTAAAAAACATAATAATAGTAATAACTCTTATAAGCTAAGAATTATTGGTTCATTTAGGTTATAAAAGATAAATACAACATATTTGTTAGAGACTATTAGACACTATAGAGGCATTGTGGTTGTGGCGTGGTGAATCACGCGCGAGAGTAGAGAGTATGTGTACAGTGTATGATATATTTACAAGTCGCCCATTCTGTGTCTCATTTTCCCGCGGCCATTAAATGAGACATAGCATAACCGTAATGGCACTTTAACGCACAAGAGATGAGAGACGACAGATTGTATAGTGAGAGAGAGAGAGAGAGAGTCCTCAACAAACCCAGAGACCCTCTCTCACACTCAGCCTTAAATGCAGAGCTCAACCACCAATTTCAGCGCTCTAATTCACTTCCACTTTTTAGCAGCTAAAACTCCATTGCTCTCTCTCTCTCTCTCTCTCTCTCTCTCATCGTCAAGAAGCCAAAATGCTTGGCTCTCATTCAACCCATACATTGTAGCCTCAGCGTTCTTATTTTGATTTTTCGTCGAGCTTCTTTGATTGTTCGGTTGTGGCGATGTGGAATTCGACGGATAACGTGTTCGCGCGGTCTTCGTCGTACAAAGAGGACGGAGACGATGAGGAGGCGCTCCGGTGGGCAGCGCTGGAGAGGCTTCCGACTTACCGGCGAGTCCGTCGAGGGATTTTCAAGGACATGGTCGGAGAGTCCAAGGAAATCGATGTCTCCGACCTCGAGTCTAACGACCAGAAGCTCCTCTTGAACCGCTTGATAAATGCCGTCGACGACGATCCGGAGCTCTTCTTCGATCGCATGCGACGCAGATTCGATGCGTGAGTTTCGTTTTCGGAGATACCAAATTACTCTGTATTTCATCGTTGTTGTTGTTTTTGTTTTTATATATATTTTATTTACTGTTTGATATGTATTTCTTCTTTGGTGTACAAAAGGTGAATATCATGCAATTATATTCGTCTTTTCTTTTGAGTCTATTTTTTTTTCCTTCTCTAAATCATCCAATTTGTGTTCTTTTTTAGTATATACTGTTTGTGTGCGTATTTCAGTGGTTTGAGTTGAGTGTAGAATTGTTGTATTTGCAGTGTGGATTTGGCCTTTCCAAAGATAGAAGTTCGATATCAGAATTTGAAGGTCGATGCATATGTTCATTTGGGAAGCCGAGCTTTGCCTACTATTACGAATTTCGTTTCAAACATGGCTGAGGTTGGATTTTATTAACAATCATTGCATTTACGAATTTCGTTTCAATCATGGCTGAGGTTGTATATGACTTTGACCTCATAAAACTTCACTGTATGTATACCCTTTCAGGCTTTGTTGAGGCAGCTTCGGATATACAGAGGACAGAGAACAAAATTGACAATATTAGACAATGTCAATGGGATTGTAAGACCTTCGAGGTAACTAAATGCTAAGATATCATTTATGGTAATCCAATGATTATACGTGACTAGATACTGTTTCATTCTTGTAGATTAACTCTGTTATTGGGTCCCCCGAGTTCCGGAAAGACGACACTTTTGCTTGCTCTCGCCGGACGCCTTGGGCCTGATTTAGAGGTACTTTAAGTCTCAGCAATATCTTGTGTTATGTTCCGATTCTCTCTACTTTCATATATGATCTCTTTTCAGGTCATATTGATTTTGAGGGTGTCAAAATTTGTAGAGCTTTTCTAGTTTTTCTTTTCCTAATTAGATTCCTTATATGGTATGTAGACTTCGGGGACCATTACATATAATGGGCACGGTTTTAGTGAGTTTGTTCCTCAAAGGACATCTGCATATGTCAGTCAACAGGATTGGCATGTTCCGGAGATGACTGTAAGAGAAAATCTCGAGTTTGCTGGTCGGTGTCAAGGTGTTGGATTTAAATATGGTAAGATTTAGCTAAGTGGTGCGATTTTAATGTTCATGAATGTCATCTGAAATGGCCTTCTGGTAGATATGTTATTGGATCTTGCAAGGAGGGAAAAGATTGCTGGGATAAAGCCCGATGAAGATCTCGATCTATTCATGAAGGTATCTTAAATTTGCTAGGATATGTTGATTAAACTTTTATGAGCATTGAGAAGTTTCATTGACAAATATGTACTGATACTAACTTATTTCGTTTCTCCAGTCATTAGCTCTTGGGGGTCAAGAGACGGGGCTTGTCGTCGAATATATCATGAAGGTATTCTCTCCGAGCTGTTATTATTATTTTTTTTTTTACGAATTCAAACATTTCTACTGATTGTTAATTAGATCATTTGTAGTTAACGCATCAGCAGTGTTTTTCACGGCAGTATCCCAAGCTAAAATTCTAGTCTCAATGATGAAGCATGTCATGATAGTTAAATATTTTAGGGTTGGATTTCAAGAGCTTGGGCACTTTTATTCTGATAGGTGTTGTGAAGACTAATGACCCTTATTCCTACTTTATTTCCAGAGCGTTTATTATTTATTTTCCTCAAAGATATTATAGAATACTAATATATATATGACAAAGATTTTAGGGTTGGATATATGTGCTGACACGTTAGTGGGAGATGAAATGCTCAAGGGTATCTCGGGAGGCCAGAAAAAGCGACTTACTACAGGTTTATTTGGTGTTATACCCTTTGCATGTACACATTAGTTTGGAAGAGTATATTTTCTGATGGAGTCTAAATTCTTTCAGGTGAACTGCTAGTAGGTCCTGCACGAGTTTTATTCATGGACGAAATATCCAATGGGCTTGATAGTTCAACGACTTATCACATTATCAAATATCTCAGGCATTTAACTCGTGCACTTGATGGGACCACAGTTATTTCTCTTCTTCAACCTGCTCCCGAGACCTTCGAGCTATTTGATGATGTTATTCTCTTGTGTGAGGGACACATCGTGTATCAAGGTCCCCGTGAAGCGGCTCTTGATTTCTTTTCATCTATGGGGTTTAGCTGCCCCGAACGAAAGAATGTGGCGGACTTCTTGCAGGAAGTAAGTCGGTAAAGTTTTAATATCAAAATTTCTCTTGCACTAATGACATGTCAATTCATCTTTTTGCGTACAGGTGATATCGAAGAAGGACCAAGAGCAGTACTGGTCGAATCGTGGCATTCCTTACCGCTATGTACCAGTGGAGAAATTTGTTGAAGCTTTTCGGTCATTTCACATTGGGAAAAACTTGTCCGAAGAACTAGAACTTCCTTTTGATAGACGCTATAATCACCCATCAGCCTTATCAACTTCTCGTTATGGTGTAAAAAGGCTCGAGCTTCTCAGGACGACTTTTAACTGGCAGAGGTTATTGATGGATCGCAATTCATTCATATACATTTTCAAATTCATTCAGGTACTGTACTGTTTTGTACTATAATGTGTATAAAATTGAAATTTGAGATGCCATTATATCTACTTTCCTCTGACTTTGAGTTCCTGTCAATTTGGTAAATGAAATAATTTGTCAAATCCTAATGGTTTACGTGTACCATGTGGTGATTTTTCAGCTTTTTTTCGTTGCCTTAATAACAATGAGTGTCTTCTTCCGAACAACAATGCACCACAACACGATTGATGATGGGGGTTTGTATCTTGGGGCTCTATACTTTTCGATGGTCATCATTCTGTTTAACGGCTTCACGGAAGTGTCGATGCTTGTGGCCAAGCTTCCAATCATTTACAAACACAGAGACTTGCATTTTTACCCAAGTTGGGCTTATACGATTCCTTCTTGGGTCCTGAGTATGCAAACTTCACTTATGGAGGCTGGCCTTTGGGTTGCAGTCACATATTATGTCATCGGGTTTGATCCGTCAGTCATTAGGTAATAGTATATTCTTGATTTGATCACGATGGAAGATTCCTGAATGGGCTCATATTTGGTGTTACTGTCATATGCAGATTTTTTCGACAGTTTTTGCTGTACTTCTCTCTGCACCAAATGTCTATTGGTCTCTTTCGTCTTATGGGATCCCTTGGTCGGAATATGATAGTGGCCAACACTTTTGGATCTTTCGCGATGTTGGTTGTTATGGCACTTGGAGGATACATCATTTCAAGAGGTAAGGATATCACAAATAATTCTTTTTCTATTTCTTATTGGTAGTCCATCAATTGACTCTTTTTTTTTTTTGTTTCTTCTTCTCATCTGCTGATTATAATCAACAGATCGTGTGCCAAAGTGGTGGATATGGGGTTACTGGTTTTCTCCTTTGATGTACGCACAAAATGCAGCTTCTGTGAACGAATTCCATGGGCATTCCTGGCATAAGGTAAAGCTTATAAACAATTGGTTCACCGATTTATTCATGTTTGTCATAGTTTTTTCTGGTCAAGTAAGACCTTTCCTTTATGTGTAGTTATTTAGATAAATGTAATATATGTAATGCAATTAATAGCACTCTTTCAATTTTGAACAAGTAATGAATATTTTCAGTCTTCGTTCCCTTTTTAATAGGCCTTTGGAAATGACACAAGCACTTCTCTGGGAGTTGCACTTTTGAAAGCACGCAGTTTGTTTACAGAGAGCTACTGGTATTGGATTGGAGTTGGTGCATTGATTGGATATACAATTTTATTCAATGGGTTGTTCACATTTTTCCTATCTTACCTGAATCGTAAGTGATCTCTTTTCACAATCACTTTGCACAAAATGAAAAGTTGCACTTAAATTTTGTTCGTACGCTGCAGCTCTAGGAAAGCGTCAGGCTGTGGTATCTAAGGAAGCATCGGACCTGGGTGAAAAAGGAGGAAAAAAAGAAGCTACTTCCGTAGAGCTTAGGCAATACTTGGAACATTCAGGATCTTTTACTGGTTCGGAACTTATAATTTATGTCGAATATCTTGTTCTTTCCATTCGTATAAACGAGAGGAACTGTATCATGACAGGACAATACTTTAAGAAAAGAGGCATGGTTCTTCCTTTTCAACAACTTTCCATGGCTTTCAGAAACGTCAATTACTATGTTGACGTTCCTCTGGTGGGTTCTGTAACGAAATTCTCCAATATATATGACTTTAAGTTGTACGAAATAGTTATACTGTACGTCTTTCTCATCCAAGTATCAATGCAGGAATTGAAGCAGCAAGGAGTTGCAGAGGAAAAATTGCAGCTGTTGATTAACGTTACCGGAGCTTTCAAACCTGGAATTCTCACAGCTTTAGTTGGAGTGAGTGGTGCTGGGAAAACCACCCTCATGGATGTATTAGCTGGCAGAAAAACTGGCGGGCTTATAGAAGGGGACGTATATATATCTGGTTACCCCAAAAACCAAGAAACGTTTGCAAGAATTTCAGGTTACTGCGAGCAGACTGATATCCATTCTCCCGGATTGACCATTCGAGAGTCACTTCTATTCTCTGCTTGGCTTCGGCTACCCCCAGACGTTCACATAGATACACAAAAGGTACTTGTCATTGTAATCTCCCTTTCTATTTCTTGATTTATCTATCGTGGCAAGATCTTGATTTCGGAGGGTTAAATAATTTCAGGCTTTCGTGGACGAGGTGATGGAACTTGTGGAGCTCACTTCGTTGAGCGGGGCATTGGTGGGTCTACCCGCTGTGGATGGTTTGTCAACGGAGCAGAGGAAAAGGTTGACTATAGCTGTCGAGCTCGTTGCCAACCCTTCTATTGTATTCATGGATGAGCCCACATCGGGGCTGGATGCAAGGGCAGCGGCCATTGTAATGAGGACTGTCAGGAACATTGTGAATACCGGGCGAACGATTGTCTGTACAATTCATCAGCCCAGCATTGACATTTTCGAATCCTTTGATGAGGTAATTTCAGCGCTTGTTTACGGAGATTCAGCGCTAGTTCGTGAAATCGTTTTAACATAACATCGTGTTTCCTTACAGCTTTTATTCATGAAGCGCGGGGGTGAGCTCATATATGCTGGTCCACTTGGTTCAAGGTCATGTGAGCTCATAAGATACTTTGAGGTTAGTTTTCATGCGTATATCAATGGCCACGTTTTATAGTCTGTGTGCAAGCTCCATCGAGTTGATCTTATAAAACTGTTTCTCTAGGCAATTGAAGGTATCCCAAAAATCAAGTCTGGGTATAACCCTGCTGCGTGGATGCTCGATGTTACTTCTTCAAATGAAGAAACCCGCTTGGGAGTTGACTTTGCAGATATTTATCGGAGATCGAACTTATTTCAGTAAAGATCAGTTTTCCCTAAGAACTCCAATTATGTTTTGTTCGATAAGTATCTTACTGTGCTGGGCTTTTCTTGTTTCAGACGCAACCGTGAGCTGGTTGAGACACTAAGCAAACCTAGTCGTAACGCAAAAGAACTATCCTTCCCGACAAAGTACTCGCAGTCATCTTTTGAACAGTTCATCACTTGCCTTTGGAAGCAAAACCTATCTTATTGGAGAAACCCCCAATACACCGCAGTCCGCTTCTTCTACACTGTCATAATCTCAATAATGTTTGGAACAATATGCTGGAAATTCGGCAACAAAAGGTTCTCCCTCTCTCTGTCTCCCTTGACAATCTCCTTTTTCTGCCATGTCTGAATTCATGATATTGTTATCACGTCACAGGGAAACCCAGCAAGACATATTCAATTCAATGGGGTCGATGTACGCAGCGATTCTATTCGTTGGAATCACCAATGCCGGTGCTGTTCAGCCTGTTGTTTCTGTCGAAAGATTCGTATCATACAGAGAGAGAGCTGCCGGGATGTACTCAGCCTTACCATTTGCGTTTGCTCAGGTCTATTTCCCCTTCCTAACTCCACCGAAGACAAGCGATTTTTTATATTCTAACAGTGTCACCTTTTTCTTTATCGCAAATGCAGGTCGCGATAGAATTTCCTTACGTTTTCGTGCAGTGCATGATTTACTGCTCGATTTTCTACTCCATGGCTGCGTTCGAGTGGACGTTTTTGAAATTCGTTTGGTACATATTTTTCATGTATTTCACCATGCTGTACTTCACATTCTACGGAATGATGACGACAGCCATAACTCCGAATCACAACGTTGCTTCCATCATCGCCGCTCCGTTTTACATGCTCTGGAACCTCTTCAGTGGCTTTATGATTCCTCACAAGGTAAAACTAAAAAACCCATCTCTCAAAATATCTCCAAATGATTTTACCATGCTGATCAAAGTGTGTATACATTCGCGGTTCAGAGAATTCCCATATGGTGGAGATGGTACTACTGGGCCAACCCCGTTGCCTGGAGTCTCTATGGCCTTCAAGCCTCGCAGCATGGCGATGATAACGGGCTCGTGAAACTATCGGATGGAGTTCACGAGGTAACTGTTACGAAACTCGTCAGAGAAGTGTTTGGGTACCGCCACGATTTTCTTGGCGTTGCTGGTATCATGGTCGTCGGATTCTGCATATTTTTCGCTCTTATTTTCGCCTTCTCCATAAAAGCCTTCAACTTCCAGAGGAGATGATTCATAAACTATATACAAGCACACAAAGTGTTTTAAGTACGATATTTCTGTATAGCATAGCTTGAGTTTTAAATTCAATCTCTTTTTAGAGAAAGCGCTAAAAATACTAGTTGATTAGCTGGAAATTATGTGTACTAATAATGCCTATCATACATGCTTCAGTATTATATTATGATATATGATTCTATTGTGTAATTAGAGTTGTCATTTTGTTTCAAAGACTGGGTAATTAAATAAATGAAACTGTGGCCCACCATCCCTGTGATATTTTCCAGCTTTAGTATTTTCGTAGTAGTATATATATAATAGAGGAATTACGTAAAGTACTATTAATTATTAAATGTACCGAAACTTTGAAAATGTAAATTTCACATAAAAAAACGAAATTACCATTACAAAAATAAATTTGACACAAACAGTAAAAAATAAAATTCATTTGCAACAGCCTATGTATCTATATATAGAATTTGCCCAAACTACCAGTTTTCTCAAGTCACTTTCTCATAATCCATTAAAAATAATTTTTTTCAATATACTAGTACAAAATACCAAATGCTCTTAAAAAAAAAATTTCCATTCAATTTTAATCCTCTTTGAATTTAAGTCTTTTGTTACCAATTAGACTTCAAAAAAAAAATAAAAAAAATGACTCAATATATTTCTCTCTCTCCTCAATCTCTCAACAAAACTCGTTCCCCGTGCTCTCCCTCTCTCGAAACCCCGTGCTCTCCCTCTCTCTCATCACCTCTTCATCTTCCCGAATCTCGGCCTCTCTCTCCAACCAGAAAAATCCAATGACCACACTCTTCTTCTCGTTGTCTCTCCATCTTGTTGTTTCTCTTGTTGTTTTTCACCAGGTATTGTCTCGGATTTTAACATTTCTTGTAATTTTTTTAGTTCTCAAATTTTAGGGTTTATTTGTTTATCACGACTTTCGTTGTGTTTAGCATTTGTTTGTGTTATTCTTCTTCTCTTGATTTTGTGTGTGGGTTTGCGTGTGTTGTTTGGGTCTCGCGATTTTTTTAGAGATTTTGTGTTTGTGTTTTTTGTGGGTTTGTGTTTTTCGTGGGTTATCTTTCACGGGTTTGTGATATTTGAGTTTGTATTTTTTAGTTCTTTGTTTCTTTCTCTTCATTTGTATTTGTGTTTTTTGTGGGTTTGAGTTAGTGTTTTTTGTGGGTTTGTGTTTGTGTACTTTCTCAGGTTTGTGTTTATGTACTTTTCCGGGTTTGTGTTTTTTAAGTTGTTGAGAACCGTTTGTTAATGTTTTTCTTAGAACCACATGTTTCTCGTCGGTTGTATTACAGGTCATCAAAATGGAGGAAAAACGAAGAAGTGGGCGAGTGAATCGAAAGGCGTACCGACAAAATTACCGTTGACGCGGGGTCGTCAAAACAAAAACGAAAGGTTGCGACACTTTTTGTAGACGATATTGTAGACTTTGTTGTAGAGTTTATTTTAATTGTAGACTTTTTGTAGATGATATTTTAATTGTAAACCATATTGTAGATCTTTTTATAGAAAATATTTTAATTGTAAACCATATTGTATACAATTTTGTAGACGATGCTTTTAATTGACAACATTTTAGACTTCCTAATTATTGTAGGCTGCATTTACTACTACAAAAATGATCTTTAGCAGCGACGGATGGCATTAGAAGCGACTAGTCGCTTCTAATTAGAAGCAACTTTTTACCTTTAGAAGCGACTAGTCGCTTCTAACCTAAACACTCTTATTTTTCCCGAAAAATGAAAATTTTGACCATTAGAAGCGACTAGTCATTTCTAATTGCCCTAATCGACAAATTAGAAGCGAAAAGTCGGTTCTAATGGCCAAAATATTAGCTCGCACCCTCCGCGCCAAATATTTAAGTATGTTTGGGCATTAGAAGCAACTAATCGCTTATAATGTCGCTTCTAATGCCCAAATAATTTGGCTCCAAAACCTTTCCGGCAAAATTTCACCTACGGGGATATTAAAAGCAACATTAGAAGCGACTCGTCGCTTCTAATGTCCCCACTTACCAAAACGTCGTCCTTTTTTATTTGGAGGACATTCGAAGCGACTTGTCGCTTCTAATGTCTCTTCTAATGTCCCTAGGGTTTTAAATCACCCGACCCTGCGCCCTCCGTCCCTATTTCTCCTCCCCCTTGAAAATTACCCTCCCCTCTGACTTTCAGCCTCAGTCGCCCCTCCGGCCGCCGCTCCGCCGCCCCTCTTCCCCTCCGGCCGCCGCTCTACCCTCCCTTCTTCCCCTTCACCCTCCGCCCCTCCAGCCTCCGCCCCTCTTTCCCCTCCTTCCCCTACGCACTCCCCTATTCCTCTTTGCCCTCCCTTCCTCCGCCTCCCTCTCCTCCGGCCCTCCCTCCCCTCCGGCCTCCCCTCCTGCGGTCTCCCTCCTCTCCGGCCTCCCCTCCACCGGCTCTCCCCTCCTCCGGCTCTCCCCTCCTCCACCTCCGCCCGACCTCTGCCCCTCTACCCGACCTCCGCCGCCCTTCGTCCGAATCTCTCCCTCCGTCGGCGTCTATCCGGTAGGTTCTCGTTGTATCTCTCTTACATTTTTTTCACTGTTTATCATTTTAATATTTTTGTAGCCTCGTTCGCAGGCCCCGTTTGCTCCGTCGTGCCTCCGACCGAGACTCTGGTTGCTTCCTTCCTCGCTCATCTCTCTGGGTGAGTTTTATTTTCTTTTAATTTATCTTTTTTTCGTTCATCGTATATGTGTTTCAGTTATTAATTTTGTTTTAATTTGGATTTCAATGTAGATTTAGTTATTTGTGTTGGTCGGAGCCCCGAGTTGATCGCAACTTGTATTGATCGTCGCCACATTTCGTTCGCCGCGTCTTTTGCCCTTGTTCGTTGTCTCCCACATCGTCTCACCGGGTTAATTATATTATTAACTTAATTATTTAGTTGATAAAATAATTAGAAATTTGTTAGATAATTTTGACGACGTTAATTATATGTAATTAGAAAATATATGAAATGTGTAGTTAACTAAATTATTTAGTTTACGTAATTAGAGAATTTGTAGTTAATATGTTAATTAAAAATTGAATTTGTGGTTAATTATATTGTTTGTATGTAAGTAATAATATGTTGATTATAACTGAATTCATAATGGAATTCGTAGCTAATTAAATAGTTATGTTTGTAATGTAGTTAGATATATGTTTGGTACAAATTTCTGGCTGTTAGATATATATTTTGTACAAATTTCTAAATTATTATGTTATAATTTAGATATATTTTGTTAATTATTAAATTTTTTTAAGTAATACCAATCGATGAAACAAATTATTAATTAGTTATATCTAAATTCAACAACTTTCCGATATCATATCATCAACAATCAACTCCTATATACTATGTATATTTTTCAATAGTTCTCAATCTCACAACTTTCCTTATAATTTCAACATTCAGCGTCATGTTAAATCAAAGTCGAGATTAGATAATTGAAATTAATCGATGTAGTCTTGAATTCGAAATGGGCGTGAACGAATTTATTCGAGTTGCACGATTCCAAATGAACATGGAGCACAAAATTAAATGTCCTTGTCATCGTTGCATCTCATGTTCAAAGGATTTACTCCATATTACACTCGGTGGTATCATCATGGCGAGTCACGTGAAGAGGTCATTCATGCGCTAAATGATTCAGACGACCAAGACGATGTTGGTGGAGTCCATGACGCAATCGAAGATATCAGAAATGATATTGATATTGATCATGACGACTTTAATGATCCAACTGCAGAAGATGTGGTTTAAGAAGAGCAAATCGTGGATCTGTTTGCCGAGTTGAATGAAGACTTGTATCCCGGTTGTAAAGAGTTCTCATTATTATCTTTCTTGGTCCAATTAATGCACATCAAAGTGACAAACCATTGGATGAACAAGTCATTTACAGAACTTCTGCAACTCTTGAAAAATTCTCATCTTGTTAGGAATAGAATTCCAGAAAAACATTACGAGGTAAAGTCAAAGTTGAAGCAATTTGGCATGGGATACGAGATGATTGACTTGTGCCCGAATGATTATGTCTTGTTTTGGAAGGATATGAAAGGTGCAGATGTTTGTCAGGTGTGCAATGAAAGCAGATGAGTTGTTGAGAAAAATGTACCGCGTAAAGTTTTACGATACTTTCTTGTGAAAGATAATCTCACGTGGTTGTACGCTTCCCAACACACAGTTGTTGAAATGCAGTGTTCTATGTCATCTCACTGACGGGAAAACGTGGAAGAAGTTAGATGAAACATACTCGGACTTTGCCAACGAGCCGGAAAATGTACGACTCGGACTTGCTGCAGATGGTTTCAATCCTTTCGGAGAAATGAGCTTATCGTACAGTATGTGGCCGGTGGTATAGACGGCGTATAATTTGCCACCGTGATTGTGCAGAAATTCGAGTACTTGATGTTGACGCTCTTAATTCATGGTCCGAAATTGCATGGGAAAGACATTGATGTATTTTTACAACCGCTTGTTGAATAATTGAAAGAATTGTGGGAGTTGGGCGTTCGAGTGCGAGATGGGTCTAACCATTATGATGTCTTCTTTTCGCGTGCAACACTTCTATGGACATAAATGATTTTCCTGCTCGTGGCAGTTTGTCTGGGTTGAGTGGTCAAGGGTACCTTGCGTGCCTGACGTGCACCTAAGATACTCCATCATTGTCCGTTAGAAACAGAATTGTGTATTACGATCATCGACGATACTTGCCCGATTCTCACCGAATGAGAACATGCAGTGGTCAATATACAACGCGTGTCGAGAAACGAAAGCCTCCGAAGAAGCTGATTGAATGCCAGATTATCGACCACCTAACAGTCTTCCTGAATTGATTCCGGGCAAGCACTCTACGAGTTTGAAAGGAAAGCGAGGCGAAAGCGAACTGAATTGGACCAAGAAAAGTATCTTTTACGAGTTACCATATTGGTCTGATTTGATGTTGAGGCACAACCTTGATGTGATGCATATAGATAAAAATGTGTGCGAGAACTTGCTCGCGACGTTACTTAGCATTTACGGGAAAGATAAGGACACCAAAAAAGCGAGGCAAGAATTAAAAGACTTGAAGATTAAGTCTAGCTTACACTTGAAGTAGCGTGGAAACAGGTGGTTCAACAAGCGGCGATTTTGTCTGGCATTTACGCAGAGTACGAATTTGTGTACGAGAGTGAGTCGGGAGAACTCATTCCAGTGGCGTCCACTCTAGACTCATCGAGAAGACCATAATCTGCGATGCGAAGAAGCGTCTGCGTGACAGGAAGGCGAAGTACAGTCGGATTTACCGGATTGACTGCGGCGGAGATTGAGAAGAGGCGATCGCGCAGACGCCCAAGGGCATGTCGGACCAAATGTTGTCTGACCTGATAGATAGGATGGATACAGACGAGTTTCAAGTATCAATTAGATCGATTAAACCTTTAATCAATCATTTTAATTTTAAAAACAAGTTTTCTCACCCTAACCAATGTTTATTTACAGAAATTGTCGAAAACAAATAAACAAAATAATACAAAAAAGACCACGAAGAGCCGACAAGGCACGATCTCATTTCTCGAGTATCGTCATAGTCACGTACGTATATTTTCATTCAATTACAAACTAACTATAAATATTTTACATAAGTTATATATTATAGTCATAATGTGTTAAATGTAGAGGGTCGGAGAAGGGAGACAAGCACTAGGGCCACTCACTGCGTGGGAGAGGATGCATACGACACACGATAGTCAGTGGACTACGCCTACTGCTGGAGAGTATCACGTAAGTATAAATATTTTTCTAAATTTACATTATAATTTGAATTATTAATAAATAATATATTTTATATTGTTATTGCAAGCTCGGATAGTAGCTCGTGTCGCTAGTCTACAAGAGCAAGCTCGGGATTCGGGACGTCCGGTGGACACGACTAACTTGGAAGAGATTACTATGACCGAAGTCCTCAGAATACGACGTGACTGGAATTCGGGCATTGGGCCACTCATCCCACGCTATGACTTGCTTGAATCCAAGGCCTAAGCCGACTCATCTTCTTCCGTTGGGAACAAGAGTTCGAAGTCGTCGTATGAGAAAGAAGAGTTGGCGGCTCTCAGAGATGCTGTGTTCGACATGGCTGCTGATTTGAGCCAAAATCCGAGCATCAATGTCGACCCCGCGTTTAATGCGACATTGAACCAATACATGTCTCGGTTCGGACCCTCGAGCACTTCGGGTTTGCAATACACTCCGGATCAGCTACGTCGACGTCCAAATGAGCCTTCGCCTTCATCATTTCCCACCGACCCCAAGCTCGACACCGAGCCTCCTTCCGGACCCAGCGCAAGCGGAAGACGCGGAGGACGAAGTCGAGGACGCGGAAGAAGATCTTTGTTTTATTCATGTTGTAGACTTATTGACTTTTTATAACTATTTCGTTTATAATTTTTATTAGTTTATGTGTGTTTATGAATTATCGAGATGTGAATTTGAATGTTTAACATATCGACTTAATATTTATTTCGTTTTCGTTTATTTAAATTCAATTAGTATATAAATTATGATTACTTTTAGTTATATTCCATACAAATTTTAATTAATTAATAATAAATTTAAAATTTAATATTTAATAAAATTAAATCGAATAAAACTTTTAAAAAATATTATTTTGAGTTTAGAAGCGACAATATCACTTCAAAAGTCGCTTCTAAATATGGCGGGTAATACTTTTAGAAGCGAGAAAGTCTCTTCTAATGTCGCTTTTAAACGATACCCGCCGAAATTTCCCAACATTTTTTCACTTTTTTTGGACCCTTAGAAGCGACTTTAGGGGCGACTTGTCGCTTCTAATTTCAACGCTTAAAATATATTTAGAAGCGACAAAGTCGCTTTTAGACCTTTAGAAGCGAATCATAGAAACGACAAAGTCGCTTTTAATGTCGCTTCTAAAAGTCATTTAGAAGCGACTTTTAGACCTTTAGAAGTGAATTCTGTCGCTTCTAAAGACCTTTTTTTGCCGTAGTGATTGAAATCTATATTGTGGACCATAGAATAAAATAGACTACATTTCTAAGATACTTGTCAGAATTAAAGGGAACACAACTCAAATAAATAGACATAACAATAACAATAACATAGTGATTCAAATAAATCATTACACTAATAATCATTGTCTTCATTTTAGTTAACTAAGAATTAATGTTGAAACCAATGTCTTCACAAGATTTGTAAATAATATTGTAGACTCTGTTATAGATTTGTAGACTCTGTTACAGATTTGTAGAAAACATTGTAGATTCCGTTACATATTTTCCAAGTTTGAACAAAAGATTAAAAGACAACGAGAAGAGTCTAATCGCGTCTTTAATAGCTATCCGCGCGGAGATGGAGCAGAGATGGCGCGACGGTATTATCGGAGATGGAGCGGAGTCTTGTCGGAAACGTCGGAGTACTAGCGGAGTTTCATCGGAGACAAAGGAGTACAAACAGAGTTTCGTCGGAGACAAATGAGTAGTAGCGGAGCTGGACTGTGGCGTCGGAGATGAAGCTTGAAGAAGAATTTATTTTGGTTGTTTTTGGTTGAGTGTTGAAGAAGAAAGTAAAGAGAAGAGAGAGAATGTGGCAGCTGAAAAGTTGAGATGATTGAAAAGGGAGAGAAAATGTACTGGTTGTAGGAAGTAAGATTGCTTTTATTTTATTTTATTTTATTTATTTTTTTTCTAGCCGCTTATAAACAAGTAAGGGGTGTTTGTAAATTTTTATTATTTAAAAGGTAAATTTTTTTTTCATATGGAAAAAACTAGTATTTTGGGAAGAAAAATGTTTTTCGTGAATTTAGAGAAAGTAGAGATAATTTAATGGCACAATCGGCTATTTCTCATATATATATATATATATCTGTTAAATTGAAGGAAAAATGAAGTTTCAGAAAATTTTATTTTCAAAAATATTTTGTCTTTTGAATTTGTAAATTGGGAGAAAAATAATTTTAATAAATTTTGAAAAAATTCACAACAAATAGTGAAACATTTGACAATACTTCTATCTAATATAATTGGTTGATAGACCATATTATTCTACGGAAGAGTGACACCGTCCAAGTCGAATAAACCATCTCACAATAACTGAATATTTTTCCTTTCTAGATCATAGAGAGATAAGAGTATTTACTATTTTTCGGCTTTGGTATTTTCGTGGCAGATAATTTTGCCTCCGAATTATAGTGCTTTTGTAACAGTTCATACTATGGTTGTTTTTCTAAGGAAATATCCAAAATACAATTTTTTATTGTTGGTTTTTCTAAAATTCACCAAAATATGTTTTTTTTTCAAAATACAAGTAAATTTCACATGAAATTAAAAAACAAAACTAATACAATGTCATACACAACATCATCGGTAAAAAATAAAAAATTAAAATTAACTTACAACAACTGGTTAGGCTATTGCAAGCTTGTTTCAACTTGTTTCACAATAATAAAAATAAATAGCTACTGGTGAATATGGAGAAAGAATAAAATATAAGCATTTTTTAGGGACATTTTGTCTCTTGTATTAGTATTTTGGGAAAAAAATAATTTTAATGAATTTTGGAAAAATCAACAGCAAATAGTGATAATTTGGACAATTTCACGTTTTTCTATTTCTACAGCCGTTGGATTTTATTTTTAAATTTCACAAAGCACCCTACCGTCAGATTTTTAATGGAAATTTAATTTACATATAAAAAAAATATTAAATTCAAACTCCCAAATGTCGGCTCAACTTCTCATCATTATAATTTGAGATCAAGAACTGAAATTCGTGAGAAAAATTCTTTAAATGATTTAGAGACTCAAAATTACAGTATAAACTAATAAAAAAGATAAGTGAATTAGTGGGATTAATTAACTTTTTTTTATATCGATTAGAACAGTAAAATAAGAAATAAATAATACTAATAAGAAACGACATGTAGCTGAAATAATATAAACAACAAACGACATAAATGATCCTACATCATAAAACTCTTCTTTAAGATGGACTAAATACATCTTTGAAGTTCATCTTGAATATAAGATGGTTCAACGCCGGTGAATCTAATGGTTTTATGAAGACATCCCCATTTTGATGTTTAGTCTGAATAGAAAGGTTGACTGCACCACTTTAAAAATGATCTCTGACGAAGTGTAAGTCAACTCTATTTGTTTGGTCCTTTCTTGAAAGGTTGGATTTGATGCGACGTGGATCACTTTTTGATTGTCGCAGTAAAATACTGAAGGTGCAAATGATGTGATCTGTAAGTCTTTCATGAGTTGCTGAAGCCATAAAATCTCACTCCAGTTGCTCCAACGACCAATATAATGCCTCCGGTGAGCTCTTGGAGGTTATTGTTTGTTTCTTTCACTTCCACGCAATTAATGAGTCACCTATAAAAACACAATAGCATGTCACCAATCTTTGTGTATCAAAACTTGTAGCCCAATCTACATCTGAAAAGGCACAAAATTGAGTAGAAGACTGAAGAATAAAACAAGCCTTAACTCGAACTGGATTTTAATACCTTAAAACATGATGAACATCTTGCAAATGTGCAGTAGTTAGAGTTTGAACAAATTGTGACTATATGTACATTATATGTTATATCGGGACGAGTTATTGCAAGATATATCAATTTTCCTATCAATCTTTTAATTTTTTAAACTTTGTCAAAGTCTCTCAATCCTCCGAAAACAAAGAAATTATTGGATCCGTCGGAGTTTTAAGAGACTTAAACTCAAGAAAAATGCATCTGCGCAATCTGTAATGAATATTATCATTGACTAAGTACAACTCTTGATGAAGATTTCTAGTCCTAGGGAATGTTTTAGAGCTCATAATCGTTCAAATAAATTTTTAACATCATCAATAATTCAATAATTGAAGCAGTTGGACTACCTACACTAATATCATCAACGTATAAGAGTATAGCAACAAAAGTAGAGTCATGTCCTATAGTATAGAGTGAATGATCACTCTTAGACAATGTAAAGCGTGCCAATGTGATAGCTTCAGTAAATTATAAATTCCATTGCTTAGAACTTTGTTTGAGACCATAAATTGATTTATATAACTAGAGTATTTGTTTGCTGCTACCCTTGCAGGTTAAATCCCATAGGTAATGACATATATACTTCCTCAAAGAAGTCTCTGTTTAAAAATGCATTATTTATATCTAGTTGTGAAAAGTACAAATTTTGTTATGCAACTGTAGTTAGTAAAAGATTGACTGAAATTAATTTTGCAACATGAGAGAAATTTCTATGAAGTCAACTCCCTCTTTTTTGGTTGTAGCCTTTGGTTACTAATCATATTATTACCATGCATGGAATCAAATTCCTTTATCATTGCAGTCCTCCATTCTTGATATTAACAGCGCTATGATAATATTGTGGTGCCTGGTTCATAAAAACAGCAAAACAATTTTTTTTGAAAGACAAAGAATTGTCGTAACTTAAACCTTGTCAACTGTACGAGTAGAGGAATATGTATCACCTGATGTCAAAAGACGACACTGCTATTCATTTAAATATGCAGGTTATTGATGTTGTCTTGATTACTTTCTGGTAGGTACTAGTGATGTAGTCCAAATATCATGTGGATGATCTGTCTGAATATCAGGTGTAGGAGAGAAAACTAATCTGGAACAATAATATTTAATGTGGTTTGTGTATGATCAATATGATCAGAAACCAGTCTCAGTAGAATCAGGTTGTAGAGGAATAGTAGTATCAGATGATTCTAAAGGGTTAGGAATGAAAGTAGATGTTGATTTAGGAATAGGAAAATCACAAAATAGATCGTTCCTAATAATAGTTGAATGACCTGCTTGGAAAAGAAGAAATTCCCTCATGAAAAAACAACATCCGTGGATAAAAAATATTTCCTGAGTGTTAAGATCATAAAGTTTGTAATTTTTTTAACATTTTGAGGGTATCCAATCATAATACATGTTTGTGCGCGAGGGTGAAATCTGGTTTCATGTGCCTTCATGTATGGTGTAATCAACCAGGTTTGAATATAAAATTTCATAAGGTGATTTGTGATTGCGAATTGGAGAACTTGTTCGATTAATAAGGAAAGTAGAAGTAATAATGCAGTCTAACCAAAATTCCATAGGTATATTAGACTGAAATATTATTGATCGAGCAACATTTAACAAACGTTTGATGCTTTCTTTCTACTCCGAAATTTTGTTGAGGTGTGTACACAAGTAAATTGATGAATTATTCATGCCTTAAAAAATATTTTGAAACTATCAATTCTTTTGCATTATCATACCTAAATTGTTTGATAGTAGTGGAAAATTGATTTTTGTAGAAATTCACAGAAACATTGAATCAATGTGAAGACTTCAGATTTGTGTGGCTTTATACATCACAATGAATCAAATCAAACATGTTATGAGAAAACTTGTTATTTGAAACAAAAGCAATCTGTATTGTTTGGCTAAAGGAAAAACATGACATGACTGTGTATTTTTTTAGTAGATTGAATAACAAAAAGCATAATCAAGTTTGAGATTGTCTTTGGCCAGAATGTAGAAGTTTTTGATGCTCTCATCCATGCCAATCATCTTCATATCCTTGGAATCCGAATACTGTAAGAACTTGTTGAAAGAGAAACTATGCCATTAGATTCTTTTGAAAGCATTTTAACATATATCAAAGTTTACTGATTAGTTAAAATGACATCTTATATATACTTGACTGTCTTATTAGGCAATGTAATAGTGGAATTATATAAACATTTAAGGTTCTTGATATAAGCCTTTAAAACAAAAATATGCCTCGAGGCTGCGAATATAAAATCCAGTTTCCACAAGATAAAATAGGTAAAAAAAAATTGAGTATACCAAACTATGTAAACATGTTGGAATGATGTTGAATTGACTGGAATTTTTATTTGAGTAGTTGCTGAAGATAAAATTTGAGTACAAAAGAAATTGATGATCTGGTGAATTTGATCAGTAGAGAGATTTCCCTGATCTAGACTCGCACTCTCTCATTCACTTGTGATTCCATCAACTGCATTTACTTGTGAACTTTGAACTTGTAATCTGGTGGATAACCATAGCATAAACCTTAGCTATGGGTGGAATCGGCTCCATTAATAGAACAACACTCCAAGAATGAGTGTAGATCTCATTTAATCTCAGCAAGAATTGCATGAAATATTCTCCTTATTTTAGTCAATTAGTCTTGCCTTTCCACCACAATTGCTAGGACATATGCAATTAGGTTTAAAATTTGTGAGTTCTTTGTGTGTTCATTTCAATTGAGAGAAGTATTTTCCAATTGACTTGTTATCTTGCGTAAGATTCACATATTCTCGTCAGAGTTGGAAAATCCTCGGTCCATTTGATTGAAGACAACGATCCTTGAAATAATTCAAGATGCTTCTTGCAGTTCCTGCATATTGTATAGCCGATGCAATATCCTTATTTACTGAACTTATTATCCATGTAATGATCGTGCTATTATTTTGATTCCACAATATAAGCAGATCTATGTTTTCTTTTTCAAGTATTGGAATCGAACCATCAATGAAATCTAATTTTTTCTTAAGTTCAAGAACTACAATCATTAATCGACTCCAAGGTAAGTAATTCCGACCTCTCAATATGTTGGAGACAAGACTGCCTCCTGAAGCATCAAAATGATGAAGGTAGTATGGAGATAGTGGATCTTCCGTTGGTGATCGCGGTTTTTGAGCTCCTGTGAGAATCGTCGGACTAGTCTCCGGTGGCGAAGCTTTAGTTTCAAACATCGTCGCGAAATAGAGGAAACTTGAAATCGTTAATCGAAGAGGAACAATGGATCCATTGAAATAGCTCTGATACCATATTGTAACACGAGATTAAGAACTTGAATGCGAGAGAAAAATTCTTTTCGATTAAGATACTCAAAATTACAATACAAGCTAATGAAGAAGATAAGCGAATTAACGATATCAATTAGCTTATCTCTTTTATATATGTTACAGCAGTAAAGTAAGAGACAAATTTAATTATCAAACAACATGTAATTGAAATAATAAAAATGACAAACGACATGTAGTTGAAATAATAAAACGAAAAACGTTAGAAATGGTCCTATATCAGAAAAGGCATCAACAACCTGCAAAATGACAATACAAACATATAAAATAATATCTCTTGCATAGATAAACTCCTTATTCAAACCATAAAAAAATAACAAACATGATTGATAGATACTTAAGAATATGAATTGAGATAAAATTCTTAAGCTTCACTAGGAATCCGAGGAACAACGGCCTTGGAGTTTGGAGGCCAAACTAGAATACTAAGGGAAGTGCTCAACGGCACCGACTATGACGTAATTGAGAACTTCTTCACCACGCTCTAACTAAACTATAATGTGATTAACGAATCTCCACCATATTTTTTACTCATCATCGTGTCTTTCAAAATATGTGTCGTAACTCTCCACCATATATCAAAGGCCTTTCAATTCTCATCTGCGTCGAAAGCGACACCGCTCTAGAGCATAGATGTAGATGTGGTATGGATCAATCGCCAACGTTCGTTCTGGTTGATGTATGTGGCACTTCATGTCCATAATGGCAGTTTATTTTAGCCAATTACACAAATACAGAACCTACAATATTATTCACGTATACTCGATGACTGATCTCTAATTGGAAAAGACTATATAGGAATAGTCTCTATCTATATATAAATCAATATATGTGTTTGGAGAATTACACATATACATCACACAATAAGTAATCTAGTCTACTAATTGTAGACGATCAGAAACTCTAAAAGTGAGAATAAATGCATAAAACTACTAAAAATATAACGCACAAATTTTATAGTAGTCAACATCTCAGGAAGATAATCAACAATTTTTGAAATTACTCACACTATGTCAGATGGTTGTTGCACTAGATGTTATATCAAATAGTTGCACAACTAATTGATTATAACTGATAACAAATTAAATCAATAAAATAATCAATGAAAGTATAAACAATGAACATAAAATTGGTAACCATGTTCGTTATTAATGAACCTACTTAAGAGAAATTTTACGTTTGAGTAAGAGTAATCCATTATCGATAGTTAAGGTAAAGAATATTTAGTTTGACAAAAGGCAGTTTTACAAACTCGTATATCCTTGCTGAATCGCACTTAAAGCTCCATCTAGTTTGGATTCAGTAAACTACGCGTAGGTGAATTACTATAATACCCGCGTGTAGCTTCCGCATGTCTTACTCTAACATCTTCTTGCACAACTTAGATGAATCACTAAGTGATGCCAGCTAAAGTATTGCCATTATGGATTCAACAGTTTCCTTACTCATTAAGAGCCAAAGTATAAAGCCTCTTGCGTAGCATTCTAGCATAATAGAAAACTTGCCTAAAATAAAAAACCAAAAACATGCACAAAATGTCAAAAACACATTGGGAAATATGATGTAGGACATATTTTTTCTCGCGCCTATTGTAAAAGATACGTCAACACATACGTAACATCATCGATAGATTCATGGTAGTGTCTTCAACCATGTAAAGATAGATGAGCACCTGACAATACCATATCAACATAAGTAATTATAAGCTCAACCTATAGCTTACATACACATGTAAAAAATTGTAAATGAATTTTGTTACAGTACAACTGAGTTTATATATTCGATCATGCAATGTGAATCTACATTAATGAAGGTCAGTGAATAAATTCTTAATCATCGTGATTTACAATCCTTCAACTCTCTCTTTCTCTCTCTAAATATCTTTGAATCTTCTCTTGGTATCCTTGTGTCAATGGTGTTTCATGTAATTTTCTGATCGCTATGCACCTCGTTTTGATCACGCTTAAGCTCGGCAACGTGTGGGACTTTTATTTTTGGAGATATCAAGTGCTAGCAACGACTTGTGTGTATAATCAAGAATGATTCCTATATGGAACCAGGTGTACACAAAAATAATTTCTTGAAGACGAAATAAATTGAGCCACGTTATCCATGGAGACTGTATACAAATTCACTCAAACACCAATAGAAGAGTCAATGAAAATTCCCTCGAGATTTGATGAGATTAAGTTGGTGGGCTCTTCAATTGAACAACAAGGGACACTCGGGATCACTCAAGAACTTTCGGGAGATGAAGAAAATATTGCTTGATCTCTCTCTCTAAAATTTCGACCAAAGAACTCAGGAGAATGGGGAGAGAGAGGTTAGCCGAATTTTTGTGATTAGAGTTAGGGTTAGAGTTTTCAAAAAACTTTTTAAATAGAGAGAGAGCGGGCTTTTCTTAGGTCAAACCCAATAATCAAACTTAGGCCCATTATTCTTTTAATTAATTTCAAAAATTAATTATCTGACCTAATTCATTAATTATGGCCGAGTATAATCCTATATATTTCAAAAATATTAATTTTGATTTATTTCCATAATAATATATTTAATTATTTTGGAATATCTCATTTATTTAATGCCAAATCATTATTTCCATACTATTCAAGATATTACGAAATGAGAAAATATTTATTTTCATATTTTATTTATTTGAATTATTTAAATATCTTAATATCCATATATTAACATAATCTGATTCATTAAATAAATGTAATAATAAATAACCAATTATTTATATGATTACTTAGAAAAATATTTTCTTAGTGTAAATCACAATTTACTTAAATGAGAAAATCAAATTGTCCTTGTTCAATAAATTTTGTCTGAGGGTCTATCATTGAGATCTAATGGACTCACATGAACGAAGATTTAAAATAAAGATCGGACTCAAAAGTTCACAAACCATTTTTCGTCTTTTAATTCTTAATATTAGTCGATACCAATAAAGAGCTAATATTGAATCTCTCTAAGTTCATATGCGTATATTTTCCGTTTGTTATGCCAAAACAATTCTTCACACGATCCATAGAATATTTTACGATATTACCCTTCATGTGTATCAGTAACTCTGAGGAATGTAAAATTACCGTTTTACCCCTGAGTTATTATTTCACTAACTCCTTTGTTATTTGTAAATGAGAAAAACATAATGTGAGATGTCTTTACATGTCACATGTTTTAATCAAAGAATGTTCTTATTCGATGAATACCTTGTCAGGTTTATTCATTCACACTCTCATAACAAAGCATAGTGTGATAATGATGCATTGGCATTGTTTCAACATCAATTCCGTATATGTGAATCACATAACCCAACATGACAGTGTTATGACACCAACCGTCGGGTCAGATGCAACTATAAATTAGCCATTGCTCATTGACAAATCAAATGTCATAAGGTGTCATATCGATTATGCATTCACTTGAGGATTTAGGTAAGTACTAAAATACCCCTCGTATGTGATCTTGAAGTTTCGAGTGTTTAAACGATTTTATCTCGAGCTTCAGAGTATCACAGGTCTTGTTCAATATCTTCTTTAAGATATCAAGAATGAAACACAGAGTCACAACTCTCTATATCACAAGATAAGATATCATGATCCATTCAAACAATCAATACTCAGATTCGATTGCTCCATCGATCTTAAGATTGCGAACAAATGTTTAAACTAGTCACAAGGGGCTATCTAGTCAAGCCTATACTTAGCACCTCTTTCGTTGATGACAGTTTCAGAGGTAACATACATATATAAACACAAACTTAAATGAAGAATGAATATTTAACTTTATATAATGTCTCAGCAAAATCAAATACAAAGTATTTATAATGTCTTAAATCTCCTTCGTGGCCACCAATCCCAACATCATTTCAGGATTAAGGTAAGCAGAATGCAATTCATACATAGTGACCTTGAGACATAAGAGGTTAAATGGGTTGTTCTTACATTGTCTCTAAAGGTGCACTGGTCAATTCAGTATCTTCGAAAAATACACCGGAAGAACTGTAGAATTCCTAACTCTCTATGCCTCGTAACCAGTTATCATAGATTCTTCCAACAATTATACTAGGACCAATAGTCCATTGATCTTTAGATTGTGAATATTTCGTTTTAAGCAAACCATGAAAAGTTTGTTCACGCAAATCTACATTTGTCTTTTCAGACATAGTTAGGTTTGATTAAGGAATATAAGACTGTTGAATATCATAAATCTTCAAACAAACGAAAAATCAATGAATGAAATTTTTATTAATTTAATCAGCAAATTACAATAAGGACTCTCATGAGAGATTTATATTTCATCGATATGTAAATAAATAATCTTCTTGTGGGCATCTCAGCCAACACCTCACCCGGGCTATGTTGACCCAACCATGCCACATGATGTTTGTTTGCTTATCAAAGCTCTTTATAACCTTAAACGGGCACAACGTTCGTGGTTCAAGAAATTACACAACTACTTGATAGATTCGGTTTCCAAAATAGTAAAAAAGACACTTCGTTATTCTTCTATCAGTTTGGGTCTGTTTAAATATCTCAAAGGGAGTCCGGGAAAAGGAGTTGTATTAAAAAAGAATGATGGTAGGCAGATTGAAGTTTTACGGATGCTGACTATGCCGGGTGTTCTGATGACCGGCGATCAACCTCAGCATATTGTACCTTTGTGTGGGGCAATCTTGTGACTTGGAGAAGTAAGAAGCAAGCCGTTGTGTCTCGGAGTAGTGCAGAGGCAGAGTTTCGAGCTATGGCGCAAGGAATTTGTGAGATTATTTGGATCCGAGGCATCTTACAAGAGCTACGGATTAAGTTCACTACTCCTATGAAGTTGTTTTGTGATAACAAGTCTACCATCAGCATCGCCAACAATTCGGTTCAACATGACCGTACAAAGCACGTGGAGATAGATCGCCACTTCATTAAAAAGAAGCTAGAGAGGAGAGAAATTTGCATGCCATTCGTTCCAACATCAGAGCAGCTAGCAGATGTTCTCACCAAAGGGCTTTACAAGACGAAGTTTGAAGACTTTTTAAGCAAGTTAGGCATGAATGATATCTTTGCACCAACTTGAGGGGGAGTGTTAAATTATTATGTTAATTTCTGGTATACTCTCCAGATTAGTCTAATTAACATGTAACATTGTAAAAAGCTCCATTAGGTTGATTGTTAGATGGGCTTTATTATTTGCTGGTTAGTTACATGGGCTTTATTATTTGATTGTACAGTAGGATTAGGTTTCCTTGTATTTGTGTATAAATAGCCACTTAGTGCTAATGAGAAAACAACTTCTGCTCATTCTCTTTTGCTTATAGAAATTGATATTTGAGGCGAGAGAGGAAAGAATATACAATTAAGACAGCGATAAAGAAGGGAATGGAGAAAGAACTAAAAATGAATAAAAAGAAATGTTAATATAATTATTGCACTACAGGTCCATTACTAATATTGTCCTAATTATTAATTTAGTTGATTTTGAAACTAATAAGAATTGAGACCACTAATACTTGTGAAATCTGATGGATTATCCTAAATGTATGGTCTCCTCAACACTTAAAACTAAAATTGAATAAGTGAAAACTAATTAAAAAAATGTGATTTGTTTTATACGTGTTGGTACAAACATACCTTTAATGAAATATATTTCTATAATTCGTTTGCACTTGCCTTAAATATTTACTTAATGGTCACAAAAGCAAGATTAGGGCTCGCTTTGTTTGATTGAAAAAAATGAGAAATCTTGAAATAATTCATTTGAAAAATCTGAAAATCGCTTGAAGATTATTGACGGCAAAAAGTAATTAATATAAATTCTTTTATTGAAAACGATGTGAATAATTCGTCAAAGTAATTATCAGAATTGTTTGTAGATATATTAATATATCTCAAAAGATTTCTTAAATTTTTCAAACAATTAATTTTTTCAAATTTTCCAAAAAAAATGTTCGCGAATTTTATTTAACTTCACAAGTCACTCGTGTCTACCAAAATGAAGAAAAAACATTAATGATTTGCACTGTTTTCATAATGCAAACAGGATGAAGAACAAACAAAAAGCAAATTGTCTATTGTCCATCTGAAATTCTATGAAGCTGCACTCTCCAAAGAACTCTGCATAAACGAACGGAATCCGCATAAACTCTAAATGACAATTAAAACTCGATACCATTTTCATCATACAATAACACGTCACAACCAAATTTGAAATCCCAAAAGCCCTATAAACTGACACCGAAATAAAGATCGTTCTTCCAATCTTCCAAACTTTATAATTAAAAAAAAGGTCTCGTACGCTTATATAGGTTTATTAATTTGGATATGCCAAAGTTTTGTAAAACTCTTCTAAATATCCAGCTTTATTTTACAGAAATTTCATGCCATTTTCTTTTATAAAAAAAGGTTAACAAAATTGTTGCTGTAGGGTTGCATACATCGTAAAACGTGTGCTAATTAACAACTAAATCTATTTCTTAATCCTCATTTCTTTAATTAATTTTAAGAACACTGTTTGGTACCTAGATTTATTTTCGCCTTTTAAAAATGCATGCTAATGTTCTGATTAGATTTTCTGGTTCAGGGTTTTGACATTTCTAAGATTTGTGTTAATGGTGATTAACTTTATTTATAAATATCTGAGTTTCGTTATTAATGTTATTCATGTATGAAATTTTGATTTCTTTTATATAGTAAAATAAATCAAAATCATGTTTTGTTAATGAATATCTAATTAACAATATGGTTTGTTATTTTGAAGTATTGTTGTGATTTTTAGTGATGTTCTGGTTATACTATTTTTTTTATTTATTTCATCATTCGTTATTTTTGTGAATTTGTGTAATAAACCATGGAAGTTATTCATCGGGTTGATTATCAGACATTGTGTTTTGTTTTTCATTAACCTTTGTTTTGATTTATTTCAGATGTAAAATATTAATAATCGACTGGTTGTAAATGTTTATTAGAATGCAGATGGCTCCATCAACAACTTGAAAATGTTTACATTAGCGTTGACCTTTAAAACGCATTTCAATTTACGTTGTAAAATTCAATTTACGTTTAAGCAATTGAACTGCCAAAAATATAAATATTCGTGTAAATTAAACTGAATAAAATTTTTAGAATCGGATGAATGAAGAATTAAACATGAACAAAAACTAACCTGGATCTTATAACGATGAAGCTCACCAATAAATAAATTCATGGTCCATGTAAATTGCAAATCTATTTCCGAATTCTAGATAATATATGGTTTCCCGAAAATATCCATGAATTTAATCAATTTTGGTATTGTTTATAGTATAAATTGAATATGAAAAAAGAATGAGAGAATTATGGCCGGATGAAATAATTTCCAAAACTCGAAATGGAAATGACTTAAAGAGAGTTAATTAAGATAAGAATAATTAACGAATATTATAAATATTAAATCGTTAATACTAATGAAATCCTAAATTTGAATTAATGAGGTAGTTAATACAAAATTTTAACTCGAATATTAAAAAAACAAATTCAAAATTATTGGCCGAAGTATTAACAAGGGCATTTAGGTAAAATAATATTATAAATTGACATGACACGAAAATATTAATGCCATTTATAAGAATTTTACTAAATGTTGGTCATTTCTAAATTAAGTTAATAAACAAGAGTCATTTTGCCAAAATTTTGACTAAAACTGATGTTTATTCCGCGGTAAAGATACCTAAAGTCAATTACGCTTTGAGAAATCCATACAATTAACGAATTGAGAAATTTGAGATCGTTAATCTTAAAACTAGACGAAAATCACTTGTGGGTAATGCAAAGTTGTCTATGACGAAAGCAAGGTGGCCGACGACACCTAAGATCCGTGTGCGAACGGAAGCTGGAAATTCGGCCGGAGAGAGAAATTATGTAAAAACAAATAATAATAAAAAGAAATAACTAAATGTAAAGATTCACCTACCAAATTTGTTCTTTGCATATTTGACACAAAGAGAAGGACAGGATGTACATTCATTAAAAAGTTTAATGTAAATATTTGATATGCTTAAAAGTTGGAGAATAATTAGTTAGGTTAAATAAAGTTTATCGATAATTTATGTAATTTATTCTAAAATTTTGATAATATTAGCAATGGTGATTTAGAATGATTATCCACTAAATTACAGTGCGGAGATAAATCTTTTCGTCCTTATCGTGTTTTCCATTGCATGCAAAAGACTTGAGACACGTACTTGATACTTCGGTTCTGTCTCAAGACCCATTCTTTATAAAAGGACATATGAGAGAGAGAGAGAGAGAGAGAGAGAGAGAGAGAGAAAGAGAGAGAGAGAGAGTATATCAATGATATCATATTAATTAACTCCTTGACCGTCAAATTAAGTATCTAATCATTTAACTTCAAGACTATCAGATACATCAAAACATGATTATCCATATGAAAGACAACAGGATAAGATAGTATTGATTAAGACACGAATCTGAACCATTAACTGATTTTGATTAATCTGGTACAGTGACTAATATATAAAAAAGACTGAAGACACGACCATTAGCTTCCACTTCCATTGCATGCAGAGGCTAAAGACACGTACATTAGATCTGTAATATCGCAAACCCCATTTCTTTACAAGAAAGAAGCACAAAACACAGTCATTTCATTATAAAACACAATACATATATTATATATCATGACAATTCAAAAAATTATGGATCGCAATGTTGTTCATCTCGACTCCAACGACATCCCCGAGACACTCCCGAATTCCCACGCTTGGGATGGCGTCATCGCCGCTGACCTCCGATCCGGGTCTTCGGGGATTCCGGTGATCGATCTCGTCGGCGCGGACGCGGCGTCGGAGATCCGGCGAGCGTGCGAACGGTGGGGGTCGTTTCAGGTGATGAACCACGGCGTCTCCGGCGATCTTCTGGAGGAGATGGAGCGTCAGATGCGGCGGCTTTTCGGCCTTCCGGCAGAGCAGAAGCTGAGGGCGGCGAGGCCGCCGGAGGGGGGGCTGGGTTACGGCGTTCCGGTGGTCTCCGAGAACTTTACAAAGATGAGTTGGGCGGAGGGGTTTCTCATGATGGGCTCTCCGGCGCACCATGCTAGCTTGCTTTTCCCCGATTCCCTTATCGATGATTTCACGTACGTCACAAACTCTGTAGCATTTTTGCATGCATAGTTTCCATGTTACTATATGTGTGTGTAACTGTTTATATATATATTTGCACTATTTATAATATTATTAATATCGTTTCAGAACTTCATTGATTTACAGAATCAGGGACGGTGCCGAGCACCCACCCCCAGTGTTATTCTTTTTTCTGCTATTATGTTATTTTTCGTCGTTTTGTTTTACATAAAACATTTACAAATAAACCATCCGATATTTGTATTTTTTACATTTTAACCCCATCTGATATTAAAGTCCAACTTCTTCCTAGCACGGCATAAGAACATCTTCGTTCATTGTATCATGGATAAATTTTTGGTTTTGTTATTTTAGACTTGCGTGAATAGGATATTGATATTAATAAAAGGAAAAAAAAAACCTTGGCCAATGATATAAATACTATCTGATAACTTTTATTATAGATTATCGTATCTCATTTTGAGTAATGCTGAAATATATAGATATGTAATCTCATTTATTAACAAATTTGTTGGATTTTACTTGTTTATCTTGTAGTGATGTAATGGTGACGTGCCAAAAGGAGGTTAATCAAGTGTCGGAAAAGATAGTAAACATGATAATAGAGTCTCTTGGTGTAGCCAAAGAGGGCACAAAATGGGAGAAACAAAAAGCTTGCGTATTATCTAATCCAAAGACCTTCGTCCAATTGAACTCGTACCCTATTTGCCCAGATCCAACAAGGGCAATCGGAATGGTCCCACACACGGACTCAACCATGATCACGCTGCTATACCAATCCAACGGCGCAGATGGACTCCAAATCCACGTCAGCGATAGCTGGGAGTCTGTGCCTCCCATCGACGGTGCGCTCGTCGTCTTCGTCGCTGACTTGATGCAAATCTTATCAAACGGTCATTTCAAGAGCGCGTTCCATCGAGTGGTTCCAAGCGCGACATGTCATCGATATTCCGCCGCTTTCTTTCATGTCCCGCCAGATCATGCTGAGGTCTCGCCGTTGATTCAGCTGATCGATGTCAACAACCCTCCGCTCTATCGCTCCGTGATGGTCAGCGCGTGGCGTCGCTTCAAGAAAAATCATATGTATGACGTCTTTGAAAAGGTCAAGATTAAATCCAGCAGGGGAATGAAATTGGGAGGAGGAATGAAATTGGATGGATTAAGTTGTGAAAGACTAAATAGTGCAAAAGTAAAATAAAGGAGATGGAGAGATACGTATGCATAAGTAGATTCTTAGCGTACTCGAGTATTGTTTGTATTTTGCATATTAATTTATCTAAGCCAATTGATTTTATATAGCTTAAAACTCGCACATTATTCGCATATGGATTAAAATATTATTAATAATAAGTGAGAATTAAAAAAACTGACTCTATATACACTTCAAATATTTAAAATTTGGATGTAAGTTTTGAAAATACATAGTAAATAATCACTATTATTTATTTACATATATTTACAATTTATTTCCTGTTCAATTTACCTTTAGAATTTCGATCTAATCTGTAATTGAATTTAAAATTTCATTTTCAAATTTTGTTTTTAAATTTTGAAATTTCAGACGTAGGTGTGTCAATTTGAGTTGAGTCATTAATTAGTTAGATCATTTAATTTCTTAATTAGTTATAATTTTCTATATAAATGAAAACTAGTTATTTATACATAATTATTCTTTATTTTCTTGTATTCATTTACAAATTTTCTTCTCTCATTTTGGCCATTTTAACATTTCCAAAAAAAACCTCTCGGGAAAACAAACATTGATCGGAATAATAACTCAGTTTTTACAGCGATAAATTTGTCTCATGATGAATTTTTTTATTAACGAATCAGGTATGTATGATTATTTAGATATGTTTATACTCCAATACTCTTTAAGTTGTATTCACGTTTTGTTAACGCTATATTGTTACAATCTATATGGTGATGTTTATTTATCCGGTTACAATTTGTACGGTCATGTTTATTTTCCAGTTAAAATTTACATTGTCTTGTTTATTTACCTGGTTTCATTTACATTCCATACAGTCATATTGTTTGAAAGCCATTGTTGATAACCTCGAAAACTTGAAAAGAACTCTGAGTTTAGTCCTAAGAAGTCTGAAATTATATTATATGATGAATCCGATGTTAAAAAAATTCCGATAAACATGGATTTAAATGCAAATCATGTTTTTAGACATAAATATATGTTTATACTCCATTACACTTTACGTCGTATTTACGGTTTGTTTTCATTGTACCATTACAATTTATATGGTCGTGTTTATTTACCCGATTAGTATATTTGTTTGAGCGCCACTATGAATAGTTCCGGGATCTCGTATAATTTTCTAGGATGAATTTGTTTCATGACGAAAGTTTTTCACTCAATGAATCATGTGTGTGCTGTTATGTAAATGTGTTTACTCCATTCTTTTTATGTATTATTTATAGTTTATTAACTGATTCTAATTACATTTTTGTTTGTTTTATTTATTTATCCGGCTTTCACTTACATATGATTACAGTAAAGTAGTTTAAGCTCCATTGTTTACAACATCCGAAAGTTGAAGTTCATGACGATGATAGTAAATAGCCACCTAAAAGATTTGGTTAATGACCTTATATTTCTGTAAATGTATAGTAAATAACCATTTTGTATACGTTACAACCATTTACAAAACATGTATTTTTTGGAATACCGTTATTAATTGTTGCAATTTTAGTTCCATATTCGAATTTGAGTTTCATGTTATTTCAAATTTGATTTTGAAAATTAAATATGCATGTATTTGGTCTTGAGATTTAAAAAAAATTTAATAGTTGCTAATATTATTTAGATCTTATATTTTTGAAATTCTTTTATTTACAACTTATTTATATCCACTTTTGGCATATAAATGAACAGTAAATAATATCTGGTATACAAACTATAAATAAACTGTAAATAATATCCGATATACAAATAACCAATGTCATATAAAACATGTTCATCGTGTTAATTAAAGCCAGATCTTCAACGGTACAAAACACTTGCCAAAATTAGTTTAGAATAATTTTCAAGAAGACATCAATATGGTTTTGTTTGAGACTTTTCGTGTTCGGTTTCAAATTTTTCCTTTTTTTCAAACATAATGAACAAAATAAATAAAACCGGTATAGCATTAATGGATTGCATCCTCGATTTACACCCGTAATTAATTGTTAATTGATTTTATTTAATTACTTGTTAATGCACATAATAAAATGGGCGGAAATTTTTTTGGGTTAATTTCATCTCAAAATTGTAGTAAACGAATTTAATTAGATATTTAGAGCTTATTTATTAAATATTGGGTAAATCTAAAATAACCCTGGTTTAAATGAATACATATCAAAATTATTCAAAAATTATTATTGACATATGAATAAAGTTAAGCTAAAAAAGGATTCTAGCTTATCATTAAAAATGAATTTAGCTCAAATATATTATAGTTTTAAAATATATCAAATAACATTAAAACATTATTTATGTAATTAATTATATATTTGCTTGGGAGAGAAAAGTGTGATATAGAAATATGAAATTCTATTTACATAAAATAATTTAATATTCTGTCGATGATAATGAGAGAAAGTTAGTGATATGACCATGGCTGTCTTAAAAGGTCAAACTCAGGCAGTCTCCAGCCTGAAAATCCAAGATCAAACCCACAGGTCCATCGAAGATCCGAGCGAGCAATTGAGCCGAGGACATCATAAGCCCAAACCACCAAGTTGGATGGCAGAGTATAAATGATAAAACATGTGAATCAAATGACTTCCTTCTAGAATTATTTTTAAAAATACGTTATCTATTTTCTATTGGTTTTGGTTAGTGGGGTGTTTTCATGTAATGGCTTTTGGGGAAAAAGTCTGACATTAAGAAATCAATAAATCTTTTAACGCCTCTTCTTCTTTTTCTTTTCTCTGTATCCTGATAACTCTGAAGCAAAGTTGTATCATTGGTGCTTTCATTCTCTTCTCTACCATGGAACTCACAGAGCTGATGGCGTCGATCCACGCGCAGATGGATAATTTGATGTCGAAGATCGAATCCCAGGGAGAAACCTTCTACAACATGCTCAAGCAGCATGGATTGTCAGTAGAGGCCACAATTTCAGATCTCCGCAACGAGCTGTACCACCAGAAACCTACGCTGGCCAGCTTCTCCATGCCCAACATCGCAGGTCCACCGCCACGCTTCGTGGACACAAACCACACAACTCCTATACGTGACCTCAAGCTCGATTTTCCTCGCTTCGATGGAGGCGATTAAACGGATTGGCTATCCCCCGTCAAAGCGTTGTTCGATTTCCACGCTAAACCACCGGACACTCGTCTCCAGATCGTATCGTTCCATTTGGAGGGATCCACCGCCGCTTGGTTTCAATGGGCGCAACGCAACCGCCTCATTCCCACATGGTCCGCGTTTGTCGCTGCCGTGAAGCATGGATTTAGCGCTTCGGTGTACGGAGATTATGAAGGACGTCTCTTGAACCAACACCCTAATCCCACAAACGGAGGACCCTTGTTTCCCAATCCACCACTCAAATCTCCTAACACGTCATCTCCACACACAAACTTACCTGTAGTTGCCTCATCCCGGCTGATCTTCGTGACCGCCTGGTGAAGGGTTTGTGTTTTTCGTGTGACGAGAAATACACTCCAGGACACCGCTACAAAAGTAAATAGTTATTGTTACTTGCCGATACCGATGATGACAACGACCTATCCACCATGTTACTTACCGGAGGACATCTCTGGTGATATTTTGAGCTTACTGGCTCTATCCCACTCACTCGTGTGGCCAATTCCTTCGTGTCACATGATCCATTAAGGGAGTTTCCTTCGTGGTTTTGATTGATAATGGTAGCACTCACAATTTCATCAAGCCTGACCTCGCTGAACGACTCGGCTTGTCGTTGACAGCATGCCCGCGTTTTAGGGTCGCGACTGGCAGCGGTGCATCGTTACCCTGTGACCAGGTCTGCTCCACCACACCATTACAACTCCAAGAGATTGTGTTCTCGGTTGATTTGTTTGTGATTGTTGTCGAGGGACCAGACGTCGTGCTTGGCTTTCCGTGGCTACAACAACTTGGTCGAGTAACTCATAATTATCCCTCCTTGACTATGGAGTTTATGTGGAAGAGAGTCTCAACGGTGCTTCACAGCGAGTCTGGTCTCTCTCCCAGTTTCACTCCACTACCTCCAAGCACTTACGCATAACCACACAGAGGCGGCACTTTTCACTATTACAACCACGCCATTAAAATTGAGGATCGATGCGACAGCACCAGCAACACCAACAATCGACATTCCTCAGCCGATCGACGAGTTGCTATAGCGTTTCATCACTGTTTTTCAGATGCCAACCACGTTGCCTCCATCACGTTCAATCGATCATCGTATTCATTTGACAGAGGGGTCCCAACCAGTGAATGATCAGCCATACCGATATCCTTACTTCCAAAGGGGTGAAAGGAGCGATTAATAAAAGAAATGTTGGATCAAGGCATCATCAAGCCGAGTCATAGCCCATTTCTTCGTCAGTTTTGCTGGACCATAAGAAGGACGGAACATGGTGTTTTTGTATTGATTACCGCGCCTTAATTGCAGCGACGGTAAAGAATAAAATTATGATACCGACCATCGTGAGCTACTTGACGAGCTTGGAGGGGAATCTATTTTCAGCAAGCTTGATCTACGAGCGGGCTACCACCAGATTCGTGTGCACCACAATGACACACACAAAACCGTATTTCAAACTCACAACGGCCACTTTGCGTTCTTGGTTATGCCATTCGGACTCACCAACGCACCGTCGACTTTTCAAGCCACAATGAACCAACTATTCGTTGCGTATCTGCGTATGTTTGTCATCTTTTGTTTTTATGATATTCTGATTTATAGTGCATCATTGCCTGAGCACGTCAATCATCTCGAGATGGTGTTCGGGCGCTTGCAATCTAACCAGTTCTACGTGAAGCTCTCCAAGTGCTTGTTTTACCAGCCGGCTGTGGAGTATCTCGGTCATATCGTATCGGCCTCGGGAGTTCATGCAGATCCAACCAAGATCGCTGCTATGACGAAGCCAAAGCCGAAGACAGTCAAGCATCTTCGTGGCTTCCTCGGCCTTACGGGTTATTATCGCCGCTTCATTTCGCCAGGTACGCTTCAATTTCTTTACCATTAACCGACATGCTTCAACGAGATTCATTTGAGTGGTCTGAAGCGGCGAACTCGGCATTCTCAGCGTTGAAGGACGCCATGGTGACCAGTACTCTAGTGCTTTGCTTGCCAGATTTCTCGAAGGAGTTCATCATCGAGACCGACGCATCTAATGTTGGAATCGGTGCGGTGTTGATGCAAGATGGACACTCATTGGCATTTTTTAGTAAGAAGTTTGGCTCGAAGCTCCAGACATCCTCGCCATATATAAAAGAACTCCACACCATCACTGAAGCTGTGCTTAAATGGCTACAATATTTACTGGGACACCCCTTTGTGATCCTCACCAATCATCGAAGCATTAAAGAGCTCATTCAACAAGTCATTCAAACTCTTGACCAACAAGCATATGTTCGCAAACTACTCGGGTTCCAGTTCCGCATTGAATATAAGCTAGGAAGCACCAATCGAGCTGCAGACGCCTTATCCCGAGTTCTGTCCAAATAGCTACCACAAGAACCTCCATCGGAGTCCAGTTTCATGACATTGATATCGGGCCCTTCATTTGATATCGTAATGCAGCTTCGCCACGCCAATACATCGGATCCTTATTTCCTCGATCTACACCGCCAATTTGAGGACGGAAAACTCTCATCTTCATTATCGATCTGTCATGAATTGTTGGTGTTTCGTGGTCGTTATGTACTCAGCTCTTCATCTCTACTTTGCAAGAAGCTCATTCGGGAGTTTCAAGACACTCCAATTAGAGGCCATGCCAGCATAAAGCGAACAATTGCGCGTTTAGCAGCCAACTTCTTTTGGCCTCACATTCGCATCATGGTCACCGATTACATAGCGGAATGCATCTTATGTCAACAAATTAAGTAGTTGACAAAGGTTTCAGCAGGTCTTCTACCACCATTGCCGATTTCGGAGTCTGTGTGGGAAGACGCTACCATGGATTTCATCACCGGCTTACCTCCTTCCAAAGGCTACACATCGATCATGGTTGTGGTCGATCGCTTATCGAAGTATGCTCACTTTTCCCCCTTACCAACCGGATTCTCAGCGACGCGTGTTCCTGAAGTATTAGTTAATTCAGTAGTGCGTTACCATGGATTTCCACGGAGCTTAGTTTCAGATCGGGACCCAATTTTGTGAGCGCATTCTGTAAACAACTCTTCAAATTAAGCGGTACAACGCTCGCTATGAGTACAGCTTACCATCCGCAAACCGACGGACAATCAGAAGTGGTAAATCGGGGATTAGAACAGTACCTGCGAGCTTTCACGCAAGATAAGTCATCGACATGGAGCAACTTTCTCGGATGGGCAGAATTTCACTACAATACTAGCCACCAATCAGGACTATGTATGCCACCTTTTCAGGCGCTTTATGGCCGACCGCCACCGACTATTCCGGCTTACACACCGGGCTCTTCTTCAATCCAAGTTGTTGATGATGAGCTAAGGGACCGTGACAATTTGGTGCGGACTCTCAAGCAGAATCTTCTTGCTGCTCAACATCACATGAAAGAAAAATCCGATGCACATCGCCGCGAGACCACCCTCGACGTTGGCTCTCAAGTTTTGGTTCACTTACAGCTATACCGACAACTTTCAGTCATGTTGAGCACATCGGTCTTGTGGCATACCGTCTCGCCCTGCCACCGGAGAGTCGCATCCACCCTATTTTTCACATTTCTGTGGTCAAGCCATTTCGTGGAACTGCGACGAGACTCGATCACGATTTACCAGATAACTCACACAACAAACCGGTGGAGGAGCCACTCGCGATCTGCACCAACTGCACTGTCCTTATGAACGGCATATAAATCAATTGTAAATAATATCTGGTATACGAACTGTAAATGAACTGTAAATAATACCCGGTATACAAAGAACCAATGTCATATAAAACATGTTCATCGTGTTAATTAAAGTCAGATCTTCAACGGTACAAAACACTTACCAAAATTAGTTTAGAATAATTTTCAAGAAGACATCAATATGGTTTTTCTTTTAGACTTTTCGTGTTCGGTTTCAAATTTTTCCCCTTTTTTGGAAGCATAATGAACAAAATAAATAAAACTGGTATAATATTAATGGATTGCATCCTCGATTTACACCTATAATTAATTTTATTTAATTACTTGTTAATGCACATAATAAAACGGGCAGAAATTTTTTGGGTTAATGTCATCTCAAAATTGTAGTAAACGAATTTAATTAGATATTTAGAGCTTATTTATTAAACATTGGGTAAATCTAAAATGACCCTGGTTTAAACGAGTACATATAAAAATTACTCAAACATATTGTTGACATGTGAATAAAGTTAAGCTAAATAAACAAGGATTCTAGCTTATCATTAAAAATGAATTTTGCTCAAATATATTATAGTTTAAAAATATAATGTTACAGCTAATATCATATTAGTAGTCAAACATGCTTTAATTAAAATAAATTATTACCAAATAACGTTAAAATATTATTTATGTAATTGATAATATATTTACATGAGAGAGAAAAGTGTGATATAGAAATTACGAAATTCTATTTACATAAAATAATTTAATATTCGATTGATGATAATGAAAGAAAGTTAGTGATACGACCATGGCTGCCTCAGAAGCTCAAAGGCCGTCTCCAGCTTGAAAATTCAAGATCAAACCCACAGGTCCATCGAAGACCCGAGCGAGCAATTGAGCCGAGGACATCGTAAGCCCAAACCACCAAGTTGGATGGCAGAGTATAAATGATAAAACATGTGAATCAAATGACTTCCTTCTAGAATTATTTTTAGAAATGCGTTGTTTATTTTCTATTGGTTTTGGCTAAAAAATCTATTAAAAATGTTAGTGGGTGTTTTTATGTAATGACTTTTGGGGAAGGAGTCTGACATTAATAAATCAATAGACTTTTAAACGCTTCTTCTTTTCTCGGTATCCTGATAACTTTGAAGCAGAGTTGTATCAGTTAGTGTGTGATGTTGACACACTAATATAATAATTTACTATACGTCGATATAGAACTGTGGTACTAGATTAGTATAACAGTTATTTACCATTCTAACCCATGACTTGTTAATTGGAAATCATGTGATATTATCACTAAACTATTTTAGTTACCACAACTTTTTACAATTATAATTTAAAAATTTCAGGACTAAAATTTCCATATAGTAACATATTAGAGAGAACGCTCGAACTCATTTTTATACAAACACGATGGTATTAAATAAATTAAGATTAGTATTCTAATGTATGTAGGCACGGATTATTTGGCGGTATTAAGGGGTATTTAAGAAGAGGTATATTAAAAGATATTACACAGTTTTTGTGAAATAAGTTAACAAAAATTTGGCGAAATGGTCTTAATAACAAACGTGATTTGGTTTTGTACAACATTTCAAATTTTTTTGTAAATATTCAAAATGCTTACTTGGCACATTAATTTACGAAGTTAAGTTACTGTTATACCTTTTAATTTTCGAAATTAATTCTATTTTAAATTTCTCCAAATTTTGAAAAAAAAATTCGTTAATTTTTATAAAATCCAGCAGTTTAATTAATTTGAGATAAGATTCTACAATTTTGAGTAGTTATTTGACTCATTAATTTCAGGATACTCAATTGATTTCATTCCTTGTTTGGCCGGTTTTAATTATTTTTTTGCCTTATATCCATTTATTTCTGGAAACATATTATTCTCTATCGGATTCAAGTCATTTTATCCTTTTAAATGCCGAAATCAATAATCTTTTTATTCTTATATCCATTTATCTTGAAACAATTTCATCTCTTCCGAATTCATTTATTTCTGGTTGTTCGAATTTTTTCAAATCGCTCATCTAACATCTTCAAGTATTTGTTAGTTAATTGATATTCAATTTATACTGAAATGAAAATGTTCCTATAATTATTTTGGGTAAGTTGATTTTCAATTTACCTTGCAATGGAATTGTTCCTATAATTATTGGAACATCCTACAAAAATGAAAAGTTAATATATTCAATATTCATAATTATTCTTATATTAATTAACAATCCGTAGTTCATTTCTATTTCCAGCTCTGGAAATTATTTTTAGCGGCCAGAATTTGTATAAATATTATTTCCAATTCTGGAAACTATTCAGCCGACCATAATTTTATCATCTTTATATTCGAGTTTTACAATGTAAATTGAGTTGCGTTTTACCACGTTAATTGATTTTTACAACGTAAATTGAAATTTTTCATTGTTAATTGCATATTTATTAACAAATCACAATTTTTGATAAATTTACTAGATGAAAAAAATCAAAATTTCATACATGAATTTGAATCAAAAGCAAAAACACGAAAAATAAGAAGAAGAAAAAGAAGAACTAAGGTCGTATTCATGAAAGCTTAATATCCTTCTCCGCCATGAAAACTTCACATCATTCTTCTTCTTCTTCTTCTTCTTCTTCTTCTTCTTCGCCGTCGTGTTCGTGTAGTTCAAGCACATTAATCAGAAACAAGAGATTAAGAAACCGATTCTAAAAAATCGATTTACTGAAAAGATTTCAAAAACATAAACAAATTAGATAAAAAAAACATAAATACATGTTAATCGCTGATCGATTTACGTCGTTGAACTGCACAAAAACTTCTTGGTGATGATCGGTCGAAGAAATTTTGGTTTCACAGGGATTTTTAAAAAAAAATTGCGGTTGTTTGCATGCGTTGGAAGTTTCTCTCTCTTAAAATCCAAAATTATGTATAGAAGTTAAGGTGGTCATTTATTAGTTCGTAATTTACGTTGAAAATTAATTATTTTTAATTTAATTAGTCATTGGGGGAACTCAAATTTAGGACAATTTGAGTACAAAAATTCCGTTAATTAAAGTTGTACAAAACGTTAGTCAACACCAAATTATTAAATCTATATAAAACTATTATAAACATTAATAATATTTAATAATATTATTTTGTTACTGTGGGAATAAATTTATATGCTCAATAAACTTTGACAAATTATGATTGATATCGTTGACCATGGATTCGGTGTAACGGTCATTCATTATACTTTCACTTAAATTGTTATGTGCGTAAATAATTATTCTAAAATATAATTAATTAGAAGATTATTTCCCTATCCATTTAGAATGCTTTATAACTACGATTGTTATTTCAAAACAGCTTTTATGACGTACTTATCACTAATACATCTCATTTTCACAATGACATTTGTTGTCATAAAAGTGGAATAAAGTCTTCTAATAGATGGTGGAAAGTCTCCCATTTAATTATACTTTTTAAATAATCAATTATATGTAAAGATTAGTTAACAGCTATTTAACTAGTGCAAACGGAACTTTATACAAGTAATAACAAATAAAAACAAGAGGATTTTTTAATTAGCAAATAGTTTGTAAATTTAGATAAATAGCTATTTTATGACGTGACATCTTAAATACGATTAAGGATTTCAATCTTTACTGCATTTGGTAAAAAAAAATTAATTGAAAAGTGAGTTAAAATATTTTAACTAATTTTTTTTAAATGTTAACGATTTATAATTTTTAATTGGTAAAATTTCTTTTAAGTTTTAGTTTCTCTTTTATAATTTTTTTCTCTTATATTAATTTTAACTTTTAACTATTTTCATATGCTTTTATCAAATAAGTATTTTTATATTTCCAAAATTTATAATATAATTTTTACAATCAATAGACTTAAATATATTTTATATACTAAAAGTTATTTTATTATTATTATTAATTACATTTATAAAAATAATTATTACTAAAAAATATTAATATATATTTTACTAAATCAAATTTTACTAACAATTACAATTTACAGTTTACAAAACATGTATTTGTTCTATAAAATAAACTTTTTTCTAACAACATTTAAAACTACGTTTTTCAAAATAAAAATTCGCAAACGAAACCATAAATAAATAGATTGACGTATAAAGATTACATTGTATTGCATAGTGCATCATACCAATCTTGATAAAACGGTTACTTTATATTTTAGATTGCACTACTGAATCCAAAGTAGAAATATTCTTAAAAAATGTGCAAATCAATTTATATTTATTAGCTTATTCTGTTATAAAAAAAGTTAGCATTTTAATTTTCTTAATTTATTCTCTAAAATTTATTTAAGGTTTTTGAATTACAAACTATAACTTAATAAAAAAAATGATATTTTCGTTATATCTAATAAAAATACCACTTTCGTCAAGTTTCGACAACACTATTACTTAATGAAAATAGAAGCCAAACGAAAAGAGAATTTTCTTTTTAATTTGAGCTCTACAAGTACCTTGAAATATTAAAGATAGATTTTAAGTCATTTTTATCTCAAATTAAACTTTTGACTCATTTTCGAACAAAAAATAACTTTAACTCAATTTTATTTTATTTTTTCGATAATTTACAATGGACAATGATAATTTACGATGGTTTGCTATGAATTTTTTTATGATAGTTGCGATAAAATATGATGATTTTCCAAAAAAATTGAAGAAAAAAGTTTTTTTTTAAAATAATTTCTTATTCTATTTTTTTGACAAACTTCGTCGGAGTCCGATGACTTGCGATGAAATACGATGATTTCTGATGAAAATTAAAATTTCAGATGAAAAATATTAAAAAAAAAATAATCCGGCAAACTTTGCCGGACTCTGATGACCTACAATAAAAATCGATAATTTCCGATGAATTGCGATAGACTCGTATATTCCCTTTATTTTTAGAGTGTTTTTTATCTGAAAATAAGTTAAAAGTCTATTTTGATATAGAGTTGACATAACGGCCCTAATTTTGATATTTAAAGAAAAATTAATTAAGTTTGTAATATGAAATTTCTAAATGAACAAAGATATTATTTCCATACCTGCCCTAAGAAAAGAATACAGAACTATAGTTCATATATATTAATGAAGTTTCAGTAATAACAGGAGGTTGATAATAAAAAGAGGCACTAATTTGCGGGTACGGAATTACAAATTAAAACTCTAAATTACAAAAACAAAAAAAAACAAAAAAAAACAAAAAAAAAATCTTAGTAAGAATGAGGAACTAAGTCAATCAAGTATCTTGCTCGAATATAAAAAAACATGATGACTTAACTGTCTCGGGGCAGCTGAAAAAATAATCGCTTTATTTATATGATAGATAACATAATTAATTTATGTACGAGCTTATTCAGAACCAAAACAAAGAGAAAAGAGAGAGAGAAAAGGCCTCCATTTCGAAGGAACACTGGTCCGAAAAAAGATGAGGGACGTTCCCCAGTTTTTCTCAGCTATCAAAACAAAAGCTTTGCACAGAAACAAACTTGTGAGCACAAGTAGTAATAGTAGAGTCTCTACATTCTGAATCCTTAGCGTTAGTTTATATTTAGAAACCAATTAATAGATTTTATGTTATTACTGCATGCATGCATATCATCTGAAGGAATCTTTCATCATTATATCATCGTGATAACCCGTCGATATGATGCCGTCTGTTTCTTTATATTTTTTTTCTTGTCTTGTAAATGTGCCTTAAAATCCATGCAATGCTTGCAAAGTAATGTGGTTGTGGTTTAAGAACTGAGGGGTTAGTAAGGTTCCAGATGACTTGAAGGACAAGGTAACTCCATGACGATGGCAAGGTTCTATATGAAAGTACACGGCTTTATTTAGTTAGTAGCAGGGATTTAATAAGTCCCAAACTTTTAGATCTTTTTAAGCACTCGGGAAATCCGAGGAATATTTTAATATTTTTTTAATGGAGAAGTATGTTTCTACATTTGATTGAGCTGTGTAAGTTTTATCATCAAGACAGAGCAATCTTTGAAGGTAAGCACACATTTAAATCTTTTTACTTTGGTATTGAAATGTGGCAGAAAATACCCAAGAAGATTATGAAGAAATGTGGAAAGAGTTTAACAGAGCGAGCTTGCTTTAAGCTTCCATGTGGTTTGGATTGGAAGATCGGCTTGACCAAATCAAGCGACGGAAAGGTTTGGATTGACAAAGGCTGGCCTGAATTCTCAAAGCACTATTCCATAGCTATTGGTCACTTTCTGGTTTTTGGGTACCAAGGGAATTCCCAATTTAAAGTGGCCATATTTGATGATACTACCATAGAAATTGACTACAAGAGCTTCGGAAAAGAAGTGAAAGAAGATTCTACAGACGATGAAAATATGGACAAGTGTCCAAGCTCTTGTCCTTCGGAAGCAAGATCGTTGCAGAGAACGACAACTAGTCCGTTCTGTTGTCAGCCTAATTCACACCAATCTCATGGTGCTGTTCTTTTTACCAAAAACATAAATGGATGAAACTGTAGTTACCACAATTTTCTAATATGATTTGCAGGGAGGTTGAGCACAAAAGAAAAGTCTGAAGCTCTTAAGAGGATCAGAGGTTTAAAATTCAGCCACCCATTCTTTGTTCTTCATATTCATCCATCTTATGTCCAAGCCAAATGTTGTGCGGTAAACGAATTCACTCGAATAGTTTTTTTTCATTAATAAGAAAAATCATTGTATTTATTGGATATTTTTGTTCCTTTCATGAAGAGTATTCCAAGGGATTTCGTGAAATCACATCTCGGCACTGGTTGTAAGCAGATGACTCTTAAAGTTGTAGATGGGAAAAGAAAACATTGGGCTGTGAAGTATAGTTTCAATGGTACCAATAAACCTCTGTTCGGTGCTGGTTGGAAAGCCTTTGCTCAAGAAAATGCTCTAAAAAGAGGCGATCTTTGTGTCTTTGCAATGACTAAGGCGACCAAACCGATCATATTTGAAGTTTCTATTTCTCGAGAAATTAGAACCACTGATTCCACTTTGGTACCGGGTAAGCATTTTACCCCACTTAATTTGTTTTCATTTGCCAAGAATTTAAAAGTTAATTCTATCCCAGTTGAACTATCCATCTTTTATTTTCAGGGGCCGGATCCAAAAAAGGTAAGCCTGTCTGCTCAGAGAGAATCATGAAATCAATAGCTGTGGAAGAGTCAAAGGAACTTTTAGTCGAAAAGGATGGTATTAAAGCGTCTATCTATGCAAGTATAAAATGGATCAACTCTCTCTAGTTTATTGCAAGCTTAAAAAATATTACATTTCATTTTTTAATGGTCGAATTTGAAGAGGTCAATTGGAGCAGCGGAGCCTCTAAAGCGGCCAGCAAATTCTGTTCAAGACATCCATTATTTCAAGTAGATTTTCCATCGAGCAGCCTTGAGATGTCTACATTGGTAAGTAAGGCTAAAATAAATGAATCTATAAAGATTTGCATCCGATTCACGAGTATCTTGTGCGTTTTGGTGGACCGGGGCAGAGTGTACCGGTTTGGTTTGCGAGGAGTTACTTAGAGGCAAAGGAACAATGTGTGAGTCTTCAGGTTGGCAAGAGATCATGGGATGTGAGGATGGAATATCATCTTTCAAATGGATATCTCTTACCACAGTTTCGTCGAGGTTGGTTTATGTTCGTGAATGAGAACTCTTTGGGTGCGAGAGATTCATGTGTCTTCGAGCTGATCCAGGAAGACCAAGTTGTGTTTAAGGTCTCCATATTTAGGGAAGAAATTTGAGCTGTCTTTACTCAAAATATATCGAGACATAGGATCGTTTTGCACTATTTTCTTATTAGGTCCATTTTGGTGAATTACTGAGTACTAATTTAAAATTGGATAATTAGCCGACTTAAGCATAAGAGGTTTGTGATTTGTCAACGTTTTGTTAATTTGTGATTTGTTATTTTGAAACTTTCTATGTCAAAAATGCGAACTTATTAGTGATCATGACAATATGGGGATCATTTCTTAGATTGTTTTGAACTTTTGATTATGTTCACATTGAACTTGGATTTTGCTAGTAATATTAATTAAACAAAATAATGAAAATGGGACTTTTTGTTTGTTAATTTTTATAAGGGAAAATAACACTTTTACTTTTAAATATGTCGATTTTGTACTGTTTAATTAAAATAATGAGATTATATCTTAAAATAAACAACAATTTCACACATCTTTCTTATGTTGATTTTTTATGTTGACTTTGATTTAAAATCTATTTTACCTGCATGTGTTTAAATAAATAAAAACATCTACACTCCGTGAACGCAGATAAATTAAAATGAGTCTAATTGATAGTTGATAGTCATAAAAATAACCTTTTTAACGTAGAATTCAAGACTGGAAGCTATGATCCAAACACGTAATTAACTCGTCTTATGGTTTTACTATTAGTTTACTTCGATATAAGAGTATTTTTTATTTCATAATCGAGAATTGTACGTAAGGTATTGATTTGGATCTTATTTCGGTTTTTCTTTTTCAGAGTTAACATCAATAAAATAGTTTTTACATGTTTTCTTTATATATTTTAGAGCATAGTTTTAGTTAGAAGGTTAAATCACATTTTTTCACTAAGCATAGACTATATATGTGTTATTTTAAAAATACCAACAAAATTAACAGGGTAAAATGGATGCAAGCCCGGTTCTAGAATTTTTAAGGCTCAAAACAAAATTATTTTAAGAGGCTTTTTAAAAACATTTATATAGTTACTTGATAATATTTCTGCATTTTGAGTTTGAGTTTGAGTTTTTTTCTATCTAATTTAATCTTTTATATAGTGAGGCTCAAAGCATTTGTTTTGATAATGTTTTTTGTCAAAAGGTTCATTTTGCACGTACTGGTATTTACATATTTCTAAATATTAATTTGACAATGTCTATAAAACTATATGTGAAAATATAAATTTCCTTTAGGCTAAGTTGATGGATAATATGTCACAACTTGTTTCGTGGAGCTGCTGTGATTTAAAACAAAATAAGTTTTTTTGGTAGTTCTGTCCTAAAGCAAGCTATAATCCCACGAAATGCTTGACAATAATACACTAAAATAGTTGAGATTTGTGAGCCAACCCTAAAATTTAATTTAAAAAGACACTTGTATATCGTCAAACAAAGTGGATAAGCGAACGCGTAAATTAAGTATTTTATCTCATGATTCCCATCCCAAAAGAAGATAGGTTAAATGAGTTACAATGAACATATTAAGAACACAATATCATGACAGGACTCGCAGATTAGAGAGAGATAAGAAGATAATATATGCTGATTCAGACAATACTATCCGATAGATAATTAATTAAACCCCTTCCTAATGATCAATTCAAGGTGACGAGCGTATCTGGAATTTGATCTGTAGTGTCACCATTTCATGCAAAGACTCCAGAAACGTAATTAAACCAAATCTGTCTGAAACCCATATATACTTACAAGAAGCGACGACAAGTGATAACAATAATAATATCATCCAAAGCAAAAGCAAAAGAGAGGAACAAACACAACGATCATTTTTCAACACAAACCCAGAAATCAAGGCCATCAATCAATACCATGACGATCGGTTCCAAGCTCGATCTCGACTCAAACAACATCCCCGAGACGCTCCCGGAATCTCACGCCTGGGATGATATCGTCACCACAGACGTCCGACCCGAATCCCGATCCGGGTCGGGAATTCCGGTTATCGATCTCGCCGACCCGAACGCGGCTTCTGAGATCCGGCAAGCCTGTGAGCGGTGGGGATCGTTTCAGGTGATCAATCACGGCGTCTCACGCGAGCTTCTGGAGAAGCTGGAGATACAAATCGGAGGGCTGTTCGAGCTCCCGGCGGAACAGAAGCTGAAGGCGGCGAAGGCGTCGCCGGAAAGTGTGGGGTACGGCACCATTCAAGTGGCTGAGAACTTCTCGAAGCTTCCATGGTCAGAAGGGTTCCTCATGAAAGGCTCTCCCGCCGAGCACGCTCGCTTGCTTTGGCCAAACTCTGATGAAGCTGAACGTTTCACGTACGTCTCGCTAACATTTTCGGATGCAAGACTTCATTGTACACTGACATCTTTTATTCAGCTTTATAAAATAGTGATTTATTATTTTCAAGATTTTTTTATATATTATTATTGTTATTTTTTTAAGAAAAAATATCTCGTAAGAGAAGTTTTGATTTATATAAATAAAATAGGAAATAAATATTTATTCTATAAAAGTAGTATTTGCAGTATGATATATTTTTTTATAAAAATAAATACCATGTTATATTAAACGGAAGGTACATCCGTGCATGTATTGGAATTTCTAAAAAATGAAATACAAACCGTTACTAGATATAATTTCCTCTTTTCATGTCATTTTTTAACTTCAAATAAATTATGAAATACCAAATATTAAATAAATTAATAATACCCTTATAAAAGAAAACTCCATTTAAGCCTCTTCAACTAGATTTGCATCTTTGCCTCATTTAGTGATACTTCAAACGTGGTTGACTTGTTTATCTTGCAGTGATGTAATGGTGACGTGCCAAAACGAGGTTAACCAAGTGTCGGAAAAGATACTGAGCATGATAATCAAGTCGCTTGATATCGGCGAAGAAAGCACAAAATGGGCGAACCCAAAAGCCCACGGGATAATAAACCCGATGTACGTTCAGTTGAACTCGTACCCAGTTTGTCCGGACCCAACTAGGTCGATCGGAGTGGTCCCACACACCGACTCTTGCATGATCACGTTGCTCTACCAATCCAACGGTGCAGATGGACTCCAAATCCACGTCAACGGCGAGGAGGGAACCAGGTGGGTGACCGTGCCCCCGATCGACGGTGCGCTCGTTTTCTTCGTCGCTGATTTGATGCAAATCTTATCCAACGGCCGCTTCAAGAGCGCTTTGCATAGAGCGGTTCCAAATGCGACACGTCATCGATTTTCTGCCGTGTTCTTTTACGTCCCGCCGGATGATGTTGAGGTGTCGCCGTTGACTCAGCTGGCCGATGTTAACAACCCTCCGCTCTATCGCTCCGTGATGGTCAGCGCGTGGCGCAGCTTCAAGAAAAATCATATGTACGATGTTTTTGAAACGATCAAGATTTAACTTTAGATAAGCCTCTCTAGCTAGCTGAAGGAAATGGGGATGAGAAATAAACATACACTAAAGTTGTGTGGGAAAATAACTAAGATATATAAATAAAATTAAGGGAGTGGAGACATAGATCTTGGAAGACTATGGTATTCTTCATATTATTTTATTTTGGTGATGAATCTCATTTTTATATTGGTTTATATCAATAAGCTTTTTAACTATAAAGATCGATATTTTATGATAATCTACAACCTAAATACCACAATTTCCTCATTTTGTTTTTATAAATATCTTATATTTTCAAAAACATCGTTAATCCGAGTGTGCAAAACTATATTCTAATTACAATTTCTCATCAATTTTTATTTAGACACGAGAATAAAATTACAAAAAATTGGTTTTATATCCACTTCAAAAATAGACAATTTTAATATAAAGATTAGTAGCAATATAGCATCTTTAAACATATTAATTGCTATATAGTCAAACGTTTAAAAAAATTGATTAATAGCCATTAATCAAAATAAATATGTATATATTAACTAAAAATGTAACTTACTAACACCAATTACTAACAGGCACGTCACAATAAATTGTTATTTACTAAGCAAACAAAAAAACGGTCAAACAACAATATCAATATTTCTTTTGGTTATTTAGAGCAATTTTTTTTAATATACTTAACGTTTTGTAAATAAGTCGTAAATATCCATTTGTTTACAAATATTTTTAAATAAATAAAATGCATTTAGTTTTATGCCTATTAAAAATTCTAACTCTCATGGCATAAAATATTGGACAAGTAATTAACAAAATTACAAAGAATAAGATAAAGAATTTAAATTATGTTTTGGAATTATGTTCTATCCCGAGAGAGAGAGAGAGAGAGAGAGAGAGAGAGAGAGAGAGAGAGAGAGAGAGAGAGAGAGATTCTTCTAAGTAAAAATTAAAATTAAAAAAAATCACAAGCACAAGCATTAAATATTTTGTCTATTCTCTCTTTTATCTATTCTTTTGCAGTAAACTTTGAATAATCGTATTGAAATTTACAGCGATCGAGGATCTATTTTGTGATTTAGATCAGATAAATTAGAATTTCAAATTAATCAAATATATTGACTCAATTTTATATGTTTAAAATATTTTAAATTACACATTTGTCTGCTTCTTTTTTTAATATACATTTTTTCAATAAAGAGTTTACAATTCGATATCTTTTCAACTCTCTCCAGAGTTTACAATTCGATATCTTTTCAACTCTCTCAATTTCACAAAATCAACTAAAATTATTATTTTTTTTCAATCTACAATTACAAAAGACGAAATACTCTTGAAAATAAAATTTTCTTATATTTCAGTCATAATCAACCGGTTATATTATAAAAAAATGTAAGACAACAGTTTAACCATTGCAAGTCAATTTAATTTTTTTATTTTTTTCGGTAATAGAATATAGGATATTTGTGTTAAATTTATTTTTTTAATAAGTGTTTCTTGCTTTAATGTAAAATTTACTTGTAGTTTGAGAAAAAATATATTTTTGTGGATTTTGAAAAATCGAACAACAATAAAGAGTGATATTTGGGTAACCATGTGATTGAATAAAGCAATGAATATTATCGTTAATCACCGAAACATGTTGTATCTGTTTTTGTCGCCCACGGAACATCACAAGTTTCATATACGCATATGCATATGTATAGTACATGTGTATATACAATCAAACTCGTTCCCATATAGAGATTAAAGAGAAGGCCATCATCAATTGCCATGCACTCCTTTTAATTAGTATTCAATATTCAATTAAACATTCTCTAAAAACATCAATAAACGTAATCGACTCAAAATTATTTAGCTAATTAGTACACAAAGGAAATATATATATATATTATATATAAACAAAATTTAAGTTACTAATCGGCTTAATTAAAACATTTAATTTTCTATATAACTCATCATGGACGTGTGTGCGGTGACAATACACAAAAAAATGAATTTCAGCGAGATATTTTGTATTTTACGCCTAATGGATGTTCATTTTTCGTGGGTTCATAACACAAAAATGGTATTTTCGTGATAGGAGAAAGTGATAGGAGACACGCGAAAAAGGAGTAAGGTATTTATTTTTTGTTTAAAATTAATGTTCTAATCTTGTTCCTAATTTTTTTGTATTATTTGATGATCAATAGTCCAAATATTTTGTATTTATTTACATATTCAGTTTTATTCAAAGTTTTTACTATAAACTCACTCAATTTTATCTCAACTTTCACAACTCATATTTCATTTATATAACAAATTCTACGCAATCTTTACAAGATTAATTCCATTTTTTATAAGCAAAAGTGGCTATTTCCTAAAAGCCTCGCGGAATTTCCACTTCTGTTAGGCGTCGGAAAATAAGAAATTGATGCACATGATAGACACATTTACATAAGCATGAAAATCAAGAAATCAATACCTGGAAGGGTTGTTCTGTTCGATAGCCAGGTTGATACGAAACCAACATTTTTTATAAATATTTTGTAATTAGTCAAAAACATACATATATATATATATATATATATATATATATATATATATATATATATGGGTAATTAGCCAATGTGAACCTTGGATATAACCAGTGTTTTTGTTAATTGGTTGTTAATATCCAATCGACTTATTTTGTATAAAAAAATTAAGTTCTTACTTGTTTGTGCTTGCGATTTTTTTCATTGAGAAATTGTAAACAAATTAGGCCAACCATTTATCAACAGTTTACAAAACTGAGATAAATATAATAACTATATAATTTATGTAGACTTGATTCCATATTTATCTTGTTGTTTATCAAATTAATTGTATTTTAAGTAATGTTAGTGTTAATGTTTAAAAGTCAATCAGTTAGAGTTAGTTGGTGTCTTTAGTCTATAAAAGGATATATTGTACAACGAAGTTTAGTTAGACAATTTTCGGTCAAGGGAATTGGGAAACACTTAGTAATAGGAAAGGGAAATACGAGAGTTTGAGAGAAATTGAGAATTGGTTATAAGCGATTTTCAGGTAGAGTCAAAAAGAGTAATCTTGTGTGTGTAATTCTTGGTATTGTGGAGAAGGCAGGAGTAGATCATTTACGATCGAATTTGGGTAAATTTGTTTGTGTGTTCTTGGTGTTTGGTTGTTCATCTTTGCAAGACAGAGTTTTGTAAAATTCTGTCACATAGTTCACAGTTGGTATAATAGCCAATAAGTTACAAAGATTGGATTCGCAAAGGTTAAGATCAAGTGGTTCGATGGAAAATGAGATTTCGTATTATGGACACAGAGGATGAAAGAAATTCTGGTACAAATCAAGTGTTAAATACATTATCAAAAGAACCAGACCTACCTAATACAATGACAGCGGCATAAATGATTATCTACAAGAACTCGCCTACGATATTTTTGTTATGCATCTCAGAGACAAAGTCGTGAGGGAAGTGGCCAAAGAGAAGATTCCTGCTGGAATTTCACTCAAGCTCGAGAGTCTCTACATGACCAGACTCTAACAAATAGGCTCTTCATAAAAGGATGCATGTTTGGATTCTCCTTGAGATATGATAAATCAGTGGAACTGTATATCTTTGGCGACTTTTCCAAGATAATAATTAATCTTCAAAAAATAGGAGTCAAGTTTGAGGATGCAGACCAAGCAGTGATGATCCTTAATTTTATACTAGAGCTTAGAAGAGCTTTGTTGAAACCATGAAGTATGCGAGGCAAAGTCCGAATCTTGAAGGAGTTTTTGCTGCCTTGAAGTACAAGGAAATTAAAAATTGGGCTTTTGAGATTCCTGAAGGATTTCTTGCATGAGGAAGGCCAGACAAGAGAGATCAAATGAATGGTAAGAATTCATAAAAAAAAACATATCAAATACACCAGGAAAATAGTCTAAGATCTTAAATTGTTTCCACTGTCACAAAAAGGGACATTTCACGAGGAATTGACCATAATGGAAGAGAAGTGGAAAAGAAGAAGAGAGAGCACAAGTTTAAGTTGCCACACAAGGCTATGAAAGTTTAGAGGGAGATTATAAAAATGTTGAGGTGTTACTGGTATCTTACAGAAACATCAACACCGATTGGGTAATGAATAGTGGTTGTTCCTTTCACATGACCCCTAACAGATCATGGTTTGAGGAGCTTAATTCACATACCGGAAAAATACTTCCTGGAAATTACAATGCCTACAAACTTGAAGAAATATTGACTATAAAGTTCAAAATATTTGACAGGCATGAGAGACGTGTGACAGTAGTAAGGTATATTTATGGGATTAATAGAAACTTAAATTTTTAGGATGGCTAGATAAACTTAAATACTCTTGGAAAAAAAAAAAAAAAAAAAGAACAGAACAATGAAAGTGATGAAAGGAACAACGAAAGTGGTGAAATTTTTTCCGTTAAAGCAAAACAAAACAATGAAAGTGATGAAAGGAACAATGAAAGTGGTGAAAGGTTTTCCGTCAAACGGCCTATATACTATGATAGGAAGCACAGTTGTAAATTCAGCATATTTAACTGAATCACAAAAGATAAAATAATTTTGCGGCATCCGAGTTTAGGTCATGTTAATTACATAGGACTAATTGAATTGGCCAAGAAAAGTTGTTTTGGAAAAAATCATGTTAGCATGATAGGTTTCTATGAAAATCGTGTTCTTGGAAATTCTGCAAGAGTCAAGTTCTCTTGGTCAACCCACATAATTCAAGTCACATAATTCAAGGGATCCTTTACTATATCCATTCAGATTTGTGGGGACCAATAAAGACTCCATCTCTCGGAGGTAAAAGGTCTTTCATGGCATTAATTGATGATTTCTCACGACATGTGTGGATATCTTTCCTAGCTCGCAATAATGAGGTGTTGAAGGCAATAACTTACACAGAGGCCATAAGATCAAAAAAGGTGTCAAGTTGCTTAAGGAAATGAAAGATGAGATTTAGCCTTCAGATCAGAATAAAATTTGCGATAAATGACTAGTGGGATCTAAATGAGTTTATAAAAAGAGGATTATCCAGGAGTTGAATAGCCACGGTTTAAAGCAAGAATTGTTGCTAAAAGTTTCACACAACAAGAAATGATAGACTTTAGTGAGACATATTCACTTGTCGAAAAACACATTATTTTAGCTATAGTGACTCAGTTGGAATAAAAACTTGAGCAAATAGATGTAAATACATGCGCCAACTTGAGGGATTTGTGATTAGAGACAATGATAACAAAGTGTGTATTGAAAAAGACATTTTATGATCTTAGCAGTCACTGAGGTAATGGTACAAGAAATTTGATGACTTTATTATTTAGCAGAGTTTCAACAAATCAAGTTATGACTGGTGTGTGTGTGTGTATAGTAAGCTATCCACAAAAGATAATATGATTTATTTGTTATTTTGTGTGGATGATATGCTAATTTCTTGCAGAGATAAGTCAAAGATTGATAGGTTGACGGAACAACTGAATACTTGATTTGAGATGAAAGACCTCGGTCAGCACATAAAATTTTGGAAATTGAAATCACTTGAGATCGCAGAACATGAAATTGTTTATTTGTTAGTTCCAAATTTGGCACATGATGTGAATGTGGTGAGGCGGCCATGGATAATTTAGGCAATGAGCATTTAGCAAGCTGTAAAATGGACATGATGTATGTGAAGGGTTCTCTTGACAGGGGTTTGAACTATGGTGGAGCTTTGATAGAAGCTGAGGTAGTGGTTGACTATGTAGACTCGAATTATGTTGAGAGTTTGGATACTCAAAAGTCACATGTCTTTTACAATTTTTGGCACTACAATAAACTAGAAAACTTGCCTACAATCAGTTGTGAATTTATATAATACATAAGATGTGTTTATAGCTATAACTTAAGTTGTCGAGGAGTCCTTGTGGCTAAAGGGGTAATTGCAGAGCTTGGTCAAGAACAACAAATGTTACAATTTTCTGCGACAATCAGTGAGCAATTCACTTATCCAAACATCAATATTTTTCACGAGCGATCAAAACATATTAATGTAAGGATACATTTTGTTTATGATGTAACTAGTGAGGGGGCCATAAAAGTTTTGAAGATTGGCACGGAAGACAATCGGACAGACATGCTAACCAATGCAGCTTCTAACAACAAATTCGATCAGTGATGTGAACTGAGGAAGGACTTAAGATCTCCTCTACTTGTTAGAAGAAGATCATCGAATCAAGGTGCAGATTGTGAAATTGAAACAAGATTTATCATGTTGTTTTTCAAATTACTTGTAATTACTTGTGTCTTAAGTGAAGTTAGTGTTAATGTGTAAAAGTCAAAGTCAGTTAAAGCTAGTTGGTGTTCTTAGTGAGTAAAAAATAACTCTACAATTGACTTTAGTTAGTGTTAACATGTGAAAATGGTAAAACAATATCTCGAACAAATTACTCGGTATATCGAGAAGATAAACCAGAACAATGAATGAGACTTTTTCTTATAATGAATGAGTTCAGTACAAGAGAGCAATATGATGAGGATTACAAAGGAATAGATTGATAAATAACTAGTAATTCTGTCTAAAAATCGGTATGTCTGTCCTAACGCCTTCGTCTCCCTTTTATAGTCTAAGTCTTCAACCATCAAGCGGTTATCCTGAGTAGTGGGTGGTTATTTGTGTGGATCGTGGGGTGATCAGTCTCGCATCCGTGCTGATTAGGATGTACCTTTCCAGAATTTTGATGTTCGGTCGCTTTGGCGATCCAGGCGTTTCTAGTTTCACGTGTTATTCTATTTTGACTAGTCTTTGACCTATCATCTTATCTCCTCTCTGGAGTGTTGACAGATAGGGTCCGTTTTTTACTTATGAACGTGAGGTTCTTTAACTTAATACGCCCGCGATTTTATCGTCCTCGAGTTTTTTATTCCTAAGGTGGCCATGTTCCTCGGTATCCCGGACAAATTCTCAGGTAACAGTTAGACCGTTTTCGACCAAAAGAATTGGAAACACTTAATAATAAAAAAGGAAAACAAGAGAGACTGAGAGAAACTGAAAATCAGTTATCAAGCTATTCTCAGGTGGAGTCAAAAACAGTAATATCGTTTGTGTAATTATTGATATAGTGGAAAAGGCAAGAGATAGATCATTTACATCGAACTTAGGTAATTTGTGTTTTTTGGTGTTTGGTTATTTGTCTTGCAAGACAGATTTCGCAGAATTTTGATTCACAGTTTAAAATAATACTAATTACAAATAGTCTTATATTTATATCAATTCTTACGTAGGTATGTATTTATCGAATATTTAACAAATATGACCAAATAACAATCTCAAATCATAAATGATAATGAGTTGGACAATACTTGTTTCGCAATCTCAAATCATAAATGACCGTGAGTTGGATGATACTAGTTCCGCAAATAAACGTGAATGATTGTCTCTCTAAACAAAAGTACATATATAGTGGAAGCTAACAGTCCACACTATATATAAAGAACAAAAAAGAAACAGAACATCACAATCCCACAAAAGAAAAACCACGTCAACAAAACATATCTGATAACAAGATAACCCCAAGAATGGACTTCAATTCATTCCCAGCAACAACCCTCCCAGACTCTCACGCATGGCCACACTCGCCTCGCCATTCCGGGTCAACCTCCGCCATACCCGTCATTGACCTGTCAGACCCGGAACTCCCCGCCCTAGTCCGCCGCGCTGCCCAGCGCTGGGGAGCGTTTCAGGTCACCGGACACGGCGTCTCCGGCGAGCTTCTCCGGCGAGTTGAGCTTCAGACTCGCCGCCTCTTTGCTCTCCCGGCCGAATGCAAGCTCGCTGCGGCTCGGGTGCCCGGGTCTGGAACCGGGTACGGAACTCCGCCGATATCGTCTTTCTTCCCAAAGCTCATGTGGTCAGAAGGATTCTCCATCATCGGATCTCCGGCAGAACATGTTGATAAGCTCTGGCCTCTTGATCATGTCCAACGTCAAAATTTCAGGTAATACTGAAAGAGACTTTAAATCGTGAAATTGCATTAGTGATCATTATTAATATATGCATAGTTTCCAACTACAATGATATATGTATAAGTGATCGGTATTAGTTTTATTCTTATTGTGGTGTATTTAAGAAAAAAATAGTGTTATAAAAGAACATCGTTTCTCATTAACAAAACTATCTGTCCAAGTAATTTAGCTTTCCCTAGCAAGATATCATTGTGGATTCATTGTCATATATGACTCAAAAAGCAACGACTTGCATTCATTTGTTTGATTTCCTCTCTTTTAACATGTTCGCTTTAGTTTACTTTTATTTTCGTCTTTTCTATTTATTACTTTTGCCTATGTTCATAGGACTTAAAAAGTTCTCTTTTCCAATGTAAAGCTAACAAATTTCATGTTTAAACGTTAAACCATAAGAATTATGAAAGTTAACACTGTTCGAAGATTTTTATACTCTTGTTGTTAAAATAAATGAAACCAGCGTATGTAGAAGATTAGAAACAATGGTCATTTGTAATGAATTGTGATTTTAGTAATATATTATTTTAATACGAAACGTATAAGGTATTTAACAAAATAATCGACACACAAAAAGTATGGACTTGTATCGGTACGATTACTAATATTATGATACATCTTCCGTATAGAACTTCCCATGATTGACTATTCTCCAAGTACAGTTGCCTTTCTGATATAATTATATAAAACGTATTCGTATTTAGTTACATATTTTTTGTGTACGAACGTATTCAATGCATGAAAGAAATCAAATTAATGGAGATAATGTTACCGATTTGTTGTTTTCAAAGAATGGTGCTTGAACACGAAGAATAAATTATTTTGGTCCATATACTTTCGGTCTTACTGTTTAGCTAATCCTGAGAAGTGAGATTGAGCAACGTGGCAAGACATTCCATCGTATAAAACATTAGCGACACACGTGGTAATATTTTCAATATATAGTTGGAATTATTGGAGTTGTACATAAGAAACAAAGATGATAAATTTAGAGGGGACAGAAGCTCTACCACCTATATATACGGTGGCTCAATTCGTATATGTCAGTGATACAGGATATATGACGATACCACGCTCACACATTATAAAGTTGGCCTTTACAACTTGTGAGCTGTGTATATACACACGTCCGTGTATATAACCATAAGCGTGACATATATGATATTTTCTGTCTTCGACTTGAAAAATACTGACCGTTCAAAGAAAACGATGTTTGATGTATACTATATTGAAGATTTAAAATGCTACATATAAGATAAGACCATAACAGTATCAATGATATGTGTCATGCAGCGACGTAATGGCGGAGTATCAGAAGGAGATGAAAGCTGTATCCGAAAAGATGGTGAGCCTGATGATCGAGTCACTGGGCCTAGCCCATGAAGGTATAGCATGGACCAAGCCCAATATAAATGGGCTTTCTCATCCACAGGGCTTTCTTCGGCTAAACTCGTACCCACTCTGCCCCGACCCAGAAAGGGCACTGGGAATGGCCCCACACACGGACTCGTCCATGATCACGCTTCTGATCCAATCCGACGGCTCAGATGGGCTCGAGGTCGTCGGGGAGCGAGGGATCGGGTGGGTGCGAGTCCACCCAGTGGACGGCGCGATCGTCGTCATCGTGGCGGACTTACTGCACATCTTATCCAACGGCCTCTACAAGACCGCGTCGCATCGAGTGGTCCCCAGCGCGTCACGTCACCGGGTCTCCGCTGCTTATTTCTACGGCCCACCCGATGACGTGGAAGTGTCTCCGCTGACTCAGCTCGTGGGCTTTGATCGTCCCGCTCTTTATCGCGCGGTGACGTGGAAGGAGTTTCGCACTGCCAAGTCGAGCCATTTTAACAGTGCTTTTGAGCTTATAAAAGTCGACAAATAAAATTACATGCGAAGTTAATGTTTCGGAAACGGTGCAATTGTAATTTGCGTCGACGTATAGTATCATTATTAGTTAACTAATGATATCGCTGTTTCGAATGATGGTAGAACATGCTTTAAAGTTTAGTTTAGTGAACTGCTTAATTAGCAATATGGTTTGTAATTATATTATGAGGAAACTAAAACGAACTATCGAACCGTGAGAAGCTCTAGCGAGGTTATCTCCGACCAATAAGGTCTTGATTCTCATTTGTAACCGCGGTTTCGCCGCCATGTAGGTGAGTATGTTTTTAATATATTTCATCCGTTGTACCGTCAACATTTCCTTCAAAAAACAATAACAATAACAATAATAATAATAATAATAAAGCTCTAACGAGGTCTGGGCGATGAGGTACACTACTTTGTGTGACATATTTTTCTGTCACGAAAAAAGAGTAAGTGAAACAAAATATCAGGCAGAGAAAAATCATGCGGTACTTTAATGTCACGCAAAGAAATTTGTTTCTTGTCATTACCTTGGTTGTGTTCCTGTCTGAAAATACTATGCGTGAAAGAATACATATAGTATTGCACCGGTAGTCTTAAAAATTATTACTTAATGAACTAAAAATAAAAGTTATCCTAAGAACTAACGTTGAAGTTTTACTTCAAAAACCAAAAAATTTAGTATAAAAAGCGTATAAAATTGAACATGTGTGGTATCTTATACCGCCAATTACCCTTAAAAACGATCTTCATGACTTCGATTATCATAAGTGAACTAGTATACCAAAAACTAACCCCATTTTTACACATTTACCACAAAATGACCGTAAAAAACTGGAAGGGTTAGACTGGGTTTCTATGACCAAAAACAACGCATTGTACCATCTAACAAAAAGCCATTCGAGGTCAATATTCACAAGTAAGATCTTGATCACAGAACCCAGTTGTGAGAGAGAGAGAGGGAGTTAGACCTATACCCATTTCCAAAACAAAAAAAGGATCACTTCCAGAGCTTGACACACTTGTCATGACTAGCCGAAGCGATGAAGCCGCTGACTTTGGAGACGGCCAGCGAAGATACAAGCTTGTCATGAGCACGAATAGTCATCGTCTTTTTCTCGGCCATGTTCCAAATCTCCAGAGTCTAGAAAGGACAAGAGAGAAAGAGAGAGTAAAGAAAAGAACAAACCGGGTCTGTAATTACGTAAAGAAAAGATCAAAAGTCTTGCCTCGTAACAACCGATGACGAGGACAGGGTATGTGGGGTGGAAGACACAGGTTCGGAATTTGTTGCCGGCGGCATTGAGCTCGTGGACGCACTCGCCTTTGTAGCTTGACCCGACTCTCCACACTCTCACCAACTCGTCGCTCACCGACGCCAAATAGTCTCCCGATGAGTCCCAACACACCGTGTGGATCACGCTCTTGTGTCCCTGCAACAATTCACCGACATGAAAATTAAAAAATAAAATAATTAACTTATGCCCTTCTTTACTGTGCAAAATAGTACTAATTGAGACATTAAAACTGAACCCTACCCAAGTAAATATAGTAAAAGTGAATTGGCTAACCATCCATACATGTATATAAAAGGAAAATTAAAATGATTGACAAACCTGTAACTTGAGGCTGCAAACTTGGGTCTCGACGTCGAGAAGCGAGACGTGATTATCGGAGGCGGCAGCGAGAATCCTGCCAAAAGAAGGTTGAAACCTAAGCTGGGCGGCTCCGCCTTTGAAGACTCCGGTGCAACTTCCGTTCTTGACGCTCCAATATCTGATCTCGCTATTATTGTCGCACGACGAGATCAGATCGTCTTTGTTCGGGTGGAAGTCTAGTGACATCACAGTCGACGAGTGCCCAGTAAATGTTCGGATCGAATATCCTGGCTGTGCACATTATTCAACTCCACAATCACATACCCAAGGATCTACATTTTTTGGTAATTAATCTAAGTGTAATTAAACGATCCACCGAGGGCTCGTAGGCATACTTATATATGTTGATACTATCAGAGACAAAGCAAATGATATATACAATCAATCTTAGCCACGAAGAAGTGATTGACTAACATTATCAGCGTCCCAAACACGGACAGTTTTGTCAGCGGAAGAAGTAGCGAGTCTAGTTACGTTAGGGCTAAAACGAATGTCTGTTATCCATTGAGAATGTTCTTCATGCGTGGACTTCAACGCGTAGGATTCTGTGCACCATAATATCGCCTGCACAATATTCCCATCTACCTTAAATTTCTTTCTGCACAACATCAAATACATGTATATTTACAAAAGAAGCTATTTGTGTAGCTCGAAGCTTTACTTTGCGATCATGTCCACCAGTGGCAAGTAATTTACCATCCAAGGAGAAGTGGCAACATTCAATCTTGCTCGTACTCGCAGGAATAACCCGCACTTCCGAGAAAGAGAAGCCTTTATTTTCAAGAGAAAAAAATGTTCTTATTATAAACAAGAGATATCGAGTAAAAAATATGTATTAAATATGAATGAAAATCGACGTGTAACCTTTGCCAACATCGGAACAGCGAGTGACTCTGTCTCTCGGGTCGGCATCTTCCTGAGACAGAAATGACTCGACATTATCTTCCAACGATCCATCATCAACAAATCGGTCAATATCACCCTGCAATTCATAAGTCCGGATCATCAAATACCTGGTCCAAACTGATAAACGAAACGATAAACTATATGTAGTTATGAGAGGTCCTTATTCTCCTAAATGGGGATTTCATCACTCGTCTCTCATACAATTTTCATCCCTACTCTCTACTAATTTTCTTATTTGTAGGCTGGTAAGCTGGCTGACTTCCACACATTCTATAATTTGACCCCGTTTATCTACCAATAATATTTACTCTTGTAAACATTGATTCCCTGGTCCTGCTCAACCCTAAAAACTCAAAGATTATGAGCTTAGGAATATGGAGTTTTTATAAAGAGGAGAGGCGTGAAATCGTACTGAGTGTAGAGGAGAATCCAAAGATAAAAAAACCTATATTACTTTCAGTCCTATATTCTACAGATAAAATGCAAGTCTCTCGCGAAGACTCGAGGTCAGAGCAAATCATGGTGACTGAGACAATGCAACCATGAGAAATCAAAAGCAGTTAAACATGACATACGAGCTGATTCGAAGCGGTGGTGAGTGAGCCAAGACCATCCGAGCCGTACATAAGAAGGGACTTAGAGGAAGCGGCATTGTTAAGAGGCAATGCATCGCCGGGCGTATTGTGAGTGGAAGGAGTCGAGGGCGAGCTCGGAGACGGACCCGTCGTATTCGCCGTCCCAGTGCTGTTGGCGGGACCCGAAGACGACACCGCTTGCTTTCTCTTCCTCCCAATCTGACCCTTTGAACCCTTTTCGAGATTACACATGACATCGAAATATTATTAATGACAAAACAGTTGCACAGAGACTCTCTGATTTCACGGGTCAAACAAACCTGATCGTTATTCCCTTGCAAGGAGTTGGAAATGCTAGCATCTGTACTTCCGGGGCCGATGATCTTGTCTTGCTGGCGAATCTGCTGGTTCGAGCTCTGAGGGGTTTGGCCCGAGAACTGGTGCTGCTGCGAATACTGCTGTTGTTGCTGATTGTTGCTCTGCATTTGCTGTTGCTGCTGCTGAATCTGAAACCACGGTGATAAACAGTGTCAAAGTTGAACATAGCACCAAAAGCTAAAAAAGAGCACGTACTTTGAGCATCATTTCGGGGTCAGGGCGAGGCAAGCCAGGGAACCCGCCCTGACCGTCGTTTCCGAGAGAGTTCAGCTGCCCGTCTCTGCCGAAGCTCATGCTCCGACCGCCACCGGCAAGCATCATTCGCAGCCTTCTCGACTCGAAATCATTCGGAGATTGGGAAGTTAGATTCTGCTGAGCTTGAAGCAGAAGCTGCTGTTGGAGTTGATGGAACGGCTGCGGCGACTGCAACACCGGATTTCCTGCCCGAAGTTTGTCAAGCGCCTGGAAAAAAATTGGGATAGCTTTATCGATCATAACAATTTCAGAAACAAAGACTGTATAATCGAAAATATGTTGGATAGAAATTGAATTGCGTGTCTGTACCGTCAGAGGCCATCCCTTTAAAGTCAAGTTGTTACTACCTGGGTTAGCCCCTGTATCATTCCAAGTATCAACTTCTTAAGAACCCATTGTGTACATATCAATTATTTTCAAACCTCAATTAACAGAAATTTAAATCCATTAAGCCTGTGATAGGGTAAAAAAAAGTACCGTGAATACCAGACATTGATCCATCAGAACCAGCACCCTTGGAGTTCAATATAACATTTTTTATCTCCTGCTCCACCAAACAATAAAAGGTTAAGTATTAAGACTATTACTATTATTCACGTGTATCAGAAATCGACATGTATTTTCACCATTGAAGAACCGGGAACATTGGGTATTTGCAGCTGCTGATTTCGATTTTGGCCTTGCTGAAGATTTCCCAACATAGCATTAGGCGTGCCGTGCAGCATTTGCCTGCCGAAAAGAAAATAAAAAACTAATCAAGACAACAATTGAGTAAAACAAGCCAAAAGATTGAATAAACGATGGATGAAAAGCGTATATTTATGCTAAAAAGAATACCCTGAAGAAGCCTGTCCATCCATAGTAGCGGCTTTCAAAACCGAGGGGTCCATCATTTGTCCCACATTGTCCCCAAACCTTTGCTGCAACAATTAATGTAACGCAAGTCAACAAAAGTAAAAACAATGCATTAAAGACCGAACCCATCAACACACACACCTTCATAGCTCCATCTTCGAAAGGATCCTTGGGCAGAGGAATCTTCAGTCTTTCCTCGTAAATCTTGGCTGCGATGGCGCTCGCAGTGGGAGAGTGGCTCTGAGTCGGCTGCCTCATGAGAGAGTCGTTTCCCGCCTCCGAATCTCTCCTCTGTTGCTGTTGCTGTTGCTGATGTTGCTGAGCCTGTCTCTGGAGCAAAATCTGTTGCATCTGCAATTGTTGATGTTGTTGCGGTGTTTGCATCTGTGTCTGTTGTGGAGCTTTCTGCTGATTCTGTTGTTGCTTTTGTTGTTGTTGTTGTTGTTGTTGTTGTTGTTGTTGTTGTTGCTGCTGCTGCTGCTGTTGTTGCTGAGTCAGGTTCGGTTGTTGCTGTTGCTGCTCTCGAGCCTTGTTCATTTGAGTCTAGCATTTGCCAAAACAGACAAGGAGTCAATAAAAATGTAACCCAAATAATTTCCTAAGTGTGGCAACTAGCATAGGCTAGTGGTAATTCCACACCACCTCCAATTGGAAATCATGGGTTCAATCCTCATTGCAAGCAAATGAAAGCTTGCCTTCAGAAGATAAAATAAATGATTTCCTAATAGTATCAAATCTCACCTCTTGAGGTCTAAAAGCACTCACCTCCTCGTAGAATATTTGGGTGTTTACAATTTTTTAATAAAGAGGGTGTTTCGTATTTTGCTAACCTCGATGTACGAAGCAGCGGCTTCTGAGTGTTTTCCATTAGTTCGAGCAATGAATATGTCCCAGAAAACAGACCACCACTCGAACAAAAACCCTCCCGGCGCATCAATAGCTGATGAATACAAAATTACCCAAAGATTAGCTATTCGATTAACCAATTTAATAATCTTGTCGTGAATTCGTACCGACTGGCTCGGTAGAAACTTTTCCTTCAGCTTGAAATGCCTTTGCGGTGTTGTTTAGCTTCCTTTTCACGAGATAATCGTAGATATACACGTCTAACCTGTCATAGAAGAAAGGTGAAAAAAAATGAGATTGAAAACAATGAAAGAACATACGTCGAATACCATTATCGAATGAAGTACAGTTGGTGTTCTTTCGTACAATGCATCTTTCACTCATTTAATTGCTTTTAAAGTTTGAAACTAAGTTCCTTGAACTGGTCCACACACCCAAAATAAAATTGAAATTCGTAATTGTGAATGTGTTATAACAACTTCATCCCTATCGCTACACACTTAAAAACGGAGTCTCGTCTATATAAAAACTAGAATCTCTTGAGGTCAAAATTCAATCAACCCTAAAAGAAAAGCATTACTAGTCTATTAGACCTGATAAAAAAAAAGTCCCAGAATCATCATCATTTGACGAATTCCATCAACAAACGCACGGAAAATGAACCGCTATAAAGAAGGATTTTACTTTTCAGAAGTATATATATGTCTCTATAGATAATAAAGAAAATGTATATATGTAAATAAAACAGTGGTACCCATTACAAACTAACGTCAAAATCGCAACCATGGGAATTAAAAAGACGCTTCGAACATAAAAACTCCACCAATATAAAAGTACATGAAAAAGACAACTGATGAAAAAAAAATTGAAAAGCGTAATGATTAACCACGAACACACACACACACAGACAACACCAAAACAATTTAACCAAAAGCTTGACCGGAAAGCAACCCAAAACCCGCTGATGGTATACACACCCATTTGATAGAACGGAAAATTAGGAAGAAGAAAAATAAATTAAACTAAAAACCCTAGTAAGTGAGAAAAAAGATGAGAAATTTAAAAAGACAAACCCTGAAAAACCAAAGACAGTAATAAAAGGGAGAACTTTTATTTTCGGACGAGAAATGAACAATAAAGAAATAAAAACTGAAATTGCATGAGACGAAACTTACATTTTATCGGCTTCCCAGTTGGTCTGAGACATACTTGCTTTCTAGAATGCCAAAGAACGACGACCAAAAAATGGCCGAGAAAATCTTCGTGTAATTCTATTCCCTACGAGATTACTTGGAACTTTCACCTTGTTCCTTGTTGGTTCTCAAATTTTTCTTCTCATAAATACTATTTTCGTTTTGTCGATTGTAAGTAAGAATTTAATAATGAGAGAGAGAGAGAAGACTTCGCCAAGTTTATTAGTTTTATATTTATATAAACATGTATTTTCAATTTTCACGTCTCTGGTTTCTTCATTATTTTTTACTTTTCAATTTCAAATATGTTTTATTAAATTTTCTTATTTATTAAGAGTTGGTTTTGTTTTTCGTCGGCTTGGTTGAGAAGGGACTGCTTTTCGTGTCTTGTTCTGCCAAAATTCCACGCAACCTTTCCAAAACTGCATTATCTTTCTATTGCAATTCTTTTCTTTTTTTTTCATTTTATCAAGAGTTATGATTGTTTCTGAATGTGTACTGAGATCCCTTGAATTTTGATCAATTACAGATAATACCCTTATCATTTTCAACTATTTGCAACTAATGTAAGCAGTCAATGGCTGGAAAAAGAATTACCAACTATCTTAATAATAGCCTCAATCATGGATTGAAATACCAGGGGTATCGACAACATTATGAACAAAACCGTTAAATACTGGAAAAAGAATATCTCCAATTAGCAAAATCAAATCGATACTAAAACTTTGAAAACTGATTTAATTTTTAAAATTTTAAAAATAATTGAGCTTTTTTTTTAATTAAGCCAATGATCGCCAAAGTTTATGATTGTAAACGCTAAACAATGGTTTCGTTTGGTAACGTTTTACTTTTGAAAAGAATGTTTTTAGAAATTGCTTTTAAAAACTGGTCTTTTTTGTAAAAACTATTTAGTGTTTTAAGAAATTGTTTTTAATTTAAATTTTTGTAAAAAAAAAAAGTTGATTTAGCGGTTGCTGACACTTTGCTTATTATTATTATTGATAAAACATTAAATTGACCTATAAAATATATATTTAAATAATTTTTATTATTTTGGTGTTTAATTTATATGTACATATTAATACGAAAGTAATATTTAAATTAAAACGAAATAGACAAACAAAGTGAAATTTTTGAAACGTGGACTGTTAAATATGGCCTTTGTTTTGAGCGTATATTCTTAAATCTTTACTCAAAGATTTGGTTTAACTTTAGCAGTATTAAAGGCATATATTTAAGAAATAATTTTGGCCGGGTGAAACTAAAAACATAATAATCATGAAGGTAATACAATAACTAAACCAAAACTTGTCGAAACTAAATATCCAACAAATTTGTTTTTTAGTTTTTGATAAAATTACCTATTCGACGATGCTGAGAGGTGACAACAGAGAGGCGATGTCTGCGTTGCGGAGGAGCGTGGTCACTGTGGAATCAAACCAGCAGACAGCTGCATTATCACTTAGTTTACAAACTTAACGCAAAAATGAAACATTAAAAAAATACCTGAACAAAGATCTTCGAGTGACCACTCTGGTAAAGGGGCGGTTCGAGTGCCAAGCTTGGGCGGAGGTCTTGCGGGAGTGCTCGGTGAGGGACGTTTTCGCGGAGATCCTGATGCAGGTGGGGTTCTCACAGCAGGGGGCGACGACGTGGAAGAGGCGATGTGGTGGGAGCGGGAGCGGCTGAAAACGATGAGGAAGGGGAGTTGGCTCGCGCGGTGAAAGAGAAACGCTCGCCGGGAGGAGCAAGGGCGCGGGGAGGAGCAAGGGCGCGACGAGGAGGGGCCGGAGGAAATGGAGGGAGGTTGGAGGTCGGGTTTGAAGGTTGTGGTCGAAGATCAGTAGTTTCGGAGGTTTTTTGTGAAATTGGAAATGAAAAATCGAGGAAGATGGGAGGAGGCGGGTTGTTAAGTATGAAAACACTGATTTTTAGATGCGACAGAGTCGCGTCTAATACTGCCAAGGGATGCGAATATTCGCATCCGATACTCCCAACGGATGCGACAAAGTCGTGTCTGAAACTAAAAAAATAAATTTTGTGCCACGCCAATTAAAATATGAGAGGGGAAAAATTTGGCCCTCCCAAGTTTTTTGGGACTTTTAGATGCGACAAAGTCACATCTACATCTCAGAAAAATAAAATTAAATTAAATTTACATTTCGGATAAACAATGTAAAAGGGGAAAAATTCGACCCCCTAACTTTTTGGGACTTTTAGATGCGATATAGTCGTATCCAATAATCCGTACAAGACTTTTGGATGCGACGAGTCGCATCCAAAAGTACTTCCAGGACAAAAAAGAAATCATCAAATACCAACATTAGATGTGACCAGTCGCATCCAAATGTACATTCGGATGCGACTTTTAAATGCGACTAGTCGCATCCGAAAATTATCCGTATAAGAAAACAAATTTTGTAAAATAAAATTTGGCAACGCAATCAATATAAGATTGATTGCTTCAGTAAATATGCTGAAGTGCAATGCGTCCTGTATCATACTGAGTATATTATAATTTTTTAAAAAAACATTTTATTTCATATAATTATGTGTTAAGTAAAAATCATTTAATAAAACTGGTATTTGCTGATTTATTACGATAAAAAAAAAACTTTTTCTTTACAAATGATTTTTTTATTGAATATTCCAAAAAATTATTAATAATTTTCGGTATCTCAGTTAAATTTTAGTCTCCATACGATATCAATTCATCTGTAAGCATTTCAATTATTGACTCCTACTTCATCATTTGCATCCGAAAATGAAACAATGGAGAAACTCTTCCATTAGATATTTTATGCCCGACGGGAATTCCATTTTTCGTGGGTCCGAAATATGGAAATATCATTTTCGTGAATAAGCCAAAACGGTAGAGAGCACGCGAAAGAAAAGCAGGTACTTATTATTTTATTTAATCTCATACGTCCATTTTGTATAGGTTAATGATCAACATATATATTTTTCAAAATTTTGGCTCTATAGTTTCATAAAACGTGTCCAATTTGCATATACCCAACGTTTCGTTAATAAGTCATAAATAGCCAGCTATATTCATTTACAGATATTAATAGTTTATTTTAGGTCAAATATACCCTTATTTACTCTATTGAATTGTTATTTTAGATTTTAAAGTTTTGTTTTCATATTTCAAATTCAAATTTCTAATTTGAAATGTGGGTGTACCAATTTGTGCGATTTATATATTAATTATATATAGTATATAGTTTCCTTATGATACTATATTCGAATATGGAGAGCTTTTCTTTTTTTGAAATTTTTTTATTGAAACTAAAATGCCTATATTGATGGAAACCATCATAACTATCGACGGTTGTGTCCTAGATTTACGAGATTTATTTACTGATATTTATTTATCACGTATATTAAAATGCGGTATGCAACAGTCGAGAATTGTTTTTTTTTCGTCTTGAAAATGATGTAAATGAATTACTATGGGTATTTCCGCTATTTACAAAATCTTAGGTAAAACTATTGCCTATAGTTTAATTGGCTATATATACCCTATTTTTATATTTATTTACATATTAGACCTAATTTAAAGTTTTCACTATATATACACTCAATTTTATATTAATTTTTTGAACTCAAGATAAATTCTACTCTTAATTGTTCTTTTATGGAAAATTAATGGAACTTGCGAAAATTACACTTTCGTGAAGTCTCGAAAGATAATTTTACAATAGAAGGAATTCATTTTTTCGTGTGACAACGAAAAAACTTCACAATTATTTTTATTTTTGGAAGAATTGTGTCCGGCACCACAAAAATATCATATAACACCCTCGCGTATGACGGAGAAAAATATAGGCCAAAACTTTCACATTTATGGCACTAAATTCTTCTTTCTTTGTTTTTGCTATCGAAGTTGTTGCTCTCAATATTTTTAATATGATATAAAATATTTGTCACTGGCAGCGTACTGAACTTTTTCATAATCATGTTATAATTCTTAGAAAGCAGAGCAACAGAGTCATATATGTCTTCCTTAGAATCAGAGACTACCTTATCTCTTTGTTCGTAAGAAGAGATATTATGCTCATTTTTCAAACATAGGAAGAGACAATTCATAGGTCATGCTAGTGACAACAAGTTCATCCAATTTCATGGTAGAGAAATCATTAACCTCCCTCTCTTTTATGGCTGTGACTTTCATCTGAAACCTGGATGGAAGTGATCTGAGAATTTTTGGTACCAACTTCTCATCTGCCACATGAACACGAAGAAAAAAAACTCATTAGCAATATCGCGAATATTAATATTAAATTCAACAATAGTTTCATCCTCATTCATAAATAGCGATTAAAATCGAGTAGTAAGCATTTGAAGTTTTGAACTGCTGACTTTTAGTGTCCCTTCATGAGTAACTTCCAATATTTCTCAGGTTTCTTTAGCAATCGTACATGTGTTAATAATGTTGAAATTATTTTTATCAATCTCATAATATATAGCATTACGAGCACGAGAATTTCCTATTGCAAATTCATCTTTTACGGTACTCCAATATTTCTTGACTTTAATACCAGTGATAGAACCTGATGCATCAACAGTCGTAGGCGAAGACCACTCGTTGATAACAGTCTTCCATGTATGTGTGTCCAACGACTTTAAGAATGTACACATTCAAGTCTTCCAATAGCCATAGTTAGATCTGTCAAGCAATACAGGTCAACTGACTGAGCCTCATTTCCTGGTACTACACATACCAAACAGAATTGTTAACCACATGAAACCACCCTAAAGTTTAGGGTACCTGCTTTGTTATCAATTAAAATTCTGTTAGCCGCTCTGCAAGATGTTACACAAAAATGATGCAACAATATGTGTAATACTTTACTGAGAAAATATAAGACAGTAATAAAAACAAGTGTGAAATAATAAATTACACAAGCAGTGGTGATCCAGTTCGGTGCAACGTCACCTACATCCGGGAGACTCTCAATCCAGCGGAAAAAAATTCACTAATAATAGTACAACAATGGTCTTCTATGAATCTCAACATCAATGTCACTTTGACTAATACTATATGTGAAAACTAAATCAAGAACTCTGTAATGAACATTCGTGAGGATTTCAATCACGCAATAACAAAACTCATACTTCTCTAATCTTGCAGGCACGAATAAGTATTTAGAAAATTACAATCATGTACAGATCAATAGTTTCATAGTTCGTCAATGAATCTTAACGTCTATTATTAACACTAATCGAGTATTAGTGGTGTCAATAACAATAATAATTAGATGTTTGAGCCACTAAAAAAATTATCATTAAATCTATCTAAACATAAATAATAAGTATAAGTCCTCTTAAACTACATAAATTACGAGAGTAGCTTGTATTTCATGATTTTATTTTGGGATAATAAGTTATATAGCCATTTCAAACTTAAAAATTGTTAAATAGCCAAACTTCTGAAAAAATGTGTTTATAGCCATAAACGAAAATAAACCGCTTATAATGACAATATTACCCCTGAATAAAAAAACGTAATTAAAAAATTTAAATTCGAAAAAAAATATTAACCAATATTAATACTCACTACAAAAAAAAATCAACTCCACTACCGGCGGTTATTTATAGAAATAGGCGGTTATTTATAAAAATAGGCGGTTATTAATAAAAATAGGCAGTTACTACCGGCGGTTATTTATAGAAATAAGCGGTTATTTAAAAACATAATAAATAAATATGAAAAAACGGTTTTATTATAAAAATAGTGTTTTATTAATTACGAAAAAAATAATGTTTTGAACAGGGGACTATTGAAAGTAAAATAAATAGAAAAAATCCACGTCATCTTTTTTGGCTATATCTTTAAATATGCAAAACGTATGGCTAAATTGCAATAACATTGTTTGCAAGTGCTATTTAGTCCAATTGTTCTTTTATTTTAGCATATAAAGTGGATTTAGATTATGAACATTATACATAATAATATTAGTGATATTATTAAGAAAAGGACCAATGATTTGTAGATCACGTCTTATATGAAAATAAATATTTTTTTAAGAAGCATGGTTAGTACCACGAAATATCTTAAAAATTCTCACATATGACGGAGAAAATTTGTAGTTACATAAATATTAATAAAACAGAAATCACCGATAATAAAATGAAATACAGTAAACTCAAGAAACAAACGGGCACTAAATTCCCGTGCGAGATCTCAACTCGTGATCATCGACTTTAATAATTTTCTCCGAACAAGGCGAGATTGAATTCAACCAAGTCGAAAACGAGTGATGGTTAACCGCATAACGCGGTAGATTATGCGCTGCAACATTAAAAGAATAGAGTAATGGCTCAAGAAAAAAATGTTTATGACCATAATTAACTGCTTGATATGACATTTATTAATATTTACATTTAGTGCCATCTACGCATTTCCAACCGATGCAAAGTTTTAATGAGAACGGAGGGAAAAGAAATGAATCAAGCAAATCTTTAGAAATGAAGGAAAACAATTGATGAATATTTGACAGCCAGGCACAGTATTTTTGGGTTTGTTTGACTGTCTTTTTTCACTACTTGCTAGGAAAACATTTAATGTGTCTGTGAACTCTGATTAACAGTTTTGAATTTATGATATTTTACAATTATGTTTAGGGTTACTGTATAATATAACTTTATATAGATTTAATAATTTTATTTTTTCCAAGATTTTGTAATTTTTTTTGTAAATGTCCATTTTTTTAATTAACGAATTCTTTTTTCCAAATTTTACCACAAAAAAAATCTCGCTTAAATTTTAATTAAATTTAAATAATTAATTTTTGAAAGTTAATTTACAGCGTAAATTACGGACTAATAACTGCAACATATTATCTTATATATAATTTCAGATTTCAAGAGAGAAAATCTTCAAACACATTCAAACACATTCAAACAACCGTCATTTAAACACGACCTTCGATCTTTTATTTTTCTTTTTTAACGTGTTTTGATCCTTTTTTTTTTCTTTTTTAACGTGTTTTGATTTTGATTTCAAATTAATGTATGAAATTTTTATTTTTTTCTTCTAATAAAATTAATAAAAATCGTGTTTTGTTAATTAATATGCAATTAACGATGAAAAAATTCAATTTATGTTGTAAAAATCAATTAACGTTGTAAAACCCAACTCAATTTACATTATAACAATTACATTTCAGTGTAAATTGAATATCAATTAACGAACGTAATACTGGACGATATCAATGAAAATTTTTAAACATAAATTATGAACAAACAGATCTGTTATGAAAAAACTTAAAATTCGGCAATGTGAAATGTTTCCATAAAAAATGGATATGAAGCTGTAGAAGATAATTAAAATCGGCAAAAAATAATTAATTATGCTAAAATTAATTAATCAAATAATTACCCAAAATTGTAGGATATTATCTACATTATTTAGCGAATTTTTTTCAAATCTTGGGAAAAATTTAAACAGAAATAATTCTGAAAATTTAAAGGGTAAAACAGTAACTTAAATTCAGAAATTAAAGTGCCACGTAAACGTGTTGGACATTTACAAAAAAATTACGAAACGTTGGACAAAATTAAATCACGTTTGTAAGTTATGCGCATTTAGCCAAAATTTTGTTATGTTTATTCATGAATCATGATGATAAGACAATTGGAATTTGAACTATATCAGCCAAACCAAATATTAAGTTTAAAGAGAATTCACTCCCGCCAATTAAAAATAATGCAATTACAAAACATTGTTATTTTAGGTGCGTTTGATAACACTTAATAGCCATTTTACCTATTTTAGAAAACTAAAATATTTTTTTGTTTGTGTTTGGTAGAATCACTTTTAAAAGGATTTCCAAAAGCACTCTTTAAAAAATAAGTTAAATTTTAAATTTTTTGGATTATGATTTTTGGGCTGCATATTACATCTACTATTTTACCCTCATAACCAAGTCAATTAATTATTCTAATAATGAGATTACATCAAGTTCTCATTACACATATTACACATTCAAACAGTTTAATAAGTTCGCTATAAATTCGTCGGCGACAAATTCTATTAAAAAAAAATCTTTTAATAAATTAGAGATCAATATGAAAAGCGTAGAACTTGTACGAATTGTTTAGATAACTTAAGAGATGAGATTGCTGCAAGTTTAATAGAATCGAAAAATTAATAGTTTATATGTTTGTTGATAAAATAAATTATATTTAAATATTAAATTTCATTTTGTTAATCTATTTGGTCGAAATTTAAATAGTATATCAGCATTAATATGTACATAGAAATTAAACACCAAAATAATAATAATTATTTAAATATTTATCTCCAAGATTATTTTAATTTTTTTTATAATTTTGTTTATTTTATCCAACACTAAATTAGATTTTACCTTTATAAAAAAGTTAAATTAAAAATAATTTAACAAACACTAAATAGATTTTGTGAAAAATAGATTTTTCTAAAACCAATTTTTAAAAACACTTAAAAAACGAAGTGTTACAAAAAAAAGTCTCTATATAATTAAAAATGGGAATTCACGTAAACCGTGTCATTTTAAAATCACGCAATTACAAAACAGATGTTATTTTATATAATTAAAAAAGAGAATTCACGTAAACCGGGTCATTTTAAAATCATGCAATTACAAAACAGTTACATTCGTATAATTAAAAAGAAGCCAAAAACAGTTACATTCGTATTTACTTTGTGATCATTTTTATTTTTTTGTACAACGTTTGATAATTTGTCTTTTTCCCAAATAAAATAATAAACATCTTTCCTTACTATCACGATTCACGAGGCAAGCAAAGATGAGAAAATAGAGACCTTAGAAGAGAGAAATTTCATAATGTGAACCTACAAACAATTAAAATATCCACAATAAACTCCTATTATTCAAAATATCCAAAAATGAACTTTAGCCACTAAAATGGATAAAAATACCCTTCTTCCTCATTCTCTTCACTTTCTCTCTTCCCTTCTCTTCCCTCTCTTCTCTTTCTCGGCCGAAATCCATAGAGACCCATTTCAAATTTTTTTTTTCTTCAAATCAATCTTCACAAGTGCAAAAGTAAAGGTCCACGATGGAAATAGTCTCAAAACAAATGTCTTCGAGCTCGGAAACTCATTTCGTTGGAGGGGGAGACGGCCGGAACACTCAAGAGAGCTCACAAGAGAAAAAATCTCAAAAAAAGGTATGATTTATGGTTTTTGTTGTTTGAAATCGATAGAAATTAGTTTGTATAGTGTTTTCGACGGTAATGTAGGTTAAATCGGATTGATTTGGGAAGATTTGAGATAGGATTGATATTTTAGGGTTTAAGGTTTCCGGGAAAACGATGAACACCATCGTAGAGGCCATCGTACGATACCGTACGATACCATACGATACCGTACGATGGACGTACGATACCGTACGATATCGTACGATATCGTACGATGGCCTTCGAGGCACCATCGTATGATATCGCACGATATCGTACGATGGTGTACGATATCGTACGATATCGTGCGATATCGTACGATGGTGTACGATATCGTGCGATTGTTGCTATTTTTTGCTCGATTTGTGTATTGTTATCTTATTTTTTTGTGTTTTTTGTAGGATTACTTGAAATTTCTCATTAACGAGACTTTCTCGGGACGTATCACGTATGGTGGATCCGCCGTGTTGAAAAATGTGAAGAATAGGTTCGAAGAAATGAAACTTACCGAGCAACTACGAGGGACGGTCTTCGAGCAATTCTTCTTCGATAATAGCGAATTGAATTTCGCACCCGTTCTTGTGCACGCACTTTTGGAGAGAAAGGTCGAGTCAATCAAGTACGGAGAGATTCAATTCGGACTTGGAGGAAAGAGGGTTCGATTCGGCCGTCTCGAATATGCCTTAATATCGGGTTTAGACTACACCGACGGTCCGACAAAAGACGAGAAGGACAAACGATCCTCTAGAAGGCTCATTGATGAGTACTTGAACGGGACAAGCAACATCAAGTTCAGTGCACTCATCGGTTTCTGGAATGCGTGCAAGAACCCCGTAGACGTTTACAAGCTCGGTTTGTGCGTCTTCGTTCTCGGATATCTACTGGGACAACCGGCGAACAAAGTTATCGAGCCGAGGTGGCAACCATTCGTGCAATACGTAGAAGATCTCCCTTTCTTCTACAGTTTGCCGTGGGGGAACATGAGTTGGGCCGAGACGTTTCAATCGCTCTCGGTCGACTTGAAGCATCACCTCGAGGGTCTCGAGACGAAGTTGAAGAAGAAACCCGACGTTCTACAAAAGGAGGCAAAGTACACATTGTCTGGGAATCTTCACGCCTTTCAATATTGGGCGTACGAGGCGATCCCGGAGATTGGGCAAGCCTTCGGAACAAGCAGTGGAAATCGATTGCCGAGGATGCATTCGTGGTCGGGCACCGTCGTTGTTCTTAGGAAGGACGTCGAGAAGATTCTGAAGAAGAAATCGGTAAGTTTTATTGATTTTCCATATTTTTCTTTAATTGAGATTGATTTTTAATAAATCATAACATTTTTCAATGTTTTCAGCTGGGCGTCCTTCAAATGCTTCGACCTAGACCGGCAGAGAAAGGGTTCTTCGATATTCTCGAAGACCAGACGAAGAAATGTCTATATCCAATAGACATCGAAGGAGTCAATGCGGCGGAGCCAAGGAACGTTGATGAAGAAATCAACATCGTTGGTTCAGCCGCGGAGGAAGCCGACTTCCTCGGCCACGACGAGGAAGAGGACGATGATGAGGAGTATATCTCTGATACTCCTCGAACGCGTCCGACTAAGGAGTCAAAAACTCGAACTCCTCGTCCCGATGCTCGACCTCCTCGTCCCGATTCTCCTCGCCCAAGAACTTCGCCTCCTCCACAAGGTCCTCGTGGTTCCGAGCCAAGCGATGATGACCCAATTGTCATAACGGTGGGAATGTGGAACGAGCTTCGTCAAGGAATAGGATACATACTCCAGACGATGGCTACCCTAGGACGAGGGATGAACGTAGTTAACAGTCGAGTTGAGCGCATACGCAACAGTCAGGTAATAAGGTCGTTTGAAAGTTATAAAATTTTATTCAAAGTATAACTAACAATTTTTACAGATTCGTACATGGACGCGTCTGAATCACGTATTCCGTGACGTTACGGGGATGCCAGGTGGACCCATTCCTACCACGCAAGCGCGTGGTCCTGATACGCAAAAGCAAAGCAAGAGGAAGGCGAAGAATGCTAAACAAGCAGAGCAGTCGGAGCCCCCGACGGATGCTCCTCCTCATCCTCCTACACCTCCATCGCCTTTTACGCCCCAGAGCAGTCGGAGCCCTTCACCTGAAATCCCGGATAAACAAGCAGGGTTATTCAAAAGACGACCGACGCAACATGATGAGAAGTTAAAGGGCCATGCCTTTGAGAGACCGTCAAAGCGTCAACGGAGCGAGCCACCCGAATCTCCAGCGAAGGCACCACCTCAGAAATCGAATAGGTGGGATGACTACACCGACCCGACGAAGCGCAAGTACACAACACGTAGAAGAACTTCTTTCAAGCCGGTTAAGGAGCCTAACCGAAAAGACTTTGCCGAGATGATGTTGTGGGTGAAGACGGGGAAGTACTATGGCCGCTTTATGCCTAACGTTCGGTTAGTGGCGAGAGAAGTGGGTCAAAAGTTCTTTGACCCCATTGTCGGCGTAGGAGTTTGGCTGACAGATGAGGTACACTGCATTTTATTTGTGCAACTATTAGAAATTTTATATTAATTATATGTTTGTATTGTAGCATATCGACGCAATCCTTCATATGTTGAGGACTCGACAACATGAACTCAGTAGTTATCGGCAGGATGTCCGCATTATGGACACTGTATGGGTTCAGAACGTCTTCGGGAGGTACAAGCAAGAGCAGGCAAACATAGAGAAGGCGAAAGAGTTGGGGACTGAACCCGAGAGAGTTGATTGAGATCAGAGATCCGTCATTACGCCGATGACGGGATACCGAGACATCAAAATCAAATCGTGGAAGGGTGCTAAGGAGATCCTACTGGTCGTCAACTTCAAGAATGTCCACTGGTTCACATTTCAAGTTGATTTGATGGAGTGGACGATCACAGTTCTTGATTGTCAGCGGGTACTAGTGGAGCAGGAGCAGCATTCAGCAGACTTCATGGAGTTCATGCACGTAAGTTTAAATAGATACTCTTTAAACTCCTACAATATTTATATATAAATTTGTAATTACTTAACATTTTTTGGAATACTATAGGATTGGAGTCGCGCATTGCCACGAGTAATGAATTTGAGTGGCCTGTTCAACAACCACCCGAAAATGTATCACCCTCTCTCAGCAGGTCGACCGACGCTTCATGAGTTCACATGGTTAATTGACCAAAATGTCCCTCAATCAAGATTAAGGTAAACGTTTTAATTATATTTTTAAATATTAAAATTAAGTTGTTGACAAATTCTTATGTATCTTATGTATCTTATGTATCGTTATTGTAGCGGTGATTGTGGGATATTCGCCGTCAAATACGTTGAGCATCTTCTTGTTCGAATTCCCTTTGATACACTCATAACGGAGAACATGAAGATATTCAGACAGAAGTGGGCGGTTGACTTGTTCTTAGATAGAATAACCCGATAATTGTTTTTATATTTAAACACTTTCTGATTGTGTATAAATTTTGTTTTTAAATTTGACACTTTTTGATTGTGTATAATTTTGGTCATTCAAAAGAGTTCAACGTCATTCAATAGAGTTCAACGTCATTAAAAAAGAGTTCAACGTCATTAAAAAAGAGTTTAACATAATTCAATATAATTCAAAAGAGTTCAACGTTATTAAAAAAGAGTTCAACGTCATTAAAAAAGAGTTCAACGTCATTCAATATAATTCAAAAGAGTTCAACGTCATTAAAAAAGAGTTCAACGTCATTCAATATAATTCAAAAAAGTTCAACGTCATTAAAAAAGAGTTCAACGTCATTCAATATAATTCAAAAAAGTTCAACGTCATTAAAAAGAGTTCAACGTCATTCAATATAATTCAAAAAAGTTCAACGTCATTAAAAAAGAGTTTAACATAATTCAATATAATTCAAAAGAGTTCAACGTCATTAAAAAAGAGTTCAACGTCATTCAATATAATTCAAAAAAGTTCAACGTCATTAAAAAGAGTTCAACGTCATTCAATATAATTCAAAAAAGTTCAACGTCATTAAAAAAGAGTTTAACATAATTCAATATAATTCAAAAGAGTTCAACGTCATTAAAAAAGAGTTCAACGTCATTAAAAAAGAGTTCAACGTCATTCAATATAATTCAAAAAAGTTCAACGTCATTAAAAAAGAGTTCAACGTCATTCAATATAATTCAAAAAAGTTCAACGTCATTAAAAAAGAGTTCAACGTCATTCAATATAATTCAAAAAAGTTCAACGTCATTAAAAAAGAGTTCAACGTCATTCAATATAATTCAAAATAGTTCAACGTCACGCTCACTCTCGCCATGTGCAAGTCTTTCTATTGTGACCTAAACCACCGCATTTTCCGCATTTTCGTCTTACAACTACCTTTTCACCTTGAGATGGATATCGGTTTACCCTTCGCCTTCCTTGTTTACTTTTTCTTGGACGACCAGCTTGTTTCTTTTCAACGGGAACCAATACTTTCATATGCTTTATATCTTCTGGAACATCCCATTGTTCTTCACTCCCAACTGGATAAACGGCGTCTTTATACTGTTCGATCCACGTTTTCTTTACATAGAAAGGACTACATAAAGAGTATACGTCCACAGAACGATGTTGAGCTGATGCAATGGCATGTTCGCAAGGGATACCTAGAAGTTGAGGAATTCCACAAGTGCAAGTATGTTGTTGCAAGTTTACATCATGCTCACCCCCACTGTCTTTTACGTGACATTCGTACAACCCAAGCCCGTACGCGTGTACAAATTGTGCTTTATTGTTCATATTCTCAAAGTCAGCTTGCCACCTTGGTGTAAGTTCCGTGTTTAACTTATGTGCAATGTCTTCTCGTTTGAAGAACCAATTCTGTAGTGTGAATCTTATGAACTCAAGAAGCGTCGTTATCGGGAATGACCTCGCATGCCTTGTTTTAGCGTTAAAACTTTCGGCGTTGTTACTCGTCATAATATCATACCTGCCAAAAATAACAATTAAGTTGTTATGAAATGAATATTTGATTACACGTTATTTAATTTTACCTTTTTCCAGGAAAGAACGGTCTTGCCCAACGATCAAACCCGATGTCTTCAAGATATTTTGCCATCTCGATATCTTTTTGCCTCAGCTGCCTGAAGTGTGCTTCGAATGACGTCTTATTGAAACAATAAGCAGCTTCGTACAATTCACCGCGACAATGATCTGTCTTAAATTTATGTTGAACGTTAAGCTGCATATGATGGTAACAATAACCATGAGGTATTCCCGGAAATGCAACTTCGACACCATGACTGATACTAACATGTCGATCGGATATGAATGCCAAATCAGGTACGTCTTCACCAATAACTTCTTTCAACTTCAACAAAAACCACGTCCATGATTCGTGACACTCACTGTCGACAACGCCAAAAGCGATTGGATACAAATGTGAATTCGCATCCAATGCAATCGCTACAAGCAACTGTCCCCCGTATTTAGTCTTCAAAAATGAACCATCCAAAGATATGACCGGCCTACAATACTTAAATCCTCGAAGACACGCTCCAATGGCAAAAAATGCATATTTGAATTTGTCGCCATTTCTCACAAAATCAGTAACCGTGCCTGGGTTTTTTTGCTTCAACATGTACAACCAAGAAGGTAGTTTCTGATACGACTGTTCATGTGTACCACGAACGAGTCCAATAGCTACTTCTTTAGATCTCCACGCCTTCAAATACGATATGTCTAAACCCCATCTTGTCTTCACTTCTTCTCTAACGTTATGTGCTGAATAATCGGCCATTGAGTTGATGGAATATTTGTCTTTAAACACGTGTCCAATAACCCATGGTGCAGGTCCTCGTTGACCTTCTGCTCGAACAACACGCGAGCACGAGTGAGCTTTTTCGAAAGCCACAACTTCCCATATTCCTGACCACTGAACGACGCCCCGGAGTTTCCACGTACAACTCTCATCTTTGCAAAGAACGTACCACCTTTTTTTCGATGATGATTTAACTCGAAACTCAAAATTATTTTTCATGGCGTATAGGTGCACGTGTGTCTTCATTTCTGATTTGTTCTCAAACTGTTTTCCCAAATACAAGTCTTCTGAGCTGCCTATTATATTAAACGATAAACGGTTAAATTCAAAACATAAATAAATTATACATGAACTTTAAAAGAATTACCTGTAGAGGATTGAGTCGGGCCTTCAAAATATTCTATCTCCTTAACCAATTGTTCTTGCGTGAATTGAGGATCTTTCCAAGCATAAGTTCCCGAAAATCCTCCACAAGGATTAACTTCGGGATGATACTCACCAGAAGGAACTTCGTAGTTCTCAAAAAGGTGATCGTACTCTTCATCATTCACAAACTCTTCAAAATCTTCACCGTCTTGAACGTCATTACCGTCATCATCATCTTCGTTTTCTTCAAAGTCTTCAAAATCTACGTCAAAGGGATCTCTATCTCGCCTATACATTTCATCTTCGCCGCTCTTGTCTGCTAAAAATTCATCCTCGGCAACCGAACGTTCATCATTTCGTTTTGGATTACTTTGTGAGACTTCAATTGCAAGAGGATAATGTTGTCTTCTGTCTTCAATGCAAGAAACCTTCAACACCTGTTTTCCTTTTCGCTTAGGATCCAAATCGTTAGCAATTGGTGACATTATTCGTTTCGGTTCAAAACTAACGCAAATAGGAAATTTAGTCCAATAGTCGTTGTTCATATAATATGCGACATCATCATCTGACACCAAGACTGCTGGCGCCAACACAATGTCACCCACAGTGTACGGGACTTCAATTTTTAAGTCATACGCCATCTTATCCATCTTGGAAATTTGGTAAATCATATGGACCAACTCATCATATGTTGTTTCTTTTGTAGCGTTCACCGTATACGTACGACCTTTACTAAAATCCCACCTATCTCTTTTTCTCACCCACGTTCCACCAACACTGATGAACACTGCAAACATATTCATAAAAACAGGTCAACAACTACACTTGTCTAAAATTAAACTAAACTTGTCCAAAATTCATCTAAACTTGTCCAAAATTCATCTAAACTTGTCCAAAATTCATCTAAACTTGTCCAAAATTCATCTAAACATGTCCAAAACCATCAAACCCTGTCAAAAAAATGCCAAAACATGCCAAAAAACTGTCAGAAAAACATCTAAACCTATAAGATGTCGTAGGGCATCGTATGACCTTGCAGGGCATCGTACGATGTCGTAGGGCATCGTATGACCTTGCACGGCATCGTACGATGTCGTAGGGCATTGTACGATGTGATACGATATCGTACGATGTCGTACGATATCGTACGATGTCGTATGATATCGTACGACATCGTACGATGCCCTACGACATCGTACGATATCGTACGATGTCGTATGATATTGTACGACATCGTACGATGCCCTACGACATCGTACGATGCCGTGCAAGGTCATACGATGCCCTAAGACATCGTACGATGCCCTGCAAGGTAACTTATCGTACAATTTTTCCAGTTTTTTGACGAACTTTTACTTTCCCGACCCAAAAATGATTCTAACACCAATAATGACTACAAAAATGATTTAAACAGAGTTAACGAAAAAACATACCCATTATGACGATGATCTTATGTGATTGCAACGTATTTTAAGAGAATTTGAGTGAATTCGAAAGTGAAAATGAGATTGAAATTTGAAATAAACCCTATATATGAGTTGAAGGGTATTTTTGTCCGAATATTGGTCTAAAGTCCATTTTAAGATATTTAACAATTGATGAGTCTAATGTGGATATTTTTAACGTTTTTTGGTCTATATTATGAAATTTCTCTTAGAAGATCCCCAACAAAAACTTATACATACACCTGTTTTTTAATATTATTAGGGCTTTGGACAATAGTAATCATTTGGGAGGGCCCTATTCCAGAAATATCATTTTGTTTGCAAAAAGACAAAAGTAGGACTAGTCAACTGAGGGAGGGTTTCGGTCAAAGGAGAGAGGGAAGAAAAAAGTCCAAAATACCCTTTATTTTTCTAAAAGATTATCCGGCCTTAACAGATCTTGCAGCTCCATTTTTTTTTTCGTTTCCTCCATTGATGCGTTGAAGGTCGGCCGGCAACCGTGAAACGAGCGTCGGTATTGGATCCCAACTTTATGCTTTCGGGTTTTGTTCGTCGGCGACCCGGTCTGGTATTGGATCCCATTTTTTTTCCGAGCGTCAGAGTCGCCGCCGTTTCAGACATCCCGAGGTCGTCGACGTTGCAGGTTAGTGTCTCATATCTGTGCCTCCGCCGATCTGCAAGTAGGGACTGATTTTTTTCGACATCCTGTGGTTTATAAATATTCCCGGTCTGAAAGAATACAACTCCGTCGGAGATATAAATTGGGTTTTCAAAATCCCCAATTGACATTTGATTAACATGTATTTCGTCCCCTGCAGCTCTGAGCCAATCCCGTCCCCTGTATATTGTCGAGTTTTCCGTCCTCGTCCATTGACGTCAGTTTGTGTCGAATTTTCCGGTCGAGTTTTTCGGCCACGTCCCCTACAATTATCAGTTCCTTTGCGTAGAAGAATTAGAAGGAGAGAAGGTTTTAGATCCGGGGAAAAGGTACAATTTTGAATTGTGGTTGGTAAATGTATCTATGAAATTAGGGAATGAAATTAACGTAACTAAGACCTGAAATTTGAACTGTGTATACCAATTGGATGCAGTTATGAAAGGGGATGTTTTCACGTACGTCAAGTACGGTGGAGAATGGTTGAGAGATGATTATTACGAGGCCGGCGGTTCTTTCACAGCCCTCATTTCACTGACCACCACATTTGAGGGTCTAACTAAACTATTGTTCACGTGTTCCGGTGGGAGACTACATGAGAATACCCATAACATATTGAGCGTGAAGTACGAGACAGAGGGCTTGGTAAAACCTGTGACCATTGACTCGGACATCAGTTTAGCTTGTTATTTACATATCCGGAAGGAGAAAATCGACACATCTAAAATGTCTCTGGTGTTGAAAATTGAGTCGTTCGTAACGTCGCCTACGCATGTCGGTTCGACTCCGAACACAAACGATATGAAGCGTGAACCGAGCACTCCTCCAGCAAACGGCGAACAAAGCGCTACTCATGTTGATGGAGAACAAAGCACCCCCCCAGATGTTGGAGAACACAGCACCCCCCCAGATGTTGGACAACACAGCACCCCCCCAGATGTTGGAGAACATAGCACCCCGCCCGTCTCCAGAGGACCTGGGGCCTATCGAGATTTCGACGGAGATGGAGGACGTCCACACAGTCGTACATCCTCACATTCAGGGACACCTGTTCAGTCTGGCGATTCTTCTGTGTTGGACGTAATGGACATACATTCTCCTTTAAGGTTACGACAAGGAGGACTGTATGCCAACAAATCTACGTTACAAAAACATTTGGCAATGTATGCAATAAAAAACCACTTCACTTTCAAGGTCAGGACGTCTACCACAAAATATTACCACGTCGTCTGCCGTGATGAGTCTTGTGCGTGGGCTGTGCGTGCAGTCCAATTGAAGAGAACTCGTATATTTCAAGTTCGAAGGTATGTTGTAGTTACCGGTCGTTACTTATAGTTACCATTTGCACCTCAATTAGTTACGCGTAGATACCTGTAGTTACTATTTTCCGTTGATTTATGTATTTGTAGTTACGATTTGCCTTTCAATTAGTAACTTGTAACTATTACGATTTTCGTTTGGCTTAGTTACGCGTAGATACCTGTAGTTACGATTGTATGTTAGGTTAGTTACGCTTATATTCCTTTAGTTACAAAGTTCTGTTGGTTTATATACTTACGATTCTCGTTTGGGGTAGTTCTGCGTAGGTACCTGTAGTTACGCGTAGTTACAATATTATGTTGGTTTAGGTACCTGTAGTTACGATCCCAGTTTTGGGTTAGTTACGCGTAGATACCTTTAGTTACCATATTTTGTTGGTTTAGGTACCTGTAGTTGAGATTTTCGTTTGGGTTAGTTACGCGTAGATACCTTTAGTTACCATATTTTGTTGGTTTAGGTACCTGTAGTTACGATTTTCGTTTGGTTTAGTTACGCGTAGATACCTTTAGTTACCATATTTTGTTGGTTTAGGTACCTGTAGTTATGCGTAGATACCTTTAGTTACCATATTTTGTTGGTTTAGGTACCTGTAGTTACGTATTTCGTTTGGTTTAGTTACGCGTAGATACCTTTAGTTACCATATTTTGTTGGTTTAGGTACCTGCAGTTACATTTATCCGTTTGGCTTAGTTACGCGTAGATACCTTTAGTTACCATATTTTGTTGGTTTAGGTAACTGTAGTTACATTTATCCGTTTGGCTTAGTTACGCGTAGATACCTTTAGTTTTGTTGGTTTAGGTACCTGTAGTTACATTTATCCAGTGGTTTAGATTAGATGCATTGTAGTTACGATTTTCTTTTGGCTTAGTTACGGGTAGATACATTTAGTTACAATATGTTGTCGGTTTAGATACTTATAGTTACGATTTCCTTTGATGTTGTAGGTTTGACACCGACCATACATGTGGGGCTAATTACAGGCAAGGACACCATCCGCAGGCGACAATGACTTTGGTCGGTGAAGTCGTAAAACCTAGGCTAATAGATCCGACTTTATCACCCTGTAAGGCTAGAGACATCATGGCACACATGGAACAAGACTATGGGGTGCAAATGAGTTATAAAAAAGCTTGGAGAGCTAAAGAGAAAGCGTTAGAGTCGTTGTACGGAACTGAAGATGGGTCGTTTTCACAGTTGCCGGCGTTGAAATACATGATGGAGACGGCAAATCCAGGTTCGACGTTAGACCTAAAGACGACCCCTCGATCACAGTTTTTTAAATATTTTTTATGTCTCTGAGCACTTGAAAAAGGGGATGGAAGTACGTTCGTCCCGTTATCATAATTGACGGATATTTTTTGACGAACTACTACAAAGGCACGTTGTTTACCGCTTGTGGAATGGATGCAAACGAACAGATCTATCCACTTGCGTTTGGAGTTGGAGATTCAGAGTCTACGGAGTCGTGGGTTTATTTTTTGACACAGTTAAAAAATGCAGTTGGCGAGAGACAGAATCAGGTGATCGTGTCGGATAGAAATAAAGGAATAATCAACGCAGTTGCTCAGGTTTTCACAAAATCAAACCACGGATATTGCATGTACCACTTGCTGAAGAACGTGCGTAATATATTCAAGGGATTGACGAAAGAAGCGTCATGGAAATTTGCAAGCGCTGCAAAGGCGTACACACCCGCGGAGTGGGAGAAGTTTATGTCAATGCTTGACGATGAGGATCCTGATATCCGAACCTACCTTGAGAATGAGGTAGGGAATGAGAAATGGTCTCGGGTGTACTGTACCGGAAAGAGGTACTCCATTATGACTTCGAATAATGCAGAATCGTTGAACTCGGTGCTCGTAAAAACTCGGGAGTTTCCTATTTCAAAAATATTTGATTTCTTGAGGGAGAGGATGACGAAATAGTTTTATGAAAGGAGAGAGAAGGCTTCTAAAACCGTAACTAAACTGGCTGTGGCACCACACGAAAGACTACTGGAGTACATTTTTGACGCTTGTGGAATGCAGGTAGTTACCATTAATCCTCGGTAGTTACATTATTTCATGTGTTTAGTTACCATTAATCCTCGGTAGTTACATTATTTCATGTGTTTAGTTACCATTAATTGTCGGTAGTTACATTATTTAATATCTTTAGTTACCATTAATCCTCGGTAGTTACATTATTTAATATCTTTAGTTACCATTAATCCTCGGTAGTTACATTATTTCATGTGTTTAGTTACCATTAATCCTCGGTAGTTAAATTATTTCATGTGTTTAGTTACCATTAATTGTCGGTAGTTACATTATTTCATGTGTTTAGTTACCATTAATCCTCGGTACTTACATTATTTAATATCTTTAGTTACCATTAATCCTCGGTACTTACATTATTTCATGTGTTTAGTTACCATTAATCCTCGGTAGTTACATTATTTCATGTGTTTAGTTACCATTAATCCTCGGTAGTTACATTCTTCAAGAGAAGTAGTTACCCTTAAGTATCAGTAGTTACATTATTTTATGTGTTTAGTTACCATTAATTATCGGTAGTTACATTATTTTTTTTGTTTAGTTACTCTTAATTTTCGGTATTTACATTCTTCGAGAGAGTTAGTTACCCTTAAATATCGGTAGTTACATTCTCCTACATGTTTAGTTACCCTTAAATATCGGTAGTTACATTCTCCTACATGTTTAGTTACCCTTAATTCTCGGTAGTTACATTCTCCTACACGTCTATGTACCATTAGTTGTAGGTAGTTACATTCTCAAACATGTTTAGTTACCCCATATTATATGTAGGTACATTCGTTTAACTCTTTCGAGAACATGTTCATTAGGTACGACCGTCATCAGTCTGCGAATTTGAAGTAGTTGATCGCACTGGACATTCATGGGCGGTAAATTTATCAAGAAAGACCTGCACGTGTGTGTCTTCCTAATTGACAACTTTATATGCTCACACGGAATCGCGTGTTGTCGTTTCCGTAATTATGGTGTTGAAGAATATGTTCGACGTATTACACGACGGAGTATTGGAAGTCATGTTATACAGGAGTAATTCATCCGTACGGGAATGCGCAATCTTGGAATATACCGGAGGACGTCAGGAATATAATTGTCAGACCACCTAAGATGATGAGACGACCGCATGGTAGGCCGAAGAAGAGAAGACTCCCGTCGCAAGGTGAGGAGTATATTGAAAGTGGGAAAAAATGTTCTCGATGCAAACGTGGAGGACACAATAAGGCAACGTGTAAGATGCCTATTGGATAAAATTATATTTGGGTCATTTTCACAGAACTTTTTTTAATCGGGGGGATCCAGTCAATCGAGATTACTTTGTTTTTTCCGAGTTCGTTATGTATAGTTACTATTAGATCTCAGTAGTTACAATATTCTGTCAGATTAGTTACTTATATCCTATTTTAGTTACATACAATCAAGATTACTTGTTATGTTAAAATTAGTTATGACTAGTTACATAATCCTGACAGATTAGTTACGTATATTCCTTTTTAGTTACGTAACGCAGTAATGATATTAAAAGTGGTTGCCCAAACGCATTAATGATATTAAAAGTGGTTACCTAACCGCATTAATGACTGTAAATACATAAATGATATTAAAAGTCTTTACCTAACCGCATTAATGACTGTAAATATATAAATGATAGTAAATAAAAGTGGTTGGCGGATACTACCGCAATTAATGCCGATTTTGACCTTATTTCTTCATTATTGGATTCCGAGGACCTTATCTCTTCAAATCCTCCGGCAAGGCTGATTTTGGAGGCGGCATTTCAATTAGGTGACCCTCTTTCTTCAAAGTCTGGAAGTAGTTATCTCCAAATATTTCCTCGAGCACCGATGGTACTATTAATATTGGACTACGGTCTTGGCTTCTCGCATTATTCTCGATGTATTCGTTGATTTCTTCTTCATTGTGGTCGGCGGCGAACTTCTTCAATAACCTGGTTGACGAAGAGGACTCATCCAGAATAATATATATTCCTGGTTTTGGATTTGTAGTAGGGTCCTTGATTGAAGGTGACGGCTTGTCTCCCATTTGATATGTGGTTGAGTAATATGTATTTAGGGTTTTGAAGGGAGTATGAACTTCTTATATAGAGCATCCTCTAGGTATTTACATTTAGGTACGTCGAAAGCTGATGTTTGACATTTAGGTACGTAGTATGTGACCGTATATAGGGACTGCATTAGTTACGAATAGTTATGATGAGCTATAAATAGTTACGATTAGTTACGTACACTTTTGTAACTGTTAGTATCTGCACGTAACTACTGCCATAGAGTAGTTAGTTATAGTGGAGATAAGTTACTTAAATACAATCGTAGTTACATATATTTGTCTATAGTTACGAACTGCCGACAACCTGAGCACCAAAATAGTTAAATAATTACACGTCCCATCTACGATATATATACATCCAAAAACTGACAACGTTTAAAGGTTAGTTCCAAAAGTACTCCCATATATAACTACTCTTCATTGTCCGATAACGGACAAGAGTTTGAGCTCTTTATTAGCCCATGTTTAAGAAGATCTATGCACAGTTTGTGCCGATACATGATCATGTCCTCTGCTTTCAAACACGTTACAGGTTCCATGTGGGCAAGAAATTCAGCCGCCTTGATTGTAATCATGCCGCAATCCCCTCTGCCAAATTAAATATTAGACAAGTTCCAAATAATATGAACATTTCTTACGAAGCCTTACCCATTTTTTTGGCGCGGCATGTATGGCTCGTACGTGATTGAATACGGTCGAGGAGACTCATATTTTTTTCGTTGGACTTCCCAGACACGTTTGAATAAGATTTCGGGGATCAGATCCGCCATGCATTCGATTTCTTTGTACCTTTCTTTCGATAATAGAGAATCGTACACGTTGATGTGTCTTTCGGGGATACAAACCCTCGCTAGTACCCAATGGTTATTATTCACATTGACCGGAACATATGCGTATCCCGCCTTGACCCATGACATTTGGGCACAATTCTTTGGCCTCTCCGCCAATATATATTCGACCAAGGAACTACGCTTCCACCAGTCATAGTTGGCCTTGTTTTGGGTCCATTCCCCGTGTGTCCTCATGACCAACTGAGAGAAATGAGAGTCGGCCGTCGTGTACATATTCCCAGTTTTGGGTTGCAGCTTGCGGAGGTAATAAAAGACGACGTTCATGTGCTGGTTATGAAATAGGAAAAAAATTTAACGACCACTAACTCAAGATAACATACATGTTGTCGTAACTACTAGTACCTATTCGTAACTACGCACTGAAACCACCGTAATTATCAGTACCTGAAGGTAACTAATATCTGAAACAAAATGTAACTACGTGTATCTAAATGGAACTAATAACTGTCTGCAAATGTAACTATTATCCTCTGCAAATGTAAATAAGAGTAACTACAGGTAACAAACGGGAAGTACTTACTGTATTCCACGTAATAAAGTAGTCCACACAGAAACAACTAAATAAAGTAGTCCATACAGAAACAACTAAAAGATCCGCTTACAACATTAAAAGTTCAATCACACATACACCCTAACAACTTACCGATCCGTTCAGCCAGGCCGCAGAGGTCCATAACTTGTAGAACCACGTCTTCGTTTCCACGAGCTCGACACGATAATCAAATCCTTTAAGGCAGATTTCGTCCTCGTATTCGGAATACATCCTCTCGGACTCGATTACCCTGTAAACATTACATGTTAATTACATCACATTTGTAATGTATGTAACTAAAGGTATCTGAAATACATGTAACTAAATGTATCTACACGACACTATTACCTCAAATGTATGTAACTAAAGGTATTGAAACGTAACTACTTCCTGAAATACATGTAACTAAAGGTATCTCAACGTAACTACTTCCTGAAATACATGTAACTAAAGGTATCTACACGACACTATAACCTCAAATGTATGTAACTAAAGGTATTTAAACGTAACTACTTCCTGAAATACATGTAACTAAAGGTATCTACCCGACACTATAACCTCAAATGTATGTAACTAAAGGTATTTACACGTAACTACTTCCTGAAATACATGTAACTACAAGTATCTACTACTACATGTGATAAATGAAACTAAAAGAATTTGAACGTAATACCAGTCCAACTCACCTCCTAATACCAGTCAGTATCCACTTTTGGACTAATGACTTGTCATGTTGAACAGGAGGTGTAAATGGGTTTGACAGGGGATGCTTCATCGCTTTGGGTTGCCCCCTCTTGAAGGCATGAAAAATTTCAGGCTGGGAAGTGGGCGTGAAGATAATAGGCCTTCGCCTCACGCGCTTGGGGCGTTCCGGAGATTCCGTAATGTTAATTACGATCTGGGAACTCTCTTCCTCGGAACTCTCAAGGTGCCCTGGTCCAAAACACTCCAGACCTCCATACGCGTACGCATTTTCAGATCGAAGATCTTGGAGTGTACCTGAAATCTCGTCAGGAGGACTTCGATATCCTCCACCAAAAGTGCCGTGTTCTTTTTCCTCGTCTTCTTCCTTCTCGTCCTTCGTTTTCTCGTCATTCTCATCGTTCTTTTTCTCGTCCTTCGTTTTCTCGTCCTTCTCCTCTTTCTTTTTCTTCTCTTTCTCCTCTTCCTTCTTGTTGTCCTCCTCCTTCTTCTCGTCCTTCTCGTCCTTCTCCTCCTTCTTCTTGTCGTCCTTCTCATCCTTCTTCTTGTCGTCCTTCTCCTCATCCTTCTTCTTGTCGTCCTTCTCCTCCTTCTTCTCCTTGTCCTCCTTCTTCTCCTTGTCCTTCTCGTCCTTCTTCTCCTTCTTCTTGTCCTCCTTCTTCTTCTCGTCCTTCTCCTCCTCTTTTTTCTTCTCATCACTACTGTCATCGCTGTCTTCGTCGCTGTCGTCGTCGTCGTCGTCCTCGTCCTCTTTCTCGACCTTCTTATCGGCCTGATTCTCCTCCTTCACCACATCGTCCTCTTCATCAGTGCTCTCAATCTCGTCCCCGGACTCTTCGCTTGAAGAATCACCTTCCTGGATTTGATTCTTCGGTTTGGTGGGGGTGTTTTGCGCTGACCTCTCCGCCTCTTCTTCACGAAGCTTTTCCTTCGCTGCTTTTTGAAGCATCAACGTGTTGATGGTCTCTACAACGTGGGCAATATCATCGGAATGTCTCTTCACCTCGCCGACAAGCGAGGTCAATTCAACGTGGAGTTGACGCACGTCCGACTCAACGTTCGACAACCTCTCCTACAACCAAAACAACCCACAATATGTTACTACAAGTATCTAACCGTAATTACTACATCTGATAAATGTAACTAAGAGTATTTGAACGTAACTATTACCTGTGATCCTCAACTAAAGGTATCTAAACGTAACTTCTACCTGTGATAAATGTAACTAAGAGTATTTCAACGTAACTATTACCTGTGATCTAAACGTATCTAAACGTATCTAAACGTAACTAAAGGTATCTAAACGTAACTACTACCCGAAATACATGTACCTAAAGGTATCTAAACGACACTTATAAATGTAACTAAAAATATCTGAACGTAACTATATATGTAACTAAAGATATCTAACCGTAACTACGACATGTGTTAAATGTAACTAAGAGTATTTCAACGTAACTACTACCTGAAAAACATGTACCTAGAGGTATCTAAACGTAACTACTACACGAAATACATGTACCTAAAGGTATCTATACGACACTTCTACCTAAAGTATATGAACGTAACTATACTTGTAACTAAAGGTATCTAACCGTAACTACTATGAATTTTCTAATAGTCATTACCTCAATATTTGCAGAGTTCTCACCGACAGAAGGTTTCCGGGAAGTACCGTCCTCACCACCAACCTGCGACGAGATTATCTGCATGTTTTTCTCAGGCCATGTCGTGCCCATGGGCTTAAACTCAGCCTACAATCACAAACCACAACCATAAAGTTTACATACGAAATTCATTGTATTAAAAATGTTTCAAAAACTTACGTCGTCCAATTTCAGGGCGTGCACTTTAGCCGTCGACGACCACCGGAGCATCAGCGGGGTGGCATTAGGCTGAACAACGTTGCATAATCCCATCTGAGCCAACCTGGGTATGCATTCGTAGGCCCATATTTGCAGGGATAGTAAAAACTCTTCTACGTGGACCTTTCTCGTCTTTTCGGTGCTTGAGTGGTTCTGAGCTTTTTGGAGCAACGCCTGTACGCTCCCATAAAGATGGTCCCAAACGACGTTCCCCCATGAAAACGCGTTGAATTCGCACGGGTTGTCGACCATCTTGATGAACGACTTGTTCTTCAACGCCACAGTCCGTTGCCCCGGTAGGAGCACGTTGTACAGGAAGTAGACGAGGAGAAACCGAACGCGTTTCTCGTCGTCATCCCATTGTTCACTGTCCTTTAAAAATAGCCCAATATTCGCCCTTGTCGCAAGGACACCGCACTTGAAAGTCTCTACATATAATCCCCCAGAGATTTCAGTATCAAAAGCGTTGGCTTGGGAAGGCTTGAACCCCTCCTGGACATTAAGTCCGGTGATCTCACTGAAGTGTTTAACAGTGAACTCTCGGGGGTCCCCACCGACGTCTATCAGCAATGACGACTTCGACGAGGCAACTCCCTCAAAATAACCAGTCCTCAGCATCAGGGTGCTCAGGATCTTAGAGGACCTCGTGATTGACGGCATGTCAAGAAATTGCCCGAAACAGGACTCCCGGAACAATTCCTCTTGCCTCTTTGTCATCATTGCTTCTTTCTTGAACGACATGACATTCCCATGGAAGTTGAAGTTGAAGTTTACCTCCATTTCGTCGGGGACATACCTCGTCCAACCCTGTACACAACAGTTCTATTAATTGGACTAATAGGAACTAAACGTAACTACGCATGCATTTTTGGGAAGTACAAGGAACTAAATGTATCTATTCAGACAAAATAATTGTAACTAATAGGAACTAAACGTAACTACGCATGCATTTTTGGGAAGTACAAGGAACTAAATGTATCTATTCAGACAAAATAATTGTAACTAATAGGAACTAAACGTAACTACGCATGCATTTTTGGAAAGTACAAGGAACTAAATGTATCTATTCAGACAAAATAATTGTAACTAATAGGAACTAAACGTAACCACGCATGCATTTTTGAGAAGTACAAGGAACTAAATGTATCTATTCAGACAAAATAATTGTAACTAATATGAACTAAACGTAACTACGCATGCATTTTTGGGAAGTACAAGGAACTAAATGTATCTATTCAGACAAAATAATTGGAACTAAAAATAACTAAACGTAACTACGCATGCATTTTTGGGAAGTATACGACCTAAATGTATCTATTCAGACAAAATAATTGGAACTAAAAATAACTAAACGTAGTTACAAGGAACTAAATGTATCTATTCAGACAAAATAATTAGAACTAAAAATAACTAAACGTAACTACGCATGCATTTTTGGGAAGTACAAGGAACTAAATGTATCTATTCAGACAAAATAATTGGAACTAAAAATAACTAAACGTAACTACGCATGCATTTTTGGAAAGTACAGGAACTAAATATATCTATTCAGACAAAATAATTGGAACTAAAAATAACTAAACGTAACTACGCATGCATTTTTGGAAAGTATAGGAACTAAATGTATCTATTCAGACAAAATAATTGGAACTAAAAATAACTAAACGTAACTACGCATGAATTTTTGGGAAGTACAAGGAACTAAATGTATCTATTCAGACAAAATAATACGACTTAATAGGAACTAAATGTATCTATTCAGACAAACTAATTGGAACTAATAGGTATTAAATGTAACTACGCATGCATTTTTGGGAAGTAAAAGAAACTAAATGTATCTACTCAGATAAAATAATACGACCTACATGAAACTATTCAGAAAAAATATTTGGAACTACAAGGAACTACATGTAACTGCACATGCATATTCTGGAAGTATTTCGAACTAAATGTAACTACTCTACCCAACTCAATACAACAACAACAATTTCCAGGAACTAATAGGAACTACCAGACAAAACTCAGTGAATATTAGACACTAAAAACAACAACAAAAACTTACCGACGTCCCTAACACTCGTTCTGTAAGAGCCAATCCCGACGATTCTCCGGTGTGTTTTGTTTTTTTGGGGCCTGGGGGTTTCTGTGCAGACCCACTCCTTTTTCCTGTCATCTTCGAAGTTGAAGATCCACCGCGTGACTTTTTCGGCGACAACCGCTCACTTCGGCGTGGACTGGACTCCTCGCCTTTGGGACGAGAACGACTAGATTGGGTTTTCCGTGTACTTGCATGCGCCTTCACCTTAGGCCGAGGACTCATTTCTCCAAAATCTCTACACGTCTACAAGATCCAAAAATTCTAAAATCGCGAAAATAAAGAACTTCTATTTCGGAGAAGATGAACAGTCACTGAGCAAATGGAGAAGATGATTTATACCTGGGAAAGGAGGCAACGATCGGGGACGAGAAACGATCCGCGACAGAGAGAGGCAACGATCCGCGATAGAGGGAGGCAACGATCCGCGACAAGGGGGGGCAAGGCTCCGCGTGTGTTTGACGAAGAGGGTTTCGGCCGGGTTTCAAATAAATACTTCGAAATGTAACTATAACAGAGGGAAATGGGTTTCTGGAAGTTTAGGGTGGCCGGAAAAAAAGATTTGAAAAAGAATGTGTTCGGTTTTAGTCTAACACGAAATGGGTTGCAGCTTGGGATTTTCGGCCGGAGAAAGAAGAAAAGAAGAAGAAAGGAGAAGAAAGAAGAAGGAGAAATAATAAAATAGGAAATAAAGAAAGAAGAAGGAGATAAGGGTATTTTCGACATTGTATAATCCTAATTCAAATGACTACTCCTACTTTTGTCTTTTTGGGTTTATAATTACATTTTTAGAATAGGGACCCTCAAAAGTCCTAGTTAGGGCAAATTCTAATATTATTATGATCAGACCTACAAAGACTTCTTAATTCTACAAAAACAGACTAAGCTGGTCTATATTGTTTTTGACTCGTTGTTACTACTACTGAAAAGAAATCCCTCAATATCTGCTTTTAATTATTTTATTATATGTCATACCGTTTATCACAATGCCTACGCTATTGTGGGAAGAGAATATATTCTCTCTTTTTTTCCTCCGACACATAGCTATTACACAACAATTTTATATCTTATTAACTAAACAGGGAGATTAGTCAAGAGAAACCATTTTGTTCTAAATAAAATTATTATGTCAAAATGGACCTTGACCCATTTTCGAACAAAAATTCTTATAATTTTTTTATCAACTACTTCATTTATGAATTTCATAGTAATATAAATACATGTCCTACCGAGACAGAATTTGTAACTCGCTATCCTCTTGCCTAACAATTTTTTTGAAAATCATCTGAAAATTATCAAAAATTTAAAAAAAAAAATAAAAAAAATAATTTTTTTTTTAAAATCATCTGAAAACCATCGAAAATTTTTTAAAAAAATTTAATTAAAAAATAATTTTTTTAAAAATCATCGAATTTTTTTAAAAATATATATACATATTTTTGAAAATTATCGGAAACCATCGGAAACTATCGGAATTCATCGAAAAAACCATCAAAAATCTTCGAAAAAATCAAAGAAAAAATGAATTGAAGGGTAATTTTGTTTGAAACTAGGTCAAAAATCTAATTTGAGATAAAAATGATATAGTGAGTCTATATTTGATATTCTTACGTAATCGAGCCCATAAAATGAAATTTCTCATTAGTTATTAGAGCAATTCCAATGACATGTTTTTCACGTCAACAAAAATATTATTTTTTAATTTTTATGTCAACAAATATATATGACTCATTCATACACATCTATGATATGTTTTATTATTTTATTAATTTTTTAAACAAAAGTTCAAGTTAACATTGATGTCATGTTATAACACCAATGTCACTATTATTATTTTTAAAATAATAAATTATCAAATAAAAAATGTCATGAGATTGTTATATCAACGACGAAACAACTTAAAATATTAGCATTGAAGATGCTCTTGCGTGTCTTAGATTCTTGTTGTTTTAAAACCGATGCATATACATTTTTTTTACACAAATTTAAAGTCATACATTATGTTTTTTTTAATAAATAGTTAAATAACACTTTAGCCGTGATTCTTTTACCAAAAAAAAAAAGAAGAGAAATTGCCCAAAATGCCACCATTTGTACTTGATTTTCTCAAAATCCACTAAAATTAATTTTTTCCCAAAATTAGTACAAAAGTCTAAAATACTCCTAAAACAATTTTTTTACATTTTATTTCATATCCATATTAATCAGTTATTATTTATTTATTTTTTATTAAAATTAAACTTTAAAATGTAGAAACTGTTCCAATTCTAAATTTTAATTTTTTTTAAATTTTTTCCTTAATTATTTTGGCCGGTAGGACATTTGTGTTAGTTTTATTTTTTTAAAGGGTATTTCGTCATTTCACATGAAATTTATTTTGAGAAAAAATTATGTTTGAGTGGATTTTGGGAAAATAAAAAATAAAAGGTGGTACTTTGGGCAATTCCTCAAAAAGAAAATTGATCAAATTTGAATTTTCACAAACGAATTTCTAGAGTTTGATTTTTTCCTAAAATTTTAACAGCCAATGATGTTTTAGTAATTTCAAGTTTAATACCACTTTTGAAAGTTTTCGAAACTTAGACGTCTTCAATTCCTTTAAAGCTGGTTCACTGTCATTTATCTCAATTAGATTTCGTGTCAAATAGAGTTTCTAAATTTGGTCTTCGACCAAAGAGATTTACTAAAGTTAAAATAATCTCAGTACAAAATGAATTAGTTCAATAATAAAATACAATAAGGATGTGAATCAATAGTTAATTGTGTGCTTCGAAATTGTTATAATGTGATTGTTTAAATTTGATATGAGATTATATGGTGCGATGGGTTATGAATGATATGTTGAGTTTATAAATATGTTATAAATTATAATATTTAAAATAATTTATTTTTTATAGTCTGGTATTATTATGTCATATGGATGTAAATAAAATAACAAAGTGAAAAATAAAGATCAACAAATGAATTACAACACCTCAAGAGATATTAAGGAGAAGTTTTCCGGGCAAATTTGCTCATGTTTAAGTCCTAAATGCGAATTTTTCTCTGGAATTATAAGTTTAACAACTGAAACAAAATTCTTGGAAGTCACGACTTTTTCTTAAGAAGCATGATCGGTGTCGCGAAATATCACAGAAGTATTTATGTATAAGGAGAAAAATCATAGATAAAAATAAAAAACAGACCACGTGTAATGAAATAAAAAGAAACTCCATAAACAAACGGGCTATATATTGCAGGCGGAACTCAACTCGCGATTATCGGTTCTAATGATTTCCGAACAATGCGAGATCAAACTCACCCAGGTCGAAAACAAGAGATGGTTATATAATTCCGTAAGATACATCAATCTTAAATAATTAAAGAGAAAGATTAAATTATGATATATTTTGAAATTAGTAATAAATTGGGATAAAAATAGTATAGCTTTTTGAAACATAATGTTCATTAAGAAACAGCCTATAATACCAATGAATAAGGATAATACAAGCTCATTAGACATTCATGATAACCATTTCAATAGTACATGTGATGCCGTACCACAAGGCACGACCAAAGATTGATGGTTTCAAAACATGATAATCATTTCAATAGTACAGGTGCTGCCGTACCACAAGGCACGACCAAAAGTGATAAATACATAATTTGGCTTCAATATCCACTAGCAAGAATAACACTACAGACTCGTTGGATTATTAGAAAAGCAAAGTTGCTGAGTGAATAAGGAATAATAGCTTGAAATCTATTATGGAAAAGGAAGAGTGCAATATTTAATGGAGAACAGGAAAACCATGCAGACCAGTTAAACACAACACCACATTTTTTTCCCTTTTTTTCTTTTATTTTTTTCCCAGCAGGAACCTTTTTTATTTGTTTCGTTTCTTTGTTAAGAAATTTCAATCATCAAATCCAAACACAACAGCCTAAGAAGAATCAGCAACACAAGCGATGATAAAACTTACAGAGGGAGAAGAAGGAAAGAAACTCACCGAAACAGGCAAGGAGTGAGGATGAAGGTAAGAGGGAGTGAGACCGGGAGAACTAGATCGGTGATGAGTGAAAGCACGAAGTTCAGTGGCGAGAAGGTAGAAGAAGAGAGGTTTCGCGAGTAGGAAAGAAAACGGTGAGGCGGTGGAGTGATTTGGGAAAATACGAAGAAGGTAACATAGGTAGCCTCTCATTCTTTTTATATATATACCGACTTCATTCTAATTTTTTTTTTTTATTATTATCATTTTTTTAGTATTATTATTACACTTAAATCTAATTTTGGCGTCTCTTGAACATAATAATTAACTCGTTTTTTTAATCCGGATGGACTCGATGATATTCTCGATTATTTCGAGATTTTTACCTTAATAAAATTTAGATCAATTCAATAATTTATATGACTCTTGATTCACTTAGAAGTTAGATTATAGAAAATGAGACTCGTCCATCGAATCCGAAATTCAATGGTCAGTGAGACAAAATTTAATACTTTACAAACTTCCTCTATCTTCTCACAAATAAACACGAAATATATAGTTATTAATATTTGAAAAGCGTCAAAAGTTCACTGACACTTTAAAATTTGAAAATCAAAGATAAATCTATAATAAAAACCGCAATTAACGCAAATGATATCCACAGATAACTTTTCCTCATTATTCAGAATAAAAATAAAATAATTAAATAAATAAACGGTTTTAACTTAAACATATGTACGATAGTGTGGTAACATTATGTTTCTATGTGTGATTCAGTTTTATTACGAAATATATGTGCAAAAAGACAAACAAATTTTTAATAAAATTCGACCGCAACATATCGCAATTAATATTAAATTCTGCATTAACGCAATTGACCGCAACATAGCGCAATATATCAAAGTGTTATTAAGACCATTTTTGTCTTTTGGTACATTTATTTTGTAATAAAATTTCATCACACTTAAAAACATAATATTACTCCAATATCGCACATAATTTCTGAAATTCTCAAAAGGATATATGTGTATGTCTTGTAGGTAAACAATCTATAAGAAGTAGAGCATGGTGTACTAACAACATCGACACCAAAAGGGTTGAGTTGTGATTACCATGAGCGAAATATGCTAACAAACTTTAAGACTTTTGTTTCCATTTATTTGGAAATTAGGATGTTAAAAAGATCTAATTCGTCGAGAGTTTACATTCTTGGCTAAATTTTGCTATCATTTTTTGTTTTTAATTGGTATTTAATATTTTACTTTTAATTTTTAAATGATAAATTGTAAAGATTAAAGTTTAATTTAAAAAAAAAAGAGGTGACAATATGTAAGTTGAATTGTATCTTTATTAATGAGTTAAAAAATCTAGAACAGTAATACAACTAAAATTACAAGTGAAAAACGACATTTTATCGATAAATTATATTCCAAGTACATAGTTTCAGAGAAATATGTTGTTGGAAATCAAAGACATTATAAAATTGAGAGAATGAGAAGTGTGAGAAAATTAATATAATTTGAGTTTATTTATAATAAATAAACGAAAATTAATAACTTTTATTATTTATTCAAAGAATTTAGCTTAATAAATTCAAAACCATTTTTTTCGTATATTATTATATCGATTTTTCCAATTAATGAGACAGAGTCTATCATTTTCGTGCTACACAAAAAACATAATTTCTATCCACACTTAAAAATAAAGCGCACAAAAGCAAGCGTTCTTTCCATTTAGTCCAGTATAAGTCAAACATGGCTTACTGGGAGTTCCAAGACCTCCCACTCCCGTCCCGGACAACTCCCGGTAAGGTTCTAAGTGGAAGGTACTGTCTCGTTATCATATATGGACGGTACCAGGAGGTATTGACAGGGAAAAAACTTCCGGTAAGGTAAAAAAACCAAAATTTAAATTTAAATAATTGACCGTGAGATCATTTTTTTTACTGTCGGATCTTGTATCTGACGGCTCTCCTTTCTGTCTTTTTTTATTTTGAAAATAAAACCCGAGACCTAACCGGGAGTCCGGGTCCCAATATTGTTTTTACAGGATTCTCGGTCCGGTTTTGTAGCCAGGAGTCTCAGTTTCTGCTAAATGCTTACCGAGACAGACCTCCCGGTACCGTCCCGTATCGATAGGCAAGGTTTAGTACCAGTATACTTCACTAGGACTCTCTAGTATCATCTTTTAATATTTTTTTGTCACTAGTATACTCCTTATACATTTTTTTTACTCTCGTGTAAAATAACATTGAGTCTTGATCATTCGGAAGATGATGATTATTTGGACTTTCAATTGAGATTGGTCCTTAGTTGAGGTCGAATTTCTCCTCCCTCTAGGCATATGTCGTCGTGGACTTTTGTTCAGATACAACGTATTCTTATTTGTTGAGAATATCTAGGAGAGTATATATGAGGATAAGATATTGTCTATAATATCTCTCTTTTATAAATAAGTAATAATATCTTAGATATTAATCTAAGGGCTCATAGAGAAAAGAGAGAGATGAAGATTTAAACTAACATCCAACAGTGATCAATGTAGAGTGCGATTTGCACCAACTCCTCTGAAACAGTCATAAGGATAAATTAACAATAGTAATAAATAAATAACGTAAAGTCTGTAATATCCTTGATTTATTAGGCTTAGTTTCTCTCGTTATTAGCTTAGATACTTGAAAAATTACAGAGAATATTTCTGGTAAACTCAAAGTATATAGACCAATTATAGCTCACACGAATCCCCCTCAATGAGAGTTTATATTGGTATTTATAGATCTATGGTTACCCGAATTGTCTGTTAGGGTTTCCTTATTAATCTCAGATCTTAAATACCTAGAATACGAGATATTCTCTGAGATTTACTGAATACATCGCATAGTTATCTCATTCGGTTTGACCCTTCGATTTCATTTCATATTTAAACTCAACCGCATCTATACAGATTCCTGACGACGAGTTTTCCTCGCGAAGACGTCCTTCCTCGCGATGGAGTCTTCCTCGCGACAAGCTTTCCTTGCGAAGAGATCCTTCTTCGCGACGAACTTTCCTCGCAAAGACATCCTTCTTCGCGACGAGCTTTCCTCGCGAAGATGTCCTTCTTTGCAACGAGCTTTCCTCGCGAAGACATCCTTCCTCGCGATGAGCTTTCCTCACGAAGACATTCTTTTCCCGTGCTCGTGATGAGGCTTCCAAAGATCAAGCCCTTCCCATTCATTGACCTTAGGCCAGATGAGAATTCTCGCCTCCATTTCTCGTCGTTCGGGGAATGAAAACGACACAAGTGGTGTTAAGATACCTAATCACAAGGTAGTTAGCATCAAATTTCATGCTCTCCCCTTGGTGAAGTCAAAATTTTTGCTACCTCCCTTTCTTGGATTTCCGTGTCCATTCCTAGAAACAGTAAAAAATTTGAACCCTAATTCAGATCTAGTGAGATAAAGAGTGAACCCACATATTGTCCTTCTCTATTCAAAGATTACTTGTTGGAAGATCAAGGTAGCATTGAAGGAGATACAACCCTACTTGAATTTAGAGCCAGCCCGAATGATCAAAAGCATTGCCGAGGCCAAAGCTTGAAGATCGAGTATTGAAGCTCATAACTCGCTCTTAAAAACTCGATTGAAAGATCAGTAGTAGTTTGTTATGCATGCAAGTTCTCTTAATTTAATTACCCCTGGATAAATATGTTTGTACAGGCATTCATATTTATATTATTGGTTGCTTAGCCTTGCTCGTCTCATAATAATTAATCGATAAATCTAAATCTTAGTAATAATCGTATAATAACTTGCAATGTGTGTCTTTATTATTTTGCACGGTTATAGAGATGCGAGAATCCCAACAACATGTGATTATCTAAAAGACCCATAATGATTTTGTGAGAGGTAGACTCATTTTTTACAACATCATGGTGGGTTCAAGGCGCTTCTACGATGAAGAAAGGCATATTTGGTAATGGTAAAAGCGTGTACCTGAAACTTGATATGGAAAATTGTTGAAATAGGTCTAGGGTTAAGAAAAATTATCATTAATCATATTAATGGCGGAATATAAAATTTCTGTACAAGTAAACAATTTTACTAGACTAGGAAAACTGCATGAACATGTTATAAATTAAAAACATTATTTAAACTACTTGAATACTAACCTTTCTTAAATCTTTAAATCGAAGCGTCTTGAGAAAGGTGGATCTTTTTCTTTGGCTCGATTTCTTCACGTCTAGTCTTGAACTTGAGAAACCTAAGGTTTCTATTACAAGAGTCTAAAGAGTGTTTGAAGGATTTATGTGTGAGTATAATTAAACAATATGAACCAAGAAAAATTCTTGGATCATAAGCTAATTCTCTAGATCAAGTGAGGATCTAGGTGCCAAAATAAAAAGGAATTTCTAGAGAGAGAGAGAGAAGTGGTCGGCCAAAACCAAGAGAAAAATAGAATAAAGCACTCTTCTCACATCTCTATGTGAGGCTCTATTTATAGGAAGATGAAAATTCTATAAAGGTCAATTGTTCATTCATGAAAAAATAATGTAAATATTTGCTTTTCCCTCTCCTCTCTCCTTCTAATATGGCCGGTCATATCAAGCAATATATGGAGGAAATTTGTTTCCTCACTTAACTTATTTATTTCATTCTCAAGGAAATATATTTTCTCTTTTCCTTTTGGGTAATTATCCTTACAATTAAAGTGAAATAAAACTCTCATCTTTGATGCATGTTGACCGAATTCTATAGCTAGGGAAGGAGCATCTAGATGCTTCCTTATTTCTTTTAAGACAATTCTTAAATTACCCATTGTAGGATTATTATTACACAAATAATGAAATTAAAAATGCCTTAAAACGACTTTTCAACTTTAGAAAATAATTTATATTTTCATCATATGAAAATATTCGAAATCTTATTTTGACATTCACATCATTTTATGTCCATGTGGAGAAAAATACACTTTAGAAATTTTCCGAGAAAACGGCTAGTTCAACACTTGAACTTATTTTGACTTAGCTTCTAGTTTAACAATCCTAGTCTAATGACCTGTAATAGTGACTTTATGGATCCAAATGAACAAAACTTGAGCTTCTATACTCGGACTCAAAACTTCACAAACCTTTTCCGAGTATTGGCTTAATGTCAACTGACTCCACTAAAGAGTTGACACTGAAAATCTCTCGGTTCTAATGATTTTATTTTTTACTCTAATTCAACTTAATTATATTGAGTGGATCCATCGAATGTTATCTATGTTTACCCTTCATGAATATCATCAACTAGATGAGATTTATAAAATTACCATTTTACCCTTCTAGTTGTTATTTCCTCAACTCTTTTGTTACTTGTTAATAAGTTAGAAACAATGTATTGACGAGAGGTTAACAAGTCACATTGTTTCATCTAAATAAAGTCGCTACTTAATTTTGGATACTGCGTAGTTCATTTATTCAAAATCCATGTAATAAAGCATGAGGTGATATATATTGCATTTCAACAATCTTGTACATGAATTCCATATCTATGAGAACTTCACAAAGTTGGTTCATGACATCTTCATAACTTAATATCTCACCAATTGGTCTAGTCTAGATCACTTAATGGATCTAGAATTTGACTTTCTCATATGATAATATTAATGCTATGAAATGACATGTCTCATTTCAGGATTTAGGTAAGCATGATGCAATTCATACATAGTAACCTTGAGACAGAAGAGGTTAAACAGTATGTTCTTCCATTGTCTCTAAAGGTGCACTGGTCAATTCAGTATCTTCGGAAGATACATTGGAAGAATTATAGAGTTCCCAACTCTCTATGCCTCATAACTAGACATCATAGTCTCTTCCAACAATCGTACTGGGATGAATAGTCCGTTGATCTTTAGATTGCGAATATATCATTTTTAACCAAACCATGAAGAGTTTGTTCATGCAAATCTACATTTGTCTCTTCAAATCTTCAATCAAACTAAAAGGAATGACATAACGTTTCAACTTTTATTAATTTAATCAACAAATTACAATAAGGACTTTATCAAAGATTTATATATTACATCAATATGTAAATAAACAATGTTCTTGTGAGCATCTCTACCAACAAAAATATGTACCACATGGTAGAGTGTGTCATTTTGGAGAATATGATGCAGAGATTGGGGTATAGCTTATAATGGATGAGGCTAGTTATGATTGGGAAACGAGAACCCCTAGATGGCACCCTGATCGAATTCAACATTTTGATTAACATTGGCGCGAGTTCAACTCGCGACCAGAGAGAATTTGGTGTAGGAATTATTGTACAGGACTACGCCAAATTAGTGATTGCCTCACAAGCGCTTTCTCTTTCTAGGGGGTTCTCTCCCCAGCTTGCGGAGGCATTTGCGATCTTCCAAGGCGTAGAGCTAGTGTGCAATTTCAGCGTAAAGAGAATGGAACTCTAATTCAACTTCTTGGGTGTGTGAAGCTGGTGGTCGAGGGCCTGACACCGACTATGAAACTTGAGATGATCTAGCACATCATCTTTAAAGAGGTGAGGGAGTTTGGCGTGTTTAGTTTTTTTTATGTATTTCCTTTCTTTATAATGTCGCAAAACAGAATCTAGCGCACTATGGTGTGAATCATAATTCGAATTTGACTTGAATGAAATTTGTACCTCCTTGTTTGGATGAGGTCATTAAAGCCGAAAATCTTAAGTTAAGACTCCGCACGGCGTGTTAGAATCATTTATCTTAGATTTTATAATTTATTATGTGTGGTTTTAGTTTTATTGTATATATCTCTTATAACCACAATTTTCCTCCACCAATCGCAAAAGCTTAATATGATATTTTATCTCTCATTTCTCACTACCAAAGTAAATAATTTCTTAGGTAACAATGAAGCTTTGCGCTATATTGTTAAGTTTTAATAGCTAAAATATAATCATAATGTAAGTGTCTCAATAAGTCATACATGAAAAGCGATTGTCGTAGCTGTTTTTTGAACAGGAGAATCTTGTTTATCAAACGTGTACGAGAGGAAAGAAAGAAAGAGATAAATCATAGAATATGATTGAGAGAATTTGTGGGAATCAATTGTATTGATTTAATTATCGAGAAAAGACTCATTATTAATGTTTAAATAGAGAGAGATATAGCTTTAAATGTTAGTCACTCATTATTAATGTTTAAATAGAGAGAGATATAGCTTTAAATGTTAGTCAACGTAGTCAAACGTAATTACACCAGTAGACTATAGCAGTGTTGTTATAAGTAATAAACGACACAAACCTATTGCTAAATCTGTTACTATGAATTAAGCTCTAAAACTCCCCCTCAAGATGAACTATAGATAGTTTTCAAGATCATCTTGGACATAAAATAATTCAAAGCCGGTGATGCAAGAGGCTTTGTTAATATGTCTGCAACTTGGTTATGTGTTCAGATGGGCAAAAGCTGGATGATCCCTTAATGCAGATGATCGCGAACAAAGTGCAAATTGATTTTGATATGCTTTATCCTCTCATGAAATATCGGATTGGAAGGAATGTGTATTGCAACTTTATTATCACAGTAAATCACCAGTGATAGGTCTGATTTGATTTCAAGTTCATCCATGAGCTGCTGCACCCAAATCACGTCACTCATTGTTGCTGCCAAAGATCGAAATTAAGCTTCACCCAAACTCCTCGAGACTGTGGTTTGCTTCTTGGATATCCAACCCACCAAAGCATCGCCTACAAAAACAAAATATCCAGTTACACTTCTTATTGTATCAGAGCATTTAGCCCAATCGGCATAAGATAATTATTGGTGATTGATGCACCTAAGCAATCATATTAAATTCGGAAGATCATTAATTGCACCCACAATAGTCAAATAATAATAATGACTCCTAACAAGATCTAGATTTATTAATTTAGTTCATTTAGGAATGAAATGCAGCAACATATATTAATAAAGTCGTAAGAACACTTACATGGATTTTGGCTCAGCTATAGAAAAGCCTCGATCCTACGCGCTCCCCGTTTCGTCATTCTTATGATTTGAGTACTCCAGGATGATAATGTACTCTTTTGAAATGTAATATCCGAGACAAATAAGAAATATGAGTGAGCACAATCGATTCTCACTAGATCTCGAAACGAGATTGTTTTAGGATCTTGCTCCTATTATTTAGGAATGGAATTAAAAATTATGGGGATAAGTGGATGGAAAAATCGGCCAGGAGAGAGTGAGAGAGAGAGAGAGAGAGAGAGAGAGAGAGAGAGAGAGTTGACCGAGAATTATATAAGAAGAATGAGTGATTTTTCCTCTTCCCTTCTATCTCTATTTTTAGCATTTAGAAGGGGATAACCATTGAGATATTTTCTCTCTTTTCCTAGAGATATTCACTCCTTATGGGAGATATTCTCTCCTTCTAGAGATATTCTCTCCCTTGAATTTAATCTAGGCCGTTAGATCTCAACAGTGAATCTAAACTCTCTCTCATCCATCAGATATATCTATGGAAGATATTTTTTTTCTTCAGAGAAAAATTCAGGGAGATAAACATAGAGACATAATCGGCCACCCCTAGGGCATAACCCTAGGGGATTTTCACCGAAGCCTATCCCGAGCCAACCCATGAATTTTCAAGGCCCGTTCGTTTAAAATTTAATTAATTATTTATATACTTGATCCAACAATAAATAAACAACTATGTCATAAACATTTAGTTAATTATGCTAATACTCATTTTTTCAGAATTAATGTTGTCAATCACCATTACAGCCAGTGAGATTAAATAGTGATTTAACACTATTATTTGAAAGATTTTCTCCGCCTTTATGAGAGCAGAATCAGGGAATATGGACCTAGTAGTAGAAGCTTAACGAAACTGACGAAAAAGACGATACAATCCTATCTCTTTTTCATAGATTCGTCTAGTCTTTATCTTTAGTCCACGGTGTAATCTAAGACTGAACTCTTCTTTAATACTAAAATTATATTTACTCATCGTGACGAATGTCCACTGATATAGTCAGTACGTGATCAAAATCCTCTAGGTTCTATATGTGCCAAGAGAAGTCGTTTTTTTCGTTATAATTTTCTAGATACATATCAACCCTAAGCATCGTTGCTTCCCCAGCGAAAGATTCTTTTGAACGTTAACTTACTTCAAAAGTGCGCGGAATCAATCTGTTTTGAAAGCAACTTTTTGGTGAGTGAACATTAACCTCCTCTCAGGAAGGCTAGATTTTGTATCTGTAAATCACTTCCGCTCGAATCATGCTCTGAGATAACTCCAAAGACATAAGTTGTGATTATGATGAATAGCCTTTTAGCGAATGAATTAAAGAGCTCAAAAACATGATCCAGTGTCCATGATTACTTCAGGATTTAGATCAAGTCTCACTGTGACCATCATAGTGGCATTGGTTAATGTGTCGTAACGGTCCATAAACGATATATCTACCCCAAAGTCTGTTGAGGTCGTACACTTACCACAAGTGTAGAATGCTTTCACATAGTGATCAACCTTCACTCATGTGTTCCACATATATAACTTTCGATATAGCTTTCTAGGCGCATATAAGTCATCGACCTTGTTTTAGCACACCGCCTGAACACAAATGCGTAACACGTGACTCAGTTTGATGTGGAGCTATGGAATGATGAATGTTCTATAAATCTTAATACATAAGAAATAACCATTTCAATTCAAATAAATTATCAATTTCATACTTTATTTCATTAATAATATCAGCGAGAATTTACATAAGTATCTTCTCGTGGGTAAGAATTCCTAAAAATATCCCACTTTGACCAAGAGATGATATGGCAGGTATATAAAGCCCATTCCTTCTATGTGTTTCACGAACACATGTTCGGAAAGTTCGTTCTTCATTGGATCAACGATGTTGTCTAACGTCGAGATCTTCATGACTGTCACGTCTTATCGTTGAACTATCTCTCTAACAGGGTTGTACTTTCGCTGTATATGCTTTCCTCTCTTATGGCTGCGAGGTTCATTTGTGTTTGCAATAGCTCCAGTGATATCACAGTGGAGTTGCAAGGGCTCGTTCATGTTAGGAATTACCTCCAGATAGGCTAAGAAATTCTTAAGCCAAACAGCCTCTTTGGTTGACTCGAAAGTGTTGGGATTGGTGCCCACAAAGGAGATATTAGACATTATAAATACTTTTGTATTTCGTTTTGCTGAAACATTAGATAAAATTAAATATCCGTTCTTGATTAAGTTTGTGTATATGTATGTTTGCTACACTCTGAAACTGTCATCAACGAAAAGGGTGCTAAGTACAGACTTGACAACATTCCTTCTTGTGACTAGTTTAAATAATACTTCGCAATCTAAAGATGGATAGAGCAATCGAATCTGAGTATTGATTGTTTGAATGAATCAGGATATCTTATCTTGTGATATAAAGAGTTGGGATTCTATGATTCATTCTTGATGTCTTATAGAAGACATTAAACAAGACATTTGATACTCTGAAGCTCGAGATAAAACCTTTTAATCACTCAAAACTTCAAGATCACATACGAGGGATATTTTGGTACTTACCTAAATCCTAAAGTGAATGCATAATTGATGTGACACTTTATGACATTTGATTTGTCAATGGGAAATGGCTAATTGAAGTTGCATCTGACACGGTGATTGGTGTCACAACGTTATTACATTGGATTATGTGATTCACATATAAAAAATTCGTGTTGAAACAATGCTAAAGCATTAGTATCACATTATGCTTTGTTATGAGAGTGTGAATGAAGAAACCATGTCACATGTAGAGACATCTCACTTTATGTTTTTCTCATTGACAAATAACAAAAGGAGTTAGTGAAATAATAACTCAGGGGTAAAACAAAAATTTTACATTCCTCTGAGTTAATGATACACACGAAGGGTAATATCGTAAAATTATCTGTGGATCGTGTGTAGAATTTTTTTGTCACATCAAACGGAAAATAAACACATATGAACTTAGAGAGTTTCAATATTAGTTATTTAGTGGAATCGACTAATATTAAAAACTAAAAGACGGAAAAGGTTTGTAAACTTTTGAGTCTGATCTTTATTCTAAAGTTTCGTTCATTTGGGTCCATAAATTCTCAATTATAGACTCTCGGACGAGATTTATTGACCTGGAACGATTGATTTTTTCATTGAATGTTATTTGTGATTTACACTAAGAGAATTATTTTCTAACTAATTAAATGAATAATTGGTAATTTATTATTACATTTATTTAACGAATCATACTATGTTATTATACTGATAATATTATGATTTGATGATTCAAATAAATAAAAGATGAAAATAAAAAAAATTCTAGTAACGTAGTTGTTTGAGAAGTATGAAAATTATTAATGACTTATCATTAGATAAATGAGATGTTCTAAATTAATTAAATATTATTTTAGAAATAAATCAAATAAACTTTTGGAATAAAATTGATAAAATACTCGGCCATAATCAAGATTAGGGCTGGGAATTAATTTTAAAATTCATTAAAAGAATTATGGGCTTAAGTTTGACTAACAGGTCAAGATTAGATTTTGAATTAATAAAGCCCACTCTCTCAAATATAAATAGGGTTTATGAAACCCTAAACCTAACCCTAACTAAATCACACGGCCGAAGTCCATCTCCACTGTCCCTATGTTTTTCTTGGCCGAGTATTTTGAGAGAGAAAGACTCAAGATTTTTTATTTTTCTATTCTTGTTTCGTTTAAGAGTTTCCATTCCCTTTGTTGTTCATATTAAAGAGCCCACTCTCTTGATCTCCCCAAAATCCGAGAGAATCATGATTGACTCAACTTGTAGTGTTTGAGTGATATTTTCTTTGCAGAGAATCGGCCAAAACACGACGAAAACGAGCGAGACACGACGAGGCTCAAATCTGCCTGTCAGCCAGCCGGCCAGCCAACCTGCTGGCTAGACTGCTCACCGGCCAGAGGCTGTTTAATTGTGCATGTGCCTTCACGCGTGCGCTGTGCGTTTTTCGCCCAATCCAGCGCCTGCAGCACGTAGCTCCAAGTGTCTCCTTGGTTCCTGCACATGCGCGGCGCTCCAGGTTGACTCGAGGGACTCGTAGACGCACAGGCCCACTGGTCCCTTCCGGCAGACTTCCAACAAATGATATGAGAGCTAGAAATCATTAAAAATTAGGTTTTAATGACTAGTTTAGAAATTGTTTGACTATTTTGGTGTTGGCGTTTTTTGTATGAATGGTGATTGCATTGTGAATGTATTGAATGTGTTTTATGGATGGATCCTCATTGTTATGACCCTAGGAATTTTCCGGTTATAGTTCCGATTTTATTTTAATTTTATATTTGTAAGTCTCAATTTTCAAGGGCAATTTAAATTATGATTTTATTTAATTTGAATCTGACGACGAGAAGACAATGAAAGCAGAACCTCGGGCTTGGCTCCACATTGGAGAACGTGTGGGGGCTGACCCGAGTCATCCGATGACGCGTCAAAAGTTCCTTGGCCGGTGTATCATTGAAGATTAAATAGTTTAATTTCAATGTAATTTTTCTTTGGGTTGTAATTAGAAATGGACCATTTGATGAGTTAAATATTTTATGTTTTATTTTATTTAATCTCATAGCAACATCACATTAAAAATAAATGTTCACGCATATAGTTTAAAGCTTATAAATGAATTATAAAAGGTAAACTATTTTGAACGAAAATACGATTTATACGAAAATTAAGTGGGAGGGTTGTTTATCGTTGAAGCAATCTAAGGTCCTCGACATGAGTTTAATTAACCTAATGTGTGATGAAGTAAGAGTCATCCATCGTGACCCTCCTTTTAATGGGAGTACTTCGGAAGCATGGGTTCTCCTCTAGGAGAACCATTATCAAAGTGACTTGATTAAGAGCCCACATGTCGGGTGTACACTTAGACTTATGTTTTAAAGTAATCCTCCCATAGAGGCTATGCGTTAAAAATAAGTGACCAAATTTTATAGCAATTAGTAAGAACTAGAAGTTGTGACTTCTTGGATGGTTCGAACTAAATAGTTACGTGTCACGACTATTAAAGGCGGTTAATTGCGGTTTCCCCTAGGAAAAGTAATTAACCATTTGTGTTCGTAATACCATGAATTATTTTACACTTTCCTCACCATATTAGGATTGTTCATGCATATAATTAGAAACTGTAGCACATACTAAATTTGTTTATTTTATTTATGTTTTCAGATTAATGTCAATTAACCCATTGCAAACGATTTTGAGTTCCAACAAACTCGAGGGTGAGAATTACATTGATTGGAAACGTAACCTCGACATCGTACTGACGGTGAAAAAGCATAAGTACGTTCTCACGGCCCGTGTCCTCCTGTTCCGAGTGCTGACTCGAGCAAAGAGGACAAGGATGCCTATGATGCGTGGATGAGAACCGACGAGATTTCTAGATGCTACATCTTCGCATCTATGAGCAACGTGTTGCAACAATCTCACCGAGACATCGCTACAACATATGACATTATCTACAATCTCCATGAGATGTTTGGATGTCATGGGCGTCAGGCGAGGCAACAAGCTATCCGTAGTTTCATGAACTGTAGGTTGAAGCCGGGAACTTCAATTCGGGAACACATGCTACTGATTATGGGTCACTTGAACGACATGGAGATTCTCAGGTCTGAGATTGATTGAGAGTCCAAGATCGACATGATTCTTGAAACTCTGACAGACTCATTCGATAGCTTACATCTGAACTACTCCATGAACAAGCTCGATTATATAGTAACCGAACTCATGAAGGAGTTGCAGACTGCCGAAGGACTTCTCCCTAAGAACAAGAACAAGTCTGGTGAAGTCAATGTTGCTGAACATAGGGCTTCGATTTCTGGTTCTAAGAGGGTGGTGAGAGGACCTAAAAACGCCAACCGAAAGGGATCCAAGAAGCCTTATAAGAGGGCTACAGATGCTAAGGACAAAGGCGTCGCGAAGGTGGACAAGTCTGAGCACAAGTGTCGCCATTGCGGAGAGGCTTGCTATTGGCGAAGGAATTGTCATGCCTACCTCAAGAGTGTCAAAGGGAAATGTATGAGATTCGTCACCAAAACTTGTTAAACGAAAAATAAAGAATCACCCTAGATTTTAGACTGCGGATCGTGTATAGAATTGTTTTGTCATATCAAACATAAAATAAACGTATATGAGCTTAGAGAGTTTCAATATTAGTCCTTTAGTGGAATCCACTAATAATAAAATTAAAAGATGCAAAAGATTTGTGAACTTTTGAGTCCGATCTTTATTCTAAAACTTCGTTCATGTGGGTCAATAAGGTCTCAATGATAGACTCCCAGACGAGATTTTTGGAACTAGAATGATTGACTTTCTCTTTGAATGTAAATTGTGATTTACACTAAGAGAATTCTTATTTAAGTAATTAAATAAGTAATTGGTTATTTATTATTATATTTATTTAACGAACCATACTATGTTATTATATTGATAATAATATGATTTGGAAATTACAAAAAAAAAAAGATGAAAATAAATATATTATCGTTTCGTAGTTGTTTGAGAAGTATGAAAATTATTAATGACTTGTCATTAATAAATAAGATATTCTAAACTAATTAAATATTATTTTAGAAATATACAAAATAAATTTTTGGAATAAAATTAATAAAACACTCGGCCATAATCAAGATTAGGGCTAGGAATTAATTAAAACTCATTAAAAGAATTATGGGCTTAAGTTTGACTTGCGGGTCAAGATAAGATTTTGACTTAAGTGAAGCCCGTCTCTCAAATATAAATAGGTTTATGAACCCCTAAACCTAACCCTAACTAAATCACTCGGTCGAACTCCATCTCCCATCTCCTTCTGTATGTTGGAAATTATTTAACAAATTAGACAATAATATTACATAACACATCAATATGTGGCAGAATTATATAATATGATAATATATTAAAACTCATTTTAATAAACTAACAACCTAGAGATTAAAAATCATATAAATATCAATAAACTATTTATTCTAAACCTGTCAACAAATTGAACCAAACCATCTAACAACTTATAAACACATTTATAAATCATTATTTTCATATCCAATTCGTTTTAGGAAACTTACAATTGAGATTGTAAATAATCCCGGACGTTGCTACCTAAATCCAGAAGGCCTTGTCGAAAATTTCTTCAAAAATAGACTCTAGCCGGAATGGACAGCTTTGACCCGTTGGAATGGATTCTGGCCGGCCGCCCAGAAATGTGCCTGCGGCGGTGTGGCTTGCTCTGGATGAATCTGACTGTGAAACTTTGCAGGAACGTGGAAGAGACCTAGGGCTAGGTCCCTGTTAAAGGGCTTGACCAGATTCCTCGTCAAACTCCCGTGCTGAGCTAGGCACACTCTGCGTCCGGCGAAAAACTACAGTAAGGCGAACCAATCAGGCCAGCAGGCTGAAATGAGCCTCGCTCCGTTTCGCTCGATTTGTTCGCAATTCGAGTGGATACCTGCGTGTAGAAAGTCACTCAAACACCAATAGAAGAGTCAATGGTAATTCCCTCGGGATTTGATGAGATTAAGAAGGTGGACTCTTCAATTGAACAACAAGGGACACTCGGAATCACTCAAGAACTTTCCGGAGATCAAGAAAATATTTATTGATCTCTCTCCCTCTAAAAAATTCGACCAAAGAACTCATGAGAGGGGGAAGAGAGAGGTTGGCCGAAAATTTTATGATTAGGGATAAGGTTTTCAAATAACCCTTTAAATAGAGAGAGAGCGAGCTTTTCTTAGGTCAAACCCAATAGTCAAACTTAAGTCCATTATATTTTTAAGTAATTTCAAAATTAATTCTCTGACCTAATTCATTAATTATGGGCAAGTATAATCCTATATATTTCGAAAATATTTATTTTGATTTATTTCCATAATAATATTTAATTATTTTGGAATATCTCATTTATTTAATGACAAATCATTATTTTCATATTATTCAAGATAGTACGAAATGAGAAAATATTTATTTTCATATTTTATTTATTTGAATCATTTAAATATGTTAATATCCATATATTAACATAATATGATTCATTAAATAAATGTAATAATAAACAACCAATTATTTATTTAATTTCTTAGGAAAATATTTTCTAAGTGTAAATCACAATTTACTTAAATGAGAAAATCAAATTGTCCTTGTTCAATAAATCTCGTTCGAGGGTCTATCATTGAGACCTAATGGATCCACATGAACGAAGCTTTAGAATAAAGATCGGACTCAAAAGTTCACAAACATTTTCCAACTTTTAACTCTTAATAATAGTCGATTCCACTAAAGGACTAATATTGAAACTCTTTAAGTTCATATGCGTATATTTTCCGTTTGATGTGACAAACAATTCTTCACACGATCCACATAGTATTTTACGATATTATTCTTCATGTGTATCAGTAACTCAAAAGAATGTAAAATTACCGTTTTATCCCTGAGTTATTATTTCACTAACTCCGTTGTTATTTGTGAATGAGAAAAACATAGAGTGAGATGTCTTTACATGTCACATGTTTTAATCAAAGAATATTTTTATTCGATGAATACCTGGCCAGGTTTATTCATTCACACTCTCATAACAAAGCATAGTGTGATACTAATGCGTTGACATTGTTTCAACATGAATTCTGTATCTGTGAATCACATAACCCAACATAACCGCGTTATGACACCAACCGTCGGGTCCGATGCAACTATAACATAGCCATTTCCCATTGACAAATCAAATGTCATAAGGTGTCACATCGATTATGCATTCACTTCATGATTTAGGTAAGTATCAAAATACCTCTCGTATGTGATCTTGAAGTTTCGAGTGTTTAAATGGGAGCTTCAGAGTATCACAGGTCTTGTTCAATATCTTCTATAAGATATCAAAAATGAAACCCAGAGTCACAACTCCCTATATATTACAAGATAAGATATCATGATCCATTCAAACAACCATTACTCAGATTCGATTGCTCCATCGATCTTAAGATTGCGAACAAATGTTTAAACTAGTCACAAAGGGCTATCTTGTCAAGGCTATACTTAGCACCCCTTTCGTTGATGACAGTTTCAGAGCACAACATACATACATAAACACAAACTTAAATGAAGAATTAATATTTAACTTTATGTAATGTCTTAGCAAAATCAAATACAAAGTATTTATAATGTCTTAAATCCCCTTTGTAGGCACCAATCCCAACAGTGTGTTTCTTGGCCGAGTATTTTGAGAGAGAATGACTCAAGAAAAATTGTTTACTTGATTCATGATTCGTTTGCGAGTTTCCCTTCCCTTCGTTGTTCAGACTAAAGAGCACAACCTCTTGATCTCCTCAATACCCATGAGAATTATCAGTGACTCAACTCGTGGTGTTTGTGTGATATTTTCTTTGCAGAGGACTGATCAAAACACAAAGGAAACGAGCGAGACGCGACGAGGCTCAAATCTGGCTGTCAGCCAGCCGGCTAGCCAACCTGCTGTCCAGACTGCTCACCGACAAGAGGCTCTCCAGGTACGCATATACCTTCACGCGCGCACTGCTCATTTCCTGCCAATCCAGCGCCTCTAGCACGTAGGTCCAGGTGTCTCCTTAGTTTCTGCACAGGTGCGACGCTTCAGGTTGACTCGAGGGACTCGTAGATGCACAAGCCCACCGGTACCTTCCTGCAGACTTCAACCAGCTAGATTCCAATCTAGCCAGACAGATCTGTCCCATCCGGCGAGCCTGCGCCTCAGTCAATCTGGTGAGGCTGTTTTGAGCAATCCGACGAGCCTGCCCTTCCTTCATTCCTACGAGGAATTCCGACGAAAGCAAGCCACGCACGAGATTGTGTACATCTCACGTGTAAATGTCTTCTAACGAATTGGTTGCAAATATAAAATTGTTTATATGATTGCAAGATTGAATGTGTTCAATTTATTGATGAGTATGTCTAGAATAAATAGTTTATTGACATGTTATTGATTTTTAATACCATGGTTAATTGACCGTGTATAAAATGTGTTTTAACATCTTAGGTCGTTTTACGCGTTTCCGCCATATTTAGATATGTCACGTAATATTGTTAATTGAACGTTAATTAATTTCCAACATGAAGCTGCAATATATTTAGCTTCAATAGTAAAGTCTGCGATACTAGATTGCTTTACTCTTCTCCAGACAATCGCTCTTCCATTAAGAGTGAACACTGAACCAGATGTCAACTTCAACATGTCACGGTCTGCCTGAAAATTATAATTAGTGTATCCTTGTATCACCAAGTCCTCACTTGTGTACACAAGTATCATGTCCCTAGTTCTCTTAAGATATTTGAGGATATGGATAACAAATATCTAATGTTCTTGACCGATGTTTGATTAGTATCTACTAACTACTCCCACTGCATAGCATATGTCGAGTCATGTACACAGCATGGCATACATTAGACTCCCAAATGCTGAAGCATATGGAACTCGACTCATATCCTCTACTTCTTAAGGTGTCTTAGGACACTGCTCTTTTGACAGGGGTAACCCCGTGCGCATTAATAACAATGGGCTATGAGCATTCCTCATCGAGAAGCGAGTTATCAATATAAGTACGTTGAGACAAAGCTAGTACTTTGTTCTTCCTACCACAAATGATCTGGATTCCAAGAAAAAAAGGCAGCATATAAGGAGTATATCGTCTACATAAAGAACTAAGAAAACAAAAACTTTTTCTGAGTACTTGTAAATATAAGGCTCCAAAAGATTTTGTTAGAAACCATAGGTCTTGATTACCTCATCAAACCCTTGATTCCATGATCTAGAAGCTTGCTTGAGTCTATAAATGGACTTCAATAATTTTCAGACCTTGTGCTCTTGACCCTTTACTTTGAATTCGTCTTGTTGAGCTATACAAATTTCTTCTTCCAATAGTTATTCAAGAATGTTGTCTTACGTCCATTTTCCATATCTCATAATCATAATGAGCGGCAATGGCCAGAAGAACTCTGATAGATTTACACATGGCTACGGGAGAGAAGGTTTCGTCGTAATCGATTCATTCTCTCTGGGTGAAACCCTTAGCCACAAGTCTAGCTTTATAAGTTTAGACTTGTTCATCAGCTCATTTCTTCCTCTTATAGATCTACTTGCACCCAATTGGTCTGATTTATTCGAGTGCATCTACGAGAGTCCATACTGATTTCGAGTGCATAGACTCTATCTCAAGATTCATGACTTCAAGCCATATCTCTTTGTCCAAGTCGACCATGGCATCATTAAATAATCTAGGATTGTCGTCGTTCGCATCCAATGCAAGGAAAATTGCTTCAAATCCAAGATGTCGGCCAGGCTCTCTAGACCCTTACACTACAATGAGACAGTGTAGCACTTGGACAAATGTTTTTGTTTCCTTCTTCATCTCCCACTCTCACAACGATTGTAGGTGGAGATGGATTCCCTTGGATGTTAATCTTTGAGATCGGTCTAAAATATTCCTCGAGTAAAACTTTATTACGAGGTTTATGGTTTTTCACATAATCATCATCAAGAAAAGTAGCAGGAGTAGAAACGAAATTTTTTCTATCACTATGATCATAAAAGGTACCACCTTTTGTCCCTTCAACATAACAAATACAGAATGATAAATTTGTTATTGGTTCAAACTTGCTCGATTTCTTTTTCAAGACATGAGCGGGACAACCCCATGCTCGGAAATAGTGGAAACCAATATTAGCTTTGTTCGACATTTCCACATGAGTTTTGGATACATATTTAGATGGAACATGATTTAATATATGCATAACTATCTTAAATGAATAACCCCAAAAAGTAGTAGAAAGCAAAGAATAGCTAATCATGGATCTTACCATGTCTAATAAAGTTCAATTTCTCTTTTCAACAACACCATTTTGTTGTAGGTTACCAAGAGTTGATAGCTGCAAAATAATTCCATGTTCCAACATATAATTGGTGAACTCTGTATCTAAGAACTTTCTTCCCTGATCCAGTCGAAAGGTTTTAATAGTCTTACCTAATTGGTTCTCAACACAAGCACGAAAGTTTTTGAACTTATCAAAAGTTTCAGATTTTTTGTGCATTAGGTAAATGAAACCATATCCAGAATAATCGTCAGTAAACATGACGAAATATTCGTAACCGCCTCTCGCAGCTTCACTTATTGGTCCACAGACTTCAGAGTGAACTAGTTGCAGATGTTCGGTGGCTCTTATTCCTTTTCCAATAAAATATCGCTTGGTTATTTTTCCTTCTATCCCGGATTCACAAACAAGCAGAGTTCCCACTTGAAGTTGTTTCAACGGCCCAGGCCTTGAAAGTCTCTCTAGCCTCTTTATATTAATATGACAAAATCTTAAGTGCTATAAATAGGTTTGTTCATCACTAGATAGTTTAATTCTTTTATTAGAAGTGGTTTAGCTACCTTAAACATCTCTACATTAAATGAATATTTAAATTCAGGAGTTAAAACATATAAACCTGTGCATAAGTAAGCATCGCATAATTTTTCTCCCATTAAAAAAAACACTAATAGCATTCGCAATCATAGACAAAAACCAGGAATAAAAGAAATTGAATCCAATATCAAATATTTATTTCCAAAATGGAGTCGAACTACTCCTAAAGCTTTAGCCGTGAGAGACTCTCTGTTCCCCTCATTTACTCCCACGAGTCAAACACCTGTAAAGATGTACATACATGATTAGTAGTCCCCGAATCAATTATCCAGGATGAGAATGAATATCCAACATAGCATTCCTCTAATACATGTATGTATATGAATGGTACCGTATCTTCACATGACCCAGAGGTTACTTCTTCAACATCGGAGATATCGATGTATGAAGGCTCTCCTACTACGAGAAAACTCACCAGTGGTGTAGATATATGAGAGTAGTCACTAGTTGGTATTGTCATATCATAATGCAATTGACTGAGGCAAGATTGCCTTATCAATCCATCTCGCCAACTCTGAATTTCACCATGGAACGTCTTCATAATATACTTCGAGAACCTTCCTCGGAAGTCCTCTTTGAAGTAGAAGTACTTATCAGAGAGCGATTCAAGAACAATCGCAACTTGAGTAGCTTCGTCGATCTGTATGCCAAACATACCGATCAGAACAATTCTATCCGTTAATGACTTCATGTAGTCAATAGCACACTGTCCCACTTTCATCTTTTTATCTATTATTTCTTTAACAGATTATAGTTCGAAGTCATGCTGAAATTATATAAAATACGAGTACATAAATAATAATTCAAAAAGAAAACATTCGACATATAGATTTAGGAAATAAAAATATAATGCACACAAGCACGGGGAAAAATACTAATATATAAAAAGACCAATTTTTATTATACACGGTAAATACCAGTAGTCACAATCCGTTCCACTATAGTGGCGTAACGGAGTGCACCTAGTGAACATGAGATCCATGTCATATTAGTGAGCAACCACAGTTCATGTACCCTTCATATCTATGCTCACTAACTACCAATTTATATGAATACTTTGGCCATATGAGCAACCACTAGTTGGTTCATACATGGCTCGACCCAACATTTCAGTGAGAAAAGTTTAGACCATACGAACCAACTTAGCTAGTACATGCGGAGATCAAACCTCCCACCTATCGTCAGAAACACAACCTTGGTATTGGAATAAGAAAAAGCATGTCCTGGGGAATAGACAATCCATCCTTTAAAAGGGCGTCGGTCACGCATGGATCTTTCATCGTAACGGGGTTGTGTCAATGTTGGAGGCCTAAGACTCAACATACTTTTAGTATTTTAATTTTTCTAGCATTTACATTAATCTAGGTGATCCACTACGAGTTTACTAAATCATATTAAAAACTCGAGTGTTTATAAGCTACCCTTTAAAACATATGTTTCAATATAGCTTAGGTTTTAGGTAATTTGTGACATTTAGTCTTGATTAACCTAAAAGCATTACTTCACCGAAAAGCCCCCAGTTGAGACGGTGAGACAGTAGGTCTTCTTAAATACCCCCAAACTTAGCCTCTTGTCAGCTTCGTGATAAAGGTTTCCGATCCGTTCAACTCATTCATTAATTAAATACCCTAATCATAGAAGATAAGTTTTAAATTATTGAAAGCCCGTGATAGCCATAAAAAACGATGCAATATTTAAGTTATAGCAAACAATCACAGCAAAGCAATTGAATAAACAAACAAAGTAAGCATGGTTTGATTCGTGGTGATCTTATCCTAATTGACTCTTTATAAATTAAAACGAGATAAACCTAATCGTATTACTTCACGGATGATAGTTGAAAACAATCATATGCTTCAACGGAAAAACAAATCATTTTCAAAAAAAATTCATATAGTAATATTTCGAAAAAAAATATTTGAATCAAGGCCCATCATATGTCGTTTTGAAAAACAAATCGATATCAATATCATTTAATTTTCAATATTTTAAATAATACTTACTTGAGCTCGGCCCATTTAAATAAATTAAATAAGATTTCAAATTTAATATATTTTAATAAAATATTTTCGGATGGGCCTTAAGGCCCACCAGGCATCTGGGCCCAAGCCTATATCATCCTTGAGCCCAATCCGCAACGATAGGGCCCGACCCGAGTTGGTTAAGCCTCTGCCAAGGGGTAGCCAAGGCCAAACTGGCCACCTAGCTAGCCAAGAGGTGTGGCCGGCCCTAGCCCTCTAGGGTTACTCGGCCGAGACCCCTCAGGAGGCCTGGAGGGCAGCCTTTCTGTCTCGTTCTGTCTCCTCATTGTACATCCGTCTCTCGCCGATCGTCGGATTACAACAATGATAATAATAATAATTGAAAATATAAATTTTACATAAAGCCTATACCCTTTGAATTTCGGGTTTACAAAAACTCTAATAAAGCGAGAATCAATAAATCTACGATCAACCATGAAAAACAATTCACATATCACATATTGAATTGCAACGAACTTTATATCACAATATAAATCCATTCAAACTAAATTTAATCAAAAGAATGAATCAATTTAATTAATAAATCATTTAGCTCTAATACCACTTGTTGGTGATTGATGCATCTTAGCAACCATATTAAATGCGGAAAATTATTAATTGCACTCACAATAGCCAATTAATAATAATGATTGTTATAAATATCTAGATTTATTAATTTAACTAATTTACGAAACCAATTAAGCAACCGATATTAATTAAGTCGTAAGAACACTTACATGGATTTTGGCTCAGCTACAGAACCACCCTGATCCAACGCGCGCTCCGTTTCTTCCTTCTTAGGAATTGAGTACTCGAGGATGACACCGTAGTCTTTCGAAACGTAATCTTCGAAACAAATAATAAAAATGAGTGGGCACAATCGATTCTCACTAGATCTTGAAACCAGATTGTTTCTGGATCTCGCTCATATTATTTTGGAATGAAATTAGCGATTCCGGGGAATAGGGGAGGGAAAAATTGGTAGAGAGAGAGAGAGAGAGAGAGAGAGAGAGTGAGAGATAGTTGGCCGAGAATCCTATGAGAGGATTTGAGTGATTTTTCCTCTTCCCTTCTATCCCTATTTATATCATTTAGAAGGGGATAACCACTGAGAGATTTTTCTCTTTTCTTAGAGATATTCTCTACTTCTAGGAGATATTCCCTCCTTCTAGAGATACTATCTCCCTTGGATTTAATTTAGGCCTTTAGATCTCAACAGTGAATCTAAACTCTCTCTCATCCATCAGATCAATATCAGGGAGACAAATTCAGGGAGAGAAACAGGAAGGCATAATCGGCAACCCCTAGGGTATAAACTTGGGGGATTTTTTGGCCAAGCCTATACCAAGGTCAACCCATGAATTTTTAAGGCACGTTCGCTTAAAATCCAATTAATTATTTTTTTACTTGATCCATCAATTAATTAATGCGAATACCCATTTTCCAGAATTAATGTTGTCAATCACCATTATAGCCAATGAGATTATATAGCGATTTAACACTATTATTCGGAAGTTCTTATCCACCTTTATCATAGCCGAATCGGAGACTATGGACCTAGTATTAGAAGCTTAACAAACCTGACGAAAAAGACGATACAGTCATATCTCTTTTTCATCGATTTGTCTAGTCTTTATCAATAATCCACCGTGTAATCTAAGATTGAACTCTTCTTTAATACTAGAATTATATTTACTCATCGTGATGAGTTTCCAGTGATATAGTCAGTACGTGATCAAAATCCTCCAGGTTCTACCTGTGCCAAGAGTAATCAATTTTTCTGTTATACTTCTATTGATACATATCAGTCCTAAGCATTGTTGCTTCCCCGGCGAAAGATTATGTCGAACATTAACTTACTTCAAAAGTGCACGCAATCAATTAGTTTTGGAATCAACCCTTAGGTTAGTGAACATTAACCTCTTTTCAGGGAGGCTAGATTCCGTATCTATAAATCACTTCTGACTCGAATCATGCTTTGAGAAAACTCCCAAGACATAAGTTGTGATTAGCATGAATAGACTTTTAACGAATAATTTAAAGAGCTCGGAAACATGATCCACTATCCATGATCACTTAAGGATTTAGATCAAGTCTCACTGTGACCATCATATGAGCCTTGGTAAGTGCGTCGTAATGGTCCTTAAATGATACATCTACCCCAAAGTCTGTCCAGGTCGTACACTTACCACAAGTGTAGAATGCTTCCACATAGTGATCTGACTTCACTCATGTGTTCCACATATATGACTTTTGATATAGTTTCTCAAGTGTATATCAGTCATCGACCTTGTATTAGCACACCGCCCGAACTTAGGTGCCCAACACGTGACTCAGTTTGAATAGGAGGCTATGGAATGATGAATGTTCTATAAATTTTAATACATAATAAATAACCATTTCAATTCGAATAAAATCAAACTTTATTTAATTAATAATATTGGCGAGAATTGACATAAGTATCTTCTCGTGGGCAAGAATTCCTAAAAAAATGCTCGTAGTTGTGTTGAAGAATTGGTAGGATAAAAAAGTCCAAATCCTGGGTTGTGTCTGATGTATCTAAGAACGTGATGCACTGCAGTCAAATGATCATTCCTTAGTTCCTGTACAAACTGGCTCAAAGAGTGAACAACATAAGAAATTTTCGGCCTAGTTATAGTTAAGTACAATAAACGACCAATTAATCTTCTATAGATTGTAGAATCAGGAAGTAATTGTCCACTTGGTAATTCTAAATTTATCTTCGGATTCATTGGTGTTTTAACAGGTTTTGAGTCAAGAAAACTATCATCTTCTATAATCTGTAAGGCATATTGTGGATGATTTAAAACAATTCTGAAACTAGATCTAGCTATTTCCAAACTTTAAAAATATTTTAAATCCGGAGATCTTTTAATTTAAATGTTTGACTTAAAAAAGGTTTTATAAATTCAATAATCACTTTGTTAGGGCTGGCAATAATAATATCTTCGACATAAAGTAAAATGATAACAAAATCTAAACCATTGCCTCGTGTATACATTGAATAAACACAGCAAGATTGTTTAAAACAAATAAAAAGCACATAATTTGTAAATTTTAAGTTCTATTGGCGAGACGCCTGTTTAAGTCTATATATAGATTTACTTAATTTACTTACTAATTTAGAATTGGATGGATTATTGGTTCTTAATGGTGTATATCCCATCATTAAGTCCATATATACTTCCTCAAAAAGATCACCATTAAGGAATGTATTAGTAATATCCAATTTATTTAAAACCATTTTTGAGACGCATCTAAACTTAATAAAAATTTGAGTGTTACAAGCTTTGCTACGGGAGAAAATGTGTGAATAAAATTAACTCCTTCCTTTTGAGTGAATCCACGTGCAACTAATATAGCTTTATGTCTAGCAAGTGTACTGTTCAAGTGTATTTTTTTAGTATAAATCCAACGACAACCTATGGAAGTCTTACCAACATGTAAGGACATGCATAACCATGTATTATTTGAATGCATAAAGTCTATTTCTTCCGTCGTTGCTTCTCTCCACACTTTGTCCTTAACTGCAATGTGATAAAATTGTGGTGGAGTATAAGCTGAAACAAACAAAACAAATGCGTTAAAAGGAACGAATAAATGATCATAATTAATGACAATGTCAATGGTGTATTTTGATTTAGGAATAATATCACCTGAATGAATAACGTTGCAATGATAATCCTTACGGTAAGGAGGTGGAACAAGATGTCTAGCTGGCTTTCGAATGACTAAATCTTGAGTGTACTGATAAGGAATTGGACTAGAATTTGCTTATGAAGTAATCACTGGTTGAACAGGTTCAATTGGGATATTTTGATCATCCTTATTGATAGGAACCGATCGTGATTCAGTATGTAGAGTAGGATAAGGAATGTTCTTTCTATCCATAATTGGTAGTGGAAAGTTAGCAAATGTATCAGTAGAGATATCTGTAGATATGTGAGTATTGAATGGAAAATAATTTTCCTGGAAAACTACATAACGAGACAAAAAATATTTTTACTGTCTAAGACGGACCCAGGCACTCCCTGTGAGAGATGGATTGGTAAAAAATCTAATTTACACCATGTTCAAATCTGGGGTTGTCCAGCACATGTGCTAAGACAAAAGACTAGCAAGTTGGCTAGTCGTTCAGAATTGTACCTTCTCGTGGGATATCAAAAGGAAACAAAAGGGTACTTCTTTTATACTCCTACTGATCAGAAAACGTTCGTTAGCACGAACGCTAGGTTTCTTGAAGTAGACTATGTTGGAATTTATTTAACAATTAAACAATATTAATTATAATACACATCCTATGTGGCGGAAAATTATAATTAGATCTAATATATTAAAACTAATTTTAATATATTTAACAACCTAAGACATTAAAATTTATTAAGTAATTATAAACAATTTATAATTCACAAGCTCAATCAAATAATAATAAATTATATAACATTTATATAATTATTTAATTGAGAAAGACTTACGTAAATAGTTGTAAACAACTATGACGTTGCTAGCTAACTCCGGAATGCCACGTCACGCCCAAATCCCGAGAAAAGGCTCGTCGGAATGCTCAGCAGCGTCCTCGCCGGAATGGAAGCTGTCGCCGGATTGCACAGCCCCTGGAAGCCTCGCCGGACTGGGATTTCTCGCCTGACAGGGAGCCTGCCGGAATGGGTGACCTCGCCGGACTGGGAACCTCGCCGGACTGGAGTCTGTCGCCGCACAGGGACCTGCCTGACAGGGACCTCGCCGGATTGGGAGCCTCGCCGGACTGGGACTTCTCGCCGGACTGGAGATCACTGGGACCCCTCGCCTGATGACCTCGCCGGATTGCCCTCGTCGGAATGCCCTCGCCGGATTGCCCTCGCCGGATTGGATCTCCTCGCCTGACAGACAGACTCGCCGGATAGGATCTGCCTCGCCGGATTGCCTCTGCCTCGCCGGATTGGATCCGCCTGACTGGTAGCCCTCGCCGGATTGGATCTGGGTCGCCGGAATGGACTCCTGGGAGCTGGGAGGTCGCCGGACTGCACCAAAAACGACCTAGGGTGTTTTGTGATGGCTAAAACCTTTTTAAAAAAATTTTAAAAATTCCAAAACAGTTTTCTAAATTATTCAAACACCACAAGTGATGAATCAACAATATTACACAAGGAAAATATTGAGATCAAGAGTGTGGGCTCTTAAGAACAATTAGGAATCAAAGATGAAAAGGGGGAAAACAATTTTCTCTCTTTTGTTTAGGGTTTTGGCCGAGAATTGCACAAGGGGGAAGGGAGAGAGAGTTGCCGAAAATCACTTAGGGTTAGGCTTAGGTGATTAGGGTTTTCTTAGCTTATTTATACAGGTTATAAATGGGCTTAAGCTGGGTCAAACCCATGACCCTATTCACTTAAGGAATCCGGCCAAAACACTCTCTCCTTACTCGTCCATGTCTTTGATTTTTGTTCCTAAATTTATTTGATTTAATTTCTAAAATTAATTTAGAACTCTCATTATTATTTAATGACACTTCATTAAATATATTTCGTAGTTATCGAATAAGTACGAATTGAGAAATAATTTTTTTTCTTCTTTTAACATATTTAATCACTCGAGAATGTCATCATCAATATGATGTTATCTTGTGATTCAATAAACAAAATAAATAACTATTTATTTATCGAGTTTCAAGAAAACAACTTTCCCAATATAAATCACTATTTATATTTAATGAGTAAATCAACTTTTCAAGTTCTTTTAATCTCTTCCAAGTGTCTATCATTGAGACCTCATGGACCCACATGAACGAAGCTTTAGAATAAAGTACGGACACAAAAGTTCACAAACTTTTTCCGACTTTTAATTCTTAATATTGATCGATTCCACTAAAGGACCAATATTGATAATCTCTCTGTTCATGTGCGTATCTTTTATGTTTGATATGAAGAAACAATTTCTCATACGATCCACGGAGTATATTACGATGTTACCCTTCATGTGTATCAGTAACTGAGAGGAATGTAAAATTACTGTTTTACCCCTCGAGTTATTGTTTCACTAACTCCTTTGTTATTTGTGAATGAGAAAAAACATAGAGTGAGATGTCTGTACATGTCACATGTTTTAATCAAAGAATGAACTCATTCAATGAATACCTGGCCAGGTTTATTCATTCACACTCTCATAACAAAGCATGGTGTGATACTAATGCATTTGCATTGTTGTTACATGAATTCCATATCTGTCAATCATGTAACCCAACATTGCATCCTTGTGACACCAACAGTCGGGTCAGATGCAACTAAAATTTAGTCATTGCCCATTGACGAATCAAATGTCACAAAGTGCAATGTCAATTACATATTCACTTCAGGATTAAGGTAAGTATCATAATACTCCTTTAGTTGTGAACTTGAAGTTTCGAGTGTGTAAATAGTTTTGTCTCGAGCTTCTAAGTGTCACTGGTCTTGTTCAGTATCTTCTATAAAGTACTCAGTATGAATCATAGAGTCACAACTCTCTATATCACAAGATGAGATATCATGATTCATGCTAACAATCAATAATAAGATACGTTTGCTCTATCGATCTTTAGATTGCGAACAAATGGTTTCAAACTTGTCATAAGGGGTTATCTTGTCAAGTCTGTACTTAACACCCTTTTCGTTGATGACAGTTTCAGAGCATAGCTTAAACATAACTAAACACAGTCTTATAAAGAATGAACATTTATTAATATCAATGTTTCAACAAAATATAAATACATAAAGTATCTTAATGTCTAATATCTCCTTTGTGGACACCAATCCCAACAAACTCCCACTTGACTCAAAGGAGATGCGAATGGTCCTTCAGTCCCAATCCTTCTAGGTGTCCCTCGAAGACTTTACTCGTTAAAGGCTTCGTGAAGGGATCAGCAAGGTTGTCTAACGTTGAGATCTTCATGACTTCTACATCCCCTCTGTGAACGATGTCTCGAACGAGGTGATATTTGCGTTCTATGTGTTTAGAGCGCTTGTGACTTCTTGGCTCCTTACAATTAGCGACAGCCCCACTGTTATCACAATAAAGTGTAATAGGCTCGCTTGCACTTGGAACAACTTCCAAGTATATAAGGAATTTCCTTAGCCACACAGCCTCCTTTGCAGCTTCACAAGCTGCCACATACTCGGCTTCCATGGTCGAGTCAGCAACACAAGATTGCTTGATACTCCTCCAAACCACGGATCCACCATTCAGGGTGAACACAGACCCTGATGTGGACTTCCTGGAATCCTTGTCCGCCTGAAAAGCGAAGTCGGTGTAACCTGTCATATTTAGGTCACCACCTGAATATGCAAGCATGTAGTTTCTCGTTCTCCGAAGATACTTGAGAACATGCTTGACAGCAACCCAGTGCTCTGGTCCAGGGTTCGACTGGAATCTGCTCACTACGCCTACTGCATAGCATATGTCTGGTCTCGTGCAAAGCATAGCATACATGAGACTTCCTACGGCTGAAGCGTAAGGAATGTGCCTCATGTCCTCAACTTCTTGAGGTGTCTTGGGGGACTGCTCGTTTGAGAGATGCACTCCATGTCTGAAAGGTAGCTGTCCTTTCTTGGAGTCTTGCATACTGAAGCGATCCATGATCTTATCAATATAAGATGCTTGGGAGAGTGCTAGCTTACGGTTCTTTCGATCTCTAAATATCTGAATACCTAGAATGTAAGCTGCCTCTCCTAGATCCTTCATCTCAAACTGCTTTGATAGCCAGACTTTAACCTCTGACAACTTTCCTACATCATTCCCAATGAGTAGTATGTCGTCAACATAAAGGACTAAGAAAACCACTTTGCCATCGTTTATCATCTTATAAACGCATGGCTCATCTACAGACTGATCAAAGCCGTAGCTCTTTACAGTCTCGTCGAATCTAATATTCCACGACCTAGATGCTTGCTTGAGTCCATAAATGGACTTGAGCAATTCACAAACCTTGCCCTGTTGGCCTTTCTCCATGAACCCGTCTGGTTGAGCCATATATATGCGCTCATCAAGATTGCCATTCAGAAATGCAGTCTTGACATCCATTTGCCAGATTTCATAATCTAGGGCTGCGGCAATGGATAAGAGAGTTCGGATGGATTTTAGCATTGCGACTGGCGAGAAGGTATCCTCATAGTCGATACCTTCTTTCTGTGTGTACCCCTTCGCCACAAGTCGTGCTTTAAATGTCTCGACATTTCCATCCGGTCCTCTCTTCTTCTTATAGATCCATTTACAGCCTACAGGCTTGATGCCTTCAGGCAGATCTACAAGTTTCCAGACCTCGTTGACATACATCGAATGCATTTCAACGTTCATGGCTTCTTGCCATAGGTTTGCCTCGGAACTCTGCATTGCGTGGGAAAATGATACGGGATCATCTTCTTCATTGTTTGCAACAGCAGTAAAAGATTCTCCGATACCTATGTATCGAACAGGTTGTCTCACAACTCTGTTGCTACGACGAAGCGCAGGAGTCTCTGATTCCGAGCTTGGTTCTCCCACTGTTGGAATAGGACCCGTCCTATCTTGTGAAGTACTAGTTGCTTCACCCAACAGTTCCTTTAGCACAAGTCTGCTTCTCGGTACCGTATTCTTCATATAATCTGCTTCCAGAAACCTAGCGTTCGTGCTAACGAACGTTTTCTGGTCAGCAGCATTATAGAAGATGTACCCTTTTGTTTCTTTTGAATATCCCACGAACAGGCATACTTCTGAACGACTAGCCAACTTGCTAGTCTTTTGTCTCAGCACATGTGCTGGACAACCCCAGATGCGAGTATGGTGTAAAACAGATTTTCTACCACTCCATCTTTCATAGGGTGTGCCAGGTACCGTTTTAGATGGAACCTGGTTCAGAATGTAAGCTGCTGTTTCAAGGGCATATCCCCAGAACGAATTAGGAAGCGATGAGTAACTCATCATCGATCTCACCATATCTAGCAAAGTTCGATTCCTTCTCTCTGACACACCGTTTTGCTGCGGAGTGCCAGGTGCTGTAAGCTGAGAATGAATGCCTTCTTCTCTAAGAAAGTCTTCGAACTCTCTAGACAAGTACTCTCCCCCTCGATCTGATCGAAGGGTTTTGATCTGTTTCTCCGTTTGCTTTTCAACTAAAGCCTTATACTGTTTGAACATTTCAAAAGTATCTGACTTATGTCGCATAAGGTAGATTTGACCAAATCTAGAGTAGTCATCAGTGAAGGTTACAAAATATTCGTAACCTCCTCTTGCCTGGATGTTAATTGGACCACATACATCACTATGTATCAGTTCCAATACTTGCGTGGCCCTAAGACCCTTTGTTGAGAAAGGTCTCTTGGTCATCTTGCCTTCAAGACAGGATTCACATGTGGGAAGGCTTCCCACGTGTAGAGATTTCAGAGGACCATCCTTTGTTAGTCTCTTGATCCTATCTAGGCCTATATGTCCAAGACGCAGGTGCCATAGATATGTGTCGTCAGTTTCATCAGTATGAAACGTCTTACGCTTCCTAAGTGAATCACCATTCACTTCGGTGTCCAAGATTGTCGGCTCAGCAGGATATAAGTAATATATTGAATCCACACGTTGAGCTTTAGTAATAAAACAATCATCAATAAAAATTTCAATACCATTATTGATCTTAAAATTGAAACCTTGTTCTTCTAAACGACCAAATGAAATCAAATTCTTGCAAAAATCCGGAACATAGTAAACATTATTCAATAATAAAGTTTCATTTCCAAACTTGAGCTTCATGGTCCCGACAAATCTTGCTCCGACCTTCGTTCCATCACCCCAGTTGAATCCGAACTCTCCGTCACCTAAGCTCCTGGTTTTCCTAAAACCATTCAAATTACACACAACGTGGTCAGACGCCCCGCAATCAAGAATCCAGGGCGATGCCTTGTTTGTAGTATAACAAGCTTGAGTAACAAAGATCTTACCTTTCCCCTTGACACTCTTGAGGTAGGTAGGGCAGTTCCTACGCCAGTGGCCAGCCTCTCCGCAATGGTGACATTTGTGCTCAGACTTGTCCACCTTTGCGATGCCTTTGCCCTTAGCATCCACAGCCTTCTTGTAAGGCTTCTTGGAACCCGCTCGGTTGGCGTTTTTGGGCCTCCTCATCATTCTCTTAGAACCAGAGGTCGAGGCTCTGTGTTCAGCAACATTGAGCTCTCCCGACTTCTTCTTGTTCTTAGGGAGAAGTCCCTCGGCAGTCTGCAACTCCTTCATAAGCTCAGTCACAGTGTAATTGAGCTTGTTCATGGAGTAGTTCAGACGGAAGCTATCAAAAGATTCCGTAAGAGTCTCCAAGATCATGTCAATCTTGGTTTCTCCGTCAATCTCAGAACCAAGAATTTCCATATCGTTCAGGTGACCCATGATCAATAGCATGTGTTCCCGTACGGAAGCTCCTTGCTTCATCCTACAGTTCATGAAACTGCGGATAGCTTGCTGCCTCGCCTGACGCCCATGACATCCAAACATCTCATGGAGATTGAAGAGGATTTCATATGCAGTGGCGATGTCTCTATGAGATTGTTGCAACACATTGCTCATCGATGCTAAAATGTAGCAACGAGCAATCTCATCAGATCTCATCCACGCATCGAAGGCGTCCTTGTCTTCCTTGCTCGAGTCAGCACTCGGTTCAGGAGGACATGGGGTCGTGAGAACGTACTTGTGCTTTTCCACCGTCAGTACGATGTCGAGGTTACGTTTCCAGTCAACGTAATTCTCACCCTCGAGTTTATTCGAACTTAAAATCGTTTGTAGTGGGTTAAAAGACATTTTGCTGAAAACATTGATAAAATAAATGACTTTAGTATGTGCTATATTTTTTAATTATATGCATGCATGAACAATCCTAATATGGTGAGGAAAGCGTTAAAATAATTCATGGTATTGTGAACAACAATAGTTAATTACTTTTCATATGGGGAAACCGTAATTAACCTCCTTTCACAGTCGTGACACATCACTATTTAGTTCGAACCATCCAAGAAGTCACAACTTCTAGTTCTTACTAATTACCATAAATTTTGGTCACTTATTTTTAATGCAGAGCCTCTATGTGAGGATTACTTTAAAACATAAGTCTAAGTGTATAACCGACACGTGGGCCCTCAATCAAGTTGCCTTGAAGACGGTTCACCTATGTGGAGACCCCGTTTCAAAACTTCTCTTTTAGGCTTAGTTCTTTAACAATGAGATTAATTAAATACTTCCGAAGTATTCCCATTGAAGGGAGGGCCACTATGTGTGACTCTTAGTTCATCACATATTTAATTAATTTCATTCGTGTCGGGGACCTTGGGTTGCTTCAACGACAAACAACCCTCCCATTTAGTTTTTGCAAATGAATCATATTCATTTATAACAGTTTATAATTATTTCATAACTTTTATTAATATAAACTACATGAACAATTTCATTTTCAATGATGTTGGCGTTCTATCCTATGTGACATGTGAGTGCTCTATGCAATGAGATCAATAAATTTAAATATCAAATATGAAAAATTATTTAACTTATCAATAGGCCCATTTCTATTATACAACTCTTGTAAATAAATGAAATAAAACATTTTAAATTTCATCTTCTAATGATGCGTCATCGGATGTCTCGGGTTAGCCCCCACACGTTCTCCAACGTGCGGCCAATCCCGAGGTGCTGCCTTCTTGCTCCTTCGTCGTCGAATTACAATAAAAAATTACAATTTTACATGTCCTCTCAAATTGAGGCTCACAATTTTAAATAAATTAAAATCCGGGACGATAACCGGAATAAAAACATCCTAGGGCCATATTGAATAAGGATCCATTCATTCACAAGCGCACACACAAAAACATTCATAATGTATTCATACAAAAACGCCAACACCAACTAGTGAAACAAATTTCCAAACTAGTCATTAAATCTAAATTTTAATGCCTTTTACTAGCTCTGATACCATTTATTGGAATTTATTTAACAATTAAACAATATTAATTATAATACACATCCTATGTGGCGGAAAATTATAATTAGATCTAATATATTAAAACTAATTTTAATATATTTAACAACCTAAGACATTAAAATTTATTAAGTAATTATAAACAATTTATAATTCACAAGCTCAATCAAATAATAATAAATTATATAACATTTATATAATTATTTAATTGAGAAAGACTTACGTAAATAGTTGTAAACAACTATGACGTTGCTAGCTAACTCCGGAATGCCACGTCACGCCCAAATCCCGAGAAAAGGCTCGTCGGAATGCTCAGCAGCGTCCTCGCCGGAATGGAAGCTGTCGCCGGATTGCACAGCCCCTGGAAGCCTCGCCGGACTGGGATTTCTCGCCTGACAGGGAGCCTGCCGGAATGGGTGACCTCGCCGGACTGGGAACCTCGCCGGACTGGAGTCTGTCGCCGCACAGGGACCTGCCTGACAGGGACCTCGCCGGATTGGGAGCCTCGCCGGACTGGGACTTCTCGCCGGACTGGAGATCACTGGGACCCCTCGCCTGATGACCTCGCCGGATTGCCCTCGTCGGAATGCCCTCGCCGGATTGCCCTCACCGGATTGCCCTCGCCGGATTGGATCTCCTCGCCTGACAGACAGACTCGCCGGATAGGATCTGCCTCGCCGGATTGCCTCTGCCTCGCCGGATTGGATCCGCCTGACTGGTAGCCCTCGCCGGATTGGATCTGGGTCGCCGGAATGGACTCCTGGGAGCTGGGAGGTCGCCGGACTGCACCAAAAACGACCTAGGGTGTTTTGTGATGGCTAAAACCTTTTTAAAAAAAATTTAAAAATTCCAAAACAGTTTTCTAAATTATTCAAACACCACAAGTGATGAATCAACAATATTACACAAGGAAAATATTGAGATCAAGAGTGTGGGCTCTTAAGAACAATTAGGAATCAAAGATGAAAAGGGGGAAAACAATTTTCTCTCTTTTGTTTAGGGTTTTGGCCGAGAATTGCACAAGGGGGAAGGGAGAGAGAGTTGCCGAAAATCACTTAGGGTTAGGCTTAGGTGATTAGGGTTTTCTTAGCTTATTTATACAGGTTATAAATGGGCTTAAGCTGGGTCAAACCCATGACCCTATTCACTTAAGGAATCCGGCCAAAACACTCTCTCCTTACTCGTCCATGTCTTTGATTTTTGTTCCTAAATTTATTTGATTTAATTTCTAAAATTAATTTAGAACTCTCATTATTATTTAATGACACTTCATTAAATATATTTCGTAGTTATCGAATAAGTACGAATTGAGAAATAATTTTTTTTCTTCTTTTAACATATTTAATCACTCGAGAATGTCATCATCAATATGATGTTATCTTGTGATTCAATAAACAAAATAAATAACTATTTATTTATCGAGTTTCAAGAAAACAACTTTCCCAATATAAATCACTATTTATATTTAATGAGTAAATCAACTTTTCAAGTTCTTTTAATCTCTTCCAAGTGTCTATCATTGAGACCTCATGGACCCACATGAACGAAGCTTTAGAATAAAGTACGGACACAAAAGTTCACAAACTTTTTCCGACTTTTAATTCTTAATATTGATCGATTCCACTAAAGGACCAATATTGATAATCTCTCTGTTCATGTGCGTATCTTTTATGTTTGATATGAAGAAACAATTTCTCATACGATCCACGGAGTATATTACGATGTTACCCTTCATGTGTATCAGTAACTGAGAGGAATGTAAAATTACTGTTTTACCCCTCGAGTTATTGTTTCACTAACTCCTTTGTTATTTGTGAATGAGAAAAAACATAGAGTGAGATGTCTGTACATGTCACATGTTTTAATCAAAGAATGAACTCATTCAATGAATACCTGGCCAGGTTTATTCATTCACACTCTCATAACAAAGCATGGTGTGATACTAATGCATTTGCATTGTTGTTACATGAATTCCATATCTGTCAATCATGTAACCCAACATTGCATCCTTGTGACACCAACAGTCGGGTCAGATGCAACTAAAATTTAGTCATTGCCCATTGACGAATCAAATGTCACAAAGTGCAATGTCAATTACATATTCACTTCAGGATTAAGGTAAGTATCATAATACTCCTTTAGTTGTGAACTTGAAGTTTCGAGTGTGTAAACAGTTTTGTCTCGAGCTTCTAAGTGTCACTGGTCTTGTTCAGTATCTTCTATAAAGTACTCAGTATGAATCATAGAGTCACAACTCTCTATATCACAAGATGAGATATCATGATTCATGCTAACAATCAATAATAAGATACGTTTGCTCTATCGATCTTTAGATTGCGAACAAATGGTTTCAAACTTGTCATAAGGGGTTATCTTGTCAAGTCTGTACTTAACACCCTTTTCGTTGATGACAGTTTCAGAGCATAGCTTAAACATAACTAAACACAGTCTTATAAAGAATGAACATTTATTAATATCAATGTTTCAACAAAATATAAATACATAAAGTATCTTAATGTCTAATATCTCCTTTGTGGGCACCAATCCCAACAGACTATATAAAGAATTCGGTGCCGAGAAGCAGACTTGTGCTGAAGGAGCTGTTGGGTGAAGTAGCTGGTACTTCACAATATAGGACCAATCCTATACCAACAGTGGAAGAACCACGTTCGGAACCAGAGCCTCATGTGATTCGTCGCAGTAACATGATTGTGCGACAACCTGATCGATACATGGGTATCAGTGAGACTTTCACTGCAGTCGCATACTAGGAGGAAGATGATCCAGCATCATTTTCCCAAGCGATACAGGATTCCAAAGCAAACCTATAGCAAGAAGCCATGAACATTAAAATGCATTCGATGTATGTCAACGAGGTCTGGAAGTTTGTAGATCTACCCGAAGCCATCAAGCCTATTGGATGTAAATAGATCTACAAGAAGATAAGAGGACCGGATAGAAATATTGAGACATTTAAGGCACGACTTGTGGCCAAGGGGTTCACACAAAAGGAAGGTATTGACTATGAGGATACCTTCTCGCTGGTCGCGATGCTGAAGTCCATCCGCATTCTTTTATCCGTTGCTGCCGCCCTGGATTATGAAATCTGGCAGGTAGATGTCAAGACTGCATTTCTGAATGGAAATCTTGACGAGCGCATTTATGGAATATGGCTCAACCAGACGGGTTCATGGAGAAAGGCCAACATGGCAAGGTTTGTGAGTAGCTGAAGTCCATTTATGGACTTAAGCAAGCATCTAGATCGTGGAATATCAGATTCGACGAGACTGTGAAAGGCTACGGGTTTGATCATTCAGTAGATGAGCCAGGCGTTTATAAGATGATAAACAATGGCAAGGTGGTCTTCTTAGTCTTATATGTGGATTACATACTACTCATTGGGAATGATGTAGGAAAGTTATAGAGGTTAAGATCTGGCTGTCAAAGCAGTTTGAGATGAAGGATCTAGGAGAAGCCGCTTACATTCTGAGAATTTAGATCTTTAGAGATCGGAAGAACCGGAAGTTAGCGTTTTCCCAAGCATCTTATATTGATAAAATCATGGATCGCTTTAGTATGGAAGACAAGACAGGACAGCTACCTTTCAGACATGGGGTGCATCTCTCAAGTGAGCAGTCTCCCAAGACTCCTGAAGAAGTTGAGGACATGAGGCATATTCCCTACGCTTCAGCCCTGGAAAGTCTCATGTATGCTATGCTTTGCACGAGGCCAGATATTTGCTACGCAATGGGCGTGGTGAGTAGATTTCAGTTAAATCCTAGACCCGAGCACTGAGTTGTTGTCAAGCATGTGCTCAAGTATCTTCAAAGAATGGGAAACTACATGCTTGCATACTCAGGTGGTGGCCTGAATATGATGGGATATACTGATTTCGATTTTCAAGCGGATAAGGATTCTAGGAAGTCCACCACATGGTATGTGTTGACCCTGAATGGTGGATCCGTAGTCTGGAGGAGTATTAAGCAATCTTGCGTTGCTGACTCGACCATGGAAGTCGAGTATATGGCAGCTTGTGAAGCTGCAAAGGAGGCTGTGTGGCTGAGGAAATTCCTTATGTACTTGAAAGTAGTTCAAAGTGCAAGCGAGCCTATAACACTTTATTGTGATAACAGTGGGGCTTTCGCTAATTGAAAAGGAGCCAAGAAGTCACAAGCTCTCTAAACACATAGAGCGGAAGTATCACCTGTTACTAGACATCGTTCACAGAGGAGATGACTGAAAGATCATTCATATCTCCTTTGGGATTGGTGCCCACAAAGAAGATTTAAGACATTATAAATACTTTGTATTTGATTTTGCTGACACATTAAATAAAGTTAAATATTCATTCCTCGTTTAACTTTGTGTTTATATATGTTTGTTATGCTCTGAAACTTTCATCAACGAAAGGGGTGTTAAGTACAGACATGACAAGATAGCCCCTTGTGACTAGTTTAAACATTTGTTCGCAATCTTAAGATCGATTGAGCAATCGAATATGATTAATGATTATTTGAATGATTCATGGTATCTTATATTGTGATATAGAGAGTTGTGACTCTGTGTTTCATTCTTGATATCTTATAGAAGACATAGAACAATACTTGTGATACTCTGAAGCTCGAGATAAAACGTTTAAACACTCAAAACTTCAAGATCACATACGAGGGGTATTTTGGTACTTACCTAAATCTTAAAGTAAATGCATAATCGATGTGACACCTTATGACATTTGATTTGTCAATGGGAAATGGCTAAGTTATAGTTGCAGCTGACCCGGCGGTTGGTGTCATAACATTGTTATGTTGGGTTATGTAATTCACAGATACAGAATTCATGTTGAAACAATGTCAATGCATCAGTATCACACTATACTTTGTTATGAGAGTGTGAATGAATAAAACTGTCCATAATTCATCGAATACGAACATTTTCTGATTAAAACATGTGACATGTAAAGACATCTCACTTTATGTTTTTCTCATTCACAAATAACAAATGAGTTACTGATAATAACTCAGGGGTAAAACGGTAATTTTACATTCCTCTAAGTTACTGATACACATGAAGGGTAATATCCTAAAATACTACGTGGATCGTGTGAAGAACTATTTTGTCACATCAAACGGAAAATATACGCATATGAACTTAGAAGGTTTCAATATTAGTCATTTAGTGGATTCGAGTAATATTAAAAATTAAAAGACGGAAAAGGTTTGTGAACTTTTGAGTATGATCTTTATTCTAAAACTTCGTTTATGTGGGTCCATTAGATCTCAACGATAGACCCTCGGACAAGATTTATTGAACAAGGACAATTTGATTTTCTCATTTAAGTAAATTGTGATTTACACTATGAAAATATTTTTCTAAGTTATCAAATAAATAATTTATTATTTATTATAAGATTTATTTAATGAATCAAATTATGTTAATATATGGATATTAACATATTTAAATGATTCAAATAAATAAAATATGATAATAAAAATTTTCTCATTTCGTACTATCTTTAATAGTATGAAAATAATTATTAGTCATTAAATAAATGAGATAAACCAAAATAATTAAATATTATATGGAAATAAATCAAAATAAATATTTTCGAAATATATGGGATTATACTCCGCCATAATTAATGAATTAGGTCAGAGAATTAATTTCTGAAATCAATTAAAAGAATAATGGGCTTAAGTTTGACTATTGGGTTTGACCTAAGAAAAGCCCGCTCTCTCTCTATTTAAAGGGTTATTTGAAAACCTTATCCCTAATCATAAAATTTTCGGCCAACCTCTCTCTTCCCCATCTCCTGAGTTATTTGGTCGAATATTTAGAGAGAGAGAGAGATCAAGAAATATTTTCTTGATCTCCCGAAAGTTCTTAAGTGATCCCGAGTGTCCCTTGATGTTCAATTGAAGAGCCCACCCTCTTAATCTCATCAAATTCCGAGGTAATTAACATTGACTCTTCTATTGGTGTTTGAATGACTTTGTACACACAGGTATCCACTCGAGACGCGAAGAAATCGAGCGAAACGGAGCGAGACACATTTCAGCCTGCTAGCCGGATTGGGTCGCCGGATTGGGTCGCCGGATTGGGTCGCCGGATTGGTCACCGGACTCCGAGCGTGTCTAAGCCACCACCAGCAACTCAGGGAGTTTCTTTCAAAATTTCACGGCCAATTTCCACTGCACGAAGCCACAGCGACGCATGCATGTTTCTGTCCGGCGAGACAGATTCCAATCCGACGGGTCCTGTCTTCCAATCCGACGGGTCAGATTTCAGAATATTGACGAGGCGCTCCGACGTTAGCTAGCAACACACGAGATTGTTTACAACCTCACATGTAAGTGTTCTAAACGAATTGGATATGGTTTAGTAATTTATGAATGTGTTTATAAATTGTTAGATGGTTTGGTTCAATTTGGTGACATGTTTAGAATAAATAGTTTATTGACATGTTTATGATTTTAATGTCTAACTTGTTAGTTTATTTAAATGAGTTTTAATACAGGTCATATTATATAATTTCGCCAGATATAGATATGTTATATAATATTATTGTTTAAACGGTTAAATAATTTTCAACAGTAACTAGAATGACGTGGTGGCTAATAAAATCCACCTCATTGTGCCTGAAGGTTACAGTAGTCCAACCACGTCATTTAGGTCGCATACGATGAAGTGTAGTTAATTACATGGTTGTGTTATGTGGCTTGCATTCCGCTGACCCCGTTGCACAATATGGGATACTCGGGTAATGGTCCTTGAATCTCTACACCGATAATGACCGGAATTGGATACGAAACAGGGTAAGGGTAAGATTACGAACGTTGACCTTCGTAAAATTGTGTAGACATTTGTGTTGGCAGAGATGCCGACAAGAAGATTTTTTATTTACATATTGATGTAATATACAAATCTTTATAAAGTCCTTATTGTAATTTGCTGATTAAATTAATAAAAGTTGAAATGTCCATTTTGATTGAAGATTTATGATATTCAATAGTCTTATAGTCCTTAATCAAACCTAACAATGTATGAAGAGACAAATGTAAAATTTGCGTGAACAAACTCTTCATGGTTTGGTTAAAACGATATATTCACAATCTAAATATCAACGGACGATTGATCCCAGTATGATTGTTGGAAGAATCTATGATATCTGGTTACGAAGCATAGAGAGTTAGGAACTCTATAGTCCTTCAAATGTATCTTTCGAAGATAATTAATTGACCAGTGCACCTTTAGAGACAATGGAATAACAAAACATTTAACCTCTTTTATCTCAAGGTCACTATGTATGAATTGCATCATGCTTACCTAAATTCTGAAATGAGACATGTCATTTCATAGCATTAATACTCTCATTTGAGAAAGTCAAATTCTAGGTCCATTACGTGATCTAGAGAAGGCCAATTGGTGAGATATTAAGTTATGAAGATGTCATGAACCAACTTTGTGAAGTTCTCATAGATATAGAACTCATGTACAAGATTGCTGAGATGCAATATAAATCACCTCATGCTTTATTACTTGGATTGTGAATAAATGAACTGCGCAATATCCAAAATTAAATAGCGACTTTATTTGGATGAAACAATGTGACTTGTTAGCTCCTCGTCAATACATTTTTTCTAACTTATTCACAAGTACTAAAGGAGTTGAGGAAATAACAACTAGAAGGGTGAAATGGTAATTTTATAAATCTCATCTAATTGATGATATTCATGAAGGGTAAACATAAATAACATTCAATGGATCCACTCAATATAATTAAGTTGAATTTGAGTAGAAAATAAATTCATTTGAACCGAGAGATTCTCAGTGTCAACTATTTAGTGGAGTCAGTTGACATTAAGCTAATACTCGGAAAAGGTTTGTGAACTTTTGAGTCTGAGTATAGAAGCTCAAGCTTTGTTCATTTGATCCATAAGGTCACTATTACAGGTCACTAGAGTAGGATTGTTAAACTAGAAACTAAGTTCAAATAAGTTTAAAGGGTATTTTTGTCCACATGGACATAAAATGATGTGAATGTCAAAGTAAGATTTTGAGTATTTTCATATGGTGAAAATATAAATTATTTTTTAAAGCCGAAAAGTCGTTTAAGGCATTAAGAAATTAATTTCATTATTTGTGCAATAATAATTCTTCAATGGGTATTTTAAGAATTGTCTTAAAATAAATAAGGAAGCATCTAGATGCCCTTCCCTAGCTAAAGAATTCGGCCAATATGCATCAAAGAAGAGAGTTTTATTTCCCTTTAATTATAAAGATAATTACCCAAAAGGAAAAGAGGAAATAAATTTTCTTGAGAAGGAAATAAATAAGCTAAGTGAGGAAACAAACTTCCCCTTGCTTGTTTAAAAGTGTCCGGCCATATTGAGTGAGAAAGGAGAAGGGAAAATCAAATATTGTGTCATGAATACATTATTCTTGTTGTCGCTGAAATTTGGACAACGTTCAGAGACCTAAGCGGTCAGATCCCCGCTCGGGGCGAGTGACCCTCGCTTCGGCCTTAGCGTGTCAGATCCGGTGTCCCGTATCGTCTCTTAGCTGTCGTGTGGTCTTCGAGTCCTTCTGTTATCTAAAAAGAGTAAACAGACGTGAACTAAGAAGGGAAAACAGAGGGGGGTCCTCTGTTTACCTCTCCGACGCTCAACATTAGTATAATGTGGGTGGAGTTTGTAGGATGACGAGGAAGGATCGACAAGATCGGGAGGAAACGGAGACTTAAGAGTCAACGTCGCTTCGACGCTTGGACCGAGGATCTTAGGGAACAATTCCTATGGGAAGTTGTTCCCGACTCAGCTTCCCGAGGAGGGTATGGCCGAGATAGAGAGAGAGTAAGAGAGAGAGAGAGTATAGTTTTCATTGGGGAAAACTGGTGTACCTTTGTTGTGAGGGTCGTGGGGCTATTTATAGGATGAGGAGAGCTCTAGGGCCGGCCAAGAGACCCCTTGGGCGCGTGGAAAGCAAGTGGACGTCCAGGCCACCTTGCAGGACGTCCAGGCCACCTTGCAGGACGTCCAGGCCCTCGGAGGACGTCCAGGCCACCTTGCAGGACGTCCAGGCCCTCAGTGGACGTCCAGGCCTCCAGGCGTCCAGGTGGACGTCCAGGCCTCTAGGTGGACGTCCAGGCCTCTCCGAGGACGTCCAGGCCTCTCCGAGGACATCCAGGCCTCTCCGAGGACGTCCAGGCCTCTCCGAGGACGTCCAGGCCTCACCGAGGACGTCCAGGCCTCTCCGTGGACGTCCAGGCCTCTCGAGGACGTCCAGGCCTCTCCGAGGACGTCCAGGCCTCTCGAGGACGTCCAGGCCTCTCCGAGGACGTCCAGGCCTCTCCGAGGACGTCCAGGCCTCTCCGAGGACGCCCAGGCCTCTCCGTGGACGTCCAGGCCTCTCCGTGGACGTCCAGGCCTCTCCGAGGACGTCCAGGCGTCTCCGAGGACGTCCAGGCCTCTCGAGGACGTCCAGGCCTCTCGAGGACGTCCAGGCCTTGCCGTGGACGTCCAGGCCTCTCCGTGGACGTCCAGGCCTCTCCGTGGACGTCCAGGCCTCTCCGAGGACGTCCAGGCCTCTCCGAGGACGTCCAGAGGCTTCATTGGCCGCCCCGGGTGCTCGGCGGAGGCATGGGTGGCCCCGAGGGGGAGTTCGGTTGAGGTCATCAACCGCCATGTATCCCCCGAGACGTTAGTCTTGGGCCGCCGCTATAAAATTGCGTGCATGTCCGACGTCCGCGAGACGCTCATTCACATTGTCGGAAAATATCGACAACATTAGCCCCTCGAGTTCGATATTGAGCGAGTGCCGGAGACAACATTAGCCCAGGCGCATGCCGGAGACATTTTCACTCAGGCCGGGCTGACGGGCGTGGACCCAAGCAATCGAGGCGAGCACGTCGGTCAGGTAGTATATCCTCCGACGCTCCTTTACTTTTTTATTATTTTTTTCTTTCATTTTTGCAATGAGTCTTCCGTCATCCCCCATTGGTGGGTCCCTGGATGACCTCGTGGAATCCTTTTTCTCCATTCCCGAGGACAATGAACTTCACTCTTCATCGTTCCCGAATTCTTTCTCAACGGGAATCGAATCTTCCCTATCCGAATTTTTTGACGATGAAACGCTCACCGCTTGGATGGCCTCCGAGGGAGAAACCGCCCATGAGAGTGGCGAATCGGCGGCCGGAGCAGCAACGTCGGCCAGGCGCGGGTCGGGAACAAGTGGCGACCGGTCGGTGGTCGCCGGGCGAGGCCTCGCGCGAAGAGATCCGGCCGAGGGACTCGGGGAGTTTGAGGCGAGAGCATCGGGCGAGGGAGGACGCGCTGTCGGGAATTGCGCCGCCGGGGGATCTCGCCTAGGGTTCCGGGTAAGCCTTCCTCCTTTGACCTCATCGGATAGCCAAGGAGCCGCCGTTGGCCGTGGGGCAGCATCGGAGGCGTGGACCCGCGAGGATGGGATCGGGCTCGCGCGCGTCGGAGGGGGGGGGGGCCGAATCCTCCGGCGAACCAGTCTCCGTCGTCCTTGGCGGTGGCGGAGGCTTCGCGCGTCGCCTCTGAAGCGGCGTCCAGAACGCGGGCGAGCGGGGGCAGATCTGGGCTCGCGCGCCGCCGTGGGGGGAGCCCAGATCTCTCGGCGAACACGTCTCCGCCGCTGTCAGCGAAGGAAGGACCCGTGTGCGTCACCCAAGGAGAGACCCTCGTGTCGCCGGCCGGTCTGATCTGCGTGGACGTCCAGGCCTGCGCGGAGGACGTCTGGGCCTTTGCCAGCGAACAAGGGGACGTCCGGGACACCTCGGGGGAGCTTGAGGACGTTCGGGCCATCGCCCGGGGATGCGAGGACGTCCGGGCCACCGTCGGAGGACGAGGGGACGTCCGGGCCATCGCCCCGGGGGAAGAGGATGTCCGGGCCGCCGTCAAAGAACGAGAGGACGTCCGGGCCATCGCCCTGGGGGCGGAGGACGTCCGGGCCATCGTTCTGGGGCCGAAGGACGTCCGGGCCATCGCCCTGGGGGCGGAGGACGTCCGGGCCATCGCTCTGGGGGCGGAGGACGTCCGGGCCACTGCCCTGGGGGCGGAGGACGTCCGGGCCACTGCCCTGGGGGCGGAGGACGTCCGGGCCATCGTCCTGGGGGCGGAGGACGTCCGGGCCACCATAGAAGGACGGGAGGACGTCCGGGCCGTTGTCGAGGGACGAGGGGACGTCTGGACCATCGCTTTGGGGGCGGAGGACGCCCGGGCCATTGTCTTGAGGGCGGAGGACGTCCGGGCCATCGCCGGACCGCACGGGAACGCCCGGGTCGCGAGTAGGCCCTCAGGGAGCGACCGAGCTAGCTATGACGGGGAACACCCCCCGCTCCTGACGGCGCTCGAAGAGGGGGATAGGACAAGCGCCTTCCCGATTTTAGGGTCGCGCATTTTGGGATCGTTTTCTTGCGAGGGGATCGACATCCCGATACTTCCGTCGCTGGGAACGTTTCAAGCGCTCCGTGGCACATATGGTATCCCTGCGACCGTCAACGTGCTGCGTCCTCTCTCCACCGATCGACCTACTCGGCCCCGGGAGGGATTCGCCGCCGTCCACTTGGCTAGCCTTTGAGGCGGGCTTCGGTTGCCGTTTCAGCCGGTCATACAAGACATCCTCTCTCGACTGGAGGTGCACGCGCTTCAAATGTCACCCTCGTTTTACCGAGCAGTCGCCGCCTGTCACATGATGTATTTTCGCGAAAAGAGGCGAGCCGTGACTGCCGACGAGATCTTTGAGTTTCTCACCATCGCCGAGGTTCCCGCGCGAGTCGGGTCGTACATGGCTTACCATCGGAAGCAGTTGAGCGTCGTAACGAACAAAGAGACGAAGCTCCGATACCAGTGGGTTTGGGTCTCCGAGTCCGCCTTTGGGACGGCTCCACTCGACTTTGGCCCGTGCAAGATTCCTGAATCGGCGAAGGACCCCGATCTTACCGAGCTTGGGAAAGTTGTCCGGAAATTTCCGGACGCTCGACGCCAAGCGTCCATCTTCGAATCGTCGGATATGATGGCTACCACGGAGTGTATTGTCTCCACCGTCCCCCCGCTTCCCCGAGCGCGGGGGCGGGCGCGACGTGATCTCGACTCGGGTTCCGACGAAGATGTCCCTTGCGGTATAGGTTATGTGCTTATTGTTGTTGATTTTGAAGCTCTCTGACCGTATATCTCCTTTGTTTCAGGTGCTTTGTCTGGTACGGGTTCCCGTGGGGCCGCGAGAACTCAAGATTCTCTCCCGAACGTGCCCGAGATCGTGGAGACAAGGAGCCCGGGGAGACGAGCGCCGACCCGCGCCGCCCCGACGACCCATGTTGGAGGAGGCGACGGCCCGCCACGGAAGCGTCCTGCCGCCTCGTCTGCCAGCGAGGCACCTTCCAGTTCCCGACGTCCGACAGGTCCGCCGGCGGGTTCACCGGCTAGTAGTGCCCCGCTTTGGCTCGCGGAGGCAACTGCACTAAGGGACCGAGGTTCCCGAGGGCTCGCGGATTCTTCCCCAAAATGCTTCAAAGAGCTGGTCGTGGTCAGCGACACGGAATTCTTCCGGCAGGGCACTCGCGAGGCCCGAAAGGTCTGTTTCCCCTTTTCTCTATTGATTTAGGACTCGGTTGACCTTGTTATCCGCCTTGCAGATGTTAGCACGTCAGGAGCGCGTCGAGCAGATAATGGAGGAAATGGCGTGTCGAGAGCGGATCTCGAAGGAGGTCAGCGATCGGAAGGACCGCCGGCAAGCTGAGGCTCTGGCCGAGGCCGCCGCTGGGCGGAAAGCAGCCGAGGCTGACCTGCGGGAAGAACGCGCGGCGCGAGAGCAAGTCGAGCGATCTGCCTGCGGGTTCTTGGCAGAGAGCAAGAAACTTGAAGATGTCGTGGCCCTCCGCGAGGCTGAGCTAGCCGCGAGCGAGGCGGCCCGTGCGAAGCTCGCTCAAGAGAACGAGTCTCTGCGACGGGAAATGCAGGCTGTCATCGACGACTCCGAGCGCACCAAGGCCCGATCGGACGAAGACTGGGAGGTGGCCTTGGAGGAGGCCCGATATGCCGCCGCCGTGCGCGTCCGAGACGCCACGATAGCCGAGAATCGGTCACGTGAGGTGACCTTTGCCTTTTTCGACGGGTTGTTTCCGCCGCTAAGGAGCGATGCAGAGTTCGGCGATCCGATGGATACTCGCCCCGACGAAACCACGCGCTCATTGGTGGGTAACTCGCCCTCACACCTGGCGCCGCTTCGTTCTGCTGACAAGGAGCAAGTCGATTTTGGCTCCGAATGAACACCCGGGCCGTGACTTTTTTTTTGTTTGCCGCTTTCTACGCCATTGTTTAGCGTTTCGAATTTTGGTTTCATTTTGCAGACTCTTTTCGGATATTCTCTTTTATCGAAAGTTCTTTTCTTTTATGTTTGCATGGTCGCTTTACTTAACTTTCATTTGGCCGCGAATTCATGACGCGTCCCAGAGACACCCGGCATTATTGATGGCGACTGGGGTTTTCGTTGTTGCCAACGGCTTGCCGGGTATGTCAGGTCGCTCGGCGGACATCCGAGCTCTGAGTTGGGTGTCTCGGGCATTCGCTGGATGCTCGGGCCGCCTGGTGGATGCCCGGGACATCAAGGGGATGCCCAGGACCGACAATACCCTGACGTCCGCGCCTCATTTTATGACGGCGTTTGGGCTTGCTTTCCTCGTCTTCTCGCTTTTTCCGCGATCGCGAGAGGAATGCTTTGTCCGTGAGCCTTCATCGATGGCTTGTCGGCTTGCGAATCTGCTCTACAGACATTGTGGGGATCCTGGGATCTGGCGCGATTGATGACTCGCTGGCTTGCGGCTCGCCTCGCGGGCGTTGGCCGGTACCTTTACGAGTTTACAATTGTCCCTTCTGGCGTCGCGCGCATTTATCACATAGGTATCCATGCTCCGCCTTAAGATTGGGTTCAACTTTTACCTAGCCGGTACTTGCTGATTTTTCCTCAGATCCATGGGCGTCCAGATGCAAGGTCGCGGCCTTGTTACTGACTTTGGTGGATTTCTCCGACCGTGGGGCTATCGCCTCACGATTCTGTTTGTGATTGGTTCTTTCGGGTTCGGGCTTGTTTTGGCATCAAGTCTTTCGGAGTTGTGACCGAGCCTCCCTAGCCCCCCAAGTTTCATGAAACTTTGGATGCGTACAAATTTTTTTGAAACTTTTGTTTTACAGAACCATTCATGATGACACAAATAGGCTTTTTTATTCGATGCTTAAAAGAGTTTACATGGAATAAATACATCTATTGTGTTTACATGGAATAATTGGGCGCGAATTTGCTGCCTTTATTGATAATACTGTCTCAGGTGTTCGGCGTTCCATGGGTGGGCGAATATAAGGCCGTCCAAACTTTCGAGCTCGTAGGTGCCGTTGTGGATGGCTTTTCGGACCCGATAAGGTCCTTCCCATGCTGGGGCCAGGACGCCGGCCCCTTGAACATTGGTGTTGGGGAACACCTTTCTTAGCACAAGGCTCCCATTTGCGAAACTCCGCAATTTGACTTTTGAGTTGTAGTATCGCTCGACCTTCCTTTTCTGGGTGGCGAGACGGGTGAGTGCATCGGCTCATCTTTCGTCGATTAAGTCGAGCTCTGCCCGCATCGCCTTTTCGTTTTCTCCTTCCCGGAAGGTCTCGATGCGAAACGTGGGGAGTACAGTCTCTATCGGGACCACCGCCTCGACTCCAAAGGTCAGGGCGAAGGGGGTTTCTCCTATCGCGTTCCGAGCCGTGGTACGATAAGCCCATAACACAAACGGCAGTTCATCCGCCCAGGCACCCTTTCGGGATTCCAATTTTTTCTTCAGGTTCTCCTTTATCGTGCGGTTGACTGCCTCCACTTGGCCGTTAGCTTGCGGGTGCCTTGGGGAAGAATATGTCTTACTTATCCCAAGTTGCTCGCAAATCTCGTGCAGACGGGCATTATCGAATTGTCGGCCGTTGTCCGTCACGATGGATTCCGGAACCCCATGGCGGCATATGATGCTCTTCCAAATGAAGTTTGTTGTGTTCGCCTCAGTGATTTTTGCCAAGGGTTCCGCTTCGACCCATTTCATGAAGTAATCGATTGCGACAATTGCATATCGGAACTGCCTCGGAGCCATGGGGAGCTCCCCTATTAGGTCGATTCCTCATTTGGCAAATGGTCGGGGAACGATGATTGGGCAGAGCGGTGCTGGAGGCTTTCTTGACACGTGGGCGAACCTTTGGCATTTGTCACACCGGCGGGCCCAGTCGTGCGCATCCTTTTTCAAGGTTGGCCAGAAGTAACCCAGCCGCAAGAGTTTCAAGGACATTGACTGTCTAGCGGCATGGTTGCCGCACATTCCCTCATGCACCTCGCTCATCGCCCGCCTTGCCTCGCCTTCGCTGAGGCAGCGCAGGAGTGGCATCGAAAAACCGCGTTTGTACAACACGTTCCCACGCATAGTGTATTTCGATGCCAAGCTTTTCAGCTTACGGGCGATCTCACGATTTTCGAGCTCTCTTCCGCTCGTGAGGTATTCCGTCAAGGGAGTCATCCATGACGGGGTCGCAGAGTCACTGACAGTCCCCACGTCACCTCTAGAGACGTAAGGGCGGGCCAGGACTTCGATCGAAATATCCCCATATTCTCCCTTGTCGATCCCTGAGGCGAGGCGTGCTAGAGCATTGGGATGGTCATTCGGACGAGGGCGGTTGCCGTGGCCCTCACCCTTACGGTTATTGAGGTAATCCTCAACCCCCATGTGCGTCCTAGCGCATGCCATGAGCTCAGCCATGTCCCTTGGGGCTCTCCCCACAATCGATTTTAGAAAATCGCTGGGTTCGGCGCCTTCTGTAATGGCGACGATGGCGTCCCGATCATCGAAGTCCTCGACTTTATGGGACTCTTCGGTGAATCGGGCCAAATACTGACGCAAGCTTTCGCCTGGTTTTTGCCTGATTGTCCAGAGGTGCGTTTTTGACTTCTTTTGCGCCACCAATGTGGCGAATCGAGCAAGAAAAGACTCCCTAAGGGCACGGAACGTGCCGATGCTCCCGGGCTTCAGGTTCCGGAACCATTCAAACCCTGTTCCAACCAGTGTCAGGCTGAACGCCTGACAGAGTGTTGCATCCGACAGCCCCTGCATTGTCATCCAGGTCTCATAGTGCTGGATGTGGAAGTTAGGGTCGGAACGCCCGTCATAGGGAGGCACGGTGAGGAGTTTGAACCCTCCCCCGGGAGGTTGCGCAAGAATTACTGCCGTGAAAGGCGAGTAAGACCCCTCCAAACCGTTATATGGCCTAGAGCCTCCGGAACCTGCCTCTCGTAACTCGATGATCTGATTTTGGAGTCCCTGAATCATTGTGATCATTTCGAGCCCGTTTGCGGTTCCTACGACTGGCCCCATTGGCGTGGGAACTTGCCGTTCATTGGACCCTTGGTCCAAGGCGTTCGGAGGAGGGTTTCCGAGGGTGGTAGCCCCGGCGGTCGCCCGTCGGGCATCCAGCTTCCTCCTCAAGTCCTCCTCTCGGGGATCTCGCCGCGAATTGAGGCGGGTCCTCAAGTCTACCTCAGCAGAGTGCGAGGGCCTGAGGGTCGATGGGCGACCTTCGCAGCGGGTTCTGCGACTATCTACGCCGAGGTTCCTCCGTCGAGAGGACGCCCGGCGTGCTTGTCGAGAATTCCCGCTCCGCGAAGTTCCTCGCATCGCCCGCGGCCGGGGGTTACTCGAACCTTCCCGTCGCGAAGTCTCCCGTTGTTGCTCCGCAGGCGAGACTAATGGAGCATCGCTCGCATTTTCCGCTGGCGAGCGGGTGAATGTCTGACTCATGCTCGTCTCCGGGACAATGCCATCCGCGGCATAATTTTCGTCCCGGGTCGAACTGCCTCCCTCCTCGTATCCGAGGAGGTTCATGAGTAGGCCCTTATCCACCCCCGGTCGAGCCAACAACTCCGTCAAGCGACGGTTGATTTCGTCTCTCAGCCTTTCCTCGTTCTCACGAGGGGCGAGGGTGTCGTTTCCTAAACTCCTTATCCCAGGTTGTTGCCTGGTCCCTCGATGGGGGAGTTGACGAAACTCATACCGTGAGCTAGTAGCTCGAACGATGGGATTGCTCGATCGGGCGGCTGCGGAAGCTGCCGGAACGTCACTCATTTTGCGTGAGTGGATAAGAAAATAGACGTAATAGAGAGATGTGGATTGGATGGATTGGATGAGTTTCGAGATTGAAAAACGCCCACCCCCTCCTTCTAGCGCCAAAATGTTGTCGCTGAAATTTGGACAACGTTCAGAGACCTAAGCGGTCAGATCCCCGCTCGGGGCGAGTGACCCTCGCTCCGGCCTTAGCGTGTCAGATCCGGTGTCCCGGATCGTCTCTTAGCTGTCGTGTGGTCTTCGAGTCCTTCTGTTATCTGAAAAGAGTAAACAGACGTGAACTAAGAAGGGAAAACAGAGGGGGGTCCTCTGTTTACCTCTCCGACGCTCAACATTAGTATAATGTGGGTGGAGTTTGTAGGATGACGAGGAAGGATCGACAAGATCGGGCGGAAACGGAGACTTAGGAGTCAACGTCGCTTCGACGCTTGGACCAAGGATCTTAGGGAACAATTCCTATGGGAAGTTGTTCCCGACTCAGCTTCCCGAGGAGGGTATGGCCGAGATAGAGAGAGAGTAAGAGAGAGAGAGTATAGTTTTCACTGGGGAAAACTGGTGTACCTTTGTTGTGAGGGTCGTGGGGCTATTTATAGGATGAGGAGAGCTCTAGGGCCGGCCAAGAGACCCCTTGGGCGCGTGGAAGGCAAGTGGACGTCCAGGCCTATTCAGAGGACGTCCAGGCCACCTTGCAGGACGTCCAGGCCATCTTGCAGGACGTCCAGGCCCTCGGAGGACGTCCAGGCCACCTTGCAGGACGTCCAGGTCCTCGGTGGACGTCCAGGCCTCCAGGTGGACGTCCAGGCCTCCAGGTGGACGTCCAGGGCACTCGCTGAGGACGTCCAGGCCTCTCCGAGGAGGTCCAGGCCTCTCGAGGACGTCCAGGCCTCTCGAGGACGTCCAGGCCTCTCCGAGGACGTTTAGGCCTCTCCGAGGACGTCCAGGCCTCTCCGAGGACGTCCAGGCCTCTCCCTGGACGTCCAGGCCTCTCCGTGGACGTCCAGGCCTCTCCGTGGACGTCCAGGCCTCTCCGAGGACGTCCAGGCCTCTCCGAGGACGTCCAGGCCTCTCGAGGACGTCCAGGCCTCTCGAGGACGTCCAGGCCTCTCCGAGGACGTCCAGGCCTCTCCGAGGACGCCCAGGCCTCTCCGAGGACGCCCAGGCCTCTCCGAGGACGCCCAGGCCTCTCCGTGGACGCCCAGGCCTCTCCGAGGACGTCCAGGCCTCTCCGAGGACGTCCAGAGGCTTCACTGGCCTCCCCGGGCGCTCGGCGGAGGCATGGGTCGCCCCGAGGGGGAGTTCGGTTGAGGTCATCGACCGTCATGTATCCCCCGAGATGTTAGTCTTGGGCCGCCGCTATAAAATTGCGTGCATGTCCGACGTCTGCTAGACGCTCATTCACATTTTCGGAAAATATCGACAACAATTCTTTCATGAATAAATAATTGACCTTTATAGATTTTCATTCTCCTATAAATAGAGCCTCACATAGAGATGTGAAGTTTAAGTTTTTTCCTTGCTCTTGGCCGTCCAAATTTTCTCCCTCTCTCTCTAGAAATTCCTTTTTATTTTGGCACCTAGATCCTTACTTGATCTAGAGAACTAGCTTATGATCCAAGAATTGTCTTGATTCATATTGTTTAATTGTGCCCACACACAAATCCTCCTAAACCTCTATAGACTCTTGTAATAGAAACCTTAGTTTTCTCAAGTTCAAGATTAGACGTGAAGGAATCGAGCCGAGGAAGAACATCCACATTTCCCAAGACGCTTCAATTTTGAAGATACAAGAAAGGTTAGTATTCAAGTAGTTTAAATAATTTTTTTAATTATAACATGTATATGCACTTTATTTAGGTTAGTAAAAATTGTTTTACTAGTAAAAGATATTTTTATATTCCGTCATTAATGTGTTAATGATAAATTTTTCTTAACCCTAGACCTATTCCAACAATTTAATAAAATGAAATTGACTCAAATGGAGTGGAAATGGAGTCAACGTCGTAATCTGTAAAACTCGTAGGACACATTCATGTTTGTCGACCTCCTGGATATTGCGCATATTCAAAATCAAACAAATCGTCCGACCTAGTAGACATGCAATTAGATAAGAATAAATGTTAGCTAATAACGCATGTAACATATTAGTACCCGTCCCGATCACGCGCTTCGTGATCTTCATCTTGAGTAGCTTGATAACCCGATTCCGTAGTCCATGAACCGTAACCCATACCTCTGTTTGTGCCACTCCCAACACCTAAACTTGTGTCGCCGCCATCACATCCGCCTTGCGTTCCGCCACCATCACCACAATCCCCATCATCGTCACTGGATGATTATGGAGAGACAACCAGGTTTACATCAATGGCTTTTGATTGGGCATGTGAGGCTACTTGCGGTTTACATCAACGCCTCTCAATATCGTTAATCACATCACTCAATAGTTTGTACATGTATTCCCAATTTCTTATGTTGTTTGACGCGTCAACGGACTTCAAGAGCACGGTTTTTCCAGCTGAGTATACCAAAACATCAATGACGCTCAACCGTGTCGGACCCGTCCACCTGTCAAACATAATTGTGCACCCGTACTTTTCTCAATCCTTACATTGACTATCAACGTATGCTTGTGCCTCCATAACCTCTTTTTTAAGGCACGTGTTGTGAATCTCGTACTGGGTAGTGAGTGGAACGTTAGGGCCTGTCAATATGATAACATATTATGTTAAAAACATAAAATACAAAGTGTATAAAATACGTTTAAAATATATTCTTCACATATCAATTTATGCAGCTTCATGCATCATGTTTTGAAAATGATGCGACTTCTCTTACACTTTCGTGTATGAAAAACCTACTAACGATTTTACCTAATCGCTTCTTGAGAGACATAATTGCCTTGGTAGGGACTGTCGGTGGCCGTGTTGAATCAGATTGATAAAATGCGGGCGAGATTGGTGGAATTGACCCCATGTCTCGTTGAGATCTAAAACCTCCTACAGGCCCTGATCTGAACGTTGCAGCATCGGCCTTTAGGCTACTTCTCTTCATTGCCTCGCATAAGTCTTCGTCTTCTCGTTGATCAGGATGGGGTCCGAGATTGCACGCAACTCGTGGACGGGTCGTTTTTCTTCGGATCGTTTCCACTAAGATGCAATTTCATAAGAGTAATACCTCCATCTCTTGTCGTTAACCCACAGAGTGTTTTTGATAGTGTTTTTTAGTTTTAATGTAATTTCAGTAATAAGAGAGCGTGAAGTGAAAGTGGAGCAAAAACGAGCAATTTTGGAGCAAAAACAAGCAAATTTAGACCTAAATAGCAAAGCCAACAGAAAGTCAATGGAATCAAGCGAAGAAAATCCACACGTCGCGTAAGCAAAAAATCTATACCGATAGCTACTCAAAGATCCACGCGTCGCGTGGTGTCTTCTGCGCGTCGCGCAAGTTAGAATTCCACCATCCATGCGTCGCGTGGATTACCTAACGCGTCGCGTGGCCTTCGCGACCAACATTTTTAAGTGACCTTTTTCAGCCGTTTGATGGCATCCAACGATCGAAATCCGAACTCTTCCATTGTAACCTAAGAGAGGTTCATTTCAAAAAGAAGGGAGGTTGGAGGCCAAAATTCTAGAGAGAGAAGCTTTGGAGGGTTTTGAGAATTTCTTTGTGGAAGAAGAAGAAGAAGAAGGTCAACCTCATTATTCATCCTCTCCCACACTAGCTCTTTCTTACATCTATCTCCCTTTACAGTTTATTGTTTTATTTTGATTGCATTGATTAGTGTTCTTTAAGCTTAATTAGTGTATTGACATTTTGTGGATTATTGAATAATTTGAGCACCCGAATTTGATAGATTTATTAGTATATTTGAACCTTTATTGAACTTGTTTTGATTTACTTATCTTGCATTGTGGTAACTTAGATTTAATTATCTTGCATTGTGGTAACTTAGATTAATTATCAATGTCTAGCTTGTTCTTCGTTTTCTTGTTATTGCTTATTTCTATTTTGTTGTATTTGTTTAAGATTATGTTAGGGTAAGTTATTTAGGGGATGTGATATAGCTAGGGAGTTGATTTCGGTTGGCCGAGCGTTAGGTAATGTTTTGATTCATGGTTGGATTAGTTTAAAGATTTAATGGGATTGGTTATGTGTGAGTCCTAAGTAGATTAGCCACCTAATTAGGAAAATTTAGGCGAGTTTTGAGACCGAGAGGAGATAAACGAGCGTGCTCCACCGTACCTGTCATTCGCCTTCCTAAAATTAGATATAGGATAAGAGGTAAATGTGATTGTTTGAAATTCCGGGTTTAATGCGAGTGTTTGTTTTAATAAGACCCAAGCCGAGAGGTGAAAATTCGTCAAATATTTAGATTCCTAAAACTCGAGAGAGATTAGTGAACAATTTAAAAGGAGTGAGATCATGATTATTTATTATTAACCCGTAGTTAGAGCCGTTACCGAAGTTGACCGAATTGACGAACTAGTGAAGTCACGTCCCTTATTTGTTTATCTTGAGTTAATCGTTTTTAATCATTTTTCTATTGTTCGTTGCATTAGTTGAAAACAAAAATCTTCCAAAAACAATCCCCCATTTGTACATTTTATATAACTCAAAAAATTAAACTAGTAAAATTAATCGAATTTGCCTTAGTCATCATGGGAACGAAATCTATGCTAATTTCACCTCATTACTTGACGACACGTACGCTTGCGTAGTGCGAAATTTAACAAACGAAGAGAAATTTCCCATCAAGTTTTTGGAGCCGCTGCCGGGGACTTCGGTTCTAATTTTTATTAAATTATCTAGTTTAATTTTTTTGAGAACGTGCTCTTCATGTTCCGGAACAAGTTGAAGAGAAGAGGACTATACTCGATTATGGTCAACCTATATTTGACGAGCACTAATCGGCAATACGAATTCCGGAGATGGAAGGGAACCCGAACTTCGAGATTAAAACGTCGATCATCCACATGGTGCAAAAAAATCAATTCACCGGTTCTCCTTCCGAAGATCTGCAAGACCATATTAATAGTTTCTTGCGGATTTGCAACACATTCAATATTCCTCGTTTGTCGAAGGAAGCTGTGTGTCTCCGATTCTTCCCATTCTCCATCCGAGACCGTGCACATGGATGGTTGTCCTCACTTGCTCCGGGTTCGATCACTACGTGGGAAGACTTGTGCTCTAAGTTCAAATCCCGATTCTTCACCTTTGAGAAGATGACTCGGAGGCGGAATGAGATTCACAACTTTAGCCCATATGACAAAGAATCCCTCTACGAGGCGTGGGCTCACTTCAAAGATATGTTAAGAAAATGTACGGGTCATGGTTTGGCGGAGTGGGTGCAACTACAAACCTTCTATAGTGGTCTCATGCCTTGGACTCAAGATCGAGTCAACACCGCAGCGGGTGGTTCGCTTCTCGGCAACACCACCATAGATGCATTCGCATTGCTCGACAAGATGGCTTTAGTCAACGATCAATGCCCGATTGAGAAGAGGATAGCCAAGAGGGATCCGTTAACCCCGGAGATGGAGCTTCTCAAGTCTTTGACACTTGAGGTAGCTAATCTTGCGAAGAGCGTCCATGGGAAAGAAGCGGCAAAGGTGGTGGAAACCTCATTCCACCACAAATGTGGACTACGTTCGAGTCCTCACCCGACGGATGAGTGTGCGGAAATCAAAGAGTCAAAGTTTGTGGGAAACTACAATCGCCCCACGTACCAAAATTTGGGGAATTATTATGCGGGGGAAGGAATAATCATCCGAACCTCTCGTGGAAAAATCTCTCAAACCACGTGGCGATGCAACCGGCTCCTCCTCCACAATAATCGTTCTACCAACCTCCGCATCAACAACAACCACATCATCAATAACAAGGGAGTTCGCACTACCAAAACGCTCCTCCCCCTCAAGAAAAACGACCGAACCTCGAAGAATTAGTAGCTCTAATGGGTGCCCACAACGAGAGATTCATGGCAACCACTCAAACTACGCTCGAGAGTTAAGCCGCCCTACTCCAAAGTCAAGCAGCGATCTTACAAAGAAATTCGGCACAATTGAGGAGCCTTGAAACTCAAGTGGGTCAACTTGCAAAGTCCTTGAGTGCAAGACCACAAGGTTCTCTCCCAAGCAACACCGATATCAACCCTAGAGCTCAATGTAATGCCATTACATTGTGGAGTACTAATGTGATTGACGATTCGACCGAGAGTCTCGATAAGAAGAAGGGAAAAGAACTAATGAACGGGTTGTCACCAACGAATCCACCTCCACCAACGATGCTCCCTACTGCACCACCAACCACTAAATCTCTCATTCAAGTCTCTTTTCCTCAATGTTTCAAGAAAGGAAAGTTAGATATGCAATATGATTGCGACACCATCTCTCTCGCCGAGGAGTGTAGCGTGATCATTCAAGGAAGGCTACCAAAGAAATTGAAGGATCCAGGAAGTTTCAGTGTCCCTTGTGACATTGGAGGGTCACACTTTGGGAGAGCATTATTTGATTTGGGGGCTAGCATCAACTTGATGTCGTATTCCATTTTTAATGGACTCGGAATTGGAGATGTCAAGCCAACAAGAGTAACAAATCAAATGGCGGAAGGTTCGATCAAGCATTCTCGTGGAGTGATGGAAGATGTACTTGTAAAGGTGGATAAGTTCATCCTTCCCGTGGACTTTATTGTGCTAGATATGGAGGAGAATCGGAACGTGCCGATAATTTTGGGAAGACCTTTCTTGGCCACCGCCGGAGCCATCATCGATGTTCATAAAGGAGAGTTAAAATTGAGAGTCAATGGCGAGGAGGCTCTCTTCAATGTTTTTTACTCCATGGAATACTCGAACACTAGTGATGATGTGTTACGAATCGACACCATTGCCGACAAATTCGCTCATCGTCACACATATCCACTCAAGGTAAGTTCACTCAACTTACATGAACTTGCTAATAAGTAGTTGAAATGTGAAGATTTAAGTGAAATCAAATACATAGATGAGATCGAGCAAAAACGAAAAATCATATCACGAATTTGAAAGAAAGTCAATCGAGAATACTCTCGTTTATGGAAAAGTCGCCGGTACTCGAACTTAAAGAAGCTTCATTGCGTCCACCCGACAAGCACATCGTGCAAAAAGACTCACGGAGGAACAAAGAGTTCTTTTGTTTTAACTCTCGATTGAAACTCTTTCCCAAGAAGTTAAAGTCTCGGTGGCCGGTCTCGTCGAAATCACCCAAATATTTTTGTACGGCTCGGTGAAGTTGAAAGCCGCTAATGGATATTTGTTCAAAGGGAACGGATAGCTCGTGAAGCCCTACTATGGGGGAGTATTTGAAAGTGAGCGGGTAGTCACTTTCCTCGCTCCCGAGCAATTAACATCAACATGGTACCCCGTAAACGCTAACGACATAAACAAATGCAACTTCTTTCGTTGTTGTTATTTGTTTTGATTTTAATTTAGTTTGAGTGTTTTGTTCTATTTTGTCATGTTTTCTTTTAGTAATAAACATTGCCAAAAAAAAGAGATACAATACGCGACGCGTGAAGGCTTACGCGATGCGTCGCAAAGGCAAATTTTTAACCCGAGAGTTCTCAGGGTTTTGACGCGTCGCGCGACAAGTACGACGCGTCGCTCTTTGAATAACAGCAACCATGCGACACGCGGTCCAGTAGACGCGTCGCGTGGGTTTTGAACTTAAAAAAAATGCTTGTTCAGACCTGATTTCTTCCTCATTCAAACTCTCTCCCTCTCAAACACTACAAACAATTCTCTCTTCGGCTCCATAGCCAAATTTAACCCTAAAACACTCACTTTTTTACCAAATTGAACAAAATCGAAGACAAATCTTAGTTTCTAACATTGTTCTACACGAATTCATCATCAATAGTTCCTACATTTTCGAGTCTTTGCGTTACTTTCACTCGAAATTCATCATTAAGGTATTTTTACTCTCAATTTTGATTTTAAGCGTTTTGATGATTGGAATTCTATTGTTAGTATTAGGATTGGTTGTTATTGAGTAATAGGTCGTTTTTGGGTGAGTTTCGGTTCCGAAATAGTGTTGGTTTTCACAAAAATAAGTCGCCCGAAAAGGTGTATGATAAAATGTCACAATGAAATTTTGTTTGATTTGTGTGAAGTTTATTGCATTTGAACTACAAAACGCTGTTACTCTTTGGATTGCATGTTTCACATTGATCTTACAAGGCATGCAACTCGATCCGAATTTTGTCGATATTTTGTTCGGTTGCGTGTCTGTGGTGTCCTTTTTCTAACCGGGTGATTTGTGATTTTAGCATGTCTATGAGAGCTTCATCATCTCGAACAAAGCGATCTCTTGTCGAGAACGAGGCCGAGCCTACATCAGGATCGTTCGATGAGCCTCAAGGTCTTTTGCCTGGGGCGGAAGAGGCGTTCGAAAACATCAAGACGCGTGGATTTGTCAAGGAGCGCGTGTTCAACCCGTTGAGTGATTACGACGAGTGTGGCCACATGTCAAGCAAACTCACTCGGCTGGGGTAGACGAAGTTGGCATATCTCGACATGCCAATCGTGATGACCCTCATCCGAGAGGTCTACACTAACATGTCCCTCAACCCCAACAACCCGCGTGTTAAAGTCCGGGGAGTCTACGTGGACTTTTTGCGAGACGCTATCAACAAACATCTCGACCTCCCCAACATCGTGAACGATGAATTTTCAACGATGTCGCTTGACCCACCATACGAAGAAATCATCCGCAAGTATGCGAGACCATATGCTCGATGGATTTATGGAGAATCCGAGCAAGTCGAAGGTTGAGGCCTGACTCTTCTACGTCTCGACGCCGCGCATCTTAACCGATACTTTCGGGCGTGGGCGTGGTTTGTCTTGTCGAAGATCATCCCGAACAAGCGCCCGCATCAAATCACCGTCTCGAGGATGGTTCTCTTGCATTGCATGCTCAGCGGGCACTCGGTGGATTTGGACGAGCTCATATGCGAGCAATTTTGCGCGTATGCTACGAAGAAATCCCGAAACGCGTTAGGATACGGCGGGCTCATAACCGACATGTGCATAAAGGCGAAGGTGAAGATTTTGTCAACGGACTTCAAGAACACGTTTGTCTAGGTGAGTATACCATAACATTAATGATGATCAACCGTGTCTGACCCGTCCACCCGTCAGACATAATTGTGCACCCGTACTCTTCCCAAACCTTACATTGACTATCGACGTATACTTGAGGCTCTGTAACCTCTTTTTTTAAGGTATGTGCTGTGAATCTCGTACGGGGTAGTGAGTGGAACGTTAGGGCCTGTCAATATGAAAACATAATATGTTAAAAACTTAAAATACAAAGCGTATAAAGTACGTTTAAAAACTATTTTTCACATACCAATTTCTGCAGCTTCATGCATCATGTTTTGAAAATGATGCGACTTCGCTTTATGCGCTGGAACATTTTCGTGTCTGAAAAACCTGCTAACGATTTTACCTAATCGCTTCTTGAGAGACATGATTTCCGCGGCAGGGACTGTCAGTTGCCGTGCTGAATCAGATCGATAAAATGCGGGCGAGATTGGTGGAATCAACCCATGTCTCGTTGGGATCTAGAACCTCCTACAGGCCCTGATCTGCACGTTGCAGCATCGGCCTCTTGGCCACTTCTCTTTATTGCCTCGCACAAGTCTTTGTCTTCTCGTTGATCAGGTTAGGGTCAAAGATTCTTCCATCAAGCTTCTATTCTTTTCTTTTTTAATTTCAGCTTCAAGTAGCATCTGCCGCATTTCTTCCCGTACCTCCGGAGGACACTTATCACATTGTTTCACGTTTTTCTTCGGATCGTTTCCACTAAGATACAACTTCATACGAGTGATACCTCTACCTCTTGTCGTTAACCCACAATACTTGCATGTAAAATGATTGTTACTCCCCGGAACGACAACACAATGTTTTCGGACGCCTTCATCTCCCATCTGTACTCGTTAACAAACAAAATTCTCACCTCCGTAACTCAGACAATTATGACCAGATTCCACTATTCTTAAATTTCAATTCCAAACAGATTCTATCTCACACATACCTTTGAGTAAAAATGTTAATCAACTGTTTCTTCCTAAACTAAATAAAACAACAATTCCCGACATACAATTCAAATTATCAAATCCGTGACTCAAAAAATTATGGAAAAATTCCACTATTCTTAAATTTCACAAAGAGATTCTAATTAACACACATTTTTTAGTAAAAATCTTAATCAACCGTTTCTTCCTAAACTAACTAAAACAATAATTCCCAACATACAATTCAGATTATCAAATCACTGAGTCAAAACATTATGAAAAAATTTCACTCTTCTTAAATTCCAATTCCAAACATATTTTCACACATATTTTCTAGAAAAAAATCATAATCAACGACTTCAACAACAATCTTACTTAACGAATTTTTGAACTACAACTACAACTACCGAATTCACTACATATTTCACATTCTCGATCTCAATAAAATCTTAAACAATTACAGTCATCTACAAATTCAGTTTCAAACAAATTTCATTTCACACATATTTCGAATAAAAAAAATTAATGAACGACTTCAAAACAATATTATGATTGTAGTCCTCTACAAATGCGTTGAAGATGAAGGTCGAGATCAATATGCAAGATTCAATATTTCCTTGTTTCCTGCTCGAAAGAGAACAACTAAAGCCGCTATGGATAGCTTGTAAATGTGAAATTTTGGGAAAGATTTTCTATAAATGTGGAAACTTGGGGCACGATGAAGAACGTTGTTCACGACGGGGATTGTCAATGGTAAAGCCAAAGGATTACTTGGAGGTGATGATGTACGGAAAATGGATACACAAAGAATGTCAGGAGAGATTGGGAGTACGGTCGGGACACATCCACAAATAATCTAACAGTCTATATGCAACACTGCAAGGGATAGGTGGAAACAGGATGAGTAACATGTCAGAACACTCAACTGAACATAAAGTTTCTCCAACACTACACAGAGATGACAGAGTGGGAATGGAAATAGAAAATCAATTATTTCCGGAGCGGATTTTGTCAAGGAAACTTTCAGCAGAAGAGAGAGATAATGCGACTACAAGTCTAAAAAATAACCCTAGTGGAATGCTGACTCACAACGAGAATTAACAAGGATAGATGAGGTCGTGAATAAAGTCCATAAACAAAAGCCCAAATCATTTATTGAAGACCATGGTGCTGGGCTTGCTGCAAAAGCCACATGTTAAAATTTCAAACTTTCAACCCGGATACATTATTATAGAATTAAACGACGATCAACAAAAGATCCAGAGACAGCCCTAAACAGAAACGACAGACGATGGTGGAGTTCCAACCAATACATTCGAAGAGGACAAAGGACTGAAGCGTAAATTGATGGATTCTATATCAAAGCAAAATCAAATATCGAAGAAGAAAAATATAAATGACACTAAGATATAAAAGTTGGACGAAGGACACCAAGAACGTGAGTTAAAATACTTAACCTCCAAATTCATGTAGGCGTTTACTCCAAGGCGAGAAGATGGAAAAGGGGAGAAGCGAATATCACAAACAAAGATCAATGTCACGGGAACAAAGAGGACGGGAAAAGTCAAGAAGACTCTACAAATTCACAAGGAACAATATACAAATGACCGAGGACGCGGGTCTATCCATGCCACCAACGGACCAATGTTAGTCCTAGCATGGAAATGTCGTGGTCTCAATTGAGACTCAGCACACGACGCTCTCCGGAGGCTCGTGAGAAGGAAAAACCCGGAAATTTTATTTTTGTTTGAAATAAAGATGAGCTATGGACGGATGCAGGATTGGGGAAGAAAATTGGGTTACTGGGGATGTGAAGCAATATCAGCCGAAAAGATGGCACGAGGAATCTGCGTTTAGTGGAGAAAGGGGATAAAACTTGACATATGTATGGATAGTGGTAAAAGGGTACAAGAAACATCAAGACTGGGATCTTTGGTATTTATGGGCCTCCCGGTTACGTAGGAAAAAATACTTTTTGGGAACACATGGAGAGGACGGTGCAGAACACGTCGAGACCTTGGCTTCTGTTGGGGGACTTTGATGTTATATTGAACCAATCAGACAAACTGGGAGGAAACAGGGTTACGTGGTCGAATGGAAATCTATAAAGGAACTTTCTACAAGGCATGGATGGGGTGGAAGTAAAATATCCAAGGAATACATTTACTTGGACCAATTGGAGATCGGGGATGGATAAGATTCGAGTCAAGCTGGATAGAGTCGTAGTTTCACCAAATTGGTTGCTGCGATTTCCAAAGGTGGGTAGCAAAACACTATCTCCATTCGGATCAGATCATAGTCCAATATTGGTGTGTCTGTTTTCATAAGCAACAACGAGGTCCAAAACCTTATGTTTCTATGATGCATGGGCGGACAATGGAGACTGCAAAAAATTAATAAGCAATGCTGGGGGAGATTTCCTGCGAGGACGGCCAATACATCACTAATTAAAAACTGTAAAATGGTTGGACAAAAACTCAAAAGATGGCAAGGTCAATTATGGCAGCACTCCCAAGCACAGAGAAGACAATTGGAGACAGAATTGATTCAAATACAGACTATGAGAAATAATATCATGACATGAGATTGAGAGGAAGAGATAATAAGGGAATTACAACAAATAGATCAAACTCACAAGAAGGTATGGCGCCAATAGTCAAGACAGGAATGGCTTATGGCAGGAGATGGAAATACTAATTTTTTTCCATTTGTCAACGGTGGTGAGGCGGAAAATGAATTTCATTGGAAGCATCAGTAAGGAGGATGGTGTATGACTCACTGCTCGAGATAGAATCGAAAAATACATAAATGAGAAATTTATGAGCCTATTCTCGAGCTCACAATCCAATGCACCAGAGGACTTAGAAGGGATGATCCCCCCAGAAATATCGACTACGAGAATGATAACCTGATTCGAATCCCAACATGTGAAGAAATCAAAAGTGTTGTGTGGAACATGTCGGGATTCAAAGCACCAGGGCCAGACGGTCTTCAATGGATTTTCTATGTTAAATTTTGGGATGTGGTAGGTCAATCCCTATGCAACTTCGTACAAGAATTTTTCTTGGGAAATGGATTAGATCCAGAGATATGATTTGCACATGTGGTACTGATTCCAAACGTATAAGTAGTGGAGGAATTCGACAATTTTTGTCCAATATTATTGTGTAACTTCAGCTCCAAGGTTATTAAAAAAATATTGGCAAAAAGAATTAACAAGATACTCCCAAGAATCATATCCCCATTCCAGTCTGCTTTCATTCCGGGAAGATGGATTGCAGAAAATTCGATCCTGGTTAAGGAGATTATGGATAAGATGGGCAAGACTAAAGGCAAACGAGGATGGGTAGGAATCAAACTCGATATGAGTAAGGCTTTTGATCGGATAAATTGGTGTTTCCTCTTCAAAGTAATGAAAATTTTTGGGTTCTTTGAGAAACTAATAATACTAGTACGCGATTGTGTGTGTGCTGCAAAATCCTCGATTTTGTTGACTGGGAGTCCATTATGTAAAATGAAGCTTGAACAGGGATAACGTCAAGGAGACCCTTTGTCACCCACGCTCCTTGTTTTGGCCGCCGAACTTCTCAAATGCATCTTAGAGCGCATGGGAGAGGGAAGAAGAGTTCCAAGGAATAAAGATTGGACGTTCGTCAAGATCCATCTCTCATCTCATGTTCGCAGACGACTTGATATTATTTTCTCGAGCTACCCCAACAGATATATCAGCAATATGGGAAAGTATACAGAAATACAGCGCCTGGTCCGGGAAAATGATCAACATGATAAAATCGGGTCTGCTCTTCTCAAAGAATTGTACATCAGAAGCTAAGCTGGAAATATGTCGACAGCTTGGTCTAGCTGAGTGTGGGACGGATATCTTCCATCTCGGAAATCCATTAATGGTTCATCAAGCAACATGTGCAAGATAGGCTAGAAGGATGGATGGCACGATCAATGTCGAAGGCAGGACGATCTACTCTCATTAAATCAGTGATTCAGACTATCCCAAACTATGTAATGGCCACAACAAAACTGCCAAGAGGATTGTGCAAAAAACTGGATAAGATGACGCAAAAATTTTGGTGGAAAGGGGTATCAGATGGAGAACAATTCTTGGCAACCGTTGCGTGGCAACACCTGTGCAAACCAAAGAAATTTGGAGGATTGGGATTTCAAAGTTTTAAGCTAATTAACGAAGCACTTCTCGTAAAACTAGGATGGATGATGGTTTCCAAGTTTGACGCACTTTGGGTAAGAATGTTTACGGAATATTATTGCATGACACATAAATTTTTGGAACTACAGCCGAAGCCAGCCACTCGAAGATTTGGAAGGACATTTGGTCAACATAACAACAGGTTAAAAGAAAATCATGCTATATAGTGGGCGACGAAAAAGAGATAAATATCCAAACGGATGAATGGTTGATTCTTCTACCGACAACGATGACAGAGCAAAATCACTCGGAACACGAGAGTACGGTAGATCTCCTAATGCACTCGGGGGAAAGGAGATGGAACACCACAGCTATACGAAAAATTTGTGGCGAGGACTGGCTTAATCCAATTTTGCAGACGAAAATCAAAAGAACTGGCAATGACGAATTGATTTGGAAACTTAATAATACAGGTCAGTTTTCTTTACGATCGTACGTCCAACACAGGGTGACTGGAGAGGACTCTGAACATCCCATATGGTCATGACTTTGGAGGCTAAAAATTCATGAAAGAGGGCATCTATTTTTGTGGAGAATAGAAACAGAGTGTTTCAATACATCCTCCGTCCTGTTTCGACATCAGCTAGGAAACAATGACAAATTTGCGATCTGTGGGATCGAGCAAGAGACGGTAGCTCACATATTCTTCAAATGTGATTGGGCAATACAACTACGGTTAACGACTGGAGAAGGACGCACATGGAATCTGCAACCCGATGCCACTAGAATACAAATGATGGAAATGTTGATTGATTTGAATTCTTCATGCAACTCACAGGGTTGGAACACAGACGAATTCATCCTTCGAAACTGGTTGATCACATAAGAAATATGGCGTACTAGAAATCAGTTAATTTTCAACGGTGAGGTTCCGAACATCCAGGTGTCTTCCGTGAAGACCCAGAGGGTCGTCCAAGACCATCTTAGCTTGGGGGCAAATCCATCTCTCCTGACAACTAAGCCCAAGATCCCAGAACAATGGAGGCCCCCTACTCTAGACTGGGTAAAGATAAACATAAATGGCGCCTTTACTTCTCAGGTATCATCTGTCGGGGTTATTGCGAGAGACCATGACGAGCAACCACAATGGATGTTGAGAAGCAAGATAGAAGCGCGATCGATAGAAGAGACGAAAATGAAGGCCATCTTAATGGGAATATATCTGAGAAAATTTATGGGCAATAAAAAGATATACATTGAGAGCGATAATATTGGCATAATAACCAGTTTGGAGAAAAAATCACGGTCTCCGGTGTGGAAGTAAATTCCTTTGTTTCAGGAGATCTGCAAAAAGGCAAGCAACAACAGTTTTTTGGAAGTTCACTTCCTCTGGGTTCCCCGGCAGTTGCACACGAGCTTGCTCAATGAGCAAAGATAACTAATTAGTTTGGATTTTGTAAATTCTGCGACTCTCCGACTCTTGTTCGGAGAAAGTGTATTTCAGATATTAATGATGTTCTCCCCAGCTCCTCCCCTTCACTGTGTCTTACTCACCGGGAATGACTGGAAGGGAGGAGTTTGGTGTTTAAAAAAAAACAGTACAATATGTTTTAACAATTCAATTGCTTAATACTATTGTATTAGATTTTCGAGTTAGCTTCTCCATTTTATAAATATACTTAAAGGGTTTCGTTTAGACGAATATCTGCATCCGGTTAAGGATATTCTTACATTAGTGGTATGATTGTCAAGAAACATAAATAAATAAAAAGACTTGAGACACCAGTCACAAATGAGAACGATATGCGCACACTAGAATTCTAGATCCATCAGCTCGATTCATATGATAGTAGCACGTCGATCCAACGTCAAAGTTTCAAACTTTACAATACATAAACTATATACGTTGACTTTAGGATTAGTTCTTAAATTCATTAATTACAAAAGTATAATCAAGTTCATTGTTTTATTGGGTAGCAAACGTTTTGAGTAATACAACATTCATGCACTAAAACAAGTTTGACAGATAGTATACTGTTTTAAATTTAATCCTTTGTGAAATTATGATTAATTGCCTCATTTGCTGTCATAGAGTGATAATAGATCTGTCATTTTTCTTCCAAAAGGAAAATTTATCCGTAATCATGGTCAATTCACTTGTTTTCATTTAACGATATTGGTTTTCGAAAAGATTTGGCTAATAAAGTTCAAGTGAGAAGTCCATTCAGGAATATAGACCAGGTACTAGGTCTACTTTGTGAAATTTCATAACAAAAATCCACTCAACCGAAGAAAATATTCAAGACACTAATTTAACCAAATACCACAAAGCTCTCTGCAATACTACGAAACCTACACACCATAATGTCTACATACTCCACTACAGAGTAGAAACAATATCTTAAAAATCAACAAAACTTGATACTAAGATCACTAAATCAAAATGCTCAGTTGTGATCATTCCTTGAAGTCATCCTTGTCATCGACCGGGATCGGTCTGTTCCTCCAAAACACAGCGAGACCGCTCCCACCGAGCTGTGGGGCAAGGAAAGCAACGAGAGGGAATCAGATGTGAAAACAAGAAGAGTACAACTATAAGAGCTATTAAAAGTCATACCGCCATACAAACGACACTGACAGCCGATGGAACAGCCACAAGTGGATTAGTGAAATGCTTTTGGGCAAGTAGAAATCCCAGCGCCGAGCTCTGCCAAATGAATCGAGTCAATGAAACTTCTAAGTTTTCCAAACTCCACCGAATCATTAAAGATACACAAACTTCATAAAGAAATAAAAGGGCAATAGATTCAATTACTCCAACATTTTACAGCGAGGTTTCCGTACCAAGATATGTAAACTTATTATCGAGTACTGATTGCAAACGGAAAATGAAGACTCCGGTTATCTGAGTTAACGGGTAACTGAAAATCTGGTTTTAAAATTAGATTTTTATTTATAAAAACTCGGTTTAAGTGTTTACCTGCATCCCACACTCGATTGATATTGTACGAGAAGTGGATTCACCAAACGAGAGTTTGGAAATCCAATAACCGATAGCAAATGCAGCAGCATGAAGTGCAGCCACTGGCAATATCAGCTGAGCTCCTTGGGTTTTCAAAACATCTGCAACTTGCCCAATCTAAGGGATTCATTGCCATTACGGTACTTTGGTTAGTTGTTCCGTAACAAAAAATGAAAATGATTGTGATGAAAATCATTGATGTGATCTACAACAGTACAGACTTACCGGACTTGCGCACAGTAGAGTAGTAAGGATAACTCCGATTAAAGGCGTCACCGAGATGATTTTCGAAGTGAATTTTGGGAAGAACTCATTTGCCAACACTGTCAGAGAAAACCAAGGATTAGATTCTAATCGGCGTGAATCTAGGGAATCAACACACATAATTCTAGTTTCTCTTCTCCGTGGAAGTACAAAGAAAGAGCTAAAAATGTTACCTCCGACGATTGTTGGTACCAGAACAACCTGGAAAGTGCTGATCGCGAGGCCCTGAATAGCTCGAGAGAAGAGTGTTACACATACATCTTGAACACTTCTAAGTAATTCAAGTATAATGGAAAATACACAAAATCATGTAGCCATGCTATTGGGATAAATCACACAACAATTGTGAGACGTATGTTAACAACTTACAGCGGCATCAACAGGAACAAGCTGACCAGCAAGAAGCTTGGTGAGGAGAGGAGTCATAATAATAGCTCCTATGGTCGAACACCTACAGCGTTTTCACCATATATGAAAAAAACAAGTCCAGCACTGCTTTTTTAAAGAGAGATAGAGAAAAGGGTTTTAGCTAAATTACGTTGTCATGAGAACAGAAAGGGCCACATTTCCCTTTGAAATATATGTTGCAACATTCGATGCCTGACCTCCGGGGCAACACGACACCAATATAAGACCCGTCGCAAGTGGCGCAGAAAGCTTCATCGTCTGATATCATTCGTAAAAATTGATTGTTAAATAATAACTGAGGAATCAAAAAGTTCTTGGGAAATTTAAAGAGCATAAACAGACAACAGATCGATCACGGTACGGAAAACTGGATACCGCGACGAAGCTTACTCTAAAAGAATCAAAGAAAAGGAATTACCATAGCAATGGCGAAGCCTAACATGGGTTTGATCAAGTATTGAGCGAGAAATCCTACACCAACCTGGAACACAAATTTCAACAATCGTGTGCTACTTTCACTTTCATAATGTAGAGGACACAGACTGAGAGTCCACTTACCGTCCACGGATTACGCAAACACCGTCTAAAATCCTCAAAAGTCAAAGTCAAACCCATTGACAGCATGAGAAATCCGAGACCAACGGTGAACAGGTCTGTCTGCAACCACGTTACCTGCAAGAACCAGAAAGTTGGAACCGGACTATTAAAAACAAATCCGCATCGACAGTTCCTCTAATATGGATATGATCATAGGCAAGAGTTTTTTTTACGGCAGAAGGCTTGTAGATGCCAATAATCGTGCCCAAAATGACCTGTCAAAGGTAAATACATTCATTTAGACGTAAGAATGAAGAAATAACCTTCCAAATCCAAAAAAATAAAAATGTAGTTGAAATTTGATCGTTTCGAAAGCACGTACCCAAAGAGGAAAAAGAGTGGTCAGCGTTTCAATTACTTTCTCGTACGTGCTCAGCTCGGTGTGAGAGCTTTTTGAAATGTCTCCGGATACATTCTCTGCGGCTTTGCAAATAACTTGGCATTCTCTACACATACAAGAAATATCAAGGAAGTTCGTTACCCAAATTGCTGATTCACTAACGTGTTCTCGAAAAACAAAACCAGACACCAGAAATAAAAAGCCCTAAAAAGAAATACAAACATTTCCATTAACATTTCCATTTTAGACTACACAATCATGTTCTTTTTATTCTTCTTTGCATAACTAGGCATAACCAAAACCAACATGTTTTGCAGTGATCACCTTACTCAAAGGTCAAAGTATACCTTGAAGATTTGGTGATTGAGGGAAGAGCAACAATCCGACTTCGAGCCTTGTTTTGAATTGCGAAACACCGTCCATTCTCGGCTCCATAAAATCGCACTTGTGGATCTTAACACGACCGATATTAACATAACGTTGAGACCAAAGACAAGCGGAACCAATCATAATGAAAAAAAAATGGAGAAAACAGAGCGTACCTAGATGTGATTGAAGCCTAGTCCTCGAAGATAAACCAGGACTGTACGAGTTACAAGACGTGCTTAGCTTGAAGTTTCTCGTGGCAGCTCCAGAAATGGAAGAAGCCATTGAAGACGCAACAAGTGAAGAGTAGAGAGTGGGCGAGTGTAAACAAAATACTGATCCTGAATGGCAACAAAAATTGGGATTTTTTTTCTAATCTATTGAATGAAGTGTATATAGTATATAGTATATACTATATGAGAACGATGAAAGAGATTTTTCTTCTTCCTCTTTGGTGTGTTGAGTTTTGGATATGAGGGAATGCCGTGGAGAAGCAAGCACCACACACACGTATTTCGTGGCCTCATCCGAAACAGTACAAATCTACATGATATGTATATTTATGCATATTATGTATATTATGCATATAATATGTGGGATATTATTAGTACATGAAGTTCAATATTTGAAATGTTGTTAATAGAGTTTATTAATAATAAGAAAGTGTTTGAAAGATGGCCTTGTCGTTTTTGGCGGAGTCACTGGCCATGCATTGCCACTTGACTTCCAACTTTTTGTGACTTGCAGCTTTCTAGCGTTTCGACAATGATCGTTTTCTCTCTCTCTCTCTCTCTCTCTCTCTCTCTCTCTCTCTCTCTCTCTCTCTCTCTCTCTCTCTCTCTCTCTCGCTCGCTCCCCAAAATGATTATTTTTAAACATATTGTCATCCATTTACTAAATAATATAATTTTCTCGAAGCCTTATTTTATTACGAGTCAACGGCAAAAATATTTAATATATTTGATTTGTGACGGTTGTTATTGCTCAATTAATCTTGCCAAATAAATACTCAATGTAGAGAATATGTCCTTGCTATTTTTAATAACATTAAAATAGGCTGAAAAACAAAGTATTTTATATTATTTTAAGTATCATAAGAAAATATACATCTCCCACTCCACAAACACCGATTGCTAACCATCTTTGACATACACCACGGAAGGTGATGGAAGAAATACCTTCCATGTCGTTTGCAAGCTCGACGGAAGGGTAAGAGTTTTATGGGCCCGAAAACGGAAGGGGTAGCCTTGTTAGGACTTGGAAGTTGTAGATGCAACTTTTTATCATATTTGTCATATTTCGTAAAATTTCGATCCTATTTAATGTTTTACTATAAATATACTCAATTTTATATCAATTTTTAGAACTCAAATCCCATCTATAGAACAAATTCTACACAAATTCTTTACAAAATAACGTCTGGCCAATTAGACACATAAATCATAATCGCAGCGAACTAATTGCAAGATCGGAGCTCTATCAAAATATTTTAAAATTTTCACTTGCAAGAATTATATACTAAGACTTCTACACCATAATTGTCCACACTATTTATAAGATTAGTATTTTTACAGAAGATCTCATCCATATTATCAAAGATGTTCGACGAGTCATCAACTCACCGACGTTCTCATAGAAGTTGTAGTCGCACTCTCGCACCATCATAAGAAAAAAAATGTTCAACAACCACATCATAAATTTATGGTCGATAAATTTTCACAACATTGGATAAATATATTGCAGATTCATAATTATAAATACACTTATTTTCAACCCTTCTAAATCTAAGACTTTTGTATCAGCCATCAAACTCAATTGAATAATAAATTTTCGTTAGTTCTACCTCCTATTATGAAGAAAATAAATCTTTTGATCGAAGGATAAAAAAATTGAGTCCGAGCCTCCTGCGGACTCATTTTTCGAACAAGAGCTCACCCAATCAACCCAATTTGCTTATATCGTCCCTTATGTTCCACAAAAATATTTTTTACATGAATCAACTCCTCCACATCAACCACAATATTTTTCATAACCATATCAAACTCGAATTTTCGCTAACTCATATCAAGGTCTAACTTTGTAAGAACAACTTCATAGATTTTAAGACTTGTCACCATATCCTCTAACTAATCGCGAGTCACCTCTTTTGCCACATCCACGCGATTCACCCCTTCCAACAGCTCCACCTCCTTCACATGAAGATTCACCAGCTCCTGAATCTGAAGAAAACCCCAAGGTAAACAACAACAAAACAAAAAACAAGATTCACGTTCCAAAATATGAAAATACTTCCGGAGGATCCATGCAACAAATGATAAAAGAAATGCGACATCAACACAAGGAACTTACTTGTTGTGTCACCACTACAAGATATGCATCACGATCAGATTGTCTTTAACTCATATGCCTAAGCATGATCCCTTAATATTTTTAGAAAATAACTATTTAATATATTATTACTACAGAATAAGCATTTTCACATATAGAATCTGCAAACGTAGATTCACGCATTATTTAGTTCCCTTGATGCAATTGATTTCTAAAAAATTATTACGTAAAAAAATTATGAAAAATTCATAAATAAATAAAAGAAACACTTAGAGCTTGTTATATGTATGTTAAGTTTAACGTAACCTGTACATCTAATATTTGGCTGGAGAACGCCAAAATGAATTATATGAGTGTTATTGTTCATAACATACGTGATTCATGAAATTTAAACAATTGTATAATAACTTTTAAGAGAATATCAGGTAGTCACGTTGTAAATGTTATCATATTCAAAATCCTTCTAGCTATTATAGAATAGTGAAAATTACATAACCATAGCATGCTCAAGAAAATTTGGGGCCTTGGAAAAAGAAAAATAAGGGCCTTTTATAATTAATTTAAATTTAATAGCAAAGAATTTCTTCAAATCGCTCCAGTATGCAAGCAGTTAAAAACATTTTTGAATTTATGACTGTTTAGTCAAGTACGACAATATACAAATTCAATGCACGGAATTACATTGTTTATGAAAGTTGTATGCATCGATGTGCACTATGTATGGAATTTGGATTATAATTTTTTTTTCGAAAGACCATTCTTGTTATGGGAAATCTGTGATCCATAAGAATAAACATGCATCTTCAAAACTTATAGGTAAATGCGTAAAAGATTATTTTAGGTTTCTTTAGCAAACAAGATTAAGCTGGCGGGTGTAGCTGAAATTATGAGAACTCATTTCAAAGTTAAAATTTCATATTATAGAGTGTGGAAGGGTCTAAAACCGCGTTCAAGGACCTTTGTGGTGATTTTGAGTTGTCATTTAATCATTTACCTATTATTTGTGATATGATTTTACAAAAAATCCGTGTAAGATTTACTAAACCAAATAAGTTGATTATTAAATAATTTACAATTGTTTTATAGTGATATACATTAATTTACATCCAGGTTCATGCACAAAAATGATGGTGTAAAAATATGGGACTTTTAAGTATTTCTTCCTTATATTTCGGTCTTTTGTGTTTGCGTTAAGTACCATCTTAGATTTTTTATTTCATTTTTGTTCATAATTTTTTAATATTAGTAATTTTGAGCACCGAAGCTAAGATATTTTTGGAGGCAGCGGTTTGTTTTGGACTCATTGGTTTCTCAGGCTTACCTCTCTTTTTAACGTTTTATTATTTGTTTTTATAGTTTTGCTGTTTGGACTGTTTGGTTTCTCAGTTAGTATATCAAATGCAATATGAAAATCACATTATTTTTTTAAATCGAATATGAAGCACTACATTAGTCATTATTTTAAACAACCCTGAAGTTAAGTCATTTATTTCATTTTTCATTCTCAAAAAATTACGTCAAATGGAATAGGAAGAATCACATTTTTCTTATAGTTGTTTAAATGCCATTCTAAGGAGGTTGGATTATGTAGTTTCTGGACAGATTTTGTTGAAGACTATTTATTTTTTGTTTTAGAGAAGATTGGATGGTGTTCTCTATATGAGATTTTGTTAGCGTTTCTCTTATTTTGGTTAATGTAAAACTTATCATATATCTTGATAATATATCTACATGTTTGCATACATTTTTTCATCATATATCGAAGTAATTTTTTTTCAAATGTATTATCTAAATCATAGTTAAATTTAAAAATCATTTAAGTCATTCGAATGTTCGGAACAACCACAATTCACATAAAACAACCAAAAATATAAATAGAACAATCAATAAATGTTCCATTTATTTCTTATTTTGTAGTAAATTTATTTCAAATGCGTTGTTTAATTCATAGTTTAAATTAAAAATCATTTTAATCAATCGAATGTTCGGAACAACCACAATTCACATAGAACAACCAAAAATATAAATAGAACAACAAATATTTTTTCCATTCATTTCTTATTCTGTAGTATATTTTATTTCAAAATGCGTTGTTTAAATCATAGTTTAAATAATAAAAAATCATTTTAATTATTCGAATTTTCAGAACAACCACAATTCATATAGAACAACCAAAAGTTGTTTCATGCATTTCTTATTAGATGTAGACTAATAGTAAGTTAAATGAGATTGACTTAAATTTATACAAAGACAATCATATTTAAAATTTACATTAAATTTATTAGATCAAATCAAGAACAAATATATTTATGTAAAAAAATTATATTATCATTTATACCAAACATATTTATAAAAAATATCAAGATGTTTAAAATGAGATTGACTTAACTTTATACACAAGACGATAATATTCAAAAATATTATCTGTTATCAATCATAATTAAATTTATTAGATTAAATCAAGAATAAATATGTTTATGTCAAAAATATTTATGCAAAAAATTATGCTTATACGTCTTTTTGTATTCCAAAGAATTTAAGACAAGTTTGTTTTTCTTATTATTTTCGTACTTCTTTTAGATATTTATTCTTGTGATGCCTATTGATTGATAGAAAATGTAAAGAACATTTTTAAATTTATGTAATATTTTTATCTTTTATAATTTATATTATTTTAAATCATCCGTGCGTAGCGCGTTTATAAAATTAGTACTTTTAGATGTTTACAATTAACGTAGGCTGGTTTTTTTTATCACATTAGTGCATTTAAAATCCCTACTGTTTTGTTGCCATTAATAAGGTGTTGTAATGGCTAATGAGCTTTCTTACAAGCCCTAGCGCGATTTTTTTTGTGTGTGGCCTTCATGGAGCTATTTTTTCCGGAGCCTTTTTATATGAGAAATTTCGTAGATTCAAAAACATTAAAAATATCCAGATTATACTCATTTTGTTAAAATATCTAAAACTGGACTTTAGGCCCAAAATCGGACAAAAATACCCTTAACCTCATTTATAGAGTTTCTTAGAGATTTAAATCTCATTTTCAACTCAAATTTTTTCTAAATCCGTTGAAATCATTTAAGATTATCGAAATAATGAATATGTTACTTCATTAACTCTATTTAAATCACCTTTGTAGTCGTTTTTGGTGTTAAAATCATTTTTCGATCGGGAAAAAATAAGTTCGTCAAAAATCTGGAAATGTTTTCTTGAAAGCCATCGTACGGCATCGTATGACATCGTATGCAAATTTTCGTTTGAGAAAGTGAAATTCTAGGTCAACTAAGTGATCTAGACTAGAATAATTGGTGAGATATTGAGTTATGAAAATGTCATGAACTACCTTTGTAAAATTCTCATAGATATGGAATTTATATACAAGATTGCATAAATGCAATGTATATCGTATCATGCTTTGCTAATTGGATTGTGAATAAATGAACTGCGCGGTATCCAAAATAATATAATGACTTTATTTGGATGAAACTATATGACTTGTTAGCTCATCGTCAATACATTGTTTCTAACTTATTCACAAGTAACCAAAGAGTTGAGCAAATAACAAGTAGAATGGTAAAATGGTAATTTTATAATCTCATATAGTTGATGATATTCATGAAGGGTAATCATAGATAACATTGAATGGATCCACTCAAGGTAATTAAGATGAATTTGAGTAGAAAATAAATTCATTTGAACCGAGAGATTCTCAGTGTCAACTCTTTAGTGGAGTCAGTTGACATTAAGCTAATACTCGGAAAAAGTTTATGAACTTTTGAGTCCAAGTATTATAACTCAAGCTTTGTTCATTTGGATCCATAAGGTCACTATTACAAGTCATTATACTAGAAGCTAAGTCAAAATAAGTTCAAGTAATGAACTAGACGTTTTCTCAGAAAATGTCTAAAGGGTATTTTTGGCCACATGGACATAAAATGATGTGAATGTAAAAATATAATTTTGAATATTTCATAAGATGGAAATATAAATTAATTTCTAAAGCCGAGAAGTCGTTTGAGGCATTATGAAATTAATTCTATTAGTTGTGCAATATTAATTCTACAATGAGTATTTTAAGAATTGTCTTAAAAGAAACAAGGAAGCATCTAGATGTTCCTTTCCTAGTGTAGAGTTCGGCCAACATCACCCAAGAGGAAAGGATTCTTTGTCTTTAATTATAAAGATAATTACCCAAAAGGAAAAGAGGAAATGAATTTTCTTCATAATGAAACAAATGTGCTAAGTGAGGAAACAAATTTCCTCACTAATGCACAAGGGATGGCCGGCCATTTTAATAGAGAAAGGGGAGTGGAAATCAAATATTGTGTCATGATTACACAATAGGAAAGGGTAATTACCCATTCTTGCATTTCATTTTCCTATAAATGGAGCCTCACATAGAGATGTGAAAATAAGTTTTGGCCTCTCTCTCTCTCTCTCTCTCTCTCTCTCTCTCTCTCTCTCTCTCTCTCTAAAATACTACTTTTATTTTGGCACCTAAGTCCTCATAAGACTTAGGCCTAATTAGCTCTCTAGCTCATAGACTTGTTATTGAGCTATTGTGTTTAATTGTGTCCACACACAAATCCTTCAAACCTCTATAGACTCTTGTAATAGAAACCTTAGGTTTCTCGAGTTTAAGACTAGGCGTGAAGGAATCGAGCCAGACAAGAAGATCAATCTTTCTCAAGAGTCCTCTGAATCAAGTTACAAAAAAGGTTTGCATTCAAACACTTTAAATAATATTTTTAAATTTATACATGTTCATGCACTTTGCCTAGGTTAATAAAATTGTTTTACTTCTAAAGAAATTTTTATATTTCGCCATTAATGTGTTAATGATAATTTTTTTTACCCTAAACCTATTCCAACACTCTTTACTAGAGTCAGCACTAGGAGCTGGAGGACACGTAGTTGTGAGAACGTACTTGTACTTTTCAACCGTCAGCACGATGTCAAGGTTACATTTCCAATCAACGTAATTCTCACCCTCGAGTTTGTTCAAACTCAAAATCGTTTACAATGCGTTAAAAAACATTTTGGTGAAATATAGATAAAATAAATAAATTTAGTATGTGCTACAATTCGAATTATATGCATGAACAATCCTAATATGGTTTGGAAACCGATAAATAATTCATTGTATTATGAACAAAAATGATTAATTACTTTTCCTAGGGTAAACCACAATCAATCGCCTTTCATACTCGTGACACATCACTATTTAGTTCGAACCATCCAAGAAATCACAACTTCTAGTTCTTACCATAAACTTTGGTCACTTATTTTTAACGCATAGCCACTATGGGAGGATTACTTTAAACAATAAGTTAAGTGTACAACCGACATGTGGGTCTTTATCCAAGTTACTTTGATAACGGTTCTCCTAGGGGAGACCCCACTGCATCGTTCCTCTTTAAGGCTTAGTTCATTATCAATTTGATTAACAAAGTGATTTCGAAGTACTCCCGTTGAAGGGTGGGTCACGATGGGTGACTATTAGTTCATCACACACTATGTTAATTAAATTCATGTCGGGGACTTTGGGTTGCTTCAACGATAAACAACCCTCCCACTTAGTTTTTTGCAAAAATCATATTTTTGTTGCAATCAGTTTACGTTTTACCCCTATAAACATTAGACTATATTATGAACATTTCATTTTAATATGATGTTGGAATTCTATCCTCTAAGACATTCGTAAAATAAACTATTTAATCTTCAATGTATGGTCAACATAGGACTTCATGTGACGCGGCATCAGATGTCTCGGGTCAGCCCCCAGACGTTCCATAACGCGCGGCCAAACTCGAGGTTCATCCTCCCTTGTCTTCTCGCTTCCAGATTACAAATTAAATAATTAAAATTATCCTCGCAAATTGAGGCTCACAAATTTAAAATTTAAAATTTAAAAATTTTAAAAATAAAACCGGGATATCAATGAGGATCCATCCATAAAACACATCACACACATTCACAATGCAATAAACAATCATACAAAAAACGCCAACACAAAACTAGTCAAACAATTTCAAAATTAGTAAAAAATTATCCTAATTTAATAGCTCTGACACCATTTGTAGGAAATTAGGTAACGATTTAACCTATTAAACTATGTGACATATCTAACTATGGCGGAAACACATTATTAAACCTAACATGTTAAAATACATTTTAACCATGTTCAATTAACCTAGGCATTAAAAATTACTAACATGTCAATAAATTCTATTATAAACATGTTGTCAACAATTGAATAAACACACTAACAACCTATAAAAAATTTATAGCTTCAGATCCAATTTGTTGTAGGGAACTTACATATGAGATTGGACGCTATCTCGTGTGTTGCTAGCTTACGCCGAAATGTCATGCCAAATACTCGTTGGATTGGAGATCTGGTGCGCCTATGCCCTTCACCGAATGCACCCAGGAAAGCTGATCGAGTGTCTAAGGATTGGCTGAGAGGAGGCACGCAAGAGGCGCTTGAGGCAGTTCGTCGGATGCGCCTAAGGCTGGGCAGAGGGACTCGACTCGCTGGTCACGTGGGAGGCTTGTCGGATTGCCTGGTCGCTGGCCGGATCCGTGTGCCTGCTTGATGGACGGGTCTTTGCGCCTAGCTGGAGGGCCGGGTGTGTGCACCTGGCTGAAGGCTGGCAAGACATGTGTGGCAGGCAAGGAGTCCTTGGCTGATCGCTGACTGGACACGTGAGGTGAGCTAGGCACGCCTCGCTGGCTGGCTGGCCGGTTTGCGTCTCGTCGCGTCTAGCTCGTCTTGCTTGTGTTTTGACAGGCCCTATGACAATGAAATTTCATTCGAACACCATAACAAGAGTTAGAGATAATTCTCTCAGGGTTTTGGGAGATTAAGAGGGTGGGCTATTTGATTGAACAATGGAAGAAGGGGAATCACTTAAGAACCAAAATCAAGAAACAAGAAACAATTTCTTGATCTCTCTTTCTCTCTCTAACTCTCGGCCAAATGAACACCAGGGGGAGAGGGATTATGGATGAGTAAAATTATGATTACGGTTAGGGTTAGTGTTTCACAAAATCTCTTTTTATATCTGATAGAGTAGGCTTCAATTAGGTCAAAATCCAATTTTGACCCGTTCGTCAAACTTAAGCCCAAAGATTTTTTAATGAGTTTTAAAATAATTCTTCAGCCCTAATTCCTTTAATTATGGCCGAGCAAATCATCTTATTTATCTCTAAAATTTATTTCATTTATTTCTAAAATAATATTTAATTAATTTAGAACATCTCATTGATTTAATGATATGTCATTAATTCTTTTCATACTAAGCAAACAAGTACGAAACGAGAAAATATTTATTTTCATCTTTTATTTATTTGAATCATCAAATTATATTATTATCAATATAATAACATAATATGATTCATTAAATAAATGTAATAATAAATAACCAATTATTTATTTAATTACTTAGAAAATAATTTCCTAAGCGTAAATCACAATTTTCATTAAATGAGAAAATCACTCGTTCTAGTTCAGTAAATCTCGTCTGGGAGTCTATCACTGAGATCTTATGGACCCACATGAACGAAATTTTAGAATAAAGTCTGGACTCAAAAGTTCACAAAATTTTTCCGACTTTTAATTCTTAATATTAGTCGATTCCACTAAAGGATCAATATTGAAACTCTCTAAGTTCATATGCATTTATTTTCCGTTTGATGTGATCAAACAATTTCTCACACGATCCACGGAGTATTTTACGATATTACCCTTTGTGTGTATCATTAACTCAGAGGAATGTAAAATTACCGTTTTACCCCTGAGTTATTATTTCATCAACAAAAATATAAAGTGATATCTCTCTACATGTCACGTGTTTTATTGAAAGAATGTTTCATTCAATGAATACCATGCTCGGTTTATCCGCTCACACTCTCATAATAAAGGATGGTGTGATACTAATGCCTTAACATTGTTTCAACACAAATTTTGTATATGTGAATCACATAATTCATCGAAACTACATTATGACACCAACCTTCGGGTGAGATGAAACTTTTTTTAGTCATTGCCCATTGACAAATAACATATCATAAAGTGTTACAAGAATATATGTATTCACTTCAGGATTTAGGTAATTACCAAAATACTCCTTGTATGTGATTTTGAAGTTTCGAATGATTACCGGTTTTATCTCAAGCTTCAAAGTATCACTTGTCTTGTTCAATGTCTTCATTAAGACATCAAGAATAAATCACAGAGTCACAACTCTCTATATCACAAGATAATATATCATTGATTTATTTAAACAATGAATACTTAGATTCGGTTGCCATATCGATTTTTAACTGCAAACTCTTATTTAAACTAATCATAAGAGAGTATCTTGTTAAGTTTGTACTTAGCACCTCTTTTGTCGATAACAGTTTTAGAGCGTACCAAACATATATAAACACAAACTTAAATAAGAATGAATATTTAATTTTATTTAATGTTTCAGCAAAACGAAATACAAAATAATAATGTCTAATATCTCATTTGTGGGCACCAATCCCAATATCCAAAATAATTGGACCAGTCTCGATGATACTATAAATCTACCATATCAATAATCCAATCTCAGTTAATTGTTGCTTGCAAACCAGTTCAAGTTCTTTGTACATAATAATTGTGCCAATCGAATTTTAATTACTCGCGGATCTATATATGACATTCTCAACTTGTGTTTTTTTCGTTCATCGCCCTATAATTGTGAAACTCTGTATTATATTGAGCTTATAATAATAATAATTGTTGATGCATGAAAATAGGTACAACAATGTCTCGACGAAAATATTAAATATGAACAGTGACACTAAACTGATCTTTATATTGAGGTCGGATTTTTCTATATAAGACTAATCTTTAATACAAGAAGTGTGCTTTCATAAGATTCTATGTGTAAGTAAATGTATTTGTAAAAATATCACTCTTCATTGTTTCTCGTCCTCTCTTTATAGTGCGTGAGTCTCTGATTTTCTCAGGTTGATCAGACCCACGTCGTAATAACTGTTTTCATTCACTGTTAATTTTTTTTAATGAGTTTTTCTTTGTCTTACGTGGCTAACGTAATTTTAGTATGACTAATCTTTTGTTTATCGAGTATTTATCCGTTATTTACGATTGAATGGTTGGTATTCTGAATTTATCTTATGCCCACATTATTTTCTCTTCAGTTTATATTGAATACTCTTGTTATTCGGTCGAACTTATATTCGGTGGGATGGTGTGGAATTCCGACGACGACGACGACGACAATAATAATAATAATAATAGCAGCAGCAGTAGAGATTGAATTTTCCAAATATTAAAAAAAACTAAATAGGCAGTTAGTGGACCACTTGGATTTATGTATTCTTATGTAATCTTGACAATAGACCACCAAATAACATGATAAACTAAATCACTCACTTGGTTTGTAACTACTTTAAAGTTGACATTTCGGAGTCATAAACGTTGGAATACTTGTCATCTTGATCAAAGAACTTATATATCCATATAAGTTTCTTCTTATTCTCACTCTTTCCTGATTGTCTTATAGTTTGTGATATTTTATTTTGGGATGACAAAACATATCATTAAGTCGGTCTCTCTTTTGGAACCTACCTGTAGAGAGTTTTGTTGGTCGTTTTCATGCATAAAAGAATATCCCCACAAAATTATTTCTCACACATTTTCCCATCTATTTAATAAATTCTTGCAAATAAATTGTAATTTATGAGTAATTAGGTCTCTCGTCACGACAGTGCTTTTGTGTTTTTGTCGTATTTTTTTTTAATATAATCTATCAAAAGAAACTTTTTCATTTTTTTTTTGTGTTCGGTTTGATCTATGAAGGGCAATCATGTAAAATAGGAGATGGTGCAAAGCTGTAGAATACTCAGTCTCATACTGAGAAAAAAGTGTAGTTCAGTTTTATTAACGTGCCAACTGTGGAAAATATCATTTTAAAAAATTATGAAAATTAAAACTTGATATAATTTTAAGGATCTTTTAATTATCTTTATCGACAAAGATATGTAGCACATGATAGTTATATATTTATATCTTTAAATTACCAATATTAAGAATTCCGGGATTTTCACCACACTTATAGATTATTCGAAAAAGAAAAATTTCGAGAAGATACAGACAAAAATGTTGGTATTCTGTTTCGAATAAATATTAGGGACCATTTTTCTGGGTATTTGGCATTGACTCCTTTTTCATGTTCACATTATACAACCCAGTTGGTCCATGGACCACGTGTCTCTATTTACATAATCTTTTCAGGCCCCAAACCGTGGGCCTCTATATCGTATACGGGCTCGAATTTGGTCTTAAAATAAAAACACAACTTACTCTCACTCTTAATTTATCGGAGGGGCATTGGACAATTTTAAGACCTAATAACTTTACTATTTCGAAAATGTTCATAATTTTCGTAAAAGACAAAAATAAGAGTAGTCCAGGGAGAGAGGTTTCTTCAAATGATAGAGAGAAATGCAAATACCAAATTACTTTTATTATTTACTATCTTATATAAACTAATATTAAATACCTAAATATTATCAACCAATCAAAAAACACAAAAAAAAATATTTTTCTCTTTTATTGGCCCCCAAAACGTCCAATCAATCTTTTCTCTCTCATACTTTTTTATATTTTTATTATATTTAATCTTTTTATCAAAATAATTATTATTTTTATTATTTTCACCACTCCTCCATCTTTTTCAATAATAATTATTTTTCCATTTTATTTCTTATATCGTTTCCATCTTTTTCAATAATAATTATTTTCCATTTTATTTCTTATATCGTTTTTTAGCAATTATTTTTTATCATTAAAAAATTAATTTTAAAAAAATCATGACTAGTCAGGAATGAAATATTTACACATGATATAACTAATTCACAAATATGTAACTAAATTTTTTTATTTTTTGTGTAACTAATTCGATTTTCTTTCTGTTTTGTAACTAATTCTGTTTTGTAACTAATTTTATTTTATATGTAACTAATCATGGTTTATATGTAACTAATGTTAATATTTATGTAACTAATGTTGACATTTATGTAATTAATTTGGTTTTTATGTATCTAAACTTGTTTTAACGTAATTAATTAATCAATTGATGGACAAATATATCACATTCCTCCTATTATACACACATTCTTCCTCTTTTATGTTCTTAAACTGGTTTTTTTTTTTTAATTTAACTAGTGTTTTAGTAATTGATATTTTAGAATAGAGGACTGTACATAACTAAGACTCATCGCGTTCCTTCTTTTCCTCATCTAATTTATTATTCTTCTCATCTTTTTCCGCTTTTCACTACTCTCCTCATTGCTATCATCTAATTTATTATTCTTGTCATCTATATTTCTGTTTGTTGGGGTTGCCTTGTGCCGACATTCGTCCTCTTCTTTGCAGCCTTGTGTACCACAAATGTGTTGATAGTCTCAATGACGTGGGAAAGGTCTTCAAAATTTTGAAATGATGGAAATCGATTACGTTTGGGAGACACCAAAAAGAAATACTCGTATCTCTGAAGCGGAAGGTGTTTGTGATGGACACAAACGACGGATTCACGATCGTAAAGCAGCTCAAAAGCAAGCTCAGTCAAGCCGCGGGGCGAGTCAAGACTCATTTGGTCGACAAAGTAAGCCATCTTCATATCGTAGGTCGTGATTACAACGCCCTAATGGTCAATTGCATTCACGATTTCATTTCATCTTGGTAGGGTATGTAACTAATCATTAAAAGGTATGTAACTATTCAGTCAAAGTTATGCAACTAATCGAAAATAAAGGTAACTATTCAGTCAAAGTTATGTAACTAATCGGAAATGAAGGTAACTATTCAGTCAAGTTATGTAATTAATCGGAAATAAAGGTAACTATTCAGTCAAAATTACATATAATTATACTTAGTTACATATTAATCTAATTAGTTACATTCAAATTTGTGTTTAGTTACATACGAATCTAATTAAATACATTTAATCTTATGTTTAGTTTTATATAAATTTAATTAATTACAACCAAATTAGGTTTAGTTATAAAAATCTAATTAGTTACATATAAATCTAATTAGTTACATTCGAACTTGTGTTAGTTACATATATAAATATAATTGGTCAAAGTATTGAAGTTTCAATTTCCTTATTCTTTTAGGGCAGGTAGTCGGGTACGTGAGCCTCGGGTACTCTTTTGGAATGATGGCCTCGATTATTTTAAGGAGGCACCACAAAACTATACTCGCATTTCTGAATCTGAAGCTGTTTGTGATCGACACAAATGAAGGATTCACGATAGTAAAGAAGCTCAAAATCAAACTCAGCCGAGCCGCCGGGCGAGTCAAGACTCATCTCGTCGACGAAGTCAGCCATCTTCAGATGGTAGGTTGGGATTACGATGTCGTAATGGTCAATCTCATCCACAATTTAATTTCATCTTTGTAAGGTATGTAACTAATCATTAAAAGGTATGTAACTATTCAATTAAAGTTATGTAACTAATCGGAAATAAATGTAACTATTCAACAAACGTATATAACTAATCGGAAATAAAGGTAACTATTCAGTCAAAGTTATGTAACTAATCGGAAATAAAGGTAACTATTCAGTCAAAGTTATGTAACTAATAGGAAATAAAGGTAACTATTCAGTCAAAGTTACATATAAATCTACTTAGTTACATATTAATCTAATTAGTTACATTCATATTTGTGTTTTATTACATATAAATCTAATTAGTTACATTTAAACTCATGTTTAATTACATATAAATCTAATCAGTAACACCCAAATTAGGTTTAGTTATTAAAATCTAATTAGTTACATATAACTCTAATTATTTATATTCTAACTTGTGTTAGTTACATATATAAATCTAATTGGTCAAAGTATTGAAGTTTCAGTTTCCTTATTCTTTAAGGGGAGGTAGTCGGGTACGTGAGCCTCGTGTACTCTTTTGGAATGATGGTCTCGATTATATTCGGGAGACACCACAAATCTATACTTGCATCTCTGAAGCATAAGTTGTTTGTGATAGACACAAACGACGGATACACGATCGTAAACCAGCTCAAAAGCAAGCTCAGTTGAGGCATTGGGCGAGTCAAGACTTATCTGGTCGACGAAGTCAGCCATCTTCAGATGGTAGATCGTGATTACAATGCCCTAATGGTCAATCGCATCCACAATTTCATTTCATCTTTGTAGGGTATGTAACTAATCATTAAAATATATGTAACTAATCGCAAATAAAGGTAACTATTCAGTCGAAGTTACATATAAATCTACTTATTTACATATTAATCTAATTAGTTACATTCATATTTGTGTTTTATTACATATAAATCTAATTAGTTACATTTAAACTTATGTTTAGTTACATATAAATCTAATTAGTTACACCCAAATTAGGTTTAGTTATAAAAATCTAATTAGTTACATATAAATCTAATTAGTTGCATTCAAACATGTGTTAGTTACATATATTAATCTAATTGGTCAAAATATTGAAGTTTACGTTTCCTTGTTCTTTTAGGGGAGGTAGTCGGGTACGTGAGCCTAGGCTACTCTTTTGGAATGATAGTCTCGATTATGTTTGGGAGATACCACAAAACTATACTCACATCTTTGAAACTGAAGTTGTTTGTGATGGGCACAAACGACGGATTCACGATCGTAAAGCAGCTCAAAAGCAAGCTCAACCGAGCCGCCGGACGAGTCAAGACTCATCTCGTCGACGAAGTCATCCATCTTCAGACGGTAGGTTGTGATTACGACGCCCTAATGGTCAATCACATCCACAATTTAACTTCATCTTTGTAAGGTATGTAACTATTTAATTGAAGTTATGTAACTAATCAGAAATGAATGTAACTATTCAGCAAACGTATGTAACTAATCAGAAATAAAGGTAACTATTCATTAAAAGTTATGTAACTAATCGAAAATAAAGATAACTATTCACTCAACTCATGTAACTAATCGGATATAAAGGTAACTATTCAGTCAAAGTTACATATAAATCTACTTAGTTACATATTAATCTAATAAAATACATTCAAATTTTTGTTTAATTACATATAAATCTAATTAGTTACATTTAAACTTATGTTTAGTTACATATAAATCTAATTAGTCACACCCAAATTAGGTTTAGTTATAAAAATCTAATTAGTTACATATAAATCTAATTAGTTACATTCAAACTTGTGTTAGTTACATATACAAATCTAATTGGTCAAAGTATTAAAGTTTCAGTTTCCTTCTTCTTTTAGGAGAGGTAGTCAGGTACGTGAGCCTCGGGTACTCTTTTGGAATTATGGCCTCGATTATGTTGGGGAGACACCACAAAGCTATACTCGCATCTCTGAAGTTGAAGTTGTTTGTGATGGACACAAACGAAGGATTCACGGTCATAAAGAAGCTCAAAAGCAAGCTAAGCTGAGACACCGGGCGAGTCAAGACTCATCTCGTCGACGAAGTCAGCCATCTTCAGATGGTAGGATGTGATTACGACGCCCTAATGGTCAATCTCATCTACAATTTAATTTCATCTTTGTAAGGTATGTAACTAATCATTAAAAAATATGTAACTATTCAATTAAAGTTATGTAACTAATCAGAAATAAATGTAACTATTCAACAAACGTATGTAACTAATCGAAATAAAGGTAACTATTCAGTCAAAGTTATGTAACTAATCGAAAATAAAGGTAACTATTTAGTCAACTCATGTAACTACTCGGATATAAAGGTAACTATTCAGCCAAATTTATGTAACTAATGGAAATAAATGTAAATATTTAGCCAAAGTTACATATAAATCTACTTAGTTACATATTAATCTAATTGCTTAAATTCAAATATGTGTTTAATTACATATAAATCTAATTAGTAACATTTAAACTTATGTTTAGTTACATATAAATCTATTTAGTTAGACCCAACTTGGGTTTAGTTATAAAATTTTAATTAGTTACATTCAAACTTGTGTTAGTTACATATATAAATCTAATTGGTCAAAATATTGAAGTTTCAGTTTCTTTTATTCTTTTAGTGGAGGTAATCAAGTACGTGAGCCTCAGATACCCTTTTGAAATGATGGCCTCGATTATGTTCGGGCAACACCACAAAGTCATACTCGCATCTCTGAAGCGGAAATTGTTCGTGATGGACACAAACGACAGATTCACGATCGTAAAGCAACTCAAAAACAAGTCAGCCGAGCTTCCGGGCAAGTCAAGACTCATCTGGTCAACGAAGTCAGCCATCTTCAGATGGTAGGTTGTGATTACAACGCCCTAATGGTCAATCGCATCCACAATTTCATTTCATCTTTGTAGGGTATGTAACTAATTATTAAAAGGTATGTAACTATGCAATCAAAATTATGTACTAATCATAAATAAAGGTAATTATCAACAAACGTATGTAACTAATCGAAAATAAAGGTAACTATTCAGTCAAGTTCTGTAACTAATCGGATATAAAGATAACTATTCAGTCAAAGTTATGTAACTAATCGGAAATAAAAGTAACTATTCTGTCAAAGTTATGTAACTAATCGAAAATAAAAGTAACTAATTAGTCAGAGTTACATATAATGCTACTTGGTTACATTCAAACTTGTGTTTAATTGTATAGAAATTTAATTAGTTACATTCAAACATGTGTTTAGTTACATAAAAATCTATTAATTACACATAAATCTAATCAGTCATATTCAAATCTATATTTAGTTACACACAAATTAAGTTAGTTACATAGAAATTTAATCATATACTAGAAGACCAGGTGTTCATCTTCATTTTCCACTTTAGTATATCAAATTTATGTTTTTTTTTTGTTTTGAGCACTAAAAATGTCACTTTTGACACTAAATAGCACTCAAATTTATAATTTGTGTTGGTTCACCTAAATAGTTTACTATTTTTGTTTGTAGGCAGAATTTAAGGCAACGAGCACTTCATTGTCAAAGAAAGAAATGTAGATCATCCCCTAGCAGATTGAGACACCCCATGGTACTCCCATGAGCCTTTTTGTCGGTGTTGTTGCTTCAAGTTCCTATTTAAAATTCAAGGTAAACTAATCAGATTTAAACGTAACTAATTGAATCAATTTATGTAACTAATAAGATATAAAGGTAACTATTGAAGCTTAAATCCTTTGTTGCTGAATGTGAGCGTCTCTGCCATTGAAGCTTCTGTTACGCGTTTTTCAATTTAAATATATACCAATTCACGTGAGATTGATCTAATAACGAAAGGATTGATCTACCAACATTCTAAGTTATATACCCTGCAAATAAAATAATCATAATCCAATTGTATGAGTAAACCCAAACACTTTATAACCAAGCAAACATACCCTAAACTACTATCATACCAAATAATAATCTCAATGCATTACAACCTAGAGCACGCCCAAAGACCAGGAGGCACTAAATAAATCCACTGTAATCAAACAATCAAAACGCCATTATATAATTTTCTTGAACGAATAATATGTCTCACATTAGTACAATCGCATGCAAAACAAATAGTCTAACGAAACTCAAATATTGTTAAAACATTCAAACGCTTGAGTGTATTTATCTAGTTGTAAAGACTTTTAATTCCTCTAACCTGAGACGAGGTAGCAGATGTCACTCCTTCAGATAAATCTTTCAGCGATCGGAGATGGCGGTGGCGAAGGAGACGATGGTTCAACATAGACAGACGGTTCCGACTCTGCTTCTCCGCCGCGGAGAACCTGGTTCCATGGCGCTTGCCTTCCCCGTCGCGATTCACTCGTCGTCGTGTTGATTGCCGCCATCATTGCGTTCGGAATGATGAACTAGGATTAGGGTTTGGTTTTTAACGAACAATGACGAAAGAAACACCTAAAGAGTCGAATGAGACGATCGCCGAAACTGTAGGGCAAAAAGGGTATAAAAATCGACCAAAATTATTTTCCTTTTCGGAACAGAACTAGGGTTTCAAGATAATGTGGACGAGAGAGAGATATATATATTTTTTCCAAATATATCAGCGATCAGATCGCAAACTAGAGAGAGAGACAAACCTAGATGAAAAAAAGTGAAAAGAGAGAGAGAGAGAGAACGAGGGTTCACAGTTCTCCAACAACTATTCCACAAGTGGAATGACCTCACTGACCCGTGACTCTTCTGGTTCTTGATGTATTTCAGAGCCACTACGGCTGAGATGACGAGGATCGCAGCACACACAGGAACTTGCCATTGGAACCAATACTCAAACCCTTGCTTCGACATTTCCCACCTCTACCCACGGAAGTGCTTCTCCGGCGGGAAGGAGGACTTGCGCTTGGCCAGTGACTTGGCTCGGGGAAAGAGACGAGCCGAAGTGCGAGGTCATGGGAGACGTGGGCGAAGTAGGATTCGCGGACGGAGGGGGAGGCGGAGAAGACGCGGTCACAGAGAATTCGTACTCTGATGGGTCATGTCTGAAGAAATGAAAAATAAAAATGGTGAAAGAGAGTAGAAACGGGAAGAGAGAGAAAACATATTAAAAAATAAATAAAAATGGTATTACAGTCTTTGCACTTGGGAGGTACTCTTAGATTGTTTTTTTGGAGAATTAAAAACATTTCTGGAATACCAAGAGTATTGAGTTTTATTTTAGGCAAATCCTAACGCATTATTTTAGGAGGTAATATGCATAGTGTTTTGCTCGAAATGATATATTGATTATGGAAATAATATTTCATGTATTTTTTTTGTTAAGAAGAAATAGTAGTATAAATTTTTTATATCTTTTCGTGGCCATACACTTATTATTTTGTTGATTTATTTACGTAGTAATATCGGCTAATGTTTAATTTTAATTTCTATTACAAAATTCTCAGATGATTTTAGACGACAATACACGTGCAGACCAGATTTATCATTTTGTTTTATACTAATATAATGAGTTGAGGAAACTATTTAAAATTAGTAATAATTAAAAAATAATTAACATAATTCTTCTTCCTTCATACCCAATATCAAAGGCGTTTTATTAATATTTACAATAATTTTAAATTAATTAACATGTACTTGGCTTAGTGGTTGACACTCTCATGTCATTTAAGAAAAGAAAAAAAAAATAATAATGAAAGTTTGTTTGTTCTATTTGATATGAAACTTGAATCTGTGATTAACTAAATTTAATTAGATTAGAAGGTTTAGTTTTTCTTTCCAACACATTTTCTTAAGATGATTTTCATCTATAGGCCTAAGCAATCGTAACTACAATGGCTTAATCAAATATGGTCTTCGTTTGGTATCACTTTATTTTTTCTAAAAGTGTTTTTTAAAATTGCTTTTAGAAAAATCTGTTTTTTATAAAAGCTATTTAGTGTTTGGTAAAATAAACAAAATTACAAAAAAAAAATAATATAAGCTTAGAGATAAATATTTAAATAATTATTATTATTTTGGTGTTTAATTTATATGTACATATTAATGCTGATATAGTCTTTAAATTTTAGCCAGATAGACTAACAAAATGAAATTTCATATTTAAATATAATTTATTTTATTAACAAACATATAAACTATTAATTTCTCAATTCTATTAAACTTACAGAAATCTCATCTCTTAAGTTATCCAAACAACTCGTACAAGTTCTACACTTTTCATATTGATCTATAATTTATTTAAAGATTTGATATTCAATAGAATTTGTCGCTAACAAATTTACAAGGAACTTATTAAACTGTTTGAACATATAATTCTGTAATGAGAACTTGAACGTATAATCTCATTATTAAGGATTATGTAATATGCAGCCCAAAAATTAAAATCCAAAATTTACGATTTTTAGCTTTTAAAAAAAATTAGAATTTAGCTTGTTTTTACAAAAGTGCTTTTGGAAATTTTTTTAAAAAGTGATTTTACCAAATACCAAAAAAATATTTTACTTTTAGAAAAAATAAAAGTTGCCTTAATAAGTGTTACCAAACGCACCCATGATTATTATTGTCAATATAATATATATTTTTTTTACGAGGTCTTATTTTCTTCAATAAAAAAAATATACTTTTTTTGGCTGAAAAATATATCCATTTGAGGGGGAAAAAAAGGGACGACACACATTTTAGGAGCGGTGAATCGATTAAATTACTATTATTTATTATGGGATAAATAGCAGTATAACACTTTAAAACATATTAATTACTTTTAGCCAAACGTTTTAAAAAAATTGGTTATAGCCATTAATAATAATAAATCTTTATAAATTAACTAAAAATGTAACTCATTAATACCAATTACTAGTCGCCACATTACAATAAATGGCTATTTACTAAACAAACAAAAAAAATGGCCGAATAACAATATCAATGTTTCATTTGATTATTTAAAGCAATTTTTTTATTATTATTAAATATATCCAAAATTTACAAACATATATTTTTTTAAAAATAAAAATAAATTTAACATAAAAAGATGAGATACTCTTTAAAAAAAAAAAAAACACAAATGCCTTACATTACACTACTGGCCAAAAAATTTAAAAAACAATAAAAAATTAAAAAAGTTGAACAGTTTTTTGTTTTTTTAGTTTATTAAAAAATATAGATAGTAAATGATTAATATAAATATGAAATAAAATGTAAAAAAATGATTTTAGTGGTATTTTGGTCTCCTATACTGATATTTTGGGAAATAAATTTTTTTAATGAATTTTGGTAAAGTCAACTACAAATGGTGTTATTTTGTATAATTCATCTAAAAAAATTAAAAAGAATAAAAATAAAAATTGAAAAAAGAATTAAAATATAAAATTGACTTACAACAGTTTATTCAACTTGTTTTATAATAATAAGAATAGAAAGTAATTGGTCAACATGAAAATGGAATAAAACGTAAGAAAATATATTTTTAGGGGCATTTGATATTTGTACTGTTATTTTGAAGAAAAAAAATAATTTTAATAAATTTTGATAAAAGCAACTCACGAATAATAAGATTTTGTGCAAGTCCTCGATGAACTTTTAATGAATGATTATTTTGTTTCTCTAATTACATAAAGCACATTTCTACTTGCCTTTTTTGTACTCCAGAAAAAAATGGTGTCTCGTTTGCAAAAAAGTTCTCGTTTGTCAAGTTTTTATGATGGAAGTTCATGCTTTCCTATCTTTCTTAAATTACAGTCATTACTTCTTCTTTTTTTTTGAATAACGGCCTCATTAAAACCTCAACACCCCCCGACCGGGTGCCGTGAAGAGGAAAGAGTGCCTCTATACATCGAATTAAACTCAAATATTAAATTGTCCCGCACAGAGAGCGGGACTTCTCTCACGGTACACATACCGGAACAAGGAGAAGACAAAGCCCATTTAGCAATGTCATGAGCAATAGAATTGAAACGTCTGTTAACCCATTTAAAAACACATGAAGCAAAATTAACCTTCATCACAGCAGCATGTTCGAACTCTTGCCAGAGTTTCCACTCTAGACTCCTCCCTTCAGTTTGAAGACTTAACAACAGAGATTGAAAATCTCCTTCTATAATAATTTTTGGGATTTTATAGAACGATGCAAGCTGCAGCGCCGTCGAGATTGCCCTGAGCTCCGCCTCCACCGCACTCCCAACCTGAACCTTATTTGCCCACATCCACATTTGGTTGCCAACAGAGTTCCTCACCACTAGGCCGATTGCAGCACCGACATGTTTGAAAGCCCCGTCGACATTAATCTTCACACAATCGGCACTAGGGGAAATCCAACGATCAGTCACCTCATCCTGACCTGGGAGCTGAGAGTCCACAACCGAATCGACACCGCTAGCCGCAATGTCAAGGCTCCTGTTATTCACCAAAATAACCAGCTTTTCAAAATTTAAACTAGAGCCTCTTAACAACTTGTCATTTTTGTTAAACCACAGCGAGTCGATGACAGCTACCGCTCTCATTATGAACGCGTCCAGAGGCTGACTACCCTCTTCATTAATCTCGTCATTACAGAGTAGTAGAGCACTCAACGCGTCTAGTCCCGAATTCCAGGAACTAATGTCCCATCTCTTACCCCACACCTCCGCAAACCACAGTTTGGCTGCAACATCACATTCAAAGAACAAATGGATAACATATTCGTCCTTTGCAAAACACCAGCGACATATCAACTCATCAGCCGGTAGCAAAAAATTGAGCTTTTCCGAGGTCGGGAAACAATTTTGACCGAGTCTCCACAGCGATAATTTATATCGCGAGTTGAAATTGAATTTCCAAATCCGTTTCCAAACTTCATCACTTGGATCGAGGGGAGCTCCTCTCAACAGGGAGTACGCTGACTTCACAGAAAATTCTCTCGCTTGAGTGACGCTCCATATTCTTTTATCTGGTTTAGCCCCGACTCAAGGCTTAATTTTCAGCACACTTTCAGCCCTATCAGAGCCACACGCCTCCAAGACTCTATCGCGATCCCACTGTTGCGTACCAACCAAAAACAAACTGTCAACCGTGGCCCACTCATCCCAACTCGCAGAAACCCTTGGAATCACACCCTCCGCAGTCCAGACGTCCTTGAAAATCAGTGTATTTATGCCATTCCCTATAATTACAAAGGAGTTATCCTTTATTAGGGTTTTAAGGCGCAAGATCTCTTTCCAAACATTAGAGTTTGAGGGTTTCGGGTTCGTGAACAGAAAGGAGTGTTTTCTACAATATTTCTCTCTCAAATTTTTGACCAGAAAAGGTCTTCTCGGGCAGCCACGTTCCACGCAAGTTTAGCCATAAACGCCATGTTCATCTCGTTCAACTTCCGAAAACCCAGCCCCCCTTCAGCCTTCAAAGAACAGATGCGATCCCACTTCAATAACGCAGTGTATTTCTTCTCCGATAGGGATCCTGTCCACCAAAACTCCCTAGTGGCCCTGTCTATAGCTTCCCAAAAAGATTTAGGCAATTTAAACATAGCCATTTGGTATGAGGGGATACCTTGAATGATTGTTTTCACCATTGTTTTCGACATCCATCCCTCAAGCTTTGCGAAAATTTTTCCTTTTAAAGCCACAAAACTTTTCGATTTGTTTCTTCCAATAAAGAGTAGGTTGCCCAAGTAGGAGATTTCCCCGTTACATTCATCCATGCCAAGCAGTCTCTTGATATCCGCTTTTGTGATGATGTCTGTATTCTGAGAGAAGATCACCCCGGACTTTGCCGAATTGACGACTTGGCCTGACCAATTTTCATATTTATGAACAGCTCCCATGACTTGCTGAACTTCTTCAACAGAAGCCTTACAGAAAAGAAAAGTGTCATCCGCAAACATTAGATGCGAGATAGACGGAGAATTCCTTCCCAAATGTATTCCGTGAAAATTACCAGCCATTCATTTTTTGTAAGGAGGCGACTGAGGCCCTCGGACACCATAATAAATAGGAAGGGCGATAGCGGGTCCCTCTTTCTCAATCCCTGGACAACTTGAAGCTTGGCAGCGGCGAACCGTTCAACAGAATAGCACCAGAGACGTTTGAGATCACTTCTCTATCAACGTCACAAAACGACCCGACGCGCCAAACAATTTGAGAACTTGGCTCACAAAACTCTATTCAATTCTGTCGTAGGCCTTCGACATATCAATCTTGATTCCTAGGAGACCATGCTTGCCTTTTTTCTTCTTCATAGCTGCCATGACTTCTCTCGCGATTATCATGTTCTCAGCGATCCACCGGCCCGGGACGAACGCCGATTGATTATGTGAGATGAAATAATCCAAATGTTTCCTTAGCCTTGCTGTAATAGTCATCGTAATCACCTTGAAAGAGAAATTGCAAAGGCTTATGGGATGAAACCTTTCAAAGCAGTCCGCTCCTCCCACTTTTGGAATCAACATGATGTGTGCGAAAGTCGATTCTTCTTGAAGCTTGCCCGAAACGAAAAAAATCCTGAACAAAGCGGATAAGATCAAGCCCGACGCACGGCCAGAATTTAAAAAAAAAATACCCTATAGGCCATCAGGTCCCGGGCCTTCAAGGCATGCATTTTCCAGACCATATTCCTTATCTCGCGGCCGGTGGGGATTTTGATCAACTTTTCGTTGTCGCTTGACGTTAGTACAGGATTGATTAGCCCTTCTAACCCCTCCGGGAATTGGGGATGCGAAGTCTGGAAAAGTTCCTTAAATTACATTCATTAATTATTATACTTATAATTAGCTTTTACCGATATATACTGCATTAATCAACTTCGATACAATGAATTTAAACCTCTATTCCCTCAGTAGCAGAGGCGGTCAAATGTTAAAATAAATGAAGTTACAAGATCCATGATGTTATAATTAGCATCAACATTTAAAGTAAAGGCAAATTCATTAATCTTTTCTTGGATATTAGCGATGGTATAACAAATGGAGAATATATAGTCTTAGTTAAGTTAAAAATGTAAATCGATTATCCCATATGATTTGTTAGGTTCTCATGATCGACGTAGTGAAGATATCTAAGCAACTTTTGATAATGTGATTTAATACTACATGTAAATATCGTGAACCTTAAAGGGCATGCATGCAATTGAAAAGTCACACAGTCTTCGCTTAATTGACTATTGGACTGAAAAATTAAAAACAGTAACACTCCTTTTCAATCTTTTTCTCATTTGTTAAAAAATGACATGCCTATGGATTATGCTGACATGCTCAACCCGATAGTTTATTTTCATATATGTGATGGTAAATTTCTCATAATTTTCAGATGAATGACAGCCTAGCCTTCCTTCTTCAATGCCATTAAAAATAAAAATATAAAATTATCTGAAAGTATAAAAATAATTAAATTAAAAACATTTAAAATAATAAATTCTCTATTATAGACTTTTATATGTTTCCCTTTTAAAAAAATTATTTTATTGTATTTCCAGCTTAACTATAATTAACAGCGTAAACTATGGACAATTGAGAAACCAAAATTATACCATGTCGAAGTCCACTTTCTCTTTTTTTAACTAGCACCTCGACGAAGTTCACATCTGTGGACCATACAACAACGACGAAGTCAACCCGATGCAGAAAAACGAGATCCATCCAAGAACTCGTTAAAGACGAGGACAATGCTCTGCGGACAATAGGGATTAACTGTTCCAGGTCGTACACGTGCAGTATGTAGGGACAATATCGACTATCAAGTGTCAAACTATAAATAAGATTGTGTTCATATGATTGTGGTCATCATTTTTATTCATTATTATCGTTGTTATAGTATTCTCAAGTCAGTAATCTTTTGTTCGACTTCGTCCTAATATATTTCACCCAATTATTGTCAAATATTCTTCTTTTCTTTCATTTCGCAATTATGAGTCGAGCTTTTATCTTGTCTCAAATTAACGAAATTTTGAGACCCTCATATAAACAATATATTATTTCTCACTCAATTTTGAATTATAAAAATCTCAATTGCTGAACGACGAAAATTCATATCAACGACAACCAACTTTAATTATATTACTACAATTCCGACTTTTTTACTTAATATTTAATTTTATAGAACTATACTTGTATATCTTCTTCTATTTTTTATTTATTCATGATTTATGTAGCTATGTGCCCATATCCATGAAAAATACAAAAATAAATTAAGAAAAAATTGTCACAACTAGTAAATGCTCAATTTTTTATTTACGATTTCTTCAAACAAAAATATGTATGATTCTCGTTAAATTTTATTTTATTAAAAAAGTTCAAGTCGAAGTAAACTAAATTAATTAAATTATTCAATTTTGAATAAAGTTAGATAAATTTAATTAGCTAATCAATTCATCTAAACTTAATAAATTAATTTTTAATAAGATAAAATATAACTATTTTTAACGAGTTGATGAACTATTCAACTAATGTCTCAATTTAACAAATGGTAATTGTCATATATTGATTCGCTATTACCAATACACAGCACATCAAATTAAAGTGCATTAAAACCATAATAAAAATAATAAAACGGCATTAAAGGAAGAAACAAAACATATCCACACAATGACTCGGAATATTTAAAAAATAGTGATATTCTGATTGCTAGTTTTTTGGACTTGGTCCGAATAATACTCCCGCACCAGATCAATGCAGATGAAGATAATACATGTGTTTTTGGAAAACATGCTACAAAAAATACGTTACATTGGGCACGAATAGGACCTAATATATATGTCTGCAATAATGTCAAACGGCCATATAAACACAATAATAACCCCACATTCTGCAATTATTCTGAAAAACTAATTTTATAAATGCAATAGAAAAAGGAAATCCAGGTATTACTAGTCATATAAATATATATTATTTGTGATATTTAGGATAGATTAATTATAATAACACATGATTTCAATTTGGTTCATAATTTTTTTTACAAACGATTGTTACATAAATATATTAGCTATTTATAAAGTTTATAATTTGTACATTTTTTATATTTATATGGACTAAAGACTTTCATTTTTTTATTATTTTTTATAATATTTTAGTATACTTGTGCGCATTGTAAAGCCTTGGTTTCATTTTCACATGGTAATTTGTTCGCATTATTGAATCAGCTAGCACAGGAATATGAATTGTCAGATCATCTACGAATCATTCTTTCAGACTGCCACAATTCCACTTTGCTAATCTGTTATTTCTCTTTCGAGCGAGTTTTACACTTACATCTTTAATATTCATTCTGCTTATATTCCTCATTCTAGTAGAAATCCTATCAACTGTTATAGTAACCAAAACATGTTTTTTAGAGTGTCAATATGGGGCTTGATAGAGGAGGAATACGTGTTTTTCAAAGGGTGATTTTTATTATTATTTAATTCATCTTTTTCAAACTGTTATAGTAATCAAAGAAAAGGAGTTGGACTGTTGGCTAACCAAAAATTCAGGGGCATAGCACACATTATGAATTCCTCGTTGGGTCAAGTTTTCGAGTTCCCACATGCCTTATTGTCCATTATGTTATCATTCTTCATCGTGTAAGAATACAATTTATCATTGACTTTTGTCATGCATTAAATCTCATTAGTTACTCGCAATACTATCCCTGTTAATTTAATTAATTTTTAGTTCTGTTAAAAGCTCTTTACAATTGTAATCTATTATATATTTTCACTCGTTTTTATAATTAGTGGAAATTATGACTAAATTTGTTTTGATTTTATTTTGGAAGAGTGGAGACATTCTATGCTCATATATACTATAATTTAAGATATAAAAGTATATTTATTGTTCTTATTTTTTCTTATACTATTGATTTTTCTTTTTCTCGGTACTCTTTCATTCCACCATTGTGTTGATACTAAAGGTGCATTGCTCTGTTTCATCTCTATACAATGCCATGGCCGACTCTGTCCTAGTGTACGGTTAAGCTACATATATTACACGAGAGAGAATGAAAAGGAAAAATGTTTTGTATATTGAAAAAGAAGAAAATGATATTGCATCTTACAACGTAAGTAAAGAAGCTATTTAAAGAAGGTTGACAATGAGTAACTGCATATTAACTGACTAACTAAGCTAATTAATTAAATATTAGAGAATATATCCAATAACGATTTTTCTTGAAGATTCGGCACATGATTTGTTTCTCTCCGACCATAGTCACTTGAGTTCATATGTTGTATTTGTTCCTCTACAAAAGAAAAGTCAGCGATGCAAATATTAATCGTGTTTGGATGAGGGATTAGCTTTCTTTCAGTATTGAGACAAGTTTGGAGTCTCTCACCGTATCGAGGATGGCGTAAAAAATCGAGTGCATTCTTATGATTGAAATTGTATTTATTCGATTTCCATATTTGCAAACTACATCTGTTGAAGAAGTCAATGAAATTTGTAGTGGAATTAGCAGTTCTAAATAAAATAGACTATTGCCTTTTTTGTTGTTTATTTAATCAATTTTCTACTTCTGATGTTCAATTTAATACATTTTAATATGTGACTGACGTATTGACATTTACGCATGATGTTCTAAAGTCAGTTCAAAGACTAAGATATTTTTTCAACATTTATTCAAATTTGTTTCGTCAGTCACTTGGAGTACTAGTTACATCTAAGAAGATTGTCAAAACAAAACGCTTTTATTTTTTCTACGATCTTACTTGTGCATTAGTCTTTAAAATATAAATTTCAAAACTTGACTTTTAATAAATTAAAAATCGGCTCTATAACCACTTTAAACATTTCCGATTTCAAATTTAATCAACATTTTGTAAACGCTTATTAGATAGCTATTATAAACTACGTGACATTCATTTATACGGCATGTTATATCCATGTTACTCTTAATTAATATTTGTAAACGAAATTAGCTGATTATTTATTATCATTAATTGAACAATGGATACAGTCAAAATTACCAAATTTACTTGACTATACTAGAACTACCCTTTAACTAATTGTTGGTTAATAATATGAGAAATTGCCCAAAATGCCACCATTTGTACTTGGTTTTCCCAAAATCCACTAAAATTAATTTTTTCCCAAAATACTAGTACAAAAGTCTAAAATACCCCTAAAACAATTTCTTTACATTTTATTTCATATCCATATTAATCAGTTATTATTTATTTATTTTAAAAAAAAATTAAACTTTAAAATGTAGAAACTGCTCCAATCCTAAATTTTAAATTTTTTAATTTTTTAATTTTTTTTTAATTATTTTGGCCAGTAGTATAATGTAGGGTATTTGTGTTAGTTTATTTTTTTTAAGGGTATTTCGTCATTTCACATGAAATTTACTTGTATTTTGGGAAAAAATTATGTTTGAGTGGATTTTGGGAAAATCAAAAATAAAAATTGGTACTTTGGACAATTTCTCTAATAATATTAACAGATTGGTGTGGAGTAGCCAATTTATTCGAATGACTTGATTTGATTTGAGAGAGTACGTTGTTGGCCGGCCCTTGGCATAGGCGGGCTAAGCCCAGGCCTAGGCCCCCCCAACTAAAACCTCACTAGAAAAGGTGCAAAAATTTTAAATAATTTTTTAAAAAAAATATAGTGATAAAAAGTCTTAAATTATTTACAGATTTAGGGCCCACAATGAGTTCGGGCTGGCTCTGTCTGTAGTACTGCAGTGGTTTTGTTCCCAGTTTAAAATAATTGATTTGGAACAACTATTATCACAAACAACTTGCAACTTATTTTTTTGGTTAACTTTTTTTTGAAAAAAAACCCTTTCTTTAAAAAAAATAAAAAATCATTTTAGATCCTTCCTTTCCTTGTATGTATTTGTTAGGTTTCAAAGAATTGGTAAGTCAAAGAAAATATGGTATTAATAATTTTACCGAACTTCGTCGAATTTTGATGGATTTCAATTTTCGATGAATTCAGATAAACTCAAGTTTTATTTTCATTTTAAAAGTATTTTAATCTAAAATTAGGTATGAAAAAATTGATTTTGAATAGAAACGTCATATGAAGTCTAACTTTGATATTCCTACAAAACCAAGTTTACAAAATTAAATTTCTCAAGTGGAAAATCTCGTGAATATCTTCACAAATAAATATAGAAGTCAAATTACTAATTTTGCATCCCTTGACAATATATTTGTATGATTATATTTATAGTATCGTGCAAAGATTCTATACTATTAATATAAAAACTCAAATTTAACTTCCTATTTGAGAGATGTGATTAATTTTTCTGAATTATTTATTGATGACAATCACGTCGATGAATTTATTGTTAGTTGCCTGATTTATCAAAAAATAACGAATTTATGGAGAGGACATCTAGTGCACAAATATGAAAGGAAATTCATATATAAACATCCGTTGAAAACAAAACGTTTTATAATATCTTTGTGACATTACAAACAATAATTCAAATAGCTTAACTAAAAAAAATAGTTCAATATAAAATACAAACAAAAAGTTATAACATTTTTACACACTCCATAATCGTGAGTTCGAACCTCATTTCGCTTTCTTAAGCAAATACACTCTCCATAATATAACATAATAATTGTATAGAGGATAACCAATAAAATGAATCCTCCGTATAAGTTTTGGTAGCGGTTATGCAATAATTATACGAACTTGTTTAATGAGAAAATGCAAATGCTGCATGGCGTATTCCTATAGAGTTTTACCAACGAAAAAAGAATACCAACTACGAGGTTTTCTGGGTTATCGTTATTGCAATCTAGTCGTTTTTGTGTGCAGCTCAAAGAGAGATCCTCGATAACTATACTAGGAGCATCATTTGGGGTAACGTTTTTGTGGCTAAATTTGAGAGATGATGAAATATAGTGGTAGACAATAGGTGTTGGTGTTAGAGAAAGTTCTCATAATATGAGTACGAGTATTCTTTCTCTTGAATAGTAAGGGTCAGTAATATGGAGTAGTTTAAAAAGTTGTAATTTCATAAAATAAACTCTCTAATATTATTTAAATTGTTGACAACTATTATTAGTATTTCAAAGGAAAGTATTTAATTTTATTTATTTTATGTATTACATGAAGATAATGAGTCAAATGGACATTAATGAGTTTTTTTTTATAACTAATTTTAGTAGTAGATGTTGAGAGATAAACTATTTTACTAATATTCACATTTGAGATGATTGCATAGATTATTCAAATGAACGGCATCCCATTTATTCTAATATTTATTATGACGTGAAAGACCAAATTTGATGACATGTTTTGTATTCGAGTAATCGCTCATGCATAACTAGCGGTTAGATATAGAAGTTCAATATCTCTGGTTTGTTGTTTAGTTGTTTCACTTTATTCAAACCAAATATCAAGGTTGGATTTGTCACGCAAAAATAGAAAAACCAAAGAGAGTTAGAAAGAAAGATCAATACAAGTAAAGAATAGGGATTAATCTTGTGTTATAACTTATAATGCTGTGAGCAAATGTATGCTTGTCTGGCTTTCAGAGGAAGCCAAATGGAAACAAATTGGTTGGTGCATTTACAGGTGTGAAGAAGACCACAAAAAAGTAGTTTAGAATATAGTGATTGAAGTATGGAACAAATGATCATTCTGTAAAAAAAATAATAAACTAAATTAAAGTGTAGTTTAATCAGGGATTTACAAGTTACAAGTTACAACTGCCACATGGCTCTTCCCGGACTAAATAACATTACTACTATGAGACCTTGCAAAAAAAAAAAAAATTCAAATGTACATTTATAAACAAATGTTATAAATAGAAGACCATAGCCAGTTTATGATGGAGGGTCGAGTATAATTGCACAATTTTATCGTACAATTGTTTTTTTAGATAAATATTTATTGGCGAGGATTAAATTACCATTAATTTATAGTAGTTAGTGCTTATATGAAATTACTATTAATTTATGGGTAATTTTCGTATATATCCAACTAAATTATTACCAATTTGGATATAACTAACATTTTGTAAACAAGTCGTAAATACCCAACGTTTTGTAAACAAGTCGTAAATAGTCACATGAAAATACCAAAAAAAGTTATTAAAATTATAAAAAATAAATTAAATGTAAACAGATGTAAACGAATTTCTCTGACTATTTACGACTTGTTTTATATTACATAACTGAACAAAAAACACAAATGTGGTTCAGAGTTATTACCAGAATATTTAGTTTCCTAGTAAATTGATTATTTAAAATTTATTGACAATTGATATAACAAAAATCTATGCAATTAGAAAACTATTATTTCTCTTCTTATTTTAATTATATAATAATTGTATAATCGAGAAAGAGTTAAAGGCAATAAATTTTTTCTGGAAAACGTGACTCGTCGGTTGTTACATTTTCCGTGAAATTGTAACAAACGAGAAATTTTATATTTTACACAAAAAAATATGAAAAATATCTAAATTAAACTCATTTAAAAAAAATATATAAAGGTGGGTTTTACCTCCAATATTGGATCAAAATATTATTATACTTAAATTTACAAAAATTCATATGATTCTATACGACGATACGATACTAAACAAAATTTTGAGTATAAAAGTATTTTGGTGCGATTTTAGTCTAAAGCTCATTTTTAGATATTGTTAAAAAAAATAGGTTTAATCTTGATATTTTCCATATTTTATGGGTTTAGAAAATAAAATTTCTCAAAGAAAAATCGTAAATTTTAGGATTATTGTATATAATAGTCTTATATACGTTTACTATTTTAGATATGTCTAAGTTTCGTACAAGTTGTAAAATGACCGTAATATTTATGTGTAATGTCAATTTATATTGTTGTTTTACAACGTAAATTGGACAATTACACGAATTTTACGAAACGTTAGACATTTCAAAAATAAATTAGTAAACTAATGCCATTTGTTAAAATTTTGTATAACTAATTATAAAATAACGAGATTAAATACATGAAAATAATTATTTATCTAAAACTACTTTTATAATTGTGTTTTTGAAGAACAAAACTACTTCTATAAATATATATGTGAAAATGTTATTACCAAAAGAAATCATTAGCGACGCTCCTAGAGAAACCAGGCAAAACCCAAATTGTCCACTGCCGTTTTTTTACGATTCACAAGCAACGCTCCTTAACACACGCACTACTCTCAGCGCGTGAGAAATATCAGTCCTTGTAGTTTACCCGCCAACAGTGACTAGAACTGAAAGAAATCAGTCGCGGGAAACACGTTTGAAACTACACGCGCCAAAACATATATGCTTTTTTTGGGGATTGTGTACAATAGAAAAGTAGCATTTTATTTCTCTCTCTCGAAGTGCCAGCACACGACTCTTTCTTTGAGTTTCTGTTTTATTTCAGCTTTTACTTTCCTTTGATATTTCACTTTATTTACCTCGTGAGACTTGAATCAGTTTTGATACCCTATTTCCCTTTCTCTTTTGTTTTCCCTGTTACTAAAAGAAAATCCTCAACCTCTCACTTCTCTCTCTCATCACTATCACAACTCACAAGTCACAACAACACACCCAAACACATCTCTCTCTCGCACTCTCTGCTCTCGGATGGCTCTTCGCCGAGAAATCCAGAAACGACAATAATCCAGACGCCGTCCCCATTGTCGTTCCCGTTCTCATCGCCGTCGTTTTCGTGCAGAAGAAAGGACAATGGCCGCGGTTTCCGAATCCCGGCGAGTCGTTTGGTTCGCGTGCGTAATAGTGTTTGCGGTGAGTTGGCGAGTGAACTCGGAACCGACTCAGGACAAGCAAGCCCTCCTTGCTTTCAGCTCCGGGACTCCTCACGAGAGCAGAGTCCGGTGGAACACAACCGCCTCAGTGTGCGACTGGTTTGGGATCGAGTGCGACGCGAACAGGTCCTTCGTGTACGCCCTCAGGCTTCCCGGCGCTGGATTGGTCGGTGAAATTCCGGAGAACTCGCTTGGCCGGCTCACTCAGCTTCGAGTCCTGAGTCTCCGCTCAAACCGCCTCTCCGGCGAAATCCCCTCCGACTTCTCAAACCTCAAGTCACTACGAAACCTGTATCTTCAAAACAACGATCTCTCCGGCGCGTTTCCGGCGAGCCTCACCAGACTACCACGCCTTGTCCGCCTCGATCTCTCCACCAACAACTTCACCGGAACAATTCCTTTCGCCGTCAACAACCTAACTCACCTCACCGGGCTGTTCCTCGACAACAATGCCTTTTCCGGAGCGCTTCCTAGCATCGATCTCAAACTCTCCTCATTCGACGTCTCAAACAACTCTCTCAACGGCTCAATTCCGGCGTCGCTCGCCTCATTCCCGTCCTCCTCTTTTGCCGGAAACCTAGCTCTCTGCGGAGGTCCCCTTCCGCCTTGTAATCCATTCTTCCCCGCTCCGGCCGAGTCTCCGTCACACAACCCGATCATTCCGGTCGCGCACCGTAAATCCAAACGCCTCTCCACCGCGGCGATCGTCGGGATCGTAATTGGCGCCATCGTAGGACTAATCCTGCTAATACTCCTCCTCCTCTTCTGCTGTCGCGCTCGCCGGCGCCGGAGCGCCTCCGCTACCACCGCGAAACCTGCAACAGCACAGAGCCGCGCGATCGGCGGCGCCGCTGCCGGAGGAGGACCGGTTCTGGAGGCCGGAACATCGTCGTCAAAGGACGACGTGACCGGGGAATCGGCGGAGGCCGATAGGAACAGGCTTGTGTTCTTCGAAGGAGGAATTTACAGCTTCGATCTGGAGGATCTGCTTCGAGCTTCGGCAGAGGTGCTGGGGAAGGGGAGCGTAGGGACGTCGTACAAGGCGGTGCTGGAGCAAGGGACCACCGTGGTGGTAAAGAGGCTGAAGGACGTGGTGGTGACGAAGAGAGAGTTCGATTCGGTCATGGAAGGGCTCGGGAGCGTCAAGCACCAGAATGTGGTTCCTCTCAGGGCCTTTTACTTCTCCAAGGACGAGAAACTCCTCGTCTCCGATTTCATGCCCGCCGGCAGTCTCTCCGCTCTTCTTCACGGTAAATTTCCAACCATTTTCTTACTAAATCAACTCATCAATCGATTCATTAGGCAATTAATTACGAGTGTTTTTTTATCATCCAAGTCCAAGAACAGAATAGAATCAATGTTGTGGTTGATTGCATTGAGTGAGTCAGGGGGTGTGAGCTGTGGCATGGTGGCCACTCCAGTTCAGTCCAGTCCAACCCTAATTATTATCCCTAATTACTGATTTAATTAAATTCATTTATTAGGAACCAAAGATTAGCTTTTAATATTCGCTTTGTTACTGCTCAAAAACATTCCTCTTTAGCTTTTCATGATTTTGTCCCGTAAAATGTTATAATGCCAGAGTGTAACACACTCCTCACCATCACCAAAACCATCATTTCCTTCCATGCCCAAAAACACCAAAGCCTTCCTTTTTTTTATAAAAGAAACAAAGAAAGAGCGCATTGTCAATACTAATAGTAAGAAAAGAAAAACCTTTCCACCTCAATCATTAAGCAAAACTAACAAATTTCGTAAGAGGTTGATATCAAATTTGTGCTCGGATGAATTGCCCATTTTAACATGGAAAAGGAGACGAATATTATGATCTTCCCACGTGCTTATTATTGATAGTAGCTTTTTAAGTGGATTGAAAAATAGTCAATTTTTTATTAATTGTGTAAATAAGCTGTACAAATGATTTACACACAAAAAATCCTAAAATAATTCAAAACACTACCACTTAACAATAACATATAAACTCTGCATATTAATCTTAAAATTTAGAAAACACATTAAAGTCGATATTTGCTAAATAGCTAAAAAAAATTCAAATTTTGAAAAAGAAACTTAATATATTTCAAATAACAAACTAGTAACAAAAGTTCACGAATTTTATGTTATCTTTGATTATTTATAACAATTAACAAAATTTATTTCTCGATTCGTAATGTTTTAGCGGATTATTTGGCTAAATTGTTGTTATCATTAGTATGAACTGAGAAATTCTCTCTATGCGCAGGAAGCAGAGGTTCAGGAAGAACCCCGTTGGACTGGGAGAGCCGAATGCGAATCGCGGCGGGGGCAGCGCGCGGGCTAACCCACCTGCACACATCCGAAAAAGTGATCCACGGCAACATAAAATCGTCGAACATCCTCCTTCGAGGGGAGCACGAGGCAGCGGTGTCGGACTACGGCCTCCACCCGCTTTTCAACCCGGCCGCCACGGCCCCCAATCGTGTTGCCGGGTACCGCGCCCCGGAGGCCGCTGAGACTCGCAAAGCCACCTTCAAGTCCGACGTCTACAGCTTCGGAGTCCTGCTCCTCGAGCTTCTCACCGGAAAAGCCCCCAACCAGGCCTCCCTCGGGGAAGAAGGGATCGACCTCCCTCGCTGGGTCCAGTCCGTGGTTCGCGAGGAGTGGACCGCCGAGGTCTTCGACTCCGAGCTCATGAGGTACCACAACATCGAGGAGGAGATGGTGCAGCTTCTCCAGATCGCCATGTCTTGCGTCTCCGTCGTTCCTGATCAGAGGCCGGCCATGACTGAGGTCTTGAGGATGATCGACGAAATGAGCCGCAGCGAGACTGATGATGGGCTTCGACAGTCCTCCGATGATCCCTCCAAGGGCTCCGATGCTGCGCAGACTCCCCCGCCCGAGTCCAGAACTCCGCCCAGCTCTGTCACACCTTGATCGGATGATCTTCTGTTTGTAAAGGAAATCAAATTCAGCTTACGTGATTGGCTGCCCTGATTAATAGTAGCTTCTTTGTTTAATTTCTGATTTTTTTTTTTGAGTTTTTTTTTTATGATTTTTTTTACTGGTGGGGAAGGGAGGGATTCGAATTGTTAATGAATAGAGGGGAAGTGGGAAGATGGGGTTTCAATGGACTGATTGGAATTTGACCATTCTGAATCTGATAACTCTCCAGCTGTTTTTTTTTTCTTCTTTTTTCCTCTCTTTATAATATATTTAGTTTTTGATATTATGTTATTGCAGGGTTGGTACTTCTTCCAACCATTTGTTCTTTATGCTCGACGACGAATTACACATAACGAGATCAATTATTTTTGATGTTTTTGGGAAATTACTTTTCAATAAACAAAGAGTTATGTGAAGAGCTGGAGTTCATTACAAAAAGGAAAGAGATTGGAGCCATCAAGACGAGCATGTTCTTATAAACAAAATAGTTCCCACAAACCAATATTATTGGCATCATCGTATACTTTTATTTTAATTATTATAGATACGATGATGCTGATAATATTTGCGTTTTTGTTGGCAAGCGTGAGTAAATTGGTACACTAGTTACAGAATTATAAACACACGCATTTTAAAATCCCTATGAAACAAATGCCTCTAAAGTCAAAACCACTCATGTCCAATAACAACATGACAAATCTCGTGGTTATGAGTTGTGCTTGTGAGTGAGTGAGTTTTTCATGTGGAAGCTTATATTTTAAATATCCCGATTCCCGAATAAACAAAATGGTGGTGCTTTGTTTGTGTTACCACTCAACGTTATTGTGTTTGGGGCAATTAATAAAATATCACACGTATTCGTGGGTTTTGATATAATACGGTAAGTAAACATTTCAACACTCACTGCCTCACCCTGACTGCAGGCTTCACCAATTTAATTATTATCATTACTTGTCTCTCTCACGAAATAATTTATGCAGAGACACCCAATTAATCAAATTTATTAGAAGTGTAAGATTTTTGATATGTCATCGGATGGTCGGATAGATGCCACGTGGAGGATGGAAGTGTAAGATTTTGATGAGGATGATCACAGGAGGACCACCACACCACCTCATGATTCATGACCATGACCACTTGATATTTGAGTTGTTGTGGAAAACAGGCTGGCGTGCCTTCATGGAATTTATAGAATATAATAGTGTGCATATGATTATTAGCGTATATACGGAATACACTGACACTGTAAGTCTTTGATTCAACTCTCTATGGTCCGACTATAATCTGACTACTTTTGATTTGGAGTTCCCCGGAGTACAATAATATCTCACGTGAAAATACTAAAGAATTGCGTGTGACATAAAATAAATGATGTTTACTTGTATTTAGTTGCTATTTAGTATAACTGTATGTATGATTTTTGGTTTGTACGAAAATTTAACCACTAAATTTAGTGAATTTAATATCTATAGCAATGTTCTAAAATACTCTACTTAAACCTAAGTCAGTGCAAAATAGTAAGGTTTCAGAGAGATAATTTAGGAATTAAACATCAAGCTAAACAAAACCAAATCAAATAAGCTTTTAGCCCTCCTCCTCCTTCCAATTTTCTTTTTAAGCGAAATGAAATAAATTAATCGACATTTTGGGCAATAATGCTATTTAAATTTAGGGATTTTTTTCGTTACCGGTGCTTTACTTTTTCTTTTGAGAAAGCGTGATCGGTGTCACGAAATATCATATAAGCCCTCATGTATGACGGAAGAAAACCGCGGTTACAAAAATATTAATAAAACATAAACCACCGAAAATAAAATGAAACACAATAAACTCAATAAACAAACAGGCACTAGGTTCTCGCGCGGGACCTCAACTCGCGATCATCGGGTCTAATGGACTCCTCCGAACAAGGCGGGACTGAATCTAACCAGGTCGAAAACGAGTGATGATTAACCGCATAACGCGCTAGATTATGCACAACAATATTACAAAAACGATCAATATGCATAATGCTAAAATTCTCAAGCTCACTCACCTCTCTGAAGATTTGGTGCAAAATCGTTCCAAGCTCTATCGCTGGCGTCACGCCCTTCTCGACTATCTTCACCACTCCAAACAGTCAGACTGGATCTCCGCTCTCCTGTCGCCGACGCTACAAACTAGCTCTACGTCACAGATGACATCAAACGTTTTCGCAAGCTACGGGGAGAACTCCCTAAGCAAAAAAAGCGTATGCGAGGCGATCACCTTTTCGGTGTGATTTTGAACAATACAACCGACACCGAAGTATTCACGAGACTACATATTTTGACATGAAATAATATGAAAATTTACAACCAATCTTTTGGATAAATTGAGGATAAAATGATATCTTATATAGATAATAGGTCATAGTGTAATCACGCCGTAGTCGTTGAAGTATATACCCAAAGCTTCGCAACTTTAACCTAAAAAAGCAAAAGTTTAACGATAGCAAATCCAATGTATTTTTTATTTTGTTCATTTTGATTGGGTTAGAAAATTCAACGAGAGCAAGCAAGACAGTTTTACGTGGCTTTCAAATTTATTTATTTGTTATTATTTATTTTGGGGGTACACCGAAAGCTGTGGGTCTCAGTGCTTTTGGTCGGACCCTGAAATTGACTATTTAATCTCACACACACTTACTTTTAGCGCTTTGCCTTTTACTTGCTTTTTCTCATTCAACAACTTATAACCTTCTTCAAGAATCACGATACAAGGCCAGCTTCTCCGCTCCATTATCTCGCTAAACATGTAATTAGTGAAACAACCGGTTATAGCTGGCAATTTGCTATTAACAAGCAAAGCCCAACACGTCATTAATGACTTTATTTACGTGACAAATATATAAACACAAAATGTGAGTTATGTGAGATATCCTCATTACAAATAATCATGTCTAAAATCTACAACACCTCATAAGTTAACCACCCCTTCATCATTATAATTTAAAAGAAACCATTGGTTACCATCCTAATTTTCTAAAATTTTTATTTTTATTTTAAATATCAGATACTTGAGACCGGCGATAGTTAACTTTTTAATGTAACGGTATGTACAATAACTTAAAAAATTGTTATCATTTAAAAAATATATACCGTGGAAAAAAAAAGAATTTTACACTGAAAATAAATTGCATTGCCTTATTTAGGTTTAAGCATTATCAACTACATTTTGAAAGAGTATTTATCAATTTAAAATAAATTACAGAGAAATAAACCCACTCTACTTATTCAAGTTTCAACCACAGCATTCATCACAATTCTGGTAGATTTAATTAAAGTTTAAAACCATAATTGCAGAGGTGTTATTATTCACACTATTATTATATTTTACGATTGAGGTTATCAGAAGTTATTGTGATTATCGGTGGTCACACACACACACAAGCACATGTAGGGGTGGATGAGACAAGTATATATAGTTTTATTATATATATATAATTTTAATTTAATTTTATTAAGATTTATGTATACACTTGTTAAGTCACCATTAGATGGGACCTTTTAATAGACAGACATGGTTTCTTCTTTTATATATCGTTTTTGTTGCTGTGTCGTTTTGTGCTGAAAAACAAGCAAGGATGCGATATATTCGAGAGTGAACCGCAGGAGAGGATCGCAAGTACTGATTGTCTAACATCCAATTTGCACGAGAACACTCCTACTAGGGTTTTTGGTTTTCAGTTTTGACATATAAGTGTTTATATATAATTAACTACCAAAGGTCCACGATGATAAAATTCCCCCAGTCTTTTTTGGTGCTATTTTTAGCAATTTTGTTTTATAGACAACAATGGTGGTCCCAATACTTGAATTATTTCCCTTTCGATGTCGTTCAAAAACATCACATCGATATATATATTAGAGCGGGAGTGGTCATATTGAAGAAAAGTCATTGAGAATGATTAGGGACACTGATATGAAGCAAAGGATGCAAGCTAACTAATTGTTAATTGAATTTACTTGACATGATATGTGGTCCACTAAAAAAAAAATACTACAAAATGGGGTTTACTGTCATTTGATTAACCAGATTATTATGCCCTAACGTAACCTTTTGTTGTCCAGGTATAGTTAACGTAATCCACCCATAACTTTTGCCCTTCACAACAGGTACACTAAAAACCATGTAAGTTATTAAAGTTTGGCTCATATTAACTTATGGGACAATTATTGAGTAGTAGGGTAGTTGAGAAAAAAAGGACATGAATTTCGTCCTCAAATCAGTTATAATTACCACACCTCACGAATCCCTCTTTCTTTTGCTTCTTTTCACAATTGAATCATAGAAGCTGGTGGGGTTTTATAGAAGTTAATTTTTTTAAAAAAAATCATGTAAGATGAGTTGGATTGACTTTAATAAAATGAGTGTGACTGAAGCAACGTTTTGGGCAACCAACTTTTTCTTCGTTTTCTTTACTTATGAATCTCATCCTCACCGCTACACACAAATTGGGGGTTGTGAGATGATTATGTACACCACATTCAAATGAACGTGCATTACTCATGGGACACCAAATCTCTTGCCGTCTAAGGTCATCTTTCAGAATGCTTATACAAACTTGTAGACCACACATGTCTTGCTTCGTTTTGGATTTGAAGTTAGGTTAACTAAAGAGCCAATTTCTAAACCTTTAATCTCTTGTTGGCTTAACCCTCGATCGCAAGCAAATAAACACACTGAGAGTTAAAAGTAGAGAAAAAATGTTGAAACAAATCAAAAATGAAGAAAAGCACGTAATTGTTATAATTCAATACTGAAATGAATAATCTAAAAGTTACAGAGCAAGCTATTAAATAGGCTGAGAAAAGATAAACTTACTAACCCTAAAACCACTAACTACGTGATCCTATATTTTTGGTGCATCAATTGCACGTTGAATTACAAACCCACGTTCTTAAAAGAAACTAACTAAAGACCATTTCTAATCTTCCCACAAGTTCACACGTACACATCTCAGTTAACTTTAATTAATTAAATAATTAAAACAAAGTCTAAATTATATATTTTAAAACTTAAGATATTATAACATCTCTAATCTAACTAAACTGCTGAGTTAACTGTTTTTCCTTTTCTTGAGCCACTAGTCACTGAAAGTAAAGCCTTTTCCTATCCCCACATGGTAGATGACCTTTTTATTATTATCAGAGAACTAGCACTAGCTGTGTGGTTTTCAGGAATTTGAAGTTTGAAGTTTGAACCAAGATGTGCACTTTCAGAAAACGTTTTAAGAAAAGTTATATTCGCAGAACGTACCAAAAAAAAACAGGTTTAGTTCAGCACTAGAGAGAGTTCATCCGATACAGTGACTTGGATACTAGACACGAACAAAGATTTCAACTTCTGAGGCCTATAGAAACGGTGTTTCTTGCGTTAAATTATGACAGTGTTATTTGTTTTATGTCGAGCTTATTTTACAGACATACCTGTACAGAAAACCGCCCGTTCTTAGAATCACTGATGATACGATACAAGACAAAACAATGTCTCTATAGACATATGATATTATATATATACTAGTAAACATTCAGAATCCTAGAAGAGACAAGGTGGAATAAATATTGAGTGTTTCAGGGTGCGATTTGTCACCGGCGACGAAGAGACGGAAGTCGTCTCCAATCTGAATCCAACTACAGCCGGGACTCTTGACGAGCCCTTTGTCTCTCATCAAACGCCGGACTCGTTCGACTCGGTCCCACTTTCCCGCCGCGGCATAAGCATTCGAAAGCGCCACGTAGTTCCCCGAGTTCTGCGGGTCCAACTCCATTAACTTCTCGCTCAAGTATTCCGCCAGCTCCACCTCGTTGCTTGCCTTGCAAGCATCAAGCAACGACCCCAAGATGTGGGCGTCGGGCTCGAAAGCCATTGACCCCAAAACCCCGAAAGCCTCGTCCACGAGCCCGAACTTCGAGAGCAGACGAACCACGCATCCGTAATGAGCCATCGTCGGCTTCAGATCGTGCTCCGAGACCATCTCCGAGAAAAGCCCTAGCGCCTCGTTCACTAGCCCGGCATGGCTACACGCGTTCAGAGCGTTCGTCAAGGTTACGGAATCCGGTCTTTTCCCTTCTTTCTTGAGATGTTCGTAAAGCTCGAGAGCTTCCTCAGCTTGGCCGTGCAAGGCGTGACAAGCGATCATCACGTTGTAGATCGGAGTCTCCTTGTCTTTGATGGAATCAAAGATTTTTTTGGATCCGTCGGAGTTCCCGCACTTTGCGTACATGTCTATCAGAGAGGTGACGAGCGGAGTCGAAGAAGAGGGATTGAGATTCCTCACGGAGTATCCGTGAATCGCCTTTCCGTAGTTCAGTAACGCCATGTCTATGCAAGCCGAGAGAACGGAGACGAGGCTCACAACGTTTGGCCTGATTCTGTGTTCTTGCATTCGAAGGAATTTCTCGACGGCTTCGCGTCCGAACCCGTTCTCGGCCAAACCCGACACGAGAGTGGTCCACGTCACCACGTTCGGCGTGATTCCGAGAGACTCCATTTGGTGGAACATCTCGCTGGCCTCGCTGACCTGTCCGTTCTTGAGAAGACCCGATATCAGGGAGTTGTATGAGACCACGTTCGGAGGAACGTTCTCCAATTCCATCCGGTAAAACAGCTTCAGTGCTTCTCCGCTCAGACCCGACTCGGCGTACGAGGCAAGCATCGTGTTCCAAAGGACGATATCCCCCCTCTTCACCGAGTCGAACACGCGTCGAGCTCGATCAAGCCTCTTGCACTTCGCGTACATGTTCACGATCGTGCTCGCGGCAATCACGTCGGACTCGAAATTGTTTCTGATGCAGTAACAATGTCCGACAGCACCGAGTTTCAAATCCGCCGTCTTTGCGGAGGTGGAAATTAGGGAAGAGAGAGTCACGGCGTCGAATCTCAGATTCTCCGATCGCATTCGAGAGCACATAGCAAGGGCATTTTCGATATCTCCGGTCTGGACGTAGCCCGATACAATTAAGTTCCACGTCACCGTATCTCTATTGACTGTCCTAGCAAAAACCGACTGGGCTTCGTCTAACAGACCAACCTTGGAATAGAAATTCACGATCGAGCTTCCTAGAATGGTGTTCATGTCTAGGCCTTGGAGAATCGCTAATGCATGGCCTTGTTTTCCCTCGCCGACCGCTCCGAGATTGGCCGAGGCTGAGAGGAAGCTCGATATCGTGACTTGGGTCGGCTCAACGCCGTCTATTCTCATATCGCGAAAAGTTTTCAGAGCTTCCTCGTTCATCCCGTTTTGCACGTTTCCAACGATCAAGGAGTTCCAAGTGACTACGTTTCTGTCAGACTTTTTATCGAACACCTTCCGTGCTTCTCCTAAACAGCTACATTTCCCATACATGTCGACGAGACTACTCGTCACGAACACACACTCGCCGAAACCCATTTTCACGGCATACCCATGAACCTGTTTCCCAGTCCCAACACACCGGCGAGCACCACAAGCCTTCAAAGCATTCGGGAGGACGAAGTTATCAGGCGAAAACCCACGCTCCAACATCTCGCGAAACCCGTATAAAGCCTCCTCGCAGAAACCCATTCTACAGTTCAACCCTATAATGGCGGCCCAAGAGAAGAGGTTCTGAGAACTCACCGAGCGAAACATCCGCGCCGCGGCGACACGGTCGTCGCATTTCGAGTAGAGAATGACGAGCTTGGTCTCCAAGAAATCGTTCTCGGAGAAGGAATCGCCGTTCTTGACGATCCTCGCGTGGAATTGGCGACCCAGAAAGAGGTCTCGCTCGTAGACGCATCCCTGAAGAAGCTCTCCGTAGATGTCGTGTCGAGTTTGGATTCCTCGGAGCTCCATGTGTGTGAACAATCGCACGGCTTCTCGGATCTTGCCCTGTTTCGAGAGAGACGATATTTCGGGGAAATAGTCAGAGATGTGAAGGAGAAGAGAGTTGGGATCACCATTTTGAGTGGGATTCGAGAAACGTAACTGAGGAGGATTCGAAGTGAAGGTGAACGGAAGAGAAGCCATGCCTCGGATGAGGATAGCATAGCCCTTTTCTGACCGTTAATCGTTATCATTCCCTAGCTCCTTCCGAGGGTATTGCCGTCAAATCAGGCGATAAAATGCTTCCAAAACGTTTCTTTTTCTGCCATCTCTATCGAGAGCCTGCATGTATAGTAATTAATTGCTATATACCGAATGTTTGAAAAGATTTTGTTTATAGCAATTATTCCGGAGTTTAAGCGGAAAATAAAATGGTAAAAGATAAAAAGAAACCAATAATAGCAGTTATCAATTTTAAGTAAGGAATAAATGAAAATTTTCATTTTTATCGAAAATAAAAATACATTATATTAATTTTTGACAAAAACTCTCTCAAAACTTCCGACTACTCAAACACGAAAATCTCATAAAAAAATTCAACAGACCTTGAACGCTACAATCGAAGACTTTGAAAAAAAAAGGTATGGATGCAATTTATTTTTACTGAAAACCGAGCAAGATTGAACATGCAAGGTAGAGTAGTTAGGGTTTTTGAACAACTCGAATCGTCTATGTTTAAAGGTTTTCAATCCCCTTTTTGAAGAAAGAACTTAAAAAACCAGAATAAACAAAATTCATAAATAAAAAAATTGCACATGACAAAAAAAGAATGAAAAACGTGAAAATAAACATAAATTAAATCGACTTGCTATACTTCAACGAAAAAAAACACATGAAAGAAGAAATAATTATGAACAATAAAAATTATCGTTGCCGCTTGTTTAAAAAAAAAATAACGTTAAAAAATTATGAAAGCTATATTTTTCAGATCCAAGAACCTAGGCAGTTAATTCTAATAATTATAAAGCAAAATAAAATAGAATAAAATAGTAATTGTATAAAGGACAAATTATTAGATCTAAAATAGTAATTGTACGATTATAACAACGTACAAAATAAAAATCTAAAGTCAATTATTAGAAAAGAATTCAAATTAATTGTATAAAGGACAAATTGTAAAAATAAATCAGTAATAATCCCATGTCAACTTAAAAAGTTAGACTCTTAACAAATAAAAAAGAATGACATAAATGCAACATCAAAGTTTCACATGTTTAGTTAGAGCAATTTCTTTAGTTTATATTTTAGAGACTTTTGCTAATTATAATTGGCATTTCGAAAAATTCTAATTTCAGTATTATCAAAATTTTAAAAGATCTAATTAAAATAGCTCATCCTAATTTTTAACTTAACTTTCCTCGTCTATTTATTTTCATAAATTAAAAAATTAATTACAATCTAAAAAATTTAAGGATTTGCTGCCAATGAATAAACATAAATAGATGTTTTTTGAAACGTTATCGTAAAACTCAGACAAAAATTAATGTTTCTAGTAATAAACTTAATTTAGAACACAAATTTAGAACACATAAGTAATATATTATTGTTATTTTTTGCAAAACAACAATATATTTAATGAATAAATGTAATCGATGTCTCATTTATATATTCACATATTTGGTTATTGACATATTCAAATTAGATATATTACCCATCCTTAAATGTACTTCACATACATAACTAAGCATATCAATTTACTACGATGATGTTCATAAACTATAAAACTAGTAATCAACCTTTGGACTATTCATATGAACCTCAATATACTCATATGATTCAAAATATCATAATGTCATTAATAAGCATCACATAAATATGAGTAACTGAAATTATTTTATTTGACATTCAAAACTTTTTAATTTGGCCATTTTGGTGACTAACAAATTAAACTTCATATGAATATCAAAACAAAATAATAACTTCCGTATAAGAGTTAAATAAAAAAATTGTAACCATTAAGACTTTGATATGATATAAAAAAAATATAAAAACAAATCCTAATTGGCAGCTAGTAAAATTGATTACTTGAATTTACTACTTAAAATGCCAAATCATATATATAATTTTTTTTTTCTGAATCTTAAATACAATTGACTAATGCCTCTTACCTTTTTTCGTAATGATAATAAAAGAAAGATATTCATCACATATGAATTTATGTATATAAAAAAGAGTCATGAAAGACTTCCTAGAACAATAAATAATGGCCTAAGTAAGGACCATGTGCAATATCCATATTCACTCATATATTATGAGAACTCACCAAGCAAAACATCCGCGCCGCAACGACACATTTGGCGTAGAGAATGACGAGCGTTAAGTCGTTTTTTGGGATAAACATTTACGAACACATGACGTGAGTAATCTTGGTCACGTGTCTTTAAATATGTGGGATGAGTTATGGGATGTTTCTATTATTAGGTGAAAAATAGGAGAATTGGTTTCCCGAACTCTTGAACACCTTTATCGAGAGGATGTAATTTGGCTCGGAGGTCTTTGGGTGTGAGAACGAGTGAATTTCCCTTCTTCCGATCTAGTGAGAATGGAAGAAGATTTTTCATCTTTGTAGTATGATATTTGGTGGGTTTGATCTCTCTTTGTTCTTGATTTTGTGCATAAGGGCTTTTTGTGGGGAAAATTATTTATGAGAGAATTTGATATAGTTTTGTTGCTTTGTGAGAGAGTGTCCTTGAAACTATTTTAGTTTTGGATATTTATAGGGGTTGATGGAGCTTTAGGATAAATTTTTCATTTGGCAATGTGTGATGGCTGGGACGAGACAACATAGCGTGGCGTGAAGTGAGGCATGCCGCATTGTGTCGGCTGAGGTGAGGTGACGCAGCGTGGCACGAGGTAAGGCCACTATGCGTGGCATGAGGCGAGGAGACGCCGCATGATGTCAGCTGAGGTGAGGAGACGCAATGTGGCGTCGACTGAGGCGAGGTGACGTAGGGTGGCGTGAGGTAAGTTGACGCCACGTGAAGTGAGGCGAGGAGACGTTGCGCAGTGGCACGATTACGTCGTGTCGAGTGAGGCAAGGAGAGACAATGTTGCATTGGGCGAGGCGAGGCGACGCCGCTTGGCGTCGGCTGAGGCAAGGTGACCCAGCGTCGGGCGAGGTAAACCGACGCCGTGTGGCAGCAAGGCGCCCGACGTCGGCTTAGGAAATGTGAAGCAGCATGGTGCAAGAGAAGGCGAGGCGAGGTTACGCCGTGTCGGGTCAGGCGAGGCTACGTTGCGTTGGGTGACGGGAGGCTACATCGCGTCGTGTGAGGCGAGGCTACGCCACGTCGTGTGAGGCGAGGCTACGTCGCGTCGTGTGAGACGAGGCTACGCTGCGTCATGTGACAAGAGATTACGTCGCGTTGGGCGAGGCAAGACGGCGCCACATGGCGTCGGCTGAGGCGAGGTGACGCAGCGAGGCGCGAGGTAAGAAACGCCGCGTTAGGCGAGGGGAAGCGACGCTGCCCAGCGTTCGCTAAGGTGAGGTGACACAACGTGGCGCAAGAGAATGCAAGGTGAGGCTGCGCCATGTCGGGTGACTCAAGGCTACGCCACGTTGTGTAAGGCGAGGCTACGTCGCTTCGTGTGAGTCAAAGTTACCGGGTTGGGTGAGGCAAGACGACGCTGCATAGGATGAGACGATACGATGTGATCTCAATTTGTTGGCTGATGGGCTGAGCTTATCAACGTTCTTTTTTCGGGCCGGGTTGTCATATTTTGTGGACGCGAAAAATCCTCTATAACATTAACCCCTAAGTTTTTGAAGATCTTCGATATTCAAAAAACTATGTGTCGTTCTTCAATTGGATTTTCCGAATGTCTTCTTTGAAACTAAACAAATCGGTGTAGGGTTGTCTCTTTTTTCAAAACTCTTCTTTTTCTCAAGGTTGGTTATTACTTTTATTTGTGTGTCCTTAGTTTAGATCTGGTGGGGTCTATTATGCCTTCTTATGTGACGTCATGCACTAGTTTGGACCTGTGGAATGATGACTTCCCTAATTAGCATGACATAACTTTGGAGACTGCGTCATGCATGCACAAACAATCTTATTTAGATATGTGCAACACTGCTATGATAATTTTTAATGCACATGTGTTCTTAGCTGGACCCAACCCATGCTATAGGAGAAATATGGACTCGCCGGAGGTGTTGACCTCTCTTGGGTTGTGTGGTGGTCTTCGATTAGTCATGTTTCATGCGTAGACTCATTTCTTCAAAGTTGTATGATCGTGTAACGCGGGCTTGTCATGCCATGAGACCATGCGCTCAGTTGTGAAAGACCCTATTGTTTCATGTTTGGGTTTTCTCGGGGGCTGCGTTGCCTTAATTTGTTGTCGTCTTCTGGAGATTCTTCAACATCTTTTTCGGATTTTTAAAATTGGCTCTTACTTGTCCACCTGTCGTCGTGGGAAGGTTCCTCATTTGAATTTTCAGGTTTGTCTTATTTTCCTTCACCGCATATTCTAGTTTCCACAACGAGTCATGTGACTTTGTTTTTTCGTTTGGAGATGCATGTGACACACAAAGATACCTGTTTGTTTTTCCCGCAGGGATAATCTTGTTTTATTTCCTTATAACACTTAGCATATTGTGGTAGCACTGGTCTTGTGGCTTTGTAGGTATGGCTCCTAGGGATCGTCGAAAAACAGGAAGTTAACTTTGTTTCATCCCCTCTTCCTGACTTGGTCGCTCGTGGCCCTAACGAGTGTTTTGTTTGTACTCCTAGTGGCAAAAGAAGGTTTATATTCTCACTTGGAAGTGTAGGTCGCATTCCATGATAGGCATGTCACTTGGTCCATAGACGGTTCCTTCTTCTACCACTCGCATTTCCCTTTATTCGGGGGGTGACGAGGCTGTTGGCAGAGATGCCCACAAGAAGATTATTTATTTATATATCGATGTAATATAAATCTCTCACGAGTCCTTATTGTAATTTCTGATTAAATTAATAAAAGTTGAAACGTTCATTCATTCTTTTTATGTTTGTTTGAAGATTTATGATATTAAATAGTCTTATAGTCCTTAATCAAACCTAACAATATATGAAGAGACAAATGTAGATACGTGAACAAACTCTTCATGGTTTGCTTAAAACGAAATATTCACAATATAAAGATCAACAAACTGTTGATCCTAGTACGATTGTTGGAAGAATCTATGATGTCTAGTTACGAGGCATATAGAGTTAGAAACTCTATAGTTCTTACAGTGTATCTTCTCAAGATACTGAATTGACCAGTGCACCTTTAGAGATAATGTAAGAACAAACTATTTAACCTCTTTCGTCTCAAGGTCACTAAGTATGAATTGCATCATGCTTACCTTAATCTTGAAATGAGACGTTTTCTGGAAAAATGTTTAAAGGCTATTTTGGTCCACGTGGACATAAAATTATGTGAATGTCAAAATAAGATTTTGAATATTTTCATATGATGGAAATATAAATTAGTTTTAAAAGCCGAGAAGTCGTTTGAGGCATTGTGAATTAATTTCATTATTTGTGCAATATTAATTCTACAATGGGTATTTTAAAAATTGTCTTAAAAGAAATAAGGAAGCATCTAGAAACTCCCCCCGTAGGTAGAATGTCGGCTAAGCATCATAGAGGAGAGAGAGAAATATCTCTTATTACTTTGTGCATTATTACGTATTGGTAATTGCCCAAAAGAAAAAAGGAAATGAATTTCTTTGAGAAGGAAACAAATTTGCTAAGTGATGAAACAAATTTCCTTCACTAAAGCAAGAGGATGGCCGGCCATGTACAAGGGAAAGAAGAGAGGAGATCAAATATTGTGTCATGAATCCACAATAGGAAATGTTAATTACCAATTTTTTGTATTTTCTTCTCCTATAACTAGGGCTCACATTGAGATGTGAAAATAAGTCTTTTATCTTGTTTTCTCTATAGTTGGCCGACCATATTTCTTATCTCTCTCTCTCTAAATATCTCTTTTATTTTGGAACCTAAGTTCTCATTAGACTTAAGCTTAAATTAGCTCTTTAGCTCATAGACTTATTCTTGGGTTATTGTGTTTAATTGTGCCCACACACAAATCCTTTAAACCCTCTATAGACTCTTGTAATAGAAATCTTAGGTTTATTGAGTTCACGACAAGGTGTGAAGGAAACGAGCAAGACGAGACAATCTACCTTTCCTAAGGCTTCTTAAAGACCAAGGTACAAGAAAGGTTGGTAACAAGTAATTAAATAATATTTTTTAAATAAAAACATGTTCATGCACTTTTCCTAGGTTAGTAAAAATAATTTACTAGTAAAGATTTTTTTATATTCCGCCATTAACTTGTTTATGATAATTTTTTTCTTAACCCTAGACCTATTGCAACAGGAGCCTGCAAGGGCTTGTCACTACTCGTTCGACTATTACTAAGGTGATGGATGATCTCAAGAAGCGTAGCAACAATAGTCTTTAGGAGACTATTGTTTGTGAACTCAGGACGCTGATTGAGAAAGGCGATCTTGGTTCACCTAATCATGTGACAAACCTTTCTTGTTTGGTTAGTCGTTCTCTTCTGCTCCTGATTTTCAGTATTTATTTCTTACATGTTATTTTATGTTGCAAATTTTTATTTTATGCACGCCTAACACCTTGGTGATTCGTTAATCTCATTACCGTATGAGGGAGCTCGAGCAAGCTAACAATGAGTTCTCAAAAGACATGAACTCTCTTCACGAGGAGGTGGCTTGTTTGAAACTCGAGCTCCAATCCACGCAAAATACCAATTTAGAGGCATGTCATGCAGCAGCTCATGCCAAGGTATGTCAACTAAAAAAAGAGCTTTGCCAGCGGACTTTGGCGCTGAGCGAGCGTACTTCGGAGCTGAAAGCGCGGATGCTAGAGATTGATGACCATTATGTCGAGGTGATTTGTGCCTATCACATGAACTCTGACATCGTGGGACATGTGACTTTCTCCGATCCAAGGTGAAACTTGTTGCTGAACATCTTGATTAGTTGCAAGGCTAACTTGAAGAAGATGATTTTGGAAGAAAATCAAGTGCTGCGATAGCGGTGTCGATGTAGCATCTATTTGGGCTTTCTCCTTTTGTGGGGGTCGCCTTTCTTTTTGATATGGTGCAATCAGTGGTGGACGTTGCTACTATTTTTTTTGTTGATGTGTTCGGAAAGTGGAATGATAATGTTTTTCTTTGTATTCTTACTCCTCTGTTGCGTGTTGGAATTAGAATTTCTTTCGGCTTTTGGGAGATTGTTTGGCTTTGTAAGGCTCTTTGACCTATGTTATAGGTCTATCAAAAAGTCTATTGTATGAGTCTTCTCATTTCTGGCCGCTTGTAATATTTTTGAGATATGTTCGGAGTCTTGGCGTTGCCAGACTCTTTCTCCCTTATTTGTGTGGATGCTTTTCAGGTCGATTGGAGAGTCGGTTGCACGAGTCTCCTCATCTCGAGTCAAGTGGAATGATTTGGGATATGTTAAGAGTTGGCGTTACCAGACTCCTTTTCCCTTATTTGGATGGACACATTTGAGGTCAGTGGAAGAGTCGGTTGCACGAGTCTCCTTATCTTGAGTCGCGTGGAATTCTTCGGGATATGTTTGTAGTTTTGGCGTGGCAAAAATCCTTTCCCTAATTCCGTGGACATTTTGAGGTCGGTTGGGGAGTCGGTTGCACGAGTCTTTGTTGGGATTGGTGCCCACAAAGGATATATTAGACATTGTAAATACATTGTATTTGATTTTGCTGAAACATTAATAAAATTAAATATTCGTTCTTGATTATGTTTGTGTTTATGTATGTTTTCTACGCTCAAAAACTGTCACCAAAGAAAGGGGTGCTAAGTACAGACTTGACAAGATAGCCCATTGTGACTAGTTTAAACATTTGTTCGCAATCTTAAGATCGATAGAACAATCGAATATGAGTAATGATTGTTTGAATGAATCGTGATATCATATCTTACGATATAGAGAGTTGTGACTCTGTGTTTCATTCTTGATATCTTACAGAAGATATTGAACAAGACCTATGATACTGAAGCTCGAGATAAAACCGTTTAATCACTCGAAACTCCAAAATCACATACGAGGGGTATTTTGGTACTTACCTAAATTGTGAAGTGAATGCATAATCAATGTGACACCTTATGACATTTGATTTGTCAACAGGCAGTTGCTAAGTTGAAGTTGCATCTGACCCGGCGGTTGGTGTCATAACACTGTCATATTGGGTTATGTGATTCACAAATACGTAATTTGTGTTGAAACAATGTTAATGCATAAGTATCACACTATGCTTGGTTATGGGAGTGTGAATGAATAAACTTGGCCAAGTATTCATCGAATAAGAACATTCTTTTATTAAAACCTGTAACATGTAAAGACATCTCACTTTATGTTTTTCTCATTCACAAATAACAAATGAGTTAATGAAATAATAACACAAGGGTAAAACGGTAATTTTACATTCCTCTGAGTTATTGATACACATGAAGGGTAATATCATAAAATACTATGTGGATCGTGTGAAGAATTGTTTTATCACATCAAACGGAAAAATAAACGCATGTGAACTTAGAGAGTTTCAATATTAGTCCTTTAGTGGAATCGACTAATATTAAGAATTAAAAGTCGAAAAAAGTTTGTGAATTTTTGTGTCCGGACTTTAATCTAAAGCTTCGTTCATGTGAGTGCATAAGGTCTCAATGATAGACTCTCAAACGAGATTTATTGAGCTAGAACAATTGATTTTCTCATTCAATGTAAATTATGATTTACACTAAGAAAATTATTTTCTAAGTAATTAAATTAATAATTAGTTATTTATTGTTATATTTATTTAGTGAATCATATTATGTTATTATATTGATAATAATATAATTTAATGATTCAAATAAATAAAAGATGAAAATAAATAGTTTCTCGTTTCGTACTTGTTTGAAAAGTATGAAAAGATTTAATAAAATGTCATTAAGAAAATGAGATGTTCTAAATTAATCAAATTTAGAAATAAATCAAAATTATTTGGAATTAAAGGGGATTGAGTTGCCCGAGTATATTAATAATTATTTAGCCATAATTAATTTTTAATATTGATTAAAATGGTTTAAATTGGATTATGGGTTTGACCCAGCCTAAACCCATTTGGCTATTTATATAAAAGGATCAAATAAAACCCTAACTCTAACCCTAATCACTCTAAACTTCGGCCTCTCTCTCTCTCTCTCTCTCTCTCTCTCTCTCTCTCTCTCTCTCTCCCTTGTGAGTGCTTCGGCCGAGTGAAAGAAGAAGAGAAAAGGATCAAGAGATCATTTTTTGATTCCTATTCCCGGTTCTTGACTGATCTCCCTAAATTACTTCTTTGTTGTTCAATTGAAAAGAGCCTACTCTCTTATTGTCCCACATAAATCCGAGATTTATATCATTGAATCAATTCCTGGTGTTTGAGTGATTTTATTCTGCAGAAAAATGCACGAGAATCGAGGAGAATCGAGCTAGGACAGATATGCCAGCCGGCCATTCAACGGCCAATCCGGCCTGTCAGCCATAATAGGGCCTAGATTCCTGCGAGCTCCCTGTCTCGAATTTGTGAATTTCGACGGTTACAACACTTGGATATAGGTGCCGTTTACCTTCTTGCACAGGTCCCACACCCAGATCCGACACGAGTGGCTCGTATGCTCACATGCCAATTTAGACCGGCCGACCAACATCCAATCTGGCCAGCCAAATTCTCAAGTCCGGCGAATTTTGTGCCTACCCAATCCGGTGAGTCAATTTTTTTTGAAGAAATTGACGAGACATTCGGGAGTGAGCTAGCAACGCAAAAAGTTGTTTACAACTTCACATGTAAGTCACTCTTAAACGAATTGGTAAAGACTATAAATTGTTTTTAGGTTGTTAGTATCAATTTATTAACATGTTATGAATTTTTAATGGCTAGTTTGTTAATATGTCAAAATGAGCTTTAATATATTTTAGATCTTATTATATATTTCCGTCATATTTAGATATGTTATATTATTTTATTCGTTAATTGTTAACTAATTTCCAACAGTCCCCTTATCTCGAGTTGCGTGGAATTCTTTGGGGTATGTTTGGAGTTTTGGCGTGGCAAAACTCATTTCCCTGATGCTATAGACATTTTGAGGTTATTTGGGGCATAGTGTCATGAGTCTTTTGTTGGAATAGGTTTAGGGTTAAGAAAAATTTATCATTAATCATATTAATGGCGGAATATAACAATTTCTTTTACTAGTAAAATAATTTTTACTAATCTAGATAAAGTGCATATACATATTATAAATTAAAAATATTATTTAATTATTTGAATACTAACCTTTCTTGTAGCTTGATCTTTAATGGATCTTGAGAAAGGTTGATCTTCTCTTCTAGCTCGATTACTTAAGTCTAAACGTGAAATTGAGAAACCTAAAGTTTCTATAACAAGAGTCCATAGAGGTTTAGAAGGATTTGTGAGTGGGCACAATTAAACACAATAACTCAAGAACAAGTCTATGAGATAAAGAGCTAATTTAGAGTAAGTCTAATGAGGACTTACGTGCCAAAATAAAAGAAGTATTTTGAGAGAGAGAGAGGAGATGGGTCGGCCAGAAATTGAGAGAGAGCAAGAATGAAGATTTGAAAAAAAACTTGTTTTCACATCTCTATGTGAGGCTCTATTTATAGGAGAATGAAAAATCTATAAAGGTAAATTATTCATTCATGAAAGAATAATGTATTCATGACACAATATTTGATTTCCCATACCCTTTCTATTCTAATGTGGCCGGCCATACACCTCAAGAAAGGAGGAAATTTGTTTCCTCACTTAGCTTATTTATTTCCTTCTCAAAGAAATTTATTTCATCTTTTCCTTTTGGGTAGTTATCCTTATATTTAAAGAGAAATAAAACTCTCCTCTTGATGCATGTTGGCCGAGATTCTACATAGGGGGAGCATCTAGATGTTTCCTTATTTCTTTTAACACAATTCTTAAAATACCCATTGTAGAATTATAATTGCGCAAATAACGAAATTAATTTTATAATGCCTTAAACGAATTTTCGGCTTTAGAAAATAATTTGTATTTTCATCATATGAAAATATTCAAAATCTTATTTTGACATTGACATCATTTTATGTCCATGTGGACAAAAATAATCTTAAGACATTTTCCGAGAAAAAATCTGTTTCAACATTTGAACTTATTTTAACTTAGCTTTCAGTTTAACAATTCTACTCTAATGACTTATAATATTGACCTTATGGATCCAAATGAACAAAGCTTGAGCTTCTATACTCGGACTCAAAAGTTCACAAACCTTTTCCGAGTATTAGCCTGATGTCAACTGACTCCACTAAAGAGTTGACACTGAGAATCTCTCGGTTCAAATGAATTCATTTTCTACTCAAATTCAACTTAATTATATTGAGTGGATCCATTGAATGTTATCAATGTTTACCATTCATGAATATCATCAACTAGTTGGGATTTATAAAATTACCATTTTACCCTTCTAGTTGTTATTTTCTCAATTCCTTTGTTACTTGTGAATAAGTTAGAAACAATGTATCGAAGAGGAGGTAACAAGTCACATTCTTTCATCCAAATAAAGTCGCTACTTAATTTTGGATACTGCGCAGTTCATTTATTCATAATCCAAGTAATAAAGCATGAGGTGATATATATTGCATCTCAGCAATCTTGTACATGAATTCTATATTTATGAGAACTTCACAAAGGTTGTTTATGGCATCTTCATAACTTAATATCTCACCAATTGGCCTAGTCTAGATCATATAATGGATCTAGAATTTGACTTTCTCAAATGAGATAATTAATGCTATGAAATGAAATGTCTCATTTCAGGATTTAAATTAGCATGATGCAATTCATACATAGTGACCTTGAGACAGAAGAGGTTAAATGGTTTGTTCTTCTATTGTCTCTAAAGGTGCACTGGTCAATTCAGTATCTTCGAAAGATACACTGGAAGAACTATAGAGTTCCTAACTTTCTATGCCTTGAACCAGACATCATAGATTTTTCCAACAATCATACTGGGATCAATAGTCCATTGATCTTTAAATTGCGAATATCGTTTTAGTCAAACCATGAAGAGTTTGTTCACGCAAATCTACATTTGTCTCTTCATACATTGTTAGGTTTGATTAAGAACTATAAGACTATTGAATATCATAAATCTTCAATCACACTAAAAAGGAATGAATGAACGTTTCAAGTTTTGTTAATATAATCAGCAAATTACAATAAGGACTTTATGAAGATTTATATATTACATCAATATGTAAATAAGCAATATTCTTGTGGTCATCTCTGCCAAAAAACTCCCACTTGACTCAAAAAAGATGGGAGTAGTCCTTCATGCCTAATCCGTCTCGATGTTGGTCGAAGACCTTGTTGGATAGGGCATTGGTGAAAGGATCTGTAAGGTTGTCCACCGTTGAGATCTTCTTCACCTCCACGTCTCCGCGCTGCACGATCTCTCTAATCAAATGGTATTTCCTCTCAATATGTTTAGAGCGATTATGGCTTCTAGGTTCCTTTGAGTTAGCAATAGCCCCACTATTATCACAATAAAGTGTCATGGGCTCGTTGAAATTTGGAACAACTTCCAAATACTTAAGAAATTTTCTAAGCCATACAACCTATTTGGATGCTTCACAAGAAGCCACATATTCTGCTTGCATGGTGGAGTCAGCAATGCAAGATTGCTTGATACTCCTCCAAACTACAGATCCATCATTAAGGATGAACACATATCCTGAAGTGGATTTCTTGGAATCCTTATCCGCCTGAAAGTCGGAATCGGTATACCCCGTCATAGTCAGGTCAGTACCTGAATATGTAAGCATCAAGTTCCTAGTTCTCCGAAGATACTTAAGAACATGCTTAACATCAACCCAGTGCTCGATTCCAGGATTTGATTGGAAACAGCTAACTACGCCAACGGCAAAACATATATCCGGTCTAGTGCACAGCATAACATGCATGAGACTTCCTACGGCTGAAGCATAGGGAATCTTCATCATGTCCTCAATATCTTGTGTAGTCTTGGGAGACTGGTCCTTAGAGATGAGACTCCATGTCTAAAGGGGTTTAGGCCCTTCTTGGAGTCTTCCATAGAGAAGCGATCTAACACCTTATCTATATAAGATGCTTGGGAGAGCGACAGGGTCCGGTTCTTTCGATCTTGAAAGATCTGAATCCCCAGAATGTACGCAGCTTCCCCTAGATCCTTCATGTCAAACTGCTTAGCTGACCATATTTTAACCTAAGATAATTTACCTACATCATTACCAATGAGTAGTATATCATCGACATACAATACCAGAAACACAACCTTGCCCTTGTGTATCAACTTATAGACACGGGGTTCATCTATTGACTATTCAAAACCGAAGCCTTTTACAGTTTCATCGAATCTAATATTCCATGATTTAGATGTTTGTTTTAATCCATAACTAGATTTAAGCAATTCATAAACCTTGTTCGCTTGATTACTTTCCACGAAACCGTATTGTTGAGCCATGAAAATGCGCTCGTCAAGATTGCCATTCAGAAAGGCAGTCTTGACATCCATCTGACAGATCTCATAATCGAGAGCGAAATCTATGGATAGAAGTATACAGATGGATTTAAGCATTGCGACTGGCGAGAAGGTTTCTTCATAATCGATACCTTCCTTTTGAGTATAATCCTTAGCCCCTAGTCGTGCTTTGAACGTCTCACCGTTCCCATCCGGACCCGTTTTCTTCTTATAGATCCACTTACAACCTACAAGTTTAACCCCTTAAGGTAGGTCTACAAGTTTCCAGACGTTGTTGACATATATCAATGCATCTCAACTTTCATGGCATCAAGCCAAAGGTTTGATTCAGAACCAGCCATTGTTTTGCTGTAGAAAACAGGGTCATCCATGTCCGCGACAGCTACGAGAGTATCACCATAAGACATGTACCGGTCAGGCTTTTTAGAAACCCTCCCAGTACATCGAAGTACTACTTGACGAGGTTCTAAATTATTAGGTTACGTTTCAGTTGGAGTAAAAACAGTTCTTACAAATGAGGTAGAAGAATCCTCACCCAACTTTTCTTCAAGAACAATTTTGCTTCTAGGTTTCGTATTCTTCATATAGTCATCCTCAAGGAAACGAGCATTAGTGCTTACAAACTTTTTGTCGTCCTCGGTATTTTAGAATGTGAAACCTTTGGGTTCCTTTGGATATCCAACGAACACACATAATTCTAACCAACTAGCCAACTTGCTATTCTTTTGCCTTAGCACATGTGCATGGCAACCCCAAATTCTGATGTGGCTTAAACTAGTTTTACGCCCGGTCCATCGTTCATAAAGAGTACCAGGGACCGTCTTAGACGGAACATGGTTCAGAATATATGCGGCAGTTTCGAGGACATATCCCCAAAAGGAGTTAGGGAGTGATGAGTAACTCATCATTGATCTGAACATACAATCAAAGTTTGATTCATTCTCTCTGACACTCCATTTTGTTGAGGTGTGCCAGAGGCTGTAAGCTGAGAAGCGATACCTTCTTCTTTAAGAAAGTCAACGAACTCTTCAGACAAGTACTCACCACCTCGATCAGATCGAAGGGTTTTGATCTGTTTGCCAGTCTGCTTTTTCACTAAAGCCTGAAAAACCTTAAATACGTTAAAGGTTTCAGATTTGTGTTTGAGAAAATAGACAAATCCATATCTTGAGTAATCATAGGTAAAGGTAACGAAGTATTCGTATCCTCCCCGTGCCTGAATTCTGAGCCGACCACAAACATCATAATGTATTAGTTCCAGCAGCACAGTGGCTCTTCGACCTTTATCATAGAAAGGTCGTTTGGTCATTTTTTTTTCTATACATGATTCACAAGTCGGCAGTGAGCCTATTGTAGAGGCTTTGAGTGTACCATCCCTCACAAATCTCTTAATCCTATCTAGACTAATATCACCAAGTCTTAAGTGGCAGAGATGTGTTGATTTTATTATATCAGAGGATTCATTAAGTTTGATCCTCTTGGGTTCCCTAATTAGATCATTATCTATTTCAGTGTCTAATAGCAAAGGTTGTGTAGGATAAAAATAGTATAAACCATTCTTAAAACATGCATCAACGACAAATGAATTGGAAGAAGTAATACGAATTCCATTATCAATAAACTTTAAATAATAATTCTGCTCAACAATTTGAGCTACAAATATTAAGTTTTTCCCAAAGGAAAGAACAAAATACATATTATTCAAATTTAAAGTTTTGTCTTCAAAATACAATGTCTCGGATCCCACAGCCTTAGCAGACACCAAGCTCCCATCACCCTACTTGAAACAGAAATCGCCATCCTCTAAGCTTTTGTTTTTTCCTGAACCCATTCAAGGAACAACAAATTTGGATAGTAGAAGTGGAGTCAAGAATCCACAATGATACATTTTCAGCTACTAAACAAGCTTCGGTAATCATTACAATACCTTTTCTTTTAGCCTTGAGGTAGGACAGTTTCAATGCTAGAGTCCCTCAGCGGCGTGAATCTCTTTCATCAGCTCGGTAACAGTGTACCCTAGCTTATTGATGGAGTAGTTCAGCTTGAAAGTATCGAAAGATTGAGGGAGAGTTTCCAAGATCATATCTATTTTGTAATCTCCATTAATCTCAGATCCAAAGATTTTCATGTCATTGAGATAACTTATGATCAATATCATGTGTTCTCTAACAGGAGTCTTAGCTTTCATACGATAGTTCACAAACTGTCGAACCACTTATTATCTAGCGTGACGCCTTTGCCCTTCAAACATCTCATAGAGATTGAAGAGCATGGTTTAGGCCGAATCAATATCACGATGATGTTGTTGCAACATATTGTTCATTGATGCTAAAACATAGCATCTCACAATCTCATCTGATTGGATTCAGGCCGCTTGGGCGTCCTTGTCGTCTTGAGTCGAATAATTGTTCTTTCAAAAGGACATGGGGTGGGGAGTACCCATTTGTGCTTGTCCTTCGTAAGGATGATGTCTAGGTTGTTTCTAATCTACGTAGTTTTTCCGTTCCAGTTAATTTGAGGAAAGATTGATTGAAATAGTGTTTAGAGATATGTTGCTGATTGTTGAAACAATTTATGATTAGTCTTTTTGTTTAGGATTTTAAGTTTGAGTTTAGACAAGAAAAATCCAAAAGTGTTATGAACAAAATGACACTTTACTCCTTCGAGAGAAGGCTGCAAAGAGTCTCCTTTCATAAGTAAATGAGACATCATTAATGCATAGTCATGATGTCAATACATCAGGGTTTGACTAGCCACCTTAAAAAGAAGTTTGATCACTCAAAACTTTTCGCAGGGCCTCGAGAGAGGATTACTAGAGTTTGAGTCTAAGTGTGTAACCAACCACTTAGTTCAACACGATCTACTTTGAAAATAATCCGCCGAGGGGAGACCTTGTCTCATCGTTTCACTTTTGAACGTAGCTATAAAAGTAATATTAGGAGCAATGCGTCTATGAGTACTCTCATTTAAAAGAGGGTCACGAGGGTGATTCTTAGTCCGGTGACATATGCACTTCACATTAGTGTTGGGGATCATGGGTTGCAAACAATAAGTACAACCCTCCCACTTAGTTTTTAGAAAATAAGGGGATCCTGGATTGCAAACAATAAGTGCAACCCTCCCACTTAATTTTTGGAAAAAAGGCACGTCTACTCTTGTACGTATAGGAAACATATTTCCATTAGTAAAAATTGATAGAGTGGATCACTAGAAAAAAAGAATCCTAAAAATTGATATTTGTGAGGGGAGAACAGTGTTAATGCATTAAGGCACAAGGAACATACTCGGATCTTTTTGTTCTATTAATTTATTTTTCCTAAGGAAAGTGTGTGAGATTAATAAATCATCATTTTTGCACTTGAAAGTTTTTGAGATTAAAAATCTCCTAAAACTAATATCGTAATCTTCATGACATCTTCCTTCAAGGCGTCTTCATGGTGGTTGAGCGTGTGAACGCCGGAAAACCACGATAGCATTAAGAAGAGGGAAGGAAGCTTGGAGTTGCAAAATCCGGATTAAAATCCTGAACTCGCGGACTGCCGTACACCTCAAACTTAAAAGGTCATAAATGACACATCCGATATCTGATTGAGCTGAAACCAATTGCATTGGATAGCTAACTTTCGTACTTTTAATTTGGTTCAAAAACCACTAATGTTCAAGGTCTGAGCAAAGAGTTATTCCCGTTTTACTGAGCCATAACAATTTGTCAAGAATTTGAAAAACAATTAAAAGGTACGTCGGATCTATGTGCAAAAAGAAAGAGGTTTATTGAAACATTTTAATTCTATGTTTTGTTTTAAATTGTGTGTTATATTAACATGTTAATTATTAAACACAATATAAAATTGTTAATAATTAAACACAATATAAAATAATCAACATAATATAAAATATTCAATAACAAATTTAACTAGAAGTGCAATGAACTAGTTTAATATATGTACACAAATTTTCAAACTTGTCAAAAAATTGAATTTGAGTATTCTAAACATAAAATAATTAAAAACTGTTTTTAATGTATTTATATAGCATATTTAACAAGTGGAAAATCAACTCAAATTTAATTTTATAGGTCGTACAATTTAAAATTTTGTAAGATCTAGTGTTTGAAAAACCATTATTCAAGAAAATTTAGAAAACAATTTTCTTATAATGATTTTAATTAACATGTACATAATTATACTTTGACCATAGCTCTAATACCATTTGTTGAAATAGGTCTAGAGTTAAGAAAAAATTATCATTAATCATATTAATGGCAGAATATAAACTTTTCTTTTACTAGTAAAACAATTTTTACTAACCTAGATAAAGTGCATATACATGTTATAAATTAAAAATATTATTTAATTACTTGAATACTAACCTTTTTTGTAGCTTGATCTTTAATGATTCTTGAGAAAGGTTGATCTTCTCTTCTAACTCGATTCCTGCAAGCCTAAACGTGAACTCGAGAAACCTAAAGTTTCTATAACAAGAGTATATAGAGATTTAGAAAGATTTGTGTGTGGGTACAATTAAACACAATAACTCAAGAACAAGTTTATGAGCAAAAGAGCAAATTTAGCCTAAGTCTAATGAGGATTTAGGTGTCAAAATAAAAGAAGTATTTTGAGAGAGAGAGAGGAGATGAGTCGGCCAAAAATTGAGAGAGAGCAAGAATGAAGCTTTGAAAAAAACTCATTTTCACATCTCTAAGTGAGGCTCTATTTAAAGGCGAATGAAAAATCTATAAAGGTCAATTGTTCATTCATGAAAGAATAATGTATTCATGATACAATATTTGATTTTCTCTTCCCCTTTTTCTTCTAATGTGGCCGGCCATACACCTCAAGCAAGGAGGAAATTTGTTTCCTCACTTAGCTTATTTATTTCCTTCTCAAGAAAATTTATTTCCTCTTTTACTTTTGGGTAATTATCCTTATAATTAAAGGGAAATAAAACTCTCCTCTTGATGCATGTTGGCCGAGATTCTATATAGGGGGGAGCATCTAGATGCGTCCTTATTTCTTTTAAGACAATTCTTAGAATACCCATTGTAGAATTATAATTGCACAAATAACGAAATTAATTTCATAATGCCTTAAACGACTTTTCGGCTTTAGAAAATAATTTATATTTTCATCATACGAAAATATTCAAAATCTTATTTTCACATTCACATCATTTTATGTCCATGTGGACAAAAATAATCTTAAGACATTTTACGAGAAAAAGTCTAGTTCAACATTTGAACTTATTTTAACTTAGCTTTCAGTTTAACAATTCTACTCTAATGACTTATAATATTGACCTTATGGATCCAAATGAACAAAGCTTGAGCTTCTATACTCGGACTCAAAAGTTCACAAACCTTTTTCGAGTATTAGTCTAATGTCAACTGACTCCACTAAAGAGTTGACACTGAGAATCTCTCGGTTCAAATGAATTCATTTTCTACTCAAATTCAACTTAATTATATTGAGTGGATCCATTGAATGTTATCAATGTTTACCATTCATGAATATCATCAACTAGTTGGAATTTATTAAATTACCATTTTAGCCTTCTAGTTGTTATTTCCTCAACTCTTTTGTTACTTGTGAATTAGTTAGAAACAATGTATTGACGAGGAGCTAACAAGTCACATTGTTTCATGCAAATAAAGTCGCTACTTAATTTTGGATACTGCGCAGTTCATTTATTCACAATCCAAGTGATAAAGCATGAGGTGATATACATTGCATCTTAGCAATCTCGTACATGAATTCCATATCTATGAGAACTTCACAAAGTTGGTACATGACATCTTCATAACTTAATATCTCACCAATTGGTCTAGTCTAGATCACTTAATGGATCTAAAATTTGACTTTCTCAAATGAGAATATTAATACTATGAAATGACATATCTCATTTCAGGATTTAGGTAAGCATGATGCAATTCATACATACTGACATTGAGATAGGAGATGTTAAATGGTTTGTTCTTCCATTGTCTCTAAAGGTGCACTGGTCAATTCAGTATCTTCGAAAGATACACTGGAAGAACTATAGAGTTCCTAACTCTCTATGCCTCGTAACTAGACATCATAGATTCTTCCAACAATCATACTGAGATCAATAGTCCGTTGATCTTTAGATTGCGAAGATATCGTTTTAGTTAAACCATGGAGAGTTTGTTCACACAAATCGACATTTGTCTCTTCATATATTGTTAGGTTTGATTAAGGACTATAAGACTATTGAATATCATAAATCTTCAATCAAACTAAAAAAGAATGAATGAACGTTTCGACTTTTATTAATTTAATAAGCAAATTACAATAAGGACTTTATAAAGATTTATATATTATGTCAATATGTAAATAAACAATCTTCTGGGCATCTCTGCCAACAACGCTGTGTGGCGCGAGATAAGGAAGCGACGGCTGCATGGGCGTGAGGCGAGGAGACGCTGCATGGCGTCGGCTGCGGAGAGGTGACGCAACGTGGCATTGGCTGAAGCGAGGTGAACCAACATGGCGTGAGTTAAGTTGACGCCGCGTTACATGAGGCGAGATGACGTTGCATGACGTAGGCTGGTGCAGCATGGCGCAAGATAAGGTGACGCTGCGCCAGTGGCATATTTACGTCTCGGGAGTGAGGCGAGGAGAGACAACGTTGCATTGGGATATGCGAGGCGACGCCGCATGGCATCGGCTGAGGTGATGTGACGCAGTGTTGTGCGAGGTAAGGCGACGCCGTGTTGGGTGAGGTGAGGCGACACAGCCCGGCGTCGATTGAGGCGAGGTGGTGCAACGTGGCGTGAGAGAAGGCGAGGCTACGCCGCATCGGGTGAGTCGAGGCTACGACGCGTCGGTGACACGAGGCTATGCCACGTCGTATGAGGCGAGGCTACGTTGTGTGAGGCGAGGCTACGCCGCGTAATGTAAGGAAAGACTACGTGCGTTGGGCGAGGCGAGGCGACGCCGCATGGCGTCGGCTTAGGCAAGGTGATGCAGCGTGGCGCGAGGTAAGGCGATGCCGCGTGGCAGCAAGGTTACATCGCATTGGGCGAGGCGAGGCGAGGCGACGCTGCTCGGCGTTGGCTGATGCGAGGTTACGCAGCATCGTGCAAGAGAAGGCAAGATGAGGCTACGCCATGTCGTGTTAGGCGAGGCTACGCCGCGTCGCGTGAGGTGAGGCTACACCGCATCGCGTGAGGTGAGGCTACGCCACGTCATGTGAGGTGAGGCGTTGCCGCTTCATGTGAGGCAAAGCTAGCTGGTTGGGTGAGGCGAGGTGACGCTGCGTCGAATTAGGCGATACAATGTGATCTCGATTTGTTGGCTGATGGGCCGAGCTTATCAACGTTCTTTGTTCAAGTTGGGCTGTCTTATTTTGTGGACGCGGAAAATCCTTTATAAAAACGAGCTTTGTCTCCAAGAAACTGTTCTTGGAGAAGGAATCGCCGGTTTTGCTAACCTCACGTGGAAATTATGACCCAGAAAAAGATCTTGCTAGTGGACACATCCCTGAAGAAGCTCTCCGTAGACGTTGTGTCGGGTTTAGATTCCTTGGAGCTCTATGTGTGTGAACAATCACATGGATTGAATACAGAGAGATGTCATCTGGACATGTTAGAGACACCTTACTAGACAATATGATTTTGCTTAACAAAATAGTTAAGACACTTGCACTGACACTCTCTTTTGGTGTTTTGTATTCTAAAGCCGGTTATTCCGTTTACTCAGGGAAGTGGAAGAAATTTTGTTTTATTACGTCGTTATGCTGATGATATTATTATACCAGGGCATGTTACAATCATTGATGATATTAAAACATTTTTTGCACTCTAAGTTTAAATTGCAAGATCTAAACTCTTTAAATTACTTTTGTGGTATTGAAATAGCTAGGTCCTTAGCGGGTATTGTAGTTATTCAACGGCAATACACCTTACAATTATTAGAAGATTAGTTTTCTTGATTCCAAACTTGTTTCTACTATAATGAATCCTAAAGTATCCTTGAATAAGGAGTATTATACATTATTTGAAGATATTACACAATATAGGAATTTAATTGGCCGCTTTTTGTATTTGACAATTTCTAGGCCTGATATTACTTACTTGATTTGGATTGAGTTCGTTTGTACAAGTCCCACGTAACATTCAGTACAAGATGTACATTATCTTGTCAGGTACATTATCCCTTAACTAGGACAAGGGATTTTTTGTCCTACTAATTCATCTACTCATCTGAATGGTTTCTCTTATGCGGATTGGGGCATTTGTATGGATACTCAACGTTCGATGACTTGATTCTTCGTGTTCTTGGGGGAGTCAGTCACTGCTCACTGCATGAAGTTCAAAGAAACAAAATACAATGTCTTTACCGTTAGTTAATGCAGAGTACGGAGCTTTAGCCGCAACCACTATCCAAATAATATGGTTATAACAACTTTTTACATATTTTCAAATTAGATAGTCAAGTCCGACTGTGTTTTGTGATAATCATGTTGTTGTTTATATTGCTTCGAACCCTGTGTTCTACGAGCGTACTAGACACATGGATTGATCTCTATTTTGTGCGTGATCATGTGCAACATAGTGTGTTCAAGCTACTTCTAGTCCGGACTCAATATCAACTTGCGGATTTTTTTGAAAAACCGTGTCCTAGCTCCGACACTGAAGATTATCATGTCAAACATGTCTATAAAAGATATTTATATTTCACTTTGAGAGAGTATTGGAATCATAGTTAGTTAGGATTATAGTTAGTTAACTGTTAAGGTTGGATTTTGTCAAATCTCTCTTAACACCACTTGTGTCGTTTTCATTCCCCAAACGATGTGAAATGAAGACTTGTCCCAAAGAAGGATGCCTTCGCGAGGAAAACTCGTCTCGAGGAAGGCCTGTCCCGAGGAAGGAAGTCTTCCCGAGGAAGGCTCGTCCCGAGAAGGATATCTTCTCGAGGAGGGCTTGTTGCAGAAAAAGCTCGTCGTAGAAAAGACTCCATCGCGAGGAAGGGCGTCGCTGCGAGGAGGGCTCGTCGTTAGGAACCCGAATAGCAGCGACGGAGTTTAAATAGGAAATATAATCAAATGGTTAAACCGAATACGGGAATCACGTGATTAGTTAGAAAATCTTGGAGAATATCTCATATTTTCGGCAATTAAGATAGGAGACAAATGAGGAAACCCTAACAGACGAAGGAGAAAATCCTAGCAAACAATTCCGGAAATCTTGAGTCTATAAATATCAATGTAAAACCTCATTGAAAGGGAGTCCAGAATTTACGCCGTAAAAAAGATAGAGAGTTCATACTTTTGAGATTATCCTCTGTAAATCCTTAAGTTTCCAAGCTAATAAACAAAAGAAACCGAGCCTCATAACATATAAAATCAAGGATATTGCAAACCGAAACCATATTATTTAATCATCATTATTATTTATTCAATCCTTGTGACTGTCTTAGAGACCGGTGCAAATCAACCTCTACAGTTTCGCGCCCACCGTGGGCCAGTTTCTTTCTAACTCACAGCCAGGAAGTTAACGAAGTAATTTGAGCGAGATGACAACTGGAGAAAACAACGTTGGCGTAAGTAAGAACGAAGCCGCCGAAACAGGAGCGCTTCAACGACAACCGGCCGACGCCATGGCGGCGATAGCAGAGGCCAACAAGAAGGCAGAAGAACATGCCGAACTAAAAATCCAACTCGTGGCTCGCCTAGACCGCATGACGGCCGGCGGGGGATTGGAAGGATGGACGCCACCAGCACCGCCAATCAACAGAACCCTCTTCAAGACCACCATCCTCACACCGGCGACAGCTCAAGAAGGAGGTCCGGCGACCACGTTGACGGCAACGTTGGAGGAAGAGATCAGAAAGATGGTGAAAAAGATGTCCTCGGGAATCGAATCAAGGATGGGGCAAGTAGCATCCCAGGTGCACAAGGCAATGAGCTCGACGCCTGAAATTGACCAGATGGTCAAAGAAGTTAGGGCCACCCCGTTCTCGTCGAAGATCCGCGGCATGGAACTGGGAGAGCTGCCCAAGATCAAGATCATGCCGTATAAAGGGACGTCGGACCCGAATACCCACGTGAAGTCGTTCAGGATCATGACAGAACGCATAACGGGCGATACAGAGAAGGTAGAGGCTATCCCGTGTCGCCTCTTTGTCGGAAGCCTGCACGGTCCGGCGAGCGACTGGTTCACAAAGTTGCCGTCAGATTCCATTAGCGACTCCGACAATCTCGTCGCGGCCTTTCTGCGTCACTACTCGATGTATGTGCATAGCGACGCGACGGTCACAACCTTGTGGAACCTCATCCAGGAGAGAGATGAGACGCTCCAACAGTACGTCGAGAGGTTCAAGGCGGTCATGGTCAGTATCTCGAACCTCGATAGGGTCATCACGATCTAGGCGCTGAAGAACGGCCTATACTACACCTCCCCTTTCCGCCCGGAGTGGGCAAAGATGCGTCCGTCAACCATGGAGGATGCTCTCCGTCGAGCTTTAATCTTTATGGAGATCGAGGAAGAGGAGATAGCCCTGAAGAGGATCCACGAGGGTGGAGGCAAGGGCAAACATTCTGATACGAGAGACCATCGGGATGGAGGAGAAGCCCGACCAACAAGGGCTAGAGGAGGAGACGACTGGGGAATCTCCGGCGACTGTCGGACCCGAGATATTCGAAAGAGGGGAGTCTACCAAGTGGAAGAGAATAGAGACCGCGACAAGGGGAACTAGCAGCGAGGAGGCTTCCCCAGCGAACCGAGGGGCTACCAGCGAGGAGATTTCTCGGCCAACCGAGGAGGGTTCTCCGGAGGCCGAGGAGGCCATACAGGAGGGCAAGAAGGATCCTTGGGAGGATGAGGAGGCCCTGAAAGGAAGTTCTGGCCCAAGGACCCGAGCAAGTTATGTGACTTCCAGAACATGGGCGGCCACTCAACCGAGCAGTGCTGGCAGAATGACAATCGGACATGGCAAAAGCAATAAGAAGAACCGGCCCAAACTGGCGGAGGTAGCCAGAACGGGGCAAGGAGAAACTCTGCTTCCAAGAGGTAGGTGGCAGAGCGAGCCGAGGAAGACCGACCGACAACAAGGGTGAGGATCGAGGTGATCATGGGTGGATCACGGCTGTGCGGAGAGTCCGTCAACAACATCAAGGCCTTACAGCGACGAGGGAAGGAAAATAACCGAGGAGACGCAATGACGGTTGGTTCTCAGGCGAAGATGCGCTGAGACGCACAACGACGCCCTGGTCCTCATGCTGGGGATCGGTAACATCGACGTTTTCCGCGTCCTAGTCGACAACGGAAGTTTGGTTGACGTCATCTTCTACGAATGCCTCGAGAAAAGATGAATATCGAAGGATTGGTGATCGGAGGACACCGTCGCAAGATGTCGGGGTTTAACAGGGATGTTGCCATCTCGCTGGGATTAGTCCACCTCCCAGTCCGCGCGAAGGGGGTCTAGCGAATGGTAGAGTTCATGGTGCTGGATGTCCCGTCACACTTCAACGTGATCCTGAGGACACCGTGGATCCACTCCATTAGAGCCGTACCGTCCACCTACCACCAGCGCATCAAGTTCTCCGGGGAGGAAGCGACTAACTTATAGCAGCTAGACACCCCGATAAAGGGGGAGACGAGCATCTGCTACATGATGCACCACAAGCAGGTGCATGGCAAGAAGACGCCCGAGGAGGTCTCCGAGGAAGAAGCGACTAACTTATAGCAGCTAGCCTCGGACGCCCCGATAAATGGGGAGACGAGGAGAAAGGGTGAGCCGCGAGGCCAAGAGGAGAAGGAGCGCGAGGACAAGATTGCCAAGGTACTCGTTGTCGAAGACACGAGGAACAGGTAGCCGATGAAAGAAAGGGGGGACCACAGGTCGAGGCTGTAGAGCAGGTCAGCATCGACGAGTCTGACCCAACTCGAACGACCAACATAGGCGTCGAGCTCGACTCGGAGATCAGGACCCAGTTGATAGACTTCCTGAAGAAGAACCGAGGAAGCTTCGCCTGGTCTCATAAGGACATGCCAGGAGTTGATCCTTCGATGATAGCTCATTGCCTCAACATAGATTCGAGCTATCGGCCCTTCATACAGAAGAGGAGGAAAATGGCCCCGGATAGGAACAAGGTGATCAACGATGAGGTCGACAAGTTGCTCTCAATGGGCACCATCAGGGAAGTTAAATACCCTGAGTGATTAGCAAACACCGTCGTCGTCAAGAAGAAAAACGGAAAATGACAAGTTTGCGTGGACTTCACAGACCTCAACAAACCTTGCCCAAAAGACAGTTTCCCGATGCCGCACATAGATCGCCTCGTCGAAGCCACCCACGGGTACGGTCTCCTCAGCTTCATGGATGCCTATTCGGGGTATCACCAGATAAGGATGCACCGGACGACGAGGAGAAGACCGCTTTCATCAGCGAATGAAGAACACCGGTGCGACCTATCAAAGGTTGGTGACCAAGATGTTCCACCAGCAGATCAGGAAAAGCATGAGGTCTACATCGATGACATGGTCGTCAAAACGATGAGGGCAGCAGCGCACATCGAGCACCTGGAGGAGTGTTTCATGATCCTAAATCAACACAAGATGAGGAAGGTTCGTCCCGAGGAAGGAAGTCGTCTCGAGGAAGGATATATTCTCTAGGAGGGCTTGTCGTAGAAGAACCTCGTCGCAGAAAAGACTCCATTGCGAGGAAGAACGTCGTTGCGAGGAAGGGCGTCGCTGCGAGGAGGGCTCGTCGTTAGGAACCCGAATAACAGCGACAAAGTTTAAATAGGAAATAGAATCAAAGAGTTAAACCGAATACAAAATCACGTGATTAGTTAGAAAATCTCGGAGAATATCTCGTATTTTCGGCAATTAAGATAGAAGACAAATGAGGAAACCCTAACAGACGAAGGAGAAAACCTTAGCAAACAATTCGAAAAATCTTGAGTCTATAAATATCAATGTAAAACCTCATTGAAAGGGGGTTTAGAATTTACGTCGTCAAAAAGATAGAGAGTTCATACTTTTGAGATTATCCTCTGTAATTCTTTAAGTTTCCAAACTAATAAACGAAAGAAACCGAGCCTCATTACATATTAAATCAAGGATATTGCAAACCGAAACCATATTACTTAATCATCATTATTATTTATTCAATCTTTGTGACTGTTTTAGAGACCGGTGCAAATCGACCTCTACATTAACTAATCTATTATGCTATGGTTAAGATACAAATTAGTTATGGTTAGCTTAGTTAGTACGTTATGTATATAAGCAATTGTACAAACACTATTTATGCTAGTTTTTCTTATTACAGAGAATAAGAAATAAAATATTGTCTTCTTCTTGTTTCTCGGTTGTTCAATGATCCTAATCTGAGAACTTAAACACACTAGGCATAAAATCTCTTAATAAATGGAACTAAATGTTTTCATAAGTTATCGCAAAAATTAAAAGTAAAACAAGGAACTTAATATCTAAAATTGTAATTAAACTATTAACGGCCGGTAACACAAAGTAATTGACGATTCAATAGCTAAAAATTTGAAACTATACAAAAACTAAGTTATATTAACAATAACTAATACAAATTAAACTGATGATTTCAAAAGCTTAAAATATAATACGTATTGATGTTGTTTAGAATAAATTTATTAATAATTTAGGGGCTAAAATAATGAAAAATAAAATCAGGCATACCTATATAGACTCCCGCGTCATACATATTCCAAATGACTTAATTTACATATTACATTAAACACTAAAGAAGTTGAATAATAAAAAATTAAAGACCAATTTGATGCATGTCGATCTCATTTGTTAGAGGGAAGGTCACATAGCTGTATTTACTGCATTCAAAGATGGTAGAATACAAAGATGCCTTGGTGATGATCATTGATCATGAACATGTTAAAATGCCTCGCAACTTGAAGGATTTCATTTATTAAAAGAGAGTGTTGGTTCAAAACTAGAGTATAATTTCTTGGCGATAAAGGCGAACAACTCTTCGTGTTCACAGACTTAAAAACAAAAGTTGTGTCTTGGCCAATGGGTAATTAGCTCAGTCAAAAGAGTTTGGAATTTGTCATGATGACATGGTAAGCTGTACCACGGAGTCATGTCTCAAAGTCAAAAATGATTTTATGTTTTCTTTTTCAAAAAAAGAATTTAATTAGAAATTCGACAGATAATTTTTTTCTCATATTTATCCTCATTTTTGTTTAATAAACTACTATGTTACTTTTATAATTAAATAGCTAGTTTAATTAATTAACTTATTTAATTAATTATCTCTTTCCATTTTTTTCATCAGACGTCATTTTCTTCACCGACACTTCATCTTTTTCCATAAAATATATATATATATTTTTAAATCCACAAAGCATCATCGTCTACTGATCTTTCGTAATTAAAGAGTGGGTCACATTGTGCTACCAGCCGTCGATAAAGAAACTCACTTATTTATGATCAAAAAACCTCCATCTAACCTTCAGCCCCCTAAAAATAATTAAACAACCATTTTTTCTCACCGGAAAGATCTCTGCAATTTTAAATATTAAATATTACATTCAAATATTATCTCCCAAATATTTCTTATTTTTGTCAACTAGCAGTTTTTATTTTATTTTTTGGACCATACCGACTCTTTGCATCTCTCATTTTTTTTTTCTCCATTTTTTCCGATACTCAAAAACAAATTCAAGTGGTCCTGAAATTTTAATTTTTCGTGACAAGGTTAACGAAATGATAAATTTCGTGAAAAAATTGTAATATACACATAGTTTCGTGACGATGTGGTCACGAAACATCTGACATGTGACGATGTCATTAGGGAATTATGATTTCGTGACGACGTTGTCACAAAGTTATCAATTCGTGACGAGTTTCATGAAAAAGTTACCACACACGCATAGTTTCATGACAAAGTGGTCATAAAACCTTTACATGTGACGATGTCGTCACAAAATTATGAATCTATGACAAATTTTGTGACAACGTTGACACATGCACATAGTTTCGTGACGAAGTGATCACGAAACGTCTCACGAACGTCGTCACGAAATCGACTAAATTTTGTCACTAAAAATAAACTAATTTTATATCTACCACAATCGATTAGGGACCTTAAGTGATTGGTCAAGTTTGTACGTTCAACAAGCTTCTAGGTTCGTGAATTATACTTTCAAGTAGTTAACCTATAATTTGATATTTTAATATGCCATATTATAATTATTAGTTAGTTATATACACGTGAGTGGATATTAAGATACCAAATTGAGTATAATACTAATTAAAAACTGTAATTTAAAAGTGACGTTCATGTGTAGAGTAGTATACTAATATTCTATAACTGGATCTCTTACATCGTTGGTCTATATGAGTCGTAGACGCACATATAAATACATGATTCTTTAAAAAAATAAATTAAATTCAACAAAATATTGTGTACGAGGCTAACCATGTCTTTACTCCAACTGAGTCGATCTTATGAGAATTAATGAAAGCAAAAAAAATATCGTGAAAAAGTTGGAACAAAATTTATCGCTTTCGTGAGTAGAAAATACGAGGTGACAAAATTGTCACAAAATTCTTAATTTCGTGACAACAAACCCAAAATTTTGTGATAAAGTTGTCAAGAAACAAAATAAATTTTGAATATTTTGTGATACCTTGGATTTCTTTTTCCGAGAAGCGGAAGAAATGCAGAAAATGAAGAATAGAGAGATGGAGAGTGCTGAGGTGATCGAAAAAAATCGAAAAGCTGTTAGTTGGTGATGATGAGGAAGATGTGGGAGATAATATTCAAGTTTCATATTTAAAATTGGAATTTTCTTTGGTCGAGAGAGATGGTTTTCGAGTCTTTTCTGAAGGCGAAAAGGGTTATCGAAGCCAATAGAGATGATTGTTGATGTGAATATGCACGACCAACTTTCACGAAATATAGTCACTTCGATTACGAGACAAAAGATGAACGGGCTCAAATTCCTTATACGAATCCACTTCGGGCGAGTAAGAATGTGTTAAGGATAATAATAATACGAAGTAAATAAAGAGCTTTGATTGATTGCAAGGTGAATACAAGTATAATCTCGAATGATTACAAAGTGAATTCCCCCTTTCCTCTACTCTATGCGTGTTGTATTTAAAGGCTGGTTACGACGTCTCTTTTTCTTGTTTCTAGCAACGTCTATCTTGACTGACTCTTTCCCCATGCTTCCTGCTCGTTTCACCATGTGTATTGCTGACCACGTATTGCTTGCCAATTCATTTCGTAAGAATAGCTCGGGAAGAGTGGATTTCGGAGAGAAATAAGCCCGTTTGAACAAGGTCTAGACTTTGGTTGAAAGGAAGAGATTTTTTGAGTTAAAACCGTGGTGGGCCTTAGGCCTAAGGCCCATTTGGTACTTCTAGTGATCAGCATGTCATTTTTATGGCATGTCCTCGTTTTTCAACACACTGTCGTTTTTGTCTCTTTAAAGATCGTTTTAGCACCAAAGTGCATAAACGGTGTCGTTTGCTGAAGGGGACGAAGTCCCGCATAACTAGTGAGCCCCCCAGTGCACTAAGTGAGTTTCACTTCGTGGATTTAGCATGTTGATGGTCAAGGACGTTTTTCCGATTTCTGATTTGATCTTTTATTTCCTTAGAATAATAATTTTTATCATTCTAAAAAATAAATAATTGATCTATTTGAGATCAGATACATTTGGGCGGGCAAACGTAATTTGCTTTCCTTAATTTTGAATATGTGCGCGGTCGAAATGGGAGGTCTGTTTGCATGACTTGTCTACGTGTCACTCTGCCATTGGGTTTGCGTATGACCAAGGAGAAAAACAGTTCGCTCTGCCCAAAAAGCTGGCCGATGTGACGTGTGTGATGATAACCGCATCCCTGGATTGCTGAGCTTTTCTCGGACGTGATGGGGCTATTAAAATCCCACTAATTCATGCCAAATTAACCATCATTGTTTCATTGGAGATCGTGTGTTTTAGAGAGAAATCGTGGGCGAGTAAGGTTTGCTTTTTAAACCTTTTTTTTTATTTCTTCACTCGTCACAACATTTTTTCGTCTCCATCTTCTCTCTATCGTTCCATTCTTTTTTGAATCTCTCGATTATGGCATCGAGCACTTCGGATCGGCGGTTGCTGGACGTGTCTCCGTCTTCGGTGCTCACACCCGATTATCTGTGTGAGCTCCGGAGGTTATACGATATCCCCGATTTCATTGAGCTTTTGGCGCCCGAGGAAGGAGAACATTCGTTCTCGTTGAAGGAAGGGTGGACGTCGGCCTACGAGGCTTTCTTGGAGGTCGGACTGGAGCTGCCAGTGTCCGAGGTGGTCTTGGAGTATCTGAACCACCTCCAGCTCGCCCTGGGTCAACTCGTTCCCAATGCCTATCGCAACTTAGTTTCCTTGGGAGTGGTTGCCAGGGAGAATGGATTGGTCCTTATTTCCGACGACTTGGCCCGCCTGTACCATGTTAAAGGATCCGGGAAGGCTTTCGGGAGGCATTACCTCAATGGCCGGAGTGGAAGATCCTTCGCAACTCGCCCGACGTGCGAGGTGGTTGGACGGAGAGGTTCTTCTGGTTCAGAGACATGAGACCCGGGGTGACGAGGTCACCAGGGTGGAACTCGGCCGGTGGTGGGCTATGGAGTTCCTTTTTTGTGTATTTTAGGGCTTCCTCTTTAAGCGAGGCGTTAAGGGGTTTTTCAAAATCTTTGTTCACCTCGTATTTCAGGTAGGAACAGTCACCCGGACTTGGACGCCCGATTCCGCGCGCTCAAGAAGAAGTTTCTCCCGAAAATCGGTCTTGATTGGGAGGACTTTCCGGTCGAGCGGATCCACCACTCCGGCTACTGGAGGTTCCGAGGCGTACGTGGTCCCCTAGTCTCGCCGGCTTCCCCGAGAGCACCCGGTTAGTTTCTCTCTCGTCTTTCAAGATGCTTTCAGTTTGGCTGATGAGGAGATTCGCCCTCGTATTTGTCTGAATGATTTGTTTCTTTGTCGCGCAGTCCCGGAGGAGTCTATGAAGTCCTCGAACGGGACCAACAACGAGCAAAAGACGATAGACCAGACCTCGAATCCTACCGTCGAGGTGATCTCTACTCCCAGCGATGAGACTTCGGAGGGTGCTTCGCTCGACACACTCGTGGCCAAGGCTCAAGAGGCTCAATCCTCCCGCGTCGTCAAGATTGAGGGTGAGGTTGCGCATGCTACCCAGCCACGCGTCGAGGCGGGCGTTGGTACGGAGGTGGAGGTGCGCGAGGTGGCGCCGGTCATCGCTCCCCAGTCAGAGAAACGTGGCCACTCGTCAGATCGCCACGACGCTCTTGCTGCTCCGCCGAAGAAGAGCAAGCTGACTTCCGAGCGGCCGGCACCTCGTACCAGGTCGAATCCGCAGGGGCACCCCGTGGTTCCCAAGCGACCCGAAGAGAAGAGGAAGGGCGCGGCGACATCTGACGCAAGTGGGAGCAGGTTGGTCTCCGATGAGGAAAGGGTGCATCGCATATTGGTGAGGTTCTCCACCGAGAAATCACTGCTGACTCGGCGCGGGCCTCGGTGAGGTACGTGGCCAGCTCGGTCCACCTCGGACGCCCTCTCGACTTGATGGAGCTCTCTCGTGGGAAGGACTACGAGCGGATGGCGCATTCCTCTGTCCGGGTAAGTTTTCTGGATCCTTCCTATAGGATGACGAGGGGGTGAAATACATGCTGATTTTACCTCGCCGCAGTTCCTGACGCACCTGAATGAAATGGTTCTGGCGGATGAGAAGGACCTCGCGGGTTTTCGTTACGAGCTAGCCGAGGCTCCTGCGTCGGGGTCCGGAGACCGTGTGAAGGAGCTGGAGGCCAGTTTGGCCGAGAAGGGGAAGGAGCTGCTTGGACTAGGGACCCGGCTGAAGAAAGCCGAGGACGATTTGTACGGTGCCAACTTGACGTTGGAGCACCTCTGCCAGTCCGAGTCCACTCTCCGAAGCCAACTGCACGAGGAGCGCAAACGTTTTGGGGCCCTGTACGAGGAGGCCTCGGGCCTGCGAGCTGAGGCTTCCCAAGTGGCGATTCTGCGGGAGAATCTCTTGAAGGTCCGAGCTGACCTGGTGACCACCTCTTTCGAGCTTCAAGAGGCCAGGAACGAGGTGATCACTGCTCCTCGTCTCGCCGTGAACAAGACGTCGGAGAGACTTCAGAAGAAGATTGACCGCCGAGATGAGACGATTGCCAAGCTGGGGGCCCAGCTTAAGAAGCAGGCGACCTCCGACATGTCCCGATGTGAGTGTTCTAACTATTTCGGATGCTTTGGCAAGCTCAATGTTGTCGGTGGTGTCGCCGTAGGACTTAGTGTGCTGGGTTTCCTTTCCCAGGTGGTTATGCGCTTGGTGCCTCCCCCTCGTCCTCTGTTCCTTCCACAATTGCCGCCGCCCCTGCCGGTGGTCTCACCCCGCTTGCTGCCCCCAGGCTGCTCGAGCTGAGGACGAGGTCCTCGAGGATGTCAAGGCCCCGAAGACGGAAGTAGAGGAAGACGTGAGCAAGGGAGATGGCGACGACAGAGAAGGTCGAGAAGAAGAAGGAGAAGTTCGTGACAGTGAAGGAGGTGAGGAGGGGGCGTGATGTCTCTACCTATTTTGCTTGTTTTGGGGCGTTGGTGACCCTGTTTTCTAAATTTTGAACAATGCCTTTTTTGGCCGGGAATCCGGCCTGGGCTATGCTTAACGTTGTTTGTTTAGGGGCGTTGGTGCCCCAGTTTGTTTGTATTTCTGGATTTTCATCTTGTTTAACCGGGGTGCGTTAAATAACGTAATTTGGTTTATCCGATTTGCACTTTGTTGTTTTCATTGTTTTTTTTACCTCGTTCAAAAAAATTTCAGTTTCGATGTTGGCTAACTTGTGAGCAAATCAGGGATTTGGTGTGAGTGTATACTCCTTGTCCCCCCCTTTTTCTTTTGCGAAGTGGGTGTTTGCACTTTAGGAAAAGAAAAGGGAGTTTGGGCTGTGCCCTCGTCGGGCTGCCTACGTACCCAAGTTTGATGGGATCAAGCCACTACGTAGTTCGGGGAGGTACCATTTTTAGGAGTAATACCTTTTGAGATGTTGGTTGTTCCAACTTCGTAGGACTTTGAGTCCTTCCGAGTTCATTAATTTGTAAACGCCGAGTTTGACTATTTCGGACACTATGTATGGTCCTTCCCAGTTGATCCCGAGTTTGCCGGAATTTGGCTCTTGCTGTATTTTGGAATACTTTGCGCAGTACCAGATCTCCTACCTCGAATGATCGAGGTCGGACTTTCGTGTTGTAGTACCTTGCTATTACCCTTTGATAATTGGTGATTTTTCGAAGTGCTCGTTCCCTCCTTTCTTCGATATAATCGAGCTCGTCGAGGAGCATCTCGTTATTCTCGTCATTTTTATCGAGGCAATATTCTCGTCGTAGGCTGAGTGACTCTGCCTCGGATGGCACCATGGCTTCGGTTCAGTGGACCAGCAAAAAGGGTGTTTCGCCCATTGCCCTTCTGGGCGTGGTTCGGTATGCCCAAAGTACTCCGAGGAGTTCTTCTGGCCATCTACCTTTTTTGGAATCGAGTCTCTTTTTGGTCCCGTCCATGATCCTTCTGTTGGCCACTTCGGAGTGTCCGTTTTCTTGGGGATACCTTGGCGACGAGGTGTTCAAGGATATTCCTAGCTCGGCACAGAAGTTGTTGAATCTGTTCGAGATGAATTGTGGGCCATTATCTGCTATGATTACCTTCGGGAGTCCGAATCTGCAGACAATTTCCTTCCATACAAACTTCTCCACGTCGGTGTCCTTTATGAGGACATATGCCTTCGCCTCTACCCACTTCGTGAAGTAGTCGGTGGCGATAAGCAGGAACCTTACCATGCCCTTAGCGGCCGACATAGGTCCTACTATATCCATTGACCACTTCATGAAAGGGTAGGGAACGGTTACGGACGAGAGCTTTAGAGCCGGTTGTTTGATTGTGGGAGCATGTTTTTGACATGCGTCACATTTCTTCACGTGAGATTCGTTATCTTCTAGCATTGTGGGCCAGAATAGGCCTTGCCGTTTTGTCTTATTTGCCAAGGATCGTCCTCCGGCGTGGTTTCCGCATGTTCCTTCGTGTACCTCGTAGAGTGCGTTTAATACTTCGTCTTTTCCGAGGCATTTTAGGTACGGTCCCCTGAAACTCCTTTTATAGAGGGAATCTTCGATCATGCAGAATCTCGAGCTTTTTGCCTTGACTTTTTTTGCTTCTTGGCGATTTCGAGGTGATTCCCCGTCCCTGATATATTTTATCAATGGGGACCTCCAATCATCGTCTTGCAAATCGATATTGTTTATGCCGAGGTTGATGCTTGGCGAGTCTATCGTTTCCACGGGGATGATCCTTTTTACTTCAGGATCCGAGGTGCTTGCTAACCCGGCCAGAGCGTCTGCCTGGGTGTTTTCACTACGTGGGATTTGCAAGATTTCGACCTCGTTGAAAGAGCTTATAAGTGTTTTGACCACTTTTAGGTAAGCGTTCATTCTTGGGTCCTTAGCTTCGTATTCCCCCGTTATTTGGCTTGCCACTAGTTTAGAGTCTGAGTGTGCTTTTACTCGTGAAGCTCCGACAGCTCGGGCTAATTTTAGTCCTGCTATCATTGCTTCATATTCCGCTTCGTTGTTTGAAGCTTTGAATTTCAGTCTGAATGACTGTTCTATCACCTTGCCGGTTGGCGATACGAGGTGGATTCCGGCTCCTGATCCTTCTTGGTTGGACGACCCATCTACTTTCAAGATCCAGGCTTTATCCGAGATGTCTCCTTCTGGTTGGTCGATGGGCAGTTCTACCAGGAAGTTAGCTAGGACTTGTGACTTGGCACATGTCCGGATCTTATATTCCACGTCAAACTCGCTTAGCTCGATGGTCCACTTTGTTAACCTTCCGGATTGGTTCGGATTGTGGAGTATTGTCTGTAGTGGCTGTAATGTCAGCACCGTGATTGTGTGAGCTTGGAAATAGCGTCTGAGTTTCCGTGCAGACGTTATTAGTGCCAACACGAGTTTTTCCAGCGCGGGATAACGTGTTTCTGCGTCCTCAAGGGACTTGCTAGTGTAGAAGATAGGCGTCTGATCACCTCGGTCCTCCCTTACCAGCACGCTGCTCACCGCGGAATTGGTTACCGCGAGGTAGATGAGCAAGGACTCTCCTACGATAGGGTTTACCAATATGGGGGGCGTGGACAGGTATTTCTTTAGTTCTTGAAAAGCCTGCTCGTACTCCGGGGTCCATTCGAACTACGTGTTCCGTTTCAGCATTTTGTAGAATTTGAGACATTTGTCTGTGGACCTTGACACGAAACGGTTCATGGCGGCTATTCTTCCAGTGCGTCTTTGGACCTCCCTGATGTTACGAGGTGATGGCATGTTTATGAGGGCTCTGATTTTCTCGGGGTTTGCCTCGATACCTCGTTGAGTGACCAAGTAACCTAAGAATTTGCCGGAAGAGACCCCGAAAGAACATTTGGACGGGTTAAGTTTCATTTGGTACTTTCTAAGTACTTCGAAACATTGCCCGAGGTGGGAGATGTGATCCCCTGAGTGTTTTGACTTTACTAGCATGTCGTCTATGTAGACTTCCATGGTCTTCTCGAGGTATTCCGAGAACATTTTGTTTACGAGTCTTTGGTAGGTGGCTCCGGTGTTTTTCAGTCCGAAAGGCATTACCTTGTAGCAATAGATACCTCGTTCGGTTATGAACGCCGTTTTTTCTTGATCGTCGAGGTGCATTAATATTTGATTGTACCCCGAGAATGCATCCATAAAGGATAGGAACTCGTGCTCGCATGTTGCTTCGACTAATCTATCGATGTGGGAAAGTGGGAAACTCTCCTTTGGGTAAGCTTTGTTTAAGTCCGTGAAATCGATACAGACTCTCCACTTTCCCGTTTTCTTCTTTACCACCACCATGTTGGCGAGCGTTGTCTGGGTATTTCACCTCGCGGATTGATCCCGCTTGGAGGAGTCGATGCACCTCGTCATTGACGGCTTGCGACCTTTCTGGGCCAACTTTCTTCGTTTCTATTTTACAGGGCGGAAACTGGGATCGACGTTCAGTTGGTGGGATATGACTTCGAGTTCTATTCCTGGCATGTCCTCATGTGTCCATGCGAAGCATTCTTTATTCTTTTTCAAGAATTTGACGAGCTGTTTCAGAAGCTCGCCCTTCAGTTCGGAGCCTATTCTGTCGGTGTGATCGGGGTTTTCTCCATCGATGGGCACTTGCTTGACCATCTTGGGTGTTGGTGAATCGTGCTCTGAGGTGACTCGGGCGTTGTTCACCTCGAGTTTCTTTGATTGCTACGCGCTTTCCTTCATGCTCTGTTTTGCGAGCAAGAAGCTTGACATGTAGCATCTTCTTGACATGGCTTGATTGCCTTTAATTTCTTTGATCCCTTCTTCGGTAGGGAACTGTATGCTTTGGTGGTACGTTGATGGTACTGCCCTCATCGCGTGTATCCATGGCTTCCCTAATATGACATTATACGGGGATGGACAGTCGATGAAAAAGAATCTTGTGGGCAGGTTTACTCCTCCTGCCAGCACAGGGAGTTTTATTTGTTGGGATTGGTGCCCACAAAGGAGAATATTAGATATTTTATTTATTATTTGTAATATTTTGCTGAAACATTAATATTAATAAATAGGCATTCTTTTCTTATAGTTTGTGTTTATGTATGTATGCTACGCTTTGAAACTGTCATCAACGAAAAGGGTGTTAAATACAGATTTGACATGATAATCCCTTGTGACTAGTGTAAACCATTTGTTCGCAATCTTAAGACCGATTGAGCATTCGAGTCTAAGTAACGATTGTTTGAATGAATCATGATATCTTATCATGTGATATAGAAAGTTGTGACTCTATGATTTCATTCTTGATATCTTATAGAAGATATTGAGAAGACCCAGTGATTATATGGAAGCTCGATATAAAACCGTTTAATCTAGAAGCTCCAAGATCACATACGAGGGGTACTTCGATAACTACCTTAATCCTGAGGTGAGTGCATAGTCGATGCTACACTTTATGTCATTTGATTTGTCAATGGGCGATGGCCGTGTAATGGCTACATCTGACCCGACGGTTGGTGACCTAATGTTGTAGTGTTGGATTATGTGATTAACAGATATGGAATTCGTGTACACATAATGAAAGTCATTGTATCACACTATGCTTTGTTACGAGATAGTGAATAAATTAATCTGGCCAGATAATCATTGAATATGAGATTCCTTGATTAAAACATGTGACACGTATTAACGTCTCACTTTATGTTTTTTCTCATTCACAGGTAACAAACGAGTTAGTTAAATAATAACTCTAGGGGTAAAACGATAATTTTACATTCCCCGGACTTACTGATACACACGAAGGGTATTTTGGTAAAGTACACCGTGGATCGAGTACATAAAATTTCTGTGACTTCAAACGGAAAAATATGCGCGCATGAACTTAGAGATTTCAATATTGGTTCTTTAGTGGAGTCGACCATTATTAAGAATTATAAGCCGGAAATAATTTGTGAATTATTGAGTCCGTGCTTTATTCTCAAGATTCGTTCATGTGAGTCCATAAGGTCTCAATGATGCACATTTAGAAGAGATTAATTGAACGAAATAAATTGATTTACTCATAAAATACAAATTCTGATTTGTATAGAGAAATTTATTTTCCAAGCGAATTAATGAATAATGTGTTATTCATTAATTATTGATTTTGTGAATTAAAGAACTTTATTATTGTGATAATAATTTTCTTGAGAATTCATAATAACAATATTAGAAAATAAAATGTTTCTCGTTTTATGTTATTCGATAATCATGAAACAATTTGATAACAAGTTATTAAATAGATGAGAGTTCTAAATTAATTCGAATTTGGAAATTAAATCAAGGCAATTTGGGAAACAAAATTGAGAGACGAGTAGGACATAGGGGTCGGCCATTAACATGGTTTTGGGCTGAATATTGATTTAACAAAAGCCCACATGAGAGCCCATTAACAGTGCCTATAAATAAAGGGTTTGAGGAAACCCTCGGTCAAACTTGCTCTCTCTCTCTCTCCCCTCCCTCTTGGCCGACCATCCTATCACCCGGGAGGACGAAAAATTCGTTTCTTGTTTTCTCGTGTGCGTTCATCTCGAGCCCATCTTCTCATATTCTTCTTGTGTCATCGTTGAATCAACTTGTGGTTGTTTGATCCATTTTCGTTAAAATTTATTTTTCTGGAAATCTGACCTCCGAACCAAAGATCCGATGAATCTGATGAAACCGAGTCCGGAAATCCTAAACTCTTTCCGAACCCATTTAAGTCAGTTCATTTCCGACGCAACGCAAAAAACGGCGTTCCGATCCGACTTTCCATGAGCTCTCAGCGTCGTCCCGAAGTTTCTCCTGCGATCTGCCTGCGCCTGACTCCGCCCGACCGCGCCTCAGCGATTCCCAGCAGCCTGCCGCCTTGTCCTGCCGGGTCTGCCTCTGCGCAGGACGCTGCCGACGTCCCTGGTGTTTCTCCGCCTGAGCCTAGAGGCGCCTATCCCTCTCAGCCGCTCCGGGGTCTCCTTGGGCCGTTGCCTTTTGCGTCGGACGAGTCTCGCCGCTGCCGCCCGTTCCCAGCCTGCCGAGGACCGCGCGCATGCGCTGCCAGCTACCCGGACCAGCCCCAAGGCCGCGTCTCCTTGCCGCCTTCGCTACCCGTGTCGTCGAGCCGAGGAAGTCTCTTGCTACCCGGAATTGGAGAAGCTTGAAAATGTTGGCAGAGATGCCCACAAGAAGATTGTTTATTTACATAATGATGTACTATATAAATCTTTGTATTTATTACCGAAGCTTGTTTAGTAGCTGATAATGTATCATCATGGATTATTGACTCCGCTGCTACTAACCATATTTGTTGTTCCTTGAATGGGTTCAGGAAAAACAAAAGCTTAGAGGATGGCGACTTCTGCTTCAAGTGGGGTGATGGGAGCTTGGTGTCTGCTAAGGCTGTGGGATCCGTGACACTGTCTTTCGAAGACAGAACTTTAAATTTAATTAATGTGTATTATGTTCCTTCCTTTGGGAAAAACTTAATATCTGTAACTCAAATTGTTGAGCATAATTATTATTTAAAATTTATTGATAATGGAATTCGTATTACCTTTTCCAATTCATTTGTCACTAATGCATGTTTAAAGAATATTTTATACTATCTTTATTCTACACAACCTTTGCTTTTAGACACTGAAATAGATAATGATCTAATTAGGGAACCCAAGAGGATCAAACTTAATGACTCCTCTGATCTAATAAAATCAACATATCTCTGGCACTTAAGACTTGGTCATATTAGTCTATATAGGATTAAGAGACTTGAGAGGGATGGTTAACTCAAAGCCTCTGCAATAGGCTCACTGCCGACTTGTGAATCCTGTTTAGAAGGAAAAATGACCAAACGACCTTTCTCTGATAAAGGTCGAAGAGCCACTGAGCTGCTAGAACTAATACATTCTGATGTATGTGGTCCGCTCAGAATTCAGGCACGGGGAGGAAACAAATACTTTGTTACCTTTACCGATGATTACTCAAGATATGGATTTGTCTTTTTGCTCAAACACAAATCCGAAACCTTTAACGTATTTAAGGTCTTTCGGGCTTTAGTGGAAAAGCAGACTAGCAAACATATCAAAACCCTTCGATCTGATCGAGGTGGTGAGTACTTGTCTAAAGAGTTCGATGACTTTCTTAAAGAAGAAGGTATCGCTTCTCAGCTTACAGCACCTGGCACACCTCAACAAAACAAAGTGTCAGAGAGATGGAATCGAACTTTGATGGATATGGTTAGATCAATGATGAGTTACTCATCACTCCCTAATTCCTTTTGGGGATATGCCCTTGAAACTCCCGCATACATTCTGAACCAAGTTCCGTCTAACACGGTCCCTGGTACTCCTTATGAACGATGGACAGGGCGTAAAGCTAGTTTAAGCCACATCAGAATTTTGGGTTTCCCGGCACATGTGCTAAGGCAAAAGACTAGCAAGTTGGCTAGTAGGTCAGAATTATGTGTATTCGTTGGATATCCAAAGGAAATCAAAGGTTTCACATTCTATAGTCCCGAGGACGACAAAACGTTTGTCAGCACTAATGCTCGTTTCCTTGAGGAGGACTATATGAAAAATACGAAACCTAGAAGCAAAATTGTGCTTGAAGAAAAGTTGGGTGAGGAAGCTTCTACCTCATCTGTAAGAACTGTTCTTACCCAAATTAAAACGCAACCTTTAAATTCAGAATCTCGTCAAGTGGTACTTCGACGTAGTGGGAGGGTTTATGAAAAACCTGACATGTACATGTCCTATGGCGACACTCTCGTAGCCGTCGCAGATATGGATGACCCTGTTTCCTACAGCCAAGCGAGGCTGGTTCTGAATCAAACCTTTGGCTTGATGCCATGAAAGTTGAGATGCATTTGATCTATGTCAACAAAGTCTGGAAACTTGTAGACCTACCTGAAGGGGTTAAACCTGTAGGGTGTAAGTGGATCTATAAGAAGAAAAAGGGTCTGGATGGGGACGTCGAGACGTTTAAAGCGCGACTAGTGGCTAAGGGTTATACCCAAAAGGAAGGTATCGATTATGAAGAAACCTTCTCTACAGGTGCAATGCTTAAATCCATCTGTATACTTCTATCCATAGCTACTGCTCTCGATTATGAGATCTGGCAGATGGATGTCAAAACTGCCTTTTTGAATGGCAATCTTGACGAGCGCATCTTCATGACTCAGCCAGACGGTTTCGTGGAAAATGATCAAGAGGACAAAGTTTGTGAATTTCTTAAATCCATTTATGGATTAAAGCAAGCATCTAGATCATGGAATATCAGATTCGATGATATTGTTAAAAGCTTCGGTTTTGAACAGTCAATAGATGAACCTTGTGTCTATAAATTGATACACGAGGGTAAGGTTGTGTTTCTGGTATTATATGTCGATGATATACTACTCATTGGTAATGATGTAGGTAAATTATCTGAGGTTAAAATATGGTTAGCTAAGCAGTTTGATATGAAGGATCTAGGGGAAGCTGCGTACATTCTGGGGATTCAGATCTTTCGAGATCGAAAGAACCGGACTCTGTCGCTCTCCCAAGCATCTTATATAGATAAGGTGTTGGATCGCTTCTCTATGGAAAACTCCAAGAAGGGCCTAAACCCCTTTAGACATGGAGTCTCATCTCTAAGGACCAGTCTCCCAAGACTACACAAGATATTGAGGACATGAGGAAGATTCCCTATGCTTCAGCCGTAGGAAGTCTCATGTATGTTATGTTGTGCACTAGACCGGATATATGTTTTGCCTTTGGCGTAGTTAGCTGTTTCCAATCAAATCCTGGACCCGAGCACTGGGTTGCTGTTAAGCATGTTCTTAAGTATCTTAGGAATACTAGGAACTTGATGCTTGCATATTCAAGTACTGACCTGACTATGACGGGGTATACTGATTCCGACTTTCAGGCAGATAAGGATTCCAGGAAATCCACTTCAGGATCTGTTGTTTGGAGGAGTATCAAGCAATCTTGCATTGCTGACTCCACCATGCAAGCAGAATATGTGGCTGCTTGTGAAGCATCCAAAGAGGCTGTATGGCTTAGAAAATTCCTTAAGTATTTGGAAGTTGTTCCAAATGTCAACGAGCCTATGACACTTTATTGTGATAATAGTGGGGCTGTTGCTAACTCAAAGGAACCTAGAAGCCATAATCGCTCTAAGCATATTGAGAGGAAATGTCATTTGATTAGAGAGATCGTGCAGCGTGGAGACGTAGAGGTGAAGAAGATCTCATCGGTGGACAACCTTGCAGATCCTTTCACCAAGGCCCTATCCAACAAGGTCTTCGACCAACATCGAGATGGATTAGGCATGAAGGACTAATCTCATCTTCTTTGAGTCAAGTGGGAGTTTGTTGGCAGAGATGCCCACAAGAAGATTGTTTATTTACATATTGACGTAATATATAAATCTTTGTAAAGTCCTTATTAGAAGATTGTTTATTTACATATTGATGTAATATATAAATCTTTGTAATTTTCTGATTAAATGAATAAAAGTTAAAACGTTTATTCATTCATTTTAGTTTGATTGAAGATTTATGATATTCAATAGTCTTATAGTCCTTAATCAAACCTAACAATGTATGAAGAGACAAATGTAGATTTGCGTGAACAAACTCTTCATGGTTTGACTAAAACGATATATTCGCAATCTAAAGATCAACGGACTATTGATCCCAGTATGATTGTTGGAAGAATCTAGGATGTCTGGTTACGAGGCATAGAAAGTTAGGAACTATGTAGTTCTTCTAGTGTATCTTCCAAAGATACTGAATTGACCAGTGTACCGTTAGAGACAAAAGAAGAACAAACCATTTAACATCTTCTATCTCAAGGTCACTACGTATGAATCGCGCCATGCTTACCAAAATCCTGAAATGAGACATGTCATTTCATAGCGTTAATACTCTCATTTGAGAAAGTCAAATTCTAGGTCCAATGTGTGATCTAGACAAGGCCTATTGGTGAGATATTAAGTTATGAAGATGTCATGAACCAACTTTGTGAAGTTCTCATAGATATGGAATTCATGTACAAGATTGCTGAGATGCAATGTATATCACCTCATGCTTTATTACTTGGATTGTGAATAAATGAACTGCGCAGTGTCCAAATTTAAGTAGCGACTTTATTTGGATGAAACAATGTGACTTGTTAGCTCTTCGTCCATACATTGTTTCTAACTTATTCAAGTACTAAAGGAGTTGAGGAAATAACAACTAGAAGGGTAAAATGGTAATTTTATAATTCCCAACTAGTTGATGATATTCATGAAGGGTAAACATAGATAACATTCAATGGATCCGCTCAATATAATTAAGTTGAACTTGAGTAGAAAATAAATTCATTTGAACCGAGAGATTCTCAGTGTCGACTCTTTAGTGGAGTCAGTCGACATTAAGCTAATACTCGGAAAAGGTTTGAGAACTTTTGAGTCCGAGTATAGAAGTTTAAGCTTTGTTCATTTGGATCCATAAGGTCACTATTACAGGTCATTAGAGTAGGATTTTTAAACTAGAAGCTAAGTCAAAATAAGTTCAAGTGTTGAACTAGACTTTTTCTCGGAAAATGTCTAAAGGGTATTTTTGTCCACAAGGACATAAAATGATGTGAATGTCAAAATAAGATTTTGAATATTTTCATTTGATGAAAATATAAATTACTTTCTAAAGCCGAAAAGTCGTTTAAGGCATTATGAATTTAATTTCGTTATTTGTGCAATTATAATTCTACAATGGGTATTTTAAGAATTGTCTTAAAAGAAATGAGGAAGCATCTAGATGCCCCCCCCCCTAAGTAGAATTCGGCTAACATAGCATCAAAGAGGAGAGTTTTATTTCCTTTTTCTTATAAGGATAATTACCCAAAAGAAAAAGGGAAATGAATTTCCTTAAGAAGGAAACAAATGTGCTACGTGAGGAAACAAATTTCCTCACTAATGCATCAATATTGCCGGCCAAACAAAGAGGGAAAGGGGAAGGGAAAATCAAATATTGTGTCATGAATACATTATTCATTCATGAATGAATAATTGACCTCTATAGATTTTTCCTTCTCTTATAAATAGAGCCTCACATAGAGATGTGAAGGTTAAGCATTTTTCTTCTTCTCTCCCTATTGTGGCCGACTATCTCCCTCTCTCTCTCTCTAGAAAATGCTCTTCTTATTTTGCACCTAGATTCACATTCAATCTAGAAAATTAGCTTATGATCCAAGAATTGTTCTTGGTTCATATGGTTTAATTGTGCCCACACACAAATTCTTCCAAAACCTCTATAGACTCTTGTAATAGAAATCTTAGGTTTCTCGAGTTCAAGATTAGGTGTGAAGGTGACGAGCGAGCCAAGGAAGAGGATCTACCTTTCTCGAGACGCTTCAAGATCAAGCTACACAGAAAGGTTCGTGTTCTAGTAAATTAAATAATGATTTTAATGTATAACATGTGTATGCTTTTTCTAGGTTAGTAAAATTGTTTTACTTGAAAAAGAAATTTTTAAATTCCGCCATTAATTTGATTAATGTTAAATTTTTCTTTAACCCTAGACCTATTCCAACAGAAGATTCTCGCATCGAACTCGAGCACATTTCCTCGACCAAGTTATTTATAACTCGACGATGTAAGTTTCGATAACCTTAAATACTCTTAATTAATATAATTGTTATATGATTATACGTTAATTAACATGTTCATAGATTAGAATTAATTTGTTAATTCATATGCTTATGATTTTAATGCCAATAGGTTGTTAGATATTAAATAGTTTAATTTTTTATTATTAATTCCGCACGTAATCTGTTATGTTTAATAATAATCTACTTAAATTGTTAAGTGATTTCCAACATAATTTCCTTGATGGTGTTGATTGAGTGGCCACTGAATCCGGTTAATGAAACCGATTCCCTATCGATATCTTCGGCTTTGACCTTCATCTGGCTCAGGGTTGATAAGAAAATAATGTCCGCCGCACTGCCATTGTCGACGAGGATCCTTTTTGTGACCCAGTTGCTGACACTAAGTGACATCACGAGTGCGTCATCGTGTGGCCCGGCAAGCTGTCTTGCATCATATCTTTGAGCGTGATCAAGGCCTTAGGGCCTAGGACGGGCGGTCGAGTTGAGCTCGTCTGAACTTTCGTTTGGTGGGCTTTGATCGAATTGACTGTTGGTTTACAGTATTGCGATCCTCCCATAATGACGTTGATGATTTGTGGTTTTTGTGGCTGCTAAGAGCCTTCCAGTTCATTGATTTGCTTCCCTTTTTTCTCATTCGGAGAGCTCGGACCTTCACGGCGGGGGAATCGGTCACTCTTCTTCTGGAGCTTCCGTTTCTTAGAATTAACGGGGTCGCCTTTTGGTTCCTCATCCGTTTGGAGTTTGGGATTGAGGGCTTCGATGTCGAGGTCTTTAAATTCACCTCGTTCGAACTGCTCGGCCAATGTTGCTTGGAACTTTCGGCAAGCAACGGTCGCGTGAACATAGACCTTGTGGAATTTACAGTATGCCTTAGGGTCGTTTGGCCATGGATCACTTTGCTGCGAAATTCCGTACGAGGCATTCACCTCGTGTGCTTCGGAGTTCATTACGAATCTTGAGGGGTTACCACCTCGTTTATTGGTACCCGCGTTGTGGCCACCTGGAAGGTTGTTGTTCTTTTGCTGACTTTGCTCTCGGAAAGGCTTTGGTTGGAAGGTTGGCCTTGATGCCGTGGGTGTTGGTTCGAACTTTGCTGCTAGAGCAGCTCGTTCTTCTTCCACCCTAATCCAATTGTTTCCCCGGTGCATTACGTATTCGATCGAGGTGTATTGGTTGACACATATATCTTGCCTAAACTTTGATTTATACCAAAGTCTTGAGGTGAGAGTGGCGATTTCCGTTTCGTCACTCACCCCGTTTAGTCGGGACAAGACGTCTTTGAACCTGGAGATGAACTTGCGTAGTGGCTCGACCTTGGTCTGTTGCAGTGCGTACAGTTGATCCACCGTTGTTTCTGTCTCCATGAACATTGAAAAGTGTTTCAGGAAAGGTGCAGTCAGCTGATCAAACGAGCTGATGGAGTATGGTTCCATTTTTGAGAACCAGTCTAGTGCGTTTCCTGTGAGATGTTCAACGAATATTTGACATTTTCCGGCATCTCGTTGGGCGGGCCCGAGGTTAGCTCTGACCATTGCGATGTGAAAGGCGCGGAGATGTGCTCTAGGGTCGCTTTTCCCGTCATAACGGGGGATGTTCACCCGCCCGATGTCTCTGATTATCACGTTGGTGATCTGAGGCATGAAGGGAGTGCACATCGATTCCCTGACGAGGCGGTCGATCTCGGGAGCTGCCGAGCTGGCCTTGTGGACCTTCGAGTTAACCACTTTCACTTTGGTTTGGACTTCTCTTACGCTGTCTTTCAATTCCCTTAGGAATTCCGCAAAAGGTTTGTTGGGGTCGTAACGTATCATTTCTTCCGTCAAAACTAGACGGGGAGATACTAGATCGATTCCCCTATTTTCATGTGCTGGGTCTTCTGATGTGTCCGCAATCTGGACGTACCTCGGCCTGTGAGGTGGTATCTCGTCAGTCACGTTGAACATCGCGTTTTTCCTGGACGGGGTGAAGAAATTGGTGTCCGTTTGAGTAGACCCGTCTCCTCCCATCGTGGACCCCGATCTGGCGTATCGGCTGTTCCCGGGGTTAGTTTCTTGAGAAGTTCGCCCTGAGCTGAGTAACCTAGCACCCATTGCGGGGGCTGTGATGTTTCTCACCTCGTTAGATCCGGGGGTGTCCAAGGGTTGATCGAAATCCAGGATCCTATCGGGAATCGTGCTGTGACGAGGTACATAAGAGATTTGGGAACGGACTGAACCCATCACCTCGGTTAGAGTTCCTTCGATCCGAAGGCGGAAATGGTTATCGAGTCTTTTCCGAAGGCGGAAAGGGTTATCGAAGCCGGTGGAGATGATTGTTGATGTGAATATGCACGACAAACTGTCACGAAATATAGTTACTTCGATTACGAGACAAAAGATGAACGAGCTCAAATTCCTTATACGAATCCACTTCGGACGAGTAAGAATGTGTTAAGGATAATAATAATACGAAGTAAATAAAGAGATTTGATTGATTGCAAGGTGAATACAAGTATAATCTCGAATGATTACAAAGTGAATTCCCCCTTTCCTCTACTCTATACGTGTTGTATTTAAAGGCTGGTTACGACGTCTCTTTTCCTTGTTTCTAGCAACGTCTATCTTGACTGACTCTTTCCCCATGCTTCCTGCTCGTTTCACCACGTGTATTGCTGATCACGTATTGCTTGCCAATTCATTCCGTAAAATAGCTCGGGCTACGCATAACTTTCGAGCGTCTCAAGTTGGGGATAGTTTTGCAAAAGACAGCAACATGCTATCAAATTGATGAAGGCCATTAGTTGGTTTATTAGCAATAAGTTGATCTTTGCACCATATATTTTATATCTTGTAAACAATAAGTCTCAATTATTTCATCTTCAGAGTTGACATAATTATTTAAATAAAGTCTTTTAGCATTATACTAGATCAAACTAATTAATGACAGTTCTTAAAGAAATAGACATTACATGTTTATTAAACGATATCTTTAGTATATTTTTCTGCCCTCCCTTCGTGCATATCTTATCGAGGCTTTTACACCACACTTTTAGCACGCAGCAACTTTATCGAAAGCTAATCTGAGTTAATATATATAAAAACCAATACGAATCACTAAAAGTTACTAGGACCATGCAAGCTATCTGTATATCAACTATACCCTATAAAAGAAAGAATAAAACTCAGCTGAGCTATGTATATCCTAATTACTTTCCCGATAAAAAACAAGCAAAAATTATCAAAATACACACGCTTGTAATTGCAATCTACGTTTGAAACTTGGACAAGTTGAAGTACTATCGTAGCAATATAGTACACGCTTAGAAATTCCCATTTCTGACTTGGATGAAAAAAGAGAGAACATTTTCTGTATTGAACTATTAGGTCAATATTCATAGTTTGTTAATTATTAGGGGATTCGAGTCTTCATAATCACTCTAATGAATGAATTTGCTTTTCCAATTCTCTCAGAAATATTATCTTTAGTTAGAGGCCGACCAAAGTGATTCTAATTCCGTTCTCCACTCTCTTCTGCTAATTCAGATGCCATTTGCATTGCACTGATATCTCTCATCTCAACTAGCCTACTTCTTATCTATTGACGTGGTCAAACTTTCTTTATTCATATGTAAAGTTCTAGAGAAATTAATCAAATGCTCGAAAAAAGTTCAAATTTTAATATATTTTGCTCCAAAAGTGTATGGAATTCTCAATCTAATAATTTAAAATATATTTCATATTCATATGCAGAACTTTGTTCTTCTTTACCAAATCAATTTATATATCCTCTTAGCTTTTCTTAAGCATATGTCAAATATATAGTACGACTGATTTGTGTAGTACTTAGCACCAAAATGTTTTGAATCCGTCCTTCGGGATTTAATGTAATATTCGTTAGGCTTAGTTTGGAACCTGGATATTACGGAAGAGAAAAGGAAAAGAGGAATTATATACAATAATTCTAGGGAGAAAAAGTTATTCAGTGTTTAGAGAATTGCTTTAGGGAAACAAGTTATCAGACAATATTCTAACTATTTTAAATTTAAAAATTTGTGTAGGAAACGAAATCCATTGATTGATTTACGAAATAGTAAAAATGTAAGAATTTTTTTTTTACAAAATAATAAAGTTACAGTGCAATGAGCATTTTTAACAATTTTTGTACCACCTTAGCAAATTTAATCACATGACCAGATAAATTACTGTCATGTACCACGTGAATATTTGTACATTTTATTTTCGTTATTTCACTAATTTAGATAAATTTTTTACTATTGCAATTTCATTATATTCAATTAGCTATTTAACTAAAACAGCCTTCATAACGTATGAAATGAAACTTATGTAGATTTTGAACTTTTTAATCACACTTTTGTTAGAATATTTGTTGTAATAACTCGTACTCATGAATGTAGTAACTTAAACAATAACTCTTGAGCTCATTACATACGACAAATTTAAGTTAAGAGAAGGCATGGCTTTTGGATTAAGAAAGATCAACAGTTATGGATTGAGGAGCTGCTCCAATGTCGTATAGTTGACACCATTCCCAAGCGAGATCATGCTTAAGTCGCTTAGTTGGCATATCAATTTGGGTCTCCGTGAGTTTGATTGTTCAAATGGCAATAGTATTTACTTGAAGCTCAGCAAACACCACATCATCGAGACTTAATTATATGGTATAAATCGAGATCTTCAACTACTTTATTGGCATTAACTGCAAAATATTACTCAACGGACAAGTCTACGTAGTATTTGAACACAGTGTTAGACAATCTTAGTACCCGTATCAAAACACGTGTATATAACCTTAATGCTTAAATAACCTTAGTACACAGTGCTACTTTTGATATGAACAACGTTTCGTTAAACTCGTGTAAATAACCTTAATGCTTAAGTATCATGTCAATTTACGTTGTTATTTTACAACGTAAATTGTGTTTTACAGTATAAATTGACATGACAAAGGGTCATTTACATGGTTTATACGAAACGTTTGACATTTTCAAAATGAGTTAATAAATTAGGGCCATTTCGCCGAAATTAAGTTAACATTCACATGTTTTGTCTTCTCATGGTACACAATAAAGGATAGCTAAGGTCGGGTTATTATCACAGCACAGTTTCATGACACTTAAATCTTGGGATCTGTAAGGACTCATATTCAATAGATTAGCAAGTGCTTAGAGCTCCTCCCGTAAGGCCTTGAGAAAGCCTGAAGTAAACAACAAGCATTTTACCTTCTCAAGTAAAGTTATGTTCATGCGTTCTGCAACTCCATTGTCAATTTCGATGGTCTTTAAAAATTTACTCGCTTGATATTCCTCGAGTATTTTCCATCCTTTCAACATGAAAAAGGCTTCATTGTTTGTTTTAATAAGATATTGTATTTATGTTAATGCATTCTTAATGATACATAAGCAAGGTTTTAACCTATTAACCTATATACGAAATACCGACATGGTTTTAATCAGAGATGTACATGTTCTTTTTGAGAAGCCATACAAAATTAAACAATATATATATATATAGTTCCCGCATAGGTCTCTTAGTCCTCAAAAATCAGCATGAACATAATTAAGATTTACTTTAGATCTTATGTGTTTTTTGGCCATGACAGATGGCTCACAAGAAATATAATTTGACGAACATGTTTTGCTTGTTAATTTATTTAAACTTTTTTTTTACTTATTTGGCCAAGTCTTACAATATTTAGTATGTTAACAACAAATTCACCAGGAACACCAATTTTACAATAACAACCATTCAAGATTACAAACCATATATATTGGTATTGGACAAAACATGTCTATTTTTCTTAGAAACATTGGGACACTCATTCTCAGCTTGTTCCTATAACCAAGATCATCAAACACCTCTAAACAGATCAAATTTCTTACCATTGTTTAATTTTAAGAAGAATAGAACAAGTGTTGTAGTTTCCTATAAGAACAATCTCATTATTCACATAAGCAAGATTATTAAAAAAAAGTTTTATTAGATAAATTTATTTTCTAGACCGGTAATAATTAAAATATCCACTTTATACTAAGGATTATTGTATATAGTAGCTCTAGAGAGTTTTAGTAATTTAGATTTGTCCAACCTGGTGTAAAATTTGTGTAAAACTTCAACTAAAAGTTTTTGAAACATTTCATTCCAAATTTGCACAAAAAATTATTCCCGTTAAAAACGTAAATGAATTAATATTAAAAACAATTAACATAATACACGCCATGAGCTTCTATATTAACCACGCACAAATAATTTTAACATTTAGTATTGAGTTTAATATTTATTTCGAGATTCTCTGTAACAAAATCAATCCAAATAAAACTGTCACAAGCTCTTCGAATTATTCGAAAAAAATCACAGCAAAAACCGTTTGAAAATTGTTCCGAAAAATTGCTCGGACATTACGGCGGTTTATCGAAAGACAATTAACATGTATATGGATTTGTAAAGTTTTTATTTTTTTTCGTAAATTTTTTTAATAAAAAAAACCCGATGAACCTGTAAATGAATCTTTAAAACGCATTGAATATGGAAGTCGGGTATAAATGCATGTAAATGTCAAGGATCGTTTATTGTTTTTTTTTCTTTTTAAACGTTCAAGTTCTATTTTCATCAACCTATTTTCTTCTAAAATATATGATTTAGGGTTTAGCTATTCAAAACATGGATTCGTGTAAATCATGTTTAGTAAAGTTTAATCGATAATCTCTGTTTTTAACTTTCGTTGTCTTTTATACATGCATGTAAATCTCCATGGTTATATTATTTGAATTTTATCCAATTGGAGGTTCTATAAAATTGTTCATACAAGGAATCGGATAAATGGTGAAGTAAAGTGTCTATGATTGTTCTCTTGTCGTTCTAAGTTTTTGACATTCTGTAGTCGGGTATAAATGCATGTAAATATCCTTATTTGGTAAATGTATTCACAAAAAATAATCTTGATTAAATGTTTGATTAGGTGTTTGAAATCATAATAAAATGAAAAAAAGGATTTACCGATCGTAGTGTGGAAAAGAAGAGAGCCATAGGTTATCAAAGCGAAAAAGCCCAAAAGGTAATCTGCATAAGTTAATTGGTATATGATTAACACATGTTAATTAACCTATAAGTAATTTACCAATTTGTAGGTAGGAACGTATCTAATAGATCCGGATAACTGAAATTTATCACAAAGAATCACAGTGCGCACCAACTTCACCGCTATAAAGCATATATTATCATCACTGGATATCAAACAACATTGTGAGATGTTTCGGGAATCTCCATTCGCACACTTCCAATATCTCAATGGCGAGGTATTGCTGAAAAGGTTGGTACACATGTTGGTACTTAAACCAAGTCGAATCAGGTAAAATTAATGAGCTACATTACAAGATCGGTGCGATAATTCATCGATTTACAATCCAGGAATTCGAGTTAATGTCAGGTCAGTATATAGATTTATTCATTGTTTATTCAAGCGTAAATTAGTGAATGATTTACTTAATCATTTAGTTTATCTTTGTTTTACATGATTAAACTGTGATGAAATACCCAACAACGACGTAGATTTAATAATCGGAAATTCACTAAAAGACAACTTTTTCAGTGTCTCCGGCACTCAGAAAGCACACATCCTCCTAGGACTTTTACAAGCCAAATTTGGCGGTAACGATGAAGAACATATGACATTGGTCAACGTAGCGATCATTGAGATGATGATATTTCCACGTGAACGACAACACATTATCTCCAACAAGATTCTGAAGATGGCAACAAACGCGAACATGTTTAATGCTTATCCATGGGGAGGGGTGAGTGTTCTACGATTGTGCGAATCATTTAAAAAGAATTAAAGTTTCAGGTAGTAAAATCGGTTTCAACATCGACAAATTTTTACACCCATTGATCGCATGGGTGTACGAACTGATTCCCGCATTTGAAGAAAATGGGTTCTCCAAATCAAACAACATGATCACAATGCTAAGGATGCTAAAGTGGTTTTACCACTACATGGCTGAATATGATGATCTAAAGATTACATTCATGGATGACAAGGTAATTTAAAAACATTTATTTAAGTAAATTAAATTGTTTATTATTACGTAAATTACTAATACATAAACTATGTAAATTGAAGCTGGTGTTCAGTACACTATCCACAAATGCAGTGGTATTGGAGAATGGAGGCCATAATTAGATGATAATCTAGATGCAAATCCTACCACCAAAACAACCCCAGGTAGGACCAACACAACCAGCTCATTTAGATGCCCTGACGGCTACATTTCACAATCTAAAATGAGAGATGTATACAGAAAATTGGACGAAGCTCTTAATGAAATCGAAAAGCTAAAACAATGAGTCAACAAATGTAATGAAACCTGTGACATTACGTTGGACATAATTAATATCTACATAGAAGGATAAAAATTTGCAAAATTCAAGGTAATAATTTTATGAAAATGATTTACATGTTTATAGAATCCTCATTTTCAATTTCAAACAGGCGCATCAACAAAAATGGATGGTTTGAACATGCAAGAAACAATAATCACCGAAGGAAACAAAACACTTAACGATGGAAACAAAGAATGACCCCTGAGAACATCCCAACAAAAATCAACCGGAAAGGAAAAGGGAAAGTGGTGGGTCATCAAAAGTCATACAACCAACAAGAACATTTGCACGAACAAAGTTAAAAATCAATGAACATCTAATTCAAACAGTAAGGTTTACATAAATATGATTACATATGTAAATTAATTTTTGTTTTGAAAGCAGGTAAAAGGTCCAAAACGACAACTACAAACAAAAACCGAAAAAAATATCGAAGAGGATGATCAACTCCCGTAAACCAAAATGGTAAAGAAAAACTTACTCAATAGATTAAATAGGAAATAATTAACTAACTGTGTAAATTGGTATAACAATTTAATGTTCCAAAAAATAGAGAGGTTGGAACGAAGACTGATTCTTTGGTCTCACCACGACACAAAGTTGATCTCCCTCAACAGAATGTATCTCCACTTCTTGGAGTCGAAAAGGCAGCAAATATGTCACCGGTAAGTAAAGTTTCAAAACAAATTGTATTAAATTCTTATTAAAATGGATGAACCTTATACAGTTATTAACATGAGATATTGCGTTTGCTTCAAGATGATTAGATATTTGCTGTAAATGATTTTATGGGCAAGGAAATTAATAGAAACATTTATGAACAAACTCAAAAACAAGCATTGCAGGTTCTCCGCAGCAAGAATGCAAGAACAAACGTCTACACAGAGGAACTAGTGTAGTGAGAAATGGTGTTGTTAATGGTCAGAAACTGCAAGTTCCGACCATCAATAAGGTAAGATACATATTCTGCATAATGATGTTGTTACATATTCTGCATAATGGTGTTGTTATAGTGTTACCTGGAGATGTTCTAACTAATATTTAATAACAGGACCAAAAGGTTGTGGAGAAAGTCGCAAACACCATCATGGATAAGACGACTGAAACTGCTCCAATTGCGCCTCCTATGGTAATAAATTAATGTAATTGATTGTTGGGTGTTGATTGTTTTATATTGTATATAATCTATAATTAACCTTCATTAATGATTTTAATTTGTTAAAAAGCGTTCAAAGCTAGAAAAAATTCAGGAAGAACAAGCCGGAATACATGAGAGGGCCAAAAGGACTATTCATAAATTTGTATTCCATCAGCCGCCCTACACTGCATACAAAAGAAAAAAAAAAGAGAAATTGCCCATTTTGCCACTTTTACTAACCCATTTTCCCTAAATCCTCTAAAAATAAATTTTTCCCAATCTGCCAGTACAAATGACCTAATACCCTTGACATTAAATATTTCTTTCAAATTTAGTCCCTCTTTTTTTTTACTTGTTTGTAACCGGTTCCTTTCTCTTTCAATTTTCCCTCCCATCTCTTTCTCAAGTCTCTTCTCTCTCTCTCTCTCCCCGCGTATCCCATTCCCACCGTTCCCACTTCCCACCTCTCTCTCTCTCTCCCCGCGTATCCCACCTCTCTCTCTCTCTCTCCCCCGCTTATCCCACCTCTCTCTCTCTCTCTCCCCCGCGTATCCACCTCTCTCTCTCTCTCTCCCCCGCTTATCCCACCTCTCTCTCTCTCTCCCCCGCTTATCCCACCTCTCTCTCTCTCTTCCCCGCTTATCCCACCTTTTTCTCTCTCCCGCCGTTAACTCTTCACTTCACTTCTCAGGTAAGAACTTCGCGATCTCTTTGGGTTTTGGTGTTTGGGGCTCGGGGGTTTTGGTGGTTTGGGTTCGGGGGTTTGGTGGTTTGGGTTCGGGGGTTGTGGTTGTTAGGGCTCGGGGGTTCGGGGGTTTGGTGGTTTGGGTTCGTGCGAGGGTTTGGGTTCGTCTTCTCGTGTGAGGGTTTGGGTTCGGGTTTGTCTTCTCGTGCGTGAGTTTGGGTTCGGGTACGTATCTTCGTGCGAGGGTTTGGTTTCGGTTTCGTATTCTCGTGCGTGGGTTTGGGTTTGGGTTTGGGTTCGGGGGAGGGTTTTGATTTTGGGTTCGTCTTCTCGTGCATGGGTTTGGGTTCGGGTTCGTCTTCTTGTGCGTGGGTTTGGGTTCGGGTTCGTATCTTCGTGCGAGGGTTTGGGTTCGAGTTCGTATTCTCGTGCGTGGGTTTGGGTTCGGGTTCGTATTCTCGTGCGTGGGTTTGGGTTCGGGTTCGTGGTGTTCGTCGTGTTCTTCGTCGTCTTGTTTTCGGTTTTGCAAGGGGGTATTTTCAGTTTCTCATAGATATTGTAACAGGTAATCAAAATGGAGAAGAAACGTAGAAGCGAGAGGGTGAAATCTCGAGCTGTGCCGGTAGCTGGTCACGTAGAGCCTTCGAAGAAAAAAGATAAAAAAAAGGAAGTCCATTCGCATCCCGTCTGAAAAACCAAAACGACCTTGCATAGCTGAGTCTTCGGACTCTGATTTTGTAAAGACAAACCCCAAACGTCCTCAGAAAGCAGGGAACGTGTACCTGAAGGCATGTTTGAGATGTATACAATTTTGTGGACTATTATGTAGATCATTTTGTAGACCTGATTTAAAATGTAGACCTGATTGTAGACCTGATTTAAAATGTAGACCCGATTGTAGACCCGATTGTAGACCTGATTTATAGCCTGATTTTGGTTCCGATTGTAGACCCGATTGTAGACCTGATTTGTAGCCTGATTTTGGTCCTGATTGTAGACCTGATTTTAAACCTGATTGTAGACCTGATTGTAGGATTGTAGACCTGATTGTAGACCTTAAATGTAGACCTGATGTTAAATGTAGACTTGATTTTCGGCCTGATTGTAGACCTGATTGTAGACCTGATTTATTTACTTATTTTCAGGGATGGACTCGGGCCATCAAAGAAGAATGTATAGCGGACCATAAATTTAGTTTTTATGGTTCGTTTGAAAAATTTGAGACCGAGGTGGCATTGTCCGAAGAGGAGAAGGCTCTCTTCGGAAAATCATGTTTCGGGCAATTCTTGAACCTCCCGAAGGTGATTCGGTCGTCACGGATCATAAACAACCTTCTCTCGAGGGTTGGAACTTTTGACGGGGTAGAGAACGACAACTTTCTACAGATGGAGATCGGCGGCTTGCCCAGGGGGTTCACAATTAAACAATTTGCGGATATAACCGGTCTCTGAGTAGTGGATAATTACGTTCCCTCGGTTTGTGACGTCATCGAGGGTGGAGTCTACTCCGACGTCAGCATGAATGGGACCGTGAAGTCCCGAGCCGGCTTGGCTGCCTTCCTACAGATTACGGCAACATGGGATATTGAGAAGCGAGTGAAGTTCAAGCTCGTTCATTTTTTGATAAGCGTTTTACTTTCCGCACCCGGTCATACCAACGTTCCTGATTGGACGTTCGTGAAGTTGGTTGACCATATTGACGATTTCAACTCGCACCCGTGGGGGAACGTGGTGTGGAAGTATTTCCTAGACGCTGCCCGGAAGTTCGTTAAGAATTCCGCTGGGAAGGAGGGGTCAAAGGGGAAAATCAACTTCCCCTCTTTTTTGTACCCGCTTCAGATCTGGGCGTACGAGACGATGCCCATATTGACCACGCTTCATCATTGCGAGAGGGTCTCGACCTCCGAGCAACCACTTATGCGGCAGTGGAAGACGGGGTTGGCCGTTGTGGGAGACGCCTTCCACAAAACGAATTTTCAAAATCCGAAATTCCCTTTCCACAACCTTTGCGGCGTACATGAGGTATATCTCGTGAGTTTGTAACTTTAGTGATTATGTTTATGTACTCATGATGTTTGATTTGTTTTGCAGGTCTCGGCTCGAGAATTTGTAGCCCCAGACCCAAAAACCCCGAGAACACCTACCCCGACAACACGTACCCCGACATCGACCGAGTCCATCACCGATACCCATTCCGATGTAAGTATATAGAACGACTTGTTGCTTGAATTTTAGACTGAAATGTAGATTATTTTGTAGACCTTATTGTAGACCTTATTGTAGACCTGATTGTAGACTAAAGTGTAGACCTGATTTTAGACTGAAATGTAGAGTTAATTGTAGACTAAATTGTAGACTGAATTGTAGATTGATTAGTTGACTAACTCTTGCAGGCTCGGTTGAAGACTGTTGAAGAGACAGTAAAAAATTTGAAGAGAGAATGGACAAGCTTCAAGTTAGAAATGAAGCAAATGTTTGAAGAGTTCAAACAAACTATCCATGACCAATTTCCGGTGGCGAACCCCCGACCCAATGAACCCGTTGTGGTTCAAGAAGAAGAAGAGAAAGAAGAAGAGAAAGAAGATGAAGAAGAGAAAGAGAAAGAAGAAGACAAAGACGACGAAGACGACCAGGGCCTGAGAAAAGAAGGCAACGACGAGCATAATGAAGAAAAGGAAGAGAGAACATAAGACAAGGAAGAGAAAAACGAAGGTACTTATTTGATTTCACTTATATTTATTTGAAGAGTCATATGTTTTGAAGTTGATAACATTTTTGAATGTAGGACCTGGTTCAGCCGAGAGTTATGAATCCAGCAAATGGCTTACAGATACGCAGATAGCGTCGTTGGACAAATACTATGTCGTACCCGACGTAGAGAGCCAATCCTGCTCAAGCAAAGAAACACCTGCAGCAACAACACCATCGCAGGCCATCGTCGTACACGATGACTCAGCCCCGTCTATGTCGCAGCCCATCGTCATACAAGATGATTCAATCCGACTATCCCGGGCAACTCAGTCTCCGAGTAGATACACCCCATCCCCTCCCCACCCGATCTACAAATATTTCATGAACAAAATGAAAAAGCCCCTCAAACATCCGCTCTCTCTACCGTGTACTTCCCCTACTCACGAAGAAGCCAATATCATGAGATCTTGGATGAAGCTTGACAAGCTTAGGAAAAAAAATGCTGAAGGGCATTGGTTCAAGAAATACGAGGAGAGCTTACCTGGGAAATGGAGTTTCAACGTGGTTGACGTGTTTTCGAAAACCTTCTTCTACACGTTATGGGAATCGGAGCAATGGTTGTCAGATGAGGTACGTATTTTAGACTTGAATGTAGACTTGTTATTGAATTGTTGATTGGATTGTAGATCGTATTGTAGACCGTATTGTAGACCAAATTGTAGACTGGTAGACTTGATTGTACACCTGATTGTAGATTGAATTGTAGACTTGATTGTACACCTGATTGTAGATTGAATTGTAGACTTGATTGTAGACCTTATTGTAGATTGAATTGTAGACTTAATTGTAGACCTGATTGTAGACTTAATTGTAGACCTTATTGTAGACTTGATTGTAGACTTGATTGTAGAACTTATTGTAGACTTGATTGTAGACCTGATTGTAGATTGAGAATTGTAGACCTTATTGTAGACTTGATTGAAGTCCTGATTGTAGATTGAATTGTAGAACTGATTGTAGATTGAATTGTAGACTTAATTGTAGACCTTATTATAGACTTGATTGTAGACCTTATTGTAGATTGAATTGTAGACTTAATTGTAGCACTTATTGTAGACTTGATTGTAGACCTGATTGTATATTGAATTGTAGACCTGATTGTAGATTGATTTGTAGACTTAATTGTAGCACTTATTGTAGACTTGATTGTAGACCTGATTGTAGATTGAATTGTAGACCTGATTGTAGATTGATTTGTAGACTTAATTGTAGACCTGATTGTATATTGACAGCATATTGACGTCGTTTCGTACTACCTTCGGAAGAAGAGGTGGTTTGGCGAGCTGGACACGTCTTTCACTATCATGACCTGTCATTTCGCGTCCTACCTTGAGCAGAGCTATTCAGCCTGGATGGGGACGGCGAATAAAGACGAGTTCGACTGGAGCCAACATGCACGGGTGATTGACTACGTGGCGGCAACCAATAAGTCAATGCGCTATACGTGGCCATGGGCTAATGTGAAAGACATTTACATGCCTATATGTATGTCTGATACGGTCATTGGTATCTTGTGGTTGTGAACATTGCGGATAGATCGTTGACTGTGTACGACTCTCTATCCGACAACAAGTACCACAAGGCTGTCACTGTTCGCAAGGTCGAGGTTTGGGCTGCCTTCATCCCAGTAATTCTGTCATACCTAAATATTTTCGAGCATTTAGGGATTGAAGATAGCAGCTCCGCGCCGTTGAAGGTCAACTTCATGCAAATGATGCCTCAACAAAATAACGGGTACGTATTTATTTTGACTAATACAAATTTAGTATGCAATGGTATTCTTTTTTATTATATATGTTTGTTTCTTCATGTGAACAGCGGGGATTGTGGCATGTTTGTGGTTAAGGCCATGGATTATATGGTCCACGGCCAATCAGTTACACGAGTTTGTCAAGAAAACATACCCGACTACCGTCAACAATTATGCATTGATTTGTTTCAACACGGATGGTTGAAGTTCGCGAAGCGTGCGAATTCGGATGTTGAAAATTAGATTTGTAGACTGACTATTTGTATGTTCGAATGTATAGTTGTTAATTGGAAACTATTTCTATTTTTGGGATATGTATGTGTATGTTGGGATGTGTATGTGTAAGTGGGAACAACTTTGTAGACAGACTGACTCTCGATTGTAAATTTTCTCTTGAACAATTGAATTGTAGACAGCTTTGTAGACATAATTTTATAATATTTGGTACAAAACTTTATAGACAGAATTGTAGACATATTTGTAGACAAAATTGTAGACATATTTGTAAACAGAATTGTAGACATATTTGTAGACAGAATTGTACACATTATCTCATCCTCGAAACAAAGGAGTAGCACTATTGCATGTTTGACGATTATGACCTATCGCACCGCAACGTCTGCACTTGCGCCGCGTAGCGTCTTCACCTTGTGAGAGTATTCTCCTCTTTTTTGGCCGACCAGCAGCACGAGCTTTGTGTGTCGGGGGAAGAACTTTGATATTCTCTATCTCTTGAGGAATATCCCAACTTGATACATCGCCATGAGGATGATGTACACCTTCGTATGTAGCCCTCCAATATTCTGTAGTATAATACTTTGATATATGGGGCTCTACAGGACGATTACGAACTCGACATGCAGCGATTCCATGTGGGAAAATGAAATTGTGAATCTCCCATCGTCGACAAGAGCATGTACTATCCTCCAAATTAACTGCAAAAACAGTTCCATCTCTGTCCACGACTTCAAACTCTTTGACCGAAGATGGCCTCACCTATTAGGTACACGAACAAAAAAAGTTAACTGTAAACAGTTCAATGTAGTCTACAAATAAGTCTACAAATCGGTCTACAATTCAGTCTACAATCCGGTCTACAATTCAGAATTATGTCTACAATTCAGTCTACAATCCTGTCAACAATCCTGTCAATAATTCATAATTATGTCTACAATTCCGTCTATAATTAGGTCTACAATTCATAATTATGTCTACAATTCAGTCTACAATCTGGTCTACAATTCAGAATTCCGTCTACAAGTAGGTCTACATTTCAGAATTAAGGGAGTTGTATTCAGCCATAACTTACCATCATACGCACAGCGTAGGAGTTGTATTTGTCTGCTCGTTGTTGGTATGTTTTCGTAAGCAGCGTTTGGGTTTTCGCAGCGACTTCTCGACGTTCATAAAACCATTTCATACTTCTCTCTCTCAACCAATCCATCAACTTAGAAACAGGGAATTGTCTCACCTTAACATTCAACGCATTTAACGACTCCGCGTTGTTGTTCGTCATGATACCATAGCGCTTTTCTCTAAACATACTTCGAGCCCATCTTTGGTAACCAACTTCATTGGCTAAATATCGACGTATTTCAGGATTTTCATTATCCAACATGACCATGAAACTTTCAAACTCTCGTTGGGTGTATGCTTTCGCAGCGCCGTAGAATTTCCACTTCACCTCCTTTGTAATCCCTTTAAAAGCAGTCTTCAAATTACAGTGTAAGTGGAACATACAGAACCCATGATCACAATTCGGAAAGACTGTCTTCACACCATTGATTATGCCAGCATGTCTATCGGATACAAAAACTTGCTCCTCCCGCTCTCCAATTGCGTCCTTTAATTTGGACAAGAAGTAAATCCATGCCTCGTTTGATTCTGAGGGACCAATGGAGTAGGCTAATGGAAAAATTTGCTTGTTCCCATCCATCCCACAAGCAGTGTACAACGTTCCTTTGTAATAATTTTTCAAATGAGTAGCATCTACCACAATAACCGGACGTACATACTTCCAGCCCGTTCTCCATGGGCCTAGTGACATGAAAAAGCTAACAAATACACCACCCTCGCTGGTGACGAGGTCAAAATAAGAACCTGGATTTTTAGTCTCGATCATGTACCTTAGCTTAGGCAAGAACGCGTATGATTCTTCAGAGCTGCCATAAAGCGATTTCAAAGCTTTCTCTCTCGACAACCAAGCTTTTTTGTAAGACATGGACACCCCATAATCCATTTGCATGTAATTCATTATCTCTTTTGGTCTACACATACCAACGCTTGGATCAATGCACTTATGTTTCACAACCTCCCCAATTAAAGAGCTCGTGGCTTGCGGATGGCGTCCATGCCTTACGTTTAGGGGACAACTGTGCTCATCATCAAACCTGAAACATTGAAATTGAACGTATAGACTAGATGGAGTTGGAAATATTACAGTCTACAATCCAGTCTACAGTATACTAAGTGCAGTCTACAGTAGACGATATTGTTGACGGTAATTTTAAGTTGGTAATCGGGTCTGAGCTTTGAAGTCTACAATTGCGTCTACAGTATACTAAGTGCAGTCTACATAGGACGTTATTGTAGACAGTAATTTGTAGGATGTAATCGGATGTAAACTAGAAGTCTACAATTGCGTCTACAGTTGACAACCTCAGTCTACAATAGACGTTAATGTAGATTGTAATGTCTAGAATGCAAGAACAACTTAGACAAAAAAAAAAGTGTACCTTCGAATTTGAAATATAGGCGATGGTGCTTTTCTCACAGCTCGAACAGCCCATTTACAACGTTCTCCTAGACAAATGACGTGCAACGAATCTTTGTCCGAATTCTTTGTCTTGTATGTAAAGTTCTTGTTTATGGCGAACAACATCAAGTGCTTTTGTAGACTTTTTTTATTCGCGTATAGTGCGTGACGCTTAATAAACAGTGGGGAATTACTATCCAAAATAAATGTTTCATTACTCTTATCACCGGTCGTAGTAGAGGAACTTGCGACATAGGGTGATGGTGGCGGACTTGCTTCACGATAAGGTGGAGGAGAGAAGTTTGATGATTGCGGAGGTGGAGATTGCGGTGGTGGAGATCTCGGAGGAGATGGCTGTGGGGATCGCGGTGGTGGTGGAGATTGTGGTGGTGGTGGAGATTGATGTGTTCGTGGAGATCGTTGTGGTGGAGATTGATGTGTTCCCGGTCGCAACCGAGGGGAAGATGGAAGCCATTGTCTTGACTCGAACAACGTAAAATCCTCCAAACCAATCGTACCGGAAGGAAACGTACCGCGCTCTTCTTCGGATATCGATGGCGTTGGAAAAAATGGTCTATATTCATGTCCAACATATCCTACAGAATTAAGCACCGATGATGTTTCTTTCACTTCCAATATCAGTTGATATTTCTCCAAGTTATCTTTCATCGTTCTCCTCAAATATAAGTAACCTTTCAACGTCTTATCGTTGGTTATCTCAACTGGTTCAAGAGCACCGTTCATGATGTACGCAATGCTAATTGTATGACCGGATGGTAGTTTGCCTAAATACTCGTAAATTTCTTGCTTCAAACTAGCAAAATTTATATCTTCCGACACCACAATTCCGAATGATTTTTTCTCGTGATACCGACCAATATCAATCCAAGATCCACCATGCTTGAATAACAAATATATTTCCCCCATATCTGCATCAACAACTCCAAAATCAATTTTACATTAAGCACTAACGTATTCAATTTTGTCTACAGCAGCGTCTATAATAATGTCTACAATAACCAGGAATGTCTACACTGAAGTCTATACTAACGTCTACAAATCTGTCTACATTAACGTCTACAAATCTGTCTACACAATCGTCTACAAATATGTCTACAATAACGTCTACAATATAGACGACATTGTAGACTCTGTTATAATTTTGTAGACGATATTGTAGACTCTGTTACAGTTTTGTAGACGATATTGTAGACTCGGTTACAGTTTTGTAGACGATATTGTAGACTCTGTAAGTTTTTGTAGACGACATTGTAGACTCTGTAAATTTTTGTAGACAATATTGTAAATAACGAGAATAAGCTAAACTCGTCGGAGAAGGAGAGGACCTGCGTCGGAGACGTCGGAGATGGACTGGAGATGACTTTGAGACGTCCGACAACGGGAGGAATGGAGTGTTGCCGGAGATGAATGTTTGGGTGAGTGTTGTCGGAAATGAAGCTTTCGTTAAGTGTTGTTGGAGATGAAGATTTGTTTGACTCATGAAACTTTCAACCTGAATAAACCCACATTCAAGAAGGTTGAGTGTTGAAGAAGAAAATAGAGAAGGTGAAAAGACAAGAAGAGAGAGAATGTAAGAAGGGGAGAGAGGTGAAAAGTTAGAGCTAATAGACCGGCTATAGGGAGTTTGCTGATTAATTTTTTTTTTTTTAACATTTTCTCTTTTTAGCCGGTTCCCATTTTGAAGGGTGAAAATGTAAGTATTTTTTTTTTAAGGGTAAAAGGTCTTTTCAACTCCAAAAGACTTGTATTTTGGGAAGGATTTCACTTTTGGTGAATTTAGGAAAAGAAGATTAGTAATGGTGGCAGAATGGGAATTTTCTCAAAAAAAAAAAAGCACTAAGGCACAGAATCAAAAATCTATCCCGTAGTCGGGGAATCAAAGACCACAACAAACAATCAGCCATTGTTTAATTTAGGAATATAATTATGAACTATTATGGTCGTATCGTACAATTAAACTTATGTTAATTACTAGTACATGTTTTGGGCACAAGACAACTATCATGATTTTATGTGAAGGGCTAACGGTATTTTGAGACATGTTAATTATTTAGTCAGGACAAAAGAATGTATTTTGGGTTTAATGTTATCATATTTTGTGGACAAACTCATGCTTTTACCTATCATTTACAATGTTTACAATTAACACGCTGTCATGGTTCAAAGTACATTACAAGTTAAAAATTAACGCATATATTATGTAACCTGTTAATGACCATGTAACATTAGCATAGGGTGAGTTTTACCAATTAACATATATATTAATATCCTATAAATGTATTCATGATTTATGTGAACATGTAATATTACAAAAATGCATTATAAACAATCGCTGACAAAAAAAAAACAACACAATTCAACCAAAAGTAATCATGTTATCGGAACTGATAATGAATACAAATAAAACAAGATTCCGAGTTACAACCACATTTGTTATGATCACTTAAGCCACATTTATCACAGCGCTACACATAGGGGTGAAAATTTTCAATTTTAGATCGATATCTCTTCTCTTTAGGCCTCCCGACTTGACGCTTTCGACAAGGAGGTTTGATCACTGTAGCTTCAGCTAGCAACCCCCAATCACCTTCATGTGAAATCGGGAAAACATCATGCGCATACATGTTTTCAAAATATTCTTGCTTGAATTAAGGAGATACAAAGTCAATGGGTCGTAAACTTTTACGATACAAAGCTGCACACGCATGTGAACATGGAAAATATTCAAGTTGCCAAAAACGAAAAGTGCATGTCTTCTCTTCAACATCAACCATCCTTCGTATAGCCCCATCTACAATTTCAAATTGATTTTCATTAATTACATAATTAACAAGCGAACAACCTTTGCAAAATACTTACATTCATGCAACGGGCCGCTCCTTAGGCATCCTTCAAAGTCTGAAAACCAATGTCAGTTAATCCATACACCATCTTAGGAATACGCTTCCTCTTCTTCACAATCCATCTTTGAATAAGATCCCGATAACTCAATACAAGACATGCAACTGGCCTACCTCTCACTTCATGCAATATAGTATTCAAGCATTCGGAAATGTTGGTAGTCATGATATTAAACCTCTTCCATACTTCAGGACTTGCTTTGAGCAAATACTTCTTTATTTTACAGTCACCGTTAGACAAGAGATTAAGCCAAAAATCAAATTCCCTAGGTGTGTAAGCTTTTTCACACTTACAAAAAAGAGGCTGAACATGACTACTTATAAACTGAGCTGACATTACTCTACAAATGTTGCATGCATGACGCCCAATTTAATTTCGGGAACAAAATGTTAATAGGTTGGATTTGTATCTATCTGAAACAATAACCATATCTTGTCAAACTCGAAAAACTATTCTAAGTTGCATCATAAACCCTGACTAAGATTTATCATTTTAAGAATCCACGATGCTAATGCCAACGGGATCAAGTAATTATCCCCAACTTGAGCCATAACTAAAAGAAACGTTATGTGCGACTTGCCCTTCAAAAAAGTACTGTCCACAGATATCACTGGTCGACAGAACGGAAATCCATGCATTGAAGCACCAAATGTAAGAAAAAATAATACTTGAATGAGCCGTCATCTTCCACAACCATTTTAGTGCACGAACTTGTAATCCATTTACACATTAAATCATTAATGCAGTAAAACACATAAAAGTTAAACAACTGTAAATTTGATCGGTAATTTACATGATAATTGAATAACTTACTTTGATTTTTTGACAAATCATGTGACCAATTATAGGTAAATGACTGTACAATGAATCAAAATCACCACGCAGGCCAGTCAATGCTATTTTTCGACCCTTCCACGCTTGAGAATAAGACACTTTAACATTCCAATGAGTGCGCATAATATCAGCTATACCGGCATGATTAATGTCATTTTCTAATGAACCCCTAAAATCGTCTCTTACGCGCTTGCTAATAAGCTTAGAAGATACATGCTTATTCTTGTGAATAACAACTCTACCAAAGCATGTGTATTATTTGGAATAAGTTCTTATCACCCATTCCAGATTTAGGGTTCACACTAGTATACAGCAGGCATAAACAATATAAATCCTTAAAACACATCCGGTATCTTGTTTTGTTAGAGTTTATAGTGATAAATTCTAAACAGTTTCGAACTGCTAATATACTAAAAGCAGTTTGAAGAACGAATTTTGCAGTAAAAACATTATCGACATTTATCTCAATGTTCATTGGAAAAAATTTCAAATCGGAGTCATCAAATAAGTCTATATCGGATTCGTTTGGCTTTTCAATGTCAATACTATCATCTTCGCAAGATTGAAAACATTGACGTTCAAATAATTAAACTGCCAAATTTTTTCTGTTGTAAACTAAACATTCAAGTACTTATCGGTTTTATGAATAAAACATGTACAAAAACTCACATGAATCTCGTAAGGATGAAGACTGATCAACGAGTAATTCCATGTTCAGTGTTATTGAAAATCAATTCCAAATTAAAAATAATTGGATGACATAAATGGAAAAAATCAGGAAACTGTAAATAGTGATCTTTGAAAATGGGTGTTAATTTTCCGTCTACATTGAATTGGAAGAACTAAAAGTCAGGATTTTTGCATAAAGAATTATGGAAAGATGAGGATGATTTTGAACTTCCAATGAAATATTACCGAGCATAAATAATATATTTTGTTATAGGCTATAAACGTGGAAATTAATAATTACCATATATTTATGTGTTAATTGTCCAGCCATTAACTACTACTTTCGACAGATCAATTTTAAAATTTTGTAGCAAAAATTAAAATTCAAAAACTAAAAATGGAGGCAACTTATAAAATAATGACAAACAGTTTTAAACCGCGATAATTGAAAATTGATGTCAATTTACAGAGATTGGATAAACAAAATGGAAAACATTCTTCTAGAATTAGGTTTCATTATAAAAAGGGTCATTTTGATGGATATCCATGTAAATTATAGTTGTTTTGGATATACCCAACGTTTGGTTAATAAGTTGAAAATACCCGGCTAAATTTGTTTACAAAATTTTATAGACAACTATACCCTCATAATAACTTCCCGCTAGTTACAATTAATTAAAAATAAATAAATATAAAAAAACCGAAAATCAATGCCATTAACGTCACAAATCAAACCTCCCACCCAGTATCACTAAATAATAAATAAAGAATAATAAATCAACCGAGATTTGAGGCATTTAAAAAGATGGACTGAAAAAAAACTAAGATTAATCGTGTAAAAGAAGGAAAAAATACAGAAATACAGTGTAAATATAACGAAAAATAAAATGTTAACAGAAGTCATACCAGAATCTTGCAACGATCGTGTAAATAGAAAGAAAAATTACAGAAATACAGTGTAAATATAACGAAAATATATTGTTAACAGAAGTCGTACCAGAATCTTGCAGCAAAAAATCATCTTCTTCAAACAATCTCATTGCTCTCAAATTGTTTTTTTCCGATCAAAACAGAGATTATGATGGTTGATATTAAGTTTCGGCCGGCCAAAATGAGTGACTAAATAATTTTAGGTAATTAATATGAAAAAAGATAATGTTTCCTTTAATATAGGTAACTAATTAATTAGGATATTTAAACTTAATTGGATACAATATTTCGGGAATCGAAATTTGGTCAACCCACTAACTATGGTAATTCGAAATTCGAAATATAAATCAAAATTCGAATTCAATTCGATCGTGTAAATAGAAAGAAAAAAAAACAGAAATACAGTGTAAATATAACGAAAATAAACTGTTAACAGAAGTCGTAACAGAATCTTGCAACAAAAAATCATCTTCTTCAAACAATCTCATTGCTCTCGAATTGTTTTTTTTCCGATCAAAACAGAGATTATGATGGTTGATATTAAGTTTCGGCCGACCAAAATGAGTGAGTAAATAATTTTAGTTAATTAATATGAAAAAAGATAATGTTTCCTTTAATATAGGTAACTAACTAATTAGGATATTTAAACTTAATTGGATACAATATTTCGGGAATCAACATTTGGTCAACCCACTAATTATGGTGATTCAAAATTCGAAATCCAAATCCAAATTCAAATTCAATTTTTTAAAAACTATTTTTTCCAAAATAAATTCGGCAAAAGGGTAAATTGGTATGTTCATGTGATGTAAATGAATCTACCTGGCTATTTCAATCCATTAACCAAACCTTGGGTATATTCAAAACATAAACGTTTAATAAGGCTATAGAGCCAATTTTTTCTTATAAAAAAGTGATCTTGTAAACAAGCATAACAAATTTCAATTTTTAATAAGAAAGATACTCGAAATAATTAAACATCTCAGGATATAGAAACATAAGTTTTCGGCTACAAGAAAGAAAATAATAATATTAATTACTTAATATTTAATGAAATAAATAGTCAACCCGTTAATGTAGGAACAATTAAAAAAAAAACTGGCAAATTTGAAAATAAAACAACCAATATTTAAATTATAAAACGAATTAAAAATTCAAATTTCAAAAACTTTGGTCGATAATTACAAGGGTGTATAAGTAAAATTACATTGTATTTAATAACCTACGTAAGCCATATGACTATTTACATATGTTTTATAAAACATTGTATTTTTCCAATTTGAGTTTGTAAGATAGGACCCTTTCATCGAATTTTTGTTATACTAATCATTACAACTCTATCCAAAAACACACTTTTGGGACAAACACAGACAAAAACTCCATCATCAACAAAATACTTAAATTTTTTTAAAAAAATTAAGCCGTTTACTTAAATATTTGGTTACTTTCTCTAACTTTATAGATTATTCTTTTAATGATTTTCTTGTAAAAACATAAAAAAAAATGATTACGAGTAATATATATAAATATTTGGTTAAATTTAAGTCAATTTTGAGACTTAAAAGTTTAAAAAGACAATAGACACATTCAATTTTATTGTACATACGATAAAATACAGTACAATACAATATGATACTATATAATGTTTTTTTACGACGATGTACTTTATGATAAAAAAGTTTTTTACGATAATTTCTTAAGATATCTCCATAAAAATATTCAACGATGATTGGAACAGCATTGAGGGGTGTAAAATTTCAATATTCACTAAACGTCGATGAAGATCCGAGAATTTCAATGAAGTTACCGTGATGCATAACGTGTTGCGACATGTGTATATAATAAACTAAATAATTTACTTCGAGATACTGGGTTATAGTTTAATAAAATAAAATTTAACTAGAATTTAATAATAATTATAATAATTGTACTATATATTTAGTTCAGATTTAGTGTAAAAATATTAATATATCCTTAATGTTTGACTACCCATATTTCCAAGATTTCAAAATAAATAATTTAAGTGTACAAAATTTGAACAAAAATCAGCTCTATACTCAATTTTAACTTTACTAATTTCAATATATCCAACGTTTAAATAGTTTTGTGTAAATAGCCACTGTAAATTGTTTACAATTAAATTGAGTCCAAATTATCCTTTTTAATACTGACGCAAAATGTCATTAATGCACACGTGTCCCTTTTTTTAGTTTTTTTATTTACGTTAATTTGATTTTGGGCGGGAAGTGTAACTGAGAAACCAAAATCATGTCAAATTAGTCCAAATAATTTTGTCAATAATTTACGGTGGATATTTATACAAAATTAGTCAAACATTGGTTATACTAAAATTGGTAAACGTTTATATGAGTATATAGTTAAAAAAAACTCAAAATTAAAAGCACTCATCTATACTACATAATTTCAAAACTACTTCCATTGTCAAAACTAATCAACAACTTTTCTGAAAACAATTAACGATGCCTTAACTTTGTTAATCTAGTTTCATAACACACAAATCAATTAGATAATTTGAAAAAAAATCCGATTTCAAAAAATTTAACCTATTGTTCGATAAATTAGTAGAACAAAAAAAAAAGAAGAAAACGTCAAAAATATTTAATCCTGTTAAAAAATTTAATACACTCTTTGATAAACCAGAAGAAAAAGTAAATAAAAAAGGATGATAACATAATTTTTACAACAACGACCAAAAAGTTTCCATAAAGTGCAAATTTATGTTCAACAGGGACCATAAGAAGCTCTAGAGATCTTCCACAAAAGCTCGATTATTTTGTCTTCCTGAGTCGTACACAAGCTCCATCATGCTGAAATTGCTCTGCATTTGATTGTTTCCTTTAAAATCCAAATCTGTGTACTGGAAGGGAAAAAACCGAACTGTGTGTGGAAGGTGAATACTATTTTGAAGTTTTTCGATGCTTAGATTATTTTAGGGGCCTCATTTAAAAAAAAAAAAAAAGGCTATTTTGTCAAAGTCATAGTAAAAAAATGTTAGATAGTCGCATCGCTTATAAATAAAGTCGATTGACTAATTATACTAAGTTATTCCTATTATTATGTCTTTAAATAAGCATCCCATAATAATGATGCCAAAGCAAACGAATATCTATCGTAAATGAAATATTGGTGAACGTGATAGAACAATCCATTTAATTCTTGCGAAAAGTATATTTTTAATTTTTCCAGTTCACGTTGATTCCTTCATTGACAAACCTTACAGCCCGTAAATGTTTCTATCATTGGCTTTCCGCAAAGCGATTTAGAATATTTCATATATTGCAACATAAAGCTCTAATAAAAGCACTTTCAAGAACTTATTTTCTATTTCGCATTTACAGATACATACATGACCTAGTAATTTGTGTGATTGGTTGCAACACTCTAATAGAATCTCTTTCGTAATATTATATATTAATATAAATATATTTATATATCTGTGACTGTGATATAATATACATTAGCAAGGGGGCATATAACTCTCTTTAAGTTTCTAAATATTACAATATCTACCTCAATTTGCATTATTTATCAACTTTTACAATATCTACCTCAATTTCCATTATATATCAACTTTTACAATATCTACCCCAAGTTTTAAAAGGTATTGCTCATTGACTATAATCTATGACTCACAATTGCATATAAACACATGTACACACATCTGTATATTAAGATGAGTTAAATTGAAATAGATTTATAAAATGAAAATCCGACCAAATATGATCCATTTGTTGGAATAATAGGTATTAAATAGGATTCGTACCTAGTGTCTGAATGATTTTTGGTTAAATATTTGAGTGGGGTCCACTCAACGGAATTTAATAATGTTTTCATATTCTTATTCTTCATTGCCGCGAGTATAAAAGTGAGTATTTATTTGTAAAAATAATGTTTATAATGAATAATAAATTGATGCTCTAAGTATACTTTAAAATCACATGTAATATGTGTTTTTAAAGAAGTGAATAAATGGAGATAGTGTATGGAAAAGAGTCTAACATTGGTTGAGAACGTATGTTGGTGAGATGTTTATAAGAAATTCTTCTCCTTAACGTGACATCAAAGTGTAAGAGAAGAGAGTGTGGGTAGGTAGTTCTAAACACTCGCGCGCATACACATAAGCACCGCCGCAGAGTCGGCCTTGGGCCCGAACTGGAGCTCGAGATCTTGGATCCGGAGGTAAGTGGTATAAACCATAGATAACACATTTAAAGGGCATTAACCATGGACGTTTTGGGATGGTTGTAGCCAAGCTCCAAGGTCTATAAATAGAGTCATTCGGTTCTCATTCTGGACATGCCGAAACACACAAATAACTTTCGAATTTTGTTAGAGCCATTCGGTTCTCATTCTGGACACCTCGAAACACACAAATAATTTTCAGATTTTGTTCTTTATTGAATACTAATAGTATTGAGTTTGTAGAAAAACGTCGAACCTAAAAAACACGACAAATGTGGCTGATGCTAGTCTGACCGGGATACCTTCCTTGGTGACCACCCTGACCACCACTATGATTGGTCAAATTCCAGTGACCTTGGGCCAAGAGTTGATGGCGGCTACAGCCAAGAATGGACCTGTGGGTCTAATCCAACCAATGGCTTTTATGGCCGTGAACGGTCCGAGCGGTTCTGTGGTACGAGTGCCCACCGTCATACCGACCTAGAAGTTCGAGAATTTTACGGGCTTCAAATAATGGCAACAAAATATGTTGTTTTACTTGACAACTTTTGTTCTTGCACGGTTCTTGACCGAAGATCCACCGACTCCTTACGAGGATAAAACTGATCGCAATGTGTTAATGACGTTTAGCGCATGAAATAATTTTGACTACTTGTGTCGGAATTCGACAATGAATAGTCTAAACTAGTCGCTGTAAAATGTGTATAGCTCCAAATGCTCCTCCAAAGATCCATGCAATTTATTGGACCAGAAGTATAAAACTGAGGACGCGAACTCTAAGAAGTTCGTTGTGAGCCACTTCCTCGAGTATTAAATGGTGGATTCAAAGACTGTGGGGAGTAAAGCCCTAGAGCTGCAACTTATCATCCACGAGAGTCATGCTTAAGGGATGACCATAAGTGAGTCATTCCAAGTTTCCTCGGCCATCGAGAAACTACCTGCGGGGTGGAATGACTTCAAGAACTATCTCAAGCACAAGCGAAAGAAGATGAGTTTTGAAGACTTGGTTGTGCGTCTCCGTATTGAGGAGGCCAGCTGTGGCTGAAGTAAGAGGTTCAAGACTTAATCCGAGAGGGCCAACGTCATCGAACATGGCGAGAACTCAAAGGGGAAGAAATCTGCCCATAAACCCGGGCCAAATGGAGGATCTTTCAAGATGAAGAAGAAGCACATGCCAAATTTCAATATAAAATGCTTCAATTGTCACAAAGAAGGTCATTGTGCTGCCGATTGCAGGAAGCCGAAGAAGAAGAAGGAGGTCAATGTCGTAGAAGGTGATGATGAGCTCCTCGTCGCCGTAATCTGCGAGGTGAACATGTATGAATCAAACCCCAATGAATGGTGAATGGATTCTAGAGCAACCTGCCACATATGCTTTGATAAGAGCTCTTTCTCCACCTGCGAGACGATAAAAAATGGAGAGAAGTTGTTCATGGGAAATTTCGCTACATCTGAATTGAAGAGGATGGACAACGTCTTTCTCAAGATGACATCCGAGATGGAGTTGTAGGTCACCAATGTGATTTATGTGTCCGAGATACAGAAGAATCTCATCTTTGGGGCTCTGCTATGTACCATGATTTTAAAATTGTTTTACAGTCTCAAAGGATTGTATTATCTAAGAACGAAATGTATGTGGATAGAGGCTATACTAAGAATGACATGTTCAAGATGAATATGATTTCCATTTAGGTCAATGAAATAAATACCAATGATTCTTCTGCTTATATTATTGAGTCATATAATTTATGGCATGATAAATTTTGTCATGTCAATTATAAGACGCTGAGAAAGATAACTAACTTGGATTGTATATCAAAGTTTAAGATCGACTCAAAACATAAATGTGAAATATCAGTTGAAGCAAAATTAACAAGAATATAATTTATGTTATGATAAAAGTTCTAGTGTTGAAAAAAGTAACAAATCTCTTAACTTAATCCATACTGATTTAAAGTTCATGCCAATAATTGTACAAAATATTGTTACATTTATCTGCTTAATAGTAAAGATTAGGAAATTGAGAAATATGTCATTTTATAATTAGAAGTTGAGAATCAACTAAATAAGAAGATTAAAAAGGTCTGAAGTAACTGCGAAGGTGAATATATTGAGTCATTTTGGGCATTTTGTGCACGTTGGTTAAATTCACGAGGTCACTCTTTCTTATTCTCCACAATCGAAAGACTTAAAAAAAAAGAATCGCACTTTCAAAAAATGATGAATGCGATGTTGTTGCCTGAAATTTTCTTTTGAACAATATAATCTAGAAAAAGGAAGATAAGTATCAATCTGCATTGTTTATAAGAAACTGACTTTTTTTAAATTTTTACAAATGTCGGGGTGCTTAGCCAAAGTGATGGTCATTTGATTCTATTTTTCTGACATATATGCTCGAGGCTCCATCTCATATTGGAAATCGGTTAACATTTAACCTATAAATAATGAAACATATCTAATATGGCCGAATTTCAACATTTCTATTTAATATGAAAAATACATATTCAACATATTCAATTAACCATATTGTCAAAAACAATTCAACCATTGAAAAATATCAAATCATGCAAATAGACAATTCCACAAATTCATATTCCTATAATTATTTACAAAACTAATATAAGTAAAATTGAGAGATCATTTACGGTTGTCGTCATCAACTTCATGAGTCGTCCTTTCATCTTCAATCTACGAGGTCGATTCTGCATCACTTGTCCACGTCCCTACTCTGAGTCTGACTCTCACGCGCTTGTAGGGCTGCTAGGGTGTCGTCTCGTCCCGCGCGTGCGTCTTTGTGTGGCCGCCTTGTGTATCACTTTTCTTATCAAACTACCAAGAAATGGAGTCAACTTAAATATCTCTGGATTTTTATGAGAATAAGAGGGTGGACTCTTTTATGAACAAGGAAGAAGAATGGGGATCACTAAAAAATTAAAGACACAAAGAGAAATCGAATTTCTCTTTGGCTAGGGTTGGTCGATTGAAGCGAACTCCCTGCCTAGGGTTTTCAGAAATCCCCCCCTCTCTCTCTCTATGAATATGATGTTTTCTCTCTCTTCCTAAGGGAGTACTCGGCCAAAAAATGATTAGGGTTAGGAGGATAGAGAAAATTGTGTCTTTTTATTTAAGAGAAAATGGGTCTAAGTTAAGTTAAACCCATTAATTCATTTTTTTAATTTGAAGTAATATTTAGCTCATTAAACCACTAGGGTGGCCGACCAAAGTACTCAAATTAATCAAATTTATTATTTTATTTATTTCTAAGATAATGTTTGATTAAATAAAAATATCTCATTGATTCAAATGACACATCATCAAGAAATTAAGTGTCTCTACCTTAACTTAAATCCAAAATTGTATTATTATCAATGTAATTATACGATTTTGATTTATTAAATAAAAATTATCAAAATTAAAATAAATGTTTATTAATTTGATCACGAGAGAAATAATTACTTTTGGCGTAAATCACAATTTTACGTTTAATGAGAAAATAATTAAATTGATTTGGTACTTTAAAATATATTTCAATTCAATAAGTGAACTTAAAAGATGATTTCAACAAATAATCTTTACATATTTTTAATACTTGTTAATCTCGTCTGAGAGTCTAACATTGAGACCTTATGGACCCACATGAACGACGCATTAGAATAAAGTCCGGGCTAAACTTTTCCCGACTTTTAATTCTTAATATAGGTCGATTCCACTAAAGTACTAAAATTGATTATCTCTAAGTTCATATGTGTTTAATTTTTGTTTCATGTAATACAACTATTCTTCACAATCCACATTGTATTTTACGATATTACCCTTTGTGTGTACCATTAACTAAGAGGGAAGTCACAACATGTCTTATATGTGTATCATTAACTAAGAGGGATATTACCCATACTTGTATTTTACGATATTACCGTTAACCCCTAAGTTATTATTTCACCAACTCCTTTGTTATTTGTGAACGAGAAAAATATAAGGTGAGATGTCACAACATGTCAGCTGTTTTATTCAGAGAATGTTTCATTTATGGAATATCAGGCCCGGTTTATTCACTCACACTTCAAAGAACAAAGCATGGTGTGATACTAATGCTTGTAGCATTCTTACAACACAAAATTCATATATGTGAATCACAGAAATCAACGTGAAAGTATTATGACACCAGTCGTCGAGCCTATGAAAACTTATTTAGACATTGCCCATTGACTAATCAAATTTCATAAAGTGTCACAATAAAATATGTATTCACTTCATGATTTAGGTAATTACAAAAATACCCCTCGTTTGTGATTTTGAAGTTTCAAGTGATATAACGGTTTTATCTCGAACTTCAAAAGGACTGTACATGTCGTACACTTACCACAAGTGTAGAATGCTCTCACATGATGATAAACCTGCACCCATGTGTTCCACATATATGACTTTAAATATAGCTTTCCAGGCATATATTAGTCATTGACCTCGGAAATTCGACATTGTCTAAGGTCTAATTATTAGTACTTTCAAAGATAATGTCTACAGCCTCAATCATTGAGCTCATAGTTTATATCAAATAAGTATGTTTGAGACATAATGGAACGAGCTTCTCGTTTCTAAATTAAACGTTAGAAACAGTTAGCTCAGTCAATTTACGTGTGTCATAATGAGGTCAAGAACTAAAAGAATAATGACTTCATTTATGACACGTGTTTAGAATCTAAACTTATCGATCATTCTCAATATATCAATTATAACAAACAACCATGTATAATCACGATCAGCTTGTTAATTACTTGGAATCAACGTTTCATATTTTAAAAGGTTTGGTAGTATAGCTACTTTAATCCATATCTTAAGTTATTGTTACTTTATCCTCAAAGGATAATACATTTTCATTATTGAAGATCCCAAATAAAGTGGTTCGTGGTATCATAAGGATAAGGAAGATTATAATTATTGAAAGTATCTCTCCTTAAGGGCTCAATCCCTTAAAACTTATTAAACGTCAAATCATTTCATTAATATATTTATATTCCTTTAAGGTAATAGCTTAACAAGCATATCTATTAAATATAAGCTAATAACTTTTGACAAGTTAGTTTGATCTAGATAGTTATCTCAAGACCATGTCTTTCCATTTAAGGAAAGTTTATCGTTGATGAGAGTGACAAATATCCTTGTTAGAATGCTCCCACTAAGTTATTAGTTTTATTGGCAACGCAAATTTCAATTATCCTTCCTTTCAATACCAGGGTGTTTACGTTTGAAGCGACTAGTCGCTTCTAATTAGAAACGATTAGTCTCTTCTAAAAGTCCCCCTCGCTTCTAAAAGTCTATTTTGTAGTAGTGATTCATTGATGTTTCAAGATAATAAATTATTACTCTTCCACTTTAATTATTGAATAATAGCATATACAATCCAGTTAAAGAACGCCATCTTCAATGATGGATTTAATCCTATGAAGGATGATGATATTTATTGAAAAAAAGTGGCTAGATTTCTTTTAAAAAAACTCAAATTATTTTATTGAACAATTGTGGCTAGAATCCTACTAAGGGCTTCCACTCAATAATATTTGTTTAGTGACTAGGTTCCATTAAAAGATGCTCTCACTATATCAATGTAGAGTAGCTAGGTTCCGATTTAGGATGTTCCCACTCAATTAGTGAATTAGAGTAGTTAGGTTCCATTCAAGGATGCTCCCACTAAATCAATATGAACATTATTGACTAGGTTCATATTAAGGAAGCTCCCACGAATTCATCAACTCTAACTTGTAGTCGTGTTTCCTTTATTACTTTTTGTTAGGACAAACCATTGTCGAATAACCGTAATAGTAATTTAGACGCTTTCTGAAACTCTAAACAGTTCTTAAACAATATAACATATTTAATATAAGAATTTATTGAAGCCAAATAATCTCGTGCGTTGCTAGCTAACGTCAGAGCGCTCGTCAAAATCCTAGAAGCTGCCTCGCCGAGTTGAGGAATCTGTCCCGCCGGATTGCACTCTGGTCGGCCGGCATAAATTGGCCTGTGAACCTGTAGGTTCCTGCGAGTCGCTCGAGTTCCGAGACCTGTGCATCAGGGTAGATTGAGGCTTGGGCGAGGTGCAGGTGAAGTGGCTAAACCTGGATGCGCATCAAGCTCCTATGGTGGCTCAGCCGCGCGTCGGGCCCGGCAAAAGAAGCAGTCCGGCGAGCAATCCGACCACAAGAAGGCTGAAATGAGCCTTGTCGCGTGTCGCTCATTTTTTTCGCGTTTCGAATGAATCCGTGCAGATGAAATGTCACTCAAATACCATGAGTAGAGTCAATGATAATTCCCTAGGGTTTCGAGGAGATTTAGAGGAGATTTAGGAGATTTAGAGGGTTTCGAGTCAACGAAGAACACTAAAGATCACTCAAGAACGAACGGGAGATCAAGAAAATATTTCTTGATCTCTCTATATCTAATTCTCTCGGCCAACACAAGCACACACAAGGGAGGGTATTTTGGACGAGTATTTTGATTCGGGTTCAGTGATTAGGGTTTTGAAAATAACCTTAAATAGAGAAAGAGTGGGCGTTTCTTAGGTCAAACCCATTAGTCAAAATTAATCCCGTTTTACCTTTTAATTAATTTCAAAAATAAATATCTTGACCTAATCTCTATTATGGCCGAGTATCCCTTTAATATTTTCCAAAAATAAATTTGATTTATTTCTTAAATAATTTTTATTTATCTTAGAACATCTCATTTATTTAAGGACAAATCATGAATTATTTTCATACTCTTCAAACTAGTACGAAACGGGAAAATATTTATTTTCATCTTTTTATTTATTTGAATCAACAAAATATATTATTATCCATATAATAACATAATATGATTCATTAAATAAATGTAATAATAAATACGAATTATTTATTCGATTACTTAGAAAATCATTTTCTTAGTGTAAATCACAATTTAATTTTAATGAGAAAATCTAATTGTTCTAGTTCAATAAATATAAAGTCTATCATTGGGATCTAATGGACCCACATGAATGAACCTTTAGAATAAAAATCGGACTCAAAAGTTCACAAACCTTTTCCGTCTTTTAATTCTTAATATTTGTCGATTCCACTAAAGTACTAATATTGAAACTCTCTAAGTTCATATGCGTTTATTTTCCGTTTGATGTGACAAAACAATTCTTCACACGATCCACGGAGTATATTACGATATGACCCTTCATGTGTATTAGTAACTCAGAGGAATGAAAAATTACCGTTTTACCCCTGAGTTATTATTTCACTAACTCCTTTGTTATTTGTGAATTAGAAAAACATAGAGTCAGGTGTCTTTACATGTCAAGATGTTTTATTCAAAGTATATTCTATTCGATGAATACCAAGCCTGATTTATTCATTTAACACTCTCATAATAAAGCATAGTGTGATACTAATGCATTAGCATTGTTCAAACACGAATGATGTATATGTGAATCACATAACCTAACACGACAGTGTTATGACACCAATCGGTTGGGTCTGATGCAACTTCAATTTAGCCATTGGCCATTGAAAAATCAAATGTCATAAGATGTCACATCGATTATGCATTCACTTCAGGATTTAGGTAACTACCAAAATACCCCTGTATGTGATCTTGAAGATTCGAGTGATTAAACAGTTATATTTTGAGCTTCAAAGGATCACATGTCTTGTTCAATATCTTCTATAAGATATCAAGAATGAAACTTAGAGTTAGAACTCTCTATATCACAAGATAAGATATCTTGATTCATTCAAACAATCATTACTCAGATTCGATTTCCCTATTGATTTTTATATTGCGAACTATTGATTAAACTAGTCACCAGGGGCTATCTTGTCAAGTCTGTAATTAGCACGCCTTCCGTCGATAACAGTTTCAGAGCGTAGCAAACATACATAAACCAATCTTAATTCAGAAAGAACATTTAATTTTATTTAATGTTTAAGCAAAAACCAAATACAAATTATTTATAATGTCTAATATCTCCTTTGTGGGCACCAATCCCAAAAAACTCCCAGTTGATTCAAAGGAGATGCGAATGATCCTTTAGTCCCAATCCTTTTAGGTGTCCCTCAAAGATTTTACTCATTAAAGGCTTCATGAAGAGATCAGAAAGGCTATCGAACGTTGAGATCTTCATGTCTTCGGCGTCCCCTCTGTGAACGACGTCTTGTACCAGGTGATACGTGCGCTCTATGTGAGCGCTTGTGACTTCTTGGCTCCTTATAGTTGGCGACAGCCCCACTGTTATCATAATAAAGTGTTATAGGCTTGCTTGCACTTGGAACTACTTCCAAGTACATAAGGAATTTTTTCAGCCACAACCTCCTTTGCAGCTTCGCAAGCTTCTACATACTCGACTTCCAATGTCGAGTCAGCAACACAAAATTGGTTGATACTCCTCAAGACCACAGATCCACCATTCAGGGTGAACAAAGACCATGATGTGGACTTCCTAGAATCCTTATCCTCTTAAAAATTGGAGTCGGTATATCCCGTCATATTCAAGTCACCACATGAGTATGCAGACATGTCGTTTCTCATTCTCCAAAGATACTTGAGAATATGCTTGACAACAACCCAGTGCCCAGGTCCAAGGTTTGATTGGAATCTACTCACCACGCCCACTGCGTAACAAATATCTGGCCTAGTGCAAAACATAGCATACATGAGACTTCATACGGCTGAAGCGTATGGTATATGTCCCATGTCCTCAACTTCTTGAGGAGTCTTGGGAGACTACTCACTTGAGAGATGCATTCCATGTCCGAAAGGTAATTTTCCTTCCTTGGAGGCTTGCATACTGAACCGATCCATGATCTTATCAATATAAGATGCCTGAGATAGCGGTAACTTCATGTTCTTCCGATCCCTGAAGATCCAAATTCCAGAATGTAAGCCGCTTCTCCAAAATCCTTCATTTCAAATTGCTTTGACAGCCAGATCTTAACCTCTGATAACTTTCCTACTTCATTCTCAATGAGTAGTATGTCATCCACATACAGGACTAGGAAGACCACCTTGCCATCGTTTATCATCTTATAAACGTATGGCTCATCTACTGACTAATCAAAGCCGTAAACTTTTACAGTCTCGTCGAATCTTATACCCTATGATCAGATGTGTGCTTCATTCCAGAAATTGACTTCAACAATTCACAAACCTTGCCATGTTGGCCTTTCTCCATGAACCCGTCTGGATGAGCGACATAAATTCGCTCGTCACGACTCCCATTCAGAAATGCATTCTTGACATCCATCTGCCGTATTTCATAATCCTGGGCGGCAGCAATGGATAAAATAGTACGGATAAAATATAGCATCCCGACTGGCAAGAAGGTATCCTCATAGTCGATACCTTCCTTCTGTGAGAACCCCTTCGCCATAAGTCGTGTCTTAAATGTATCAACATTTCCACCCGGTCCTCTTTTCTTCTAGATCCACCCAACATGCTTGATGCCTTCAGGTAGATCTAAAATCTTCCAGACCTTGTTGACACACATAAAATGCATTTCAACGTTCATGGATTCTTGCCATAGGTTTGCTTCGAAAGTCTGCATCGCTTGGGAAAATGATACTGGTTCATCTTCCTCCTTGTTTGCGATAGCAGTAAAAGTCTATCTGATACCCATGTATCATTCATGTTGTCATACAATCCTGATACTGTGACGAATCACAGGAGGCTCTGGTTCCGATTGTGGCTCTTCCACTGTTGGTATAGGACTCGTCCTATCTTGTGAAATACCGGCTACTTCACCCAGAAACTCCTTTAGCACAATTCTTCTTCTCGGTACATAATCCTTCACATAGTCTGCTTCAAGAACTTGACGTTTGTGCTAACGAACGTTTTCTGGTCAGCATGGCTATAGAAGATGCACCCTTTCGTATCCTTTGGATATGCCTCGAAAAGGCATAATTCTTTACGATTAGCCAACTTGCTAGTCTTTTGTCTCAGCACATGTGCTGGACAACCCCAGATTCGGACGTGGTGTAAATTAGATTTTCTACAATTCCACCTCTCATAGGGAGTGCCAGGGACTGTCTTTGAGGAACCTGGTTAAGAAAATAAGATGTCGTTTCTAGAGCATATCCCCAGAACGAATCGGGAAGAGATGAGTAACTCATCATTGACCTTACCATATCTAGCAAAGTTTGATTCCTTCTCTTTGACACACCGTTTTGCTATGCAATGCCAGGTGCTGTAAGTTGAGATTGGATGCCTTCTTCTCTAAGAAGGTCTTCGAACTCTCCAGAAAAGTACTCTCCCCCTCAATCTGATCGAAGAGTTTTGATTTGTTTCTCCGTTTGCTTCTGAACCAAAGCCCGATACTCCTTCAACATTTCAAAATTATCAGATTTGTGTTGCATAAGGAAGATGTGAGAAAAACTAGAGTAGTCACCAGTGAAGGTTACAAAGTATTTGTAACCTCCTCTTGCCTGGATGTGGATAGGACCACACACATAACTATGTATGAGATCCAGCATCTACGTGGCTCTTAGACCCGAAGAGAAATGTCTCTTTGTCATCTTGCCCTCAAGACAAGATTCACACGTAGGCATGAATCCCACGGTTAGAGATTTCAAAGGACTAACCTCTGTTAACCTATTAATCCTATCTAGGCTAATATTTTCAAGACATAAGTGCCGTAGATATCTGTCGTCCGTTTCATCACTATGAAACAACTTACGCTTCCCAAGTGAATCTCTATTCACTTGGGTGTCCAAGATTATCGGCTCATTTGGATACAAGTAATAAATAGAATCCACACGATGAGCTTTAGTAATAAAAGAATCATCAATAAAAATCTCAATACTGTTATTGATCTTAAAATTGAAACCTTGTTCTTCTAAACGTCCAAAAGAAATTAAAATTTTGCAAAAATTCGGAACAAAATAAACATTTTTAGTACTAAAGTCTTGTCTCCAAACTTTTTCTTCATGGTCCCGACAGATCTTGCCCTGACCTTCATCCCATCACCCCAGTTGAACGCGAACTCCCCGTCACTTACGCTCCTGGTTTTCCTGAAACCATTCAGAATACACACAATATGGCTAGAAACCCCGTAGTCTATATTCCAGGGAAATTCTTTGTTTATCGTGTAACAAGCTTTAGTGACGAGGATCATACATTTCCCCGTGATAGTCTTGAGGTAGGCAGGACAGTTCTTTTGCCAATGGTCAGTCTCTCCGCAATGGTGACACTTGTGCTCATACTTGTCCACCTTTGCGATTCTTTTGCCCTTAGCATCCGTAACGTTCTTGTAAGACTTATTGGATCCAGTACGGTTGGCGTTTTTGGGTACTCTCATCATCCTCTTTGAACCAGAAGTCGGGACTCTATGTTCAGCAACATTGAACTCTCCAGACTTCTTCTTGTTCTTAGGGAGAAGTCCTTCGGCAGTCTCCAACTCCTTCTTAGTAACAGTGTACTCAAACTTGTTCATGGAGTAGTTCAGACGGAAGCTATCGAATGAGTCTGCCTGAGTTTCCAAGATCATGTCAATCTTGGTCTCTTCGTCGATCTCATATCTGAGAATCTATATGTCCAAGTGACCCTTGATCAGTAGCATGTGTTCAACTGAAGATTCCAACTTCATCCTGCAGTTCATAAAACTGCGGATAACTTGCTGTCTCGCCTGACGCCCAAGACATCTGAACATCTCATGGAGATTGTAAAGGATGTCACATGCTGTGGGCATGTCTCGATGAGATTTCTGCATCAAGTTGCTCATAGATGCTAAGATGTAGCATCTCGCAATCTCGTCAGACGTCATCCACGCATCATAGGCGTCCTTGTCCTCTTTACTCCAGTCAGCACTCGGAGGAAGAGGACACGGGGTCGTAAAAACGTACTTGTGCTTTTCCACCGTCATCATGCTGTCGAGGTTACGTTTCCAATCAACGTAATTCTCACCTTCGAGTTTGTTTGAACTCAAAATCGTTTGCAATGGGTTTAAAAGACATTTTGCTGAAAACATAAATAAAATAAATAAATTTAGTATGTGCTACAGTTTCAAATTATATGCATGAACAAGCCTAATATGGTGAGGAAAGCTGTAAATAATTCATGGTATTATGAACAATAATGATTAGTTACTTTTCCGAGGGGAAACGGTAATGAACCGTAATGAATTGCCTATCATAGTCGTGACACATCACTATTTAGTTCGAACCATCCAAGAAATCACAACTTCTAGTTCTTACTAATTGCCATAAATTTTGGTCACTTATTTTTAACGCAATGCCTCTAATTGACGAATACTTTAAACATAACTCTAAGTGTACAACCGACATGTGGACCTTTAATCAAGTAACTTTTATAACGGTTCAACGAGGGGAGACCCCGCTTCATCGGTTCTCTTTAAGGCTTAGTTAACACCAATTTGATTAACTTAATGCTTCCGAAGTACTCCCATTAAAGGGAGGCCACGAGGGTGACCCTTAGTTAATCACATATTAGGTTAATTAAATTCATATCCTGAACCGCGGGTTGCTTCAACGATAAACAACCCTCCCACTTAGTTTTTGGAAATATCGTATTTTTGCTGAAAATAGTTTTCATTTTATAATCCTTTTATAAACTATAAACTATAAACTATATGAATAATTCATTTTAATGTGATGTTGGTGTTCTATCGTATATGAAATGTGAGATGATTATGCTATGAGATTAAATAAAATAAAAGCATAAAATATGTAACTCATCTAATGGCACATTTCTAATGACAACCCATGAGAAAATACTGAAGAAAAATAAACTATTTATTCATCAAAACATAGCCGGCCAAGGACTCCTTGTGACGCGTCATTGGATGTCTCGGGTCAGCCCCCACACGTTATCCAACGTGTGGCCAAGCCTGATGTGTTGCCTTCCTTGTCTTCTCATCATCGTATTACATTTAAATAAAATTACAATTTAAATTGTCCTCGCAAATTAAGGCTCACAAATTTAAAATTTTAAAAAAAATAAACTCGGGACATTAAGTGTAAAATTTCTAGGATCATAATAATGAGGATCCATCAAAAAAACACACACACAAGCATTCATAATTGTGGGGGTTCTAGTCAAACAATTTTTAAACTAGTCAACAAATCCTAATTGTTAATGCCGTTTACTAGCTCTAAAAACATTCGTTGGATATTATTTAACTGTTCAAACAATATTCTTATATATCACATAGATATGTGGGGGAATCATATAATAAGATCTAAAAATAAATTAAACATATTTTAATATATTTAACAACCTAGGCATTAAAAATGACTAACATGTCAATGAACTATTTATTCTAAACATGCTGTCAACAAATTGAATTAAACGATCTAACAACTAATAAACACATTTATAATAATTAATCACAGATCCAATTCGTTTTAGGAGATTTACATGTGAGGTTGTAAATAACCTCTGTTGGGATTGGTGCCCACAAAAGAGATCTTAGAGAATAAGATACTTTGTATTTGATTTTACGTAGACATTAATAAAATAAAATACTCATTCTTTATTCGTATGTTTGTGTTTATGTATGAATGTTACAGACTGAAACTGTGATCAACGAAAGGTGTTTTACGTACAGACTTGACAAGATAGCCCATTGTGACTAGTTTAAACATTTGTTCGCAATTTCAAGATCAATAGAGCAATGAAATCTAAATAATGATTGTTTAAATGAATCGTTATATTTTATCTTGTGATATAGAGAGTTCTGACTCGGTGTTTCATTATTGATATCTTGTAGAAGATATTGAACAAGACCAGTATTACATAGAAGCTCAAGGTAAAACCGTATAAATACTTGAAGCTTAAAGATCATATACGAGGGGTACTTTGATACTTCCCTAAATTCTGAAGTAAATGTATAATTTATATGACACCTTATGACATTTGATTTGTCAATGGGCAATGGCTAAGTTATAGTTGCATCTGACCCGATGATTGGTATTATAATGTTTTCATGTTGGGTTATGTGATTCACAGATATGGAATTCATGTTGAAACAATGCTGAGGCATTAATATACACTATGCTTTGTTATGAGAGTGTGAATGAATAATCCTGGCCCGGTATTCATCGAATCAGAACATTCTTTGATTAAAACATGTGACATGTAAAGACATCTCACTTTTTGTTTTTCGCATTCACAAATAACAAAAGCGTTAGTGAACTAATAACTCAGGGGTAAAACGGTAATGTTACATTCTTCTGAGTTATCGATACACATGAAGGGTAATATCATAAAGTACTCTATGGATCGTGTGAAGAATTGTTTTGTCACATCAAACGGAAAAGAAACGCATGTGAACTTAGAGAGTTTCAATATTAGTCCTTTAGTGGAATCGACTAATGTTAAGAATAAAAAGACGGAAAAGATTTGTGAACTTTGGAGTCCAATCTTTATTCTAAAAATTCATTCATATGGTCCAAAAGGTCTCAATGATAGATTCTCAGACGAGATTTATTGAACTAGAACAATTGATTTTCTCATTGAATGTAAATTGTGATTTACACTAAGTAAATTATTTTCTTAGTAATTAAATAAAATAATTGGTTATTATTATTATATTTATTTAATGAATCATATTATGGTATTATATTCATAATAATATAATTTGATGATTCAAATAAATAAAAGATAAAAATAAATATTTTCTCGTTTCGTACTACTTTGAGAAGTATAAAAATAATTAATGATTTGTCATTAAATTAATGAGATGTTCTAAATTAATTAAATATTATTTTAGAAATGAATCAAATAAATTTTGGGAGTAAAATTAATGACATATTCGGCCATATTGAAGAATAGGGCTGAGAATTAATTATAAATAACTCATGAAAAGGTTGAATAGGGCTTAACTTGACGAATGAGTTTGACCTAACTTAAGCTCATTATCTCTCCTTATAAATAAGGGTTTTTTAAGTAAACCCTAACCCTAATGAGATTGATACTCGGCGAACCTTTCCCTTCCTCCCTTGTGAGCTTCTTGGCCAAGAATCTTGAGAGAGAAACAATCAAGAAATCGTTTCTTGATTTCTTGATTCCACCTTGAGAAATCTCAATTCCCGTTGTTCATACGAAGAACCCAGACTCTTAATATCCCACAAATCTGATATCCGTTTCCCTGAATCCATTGTGGTGTTTGAATGATCTTGTTTTGCAGAATTCGATGTCCAGAACGCGAAGGAAACGATCGAGAGACAACGAGGCAAATTTCAGCCTCCCTGACCGCCTACCGGCTGGACAGTAGCCTCAGGCGCGCCTAGGCTCCTAGCGGCATCCTGTGGCTTTCCAGCCACGTCCAAGCTCCTCCTACACCAAGACCCGGGTGTCTGACAGGTCTTAGCAAAGGTGCGGTGGTCTGGATCGACTCGAGGAGCTCGAAACCTTGCAAACGCATCTGGCCCGTCCAGCAGACCTAATCCGGCAGCTCCAATCCGGTGGGTGACTATCAAATCCGGCTGCCGGATTCTTCAAGAAATTCGACGAGGTTTTTGAGCAATCCGACGATGCATTCCGACGAAACCTAGCCACGGACAAGATTGTATACAATCCCACGTGTAAGTTTTTTTTAACAAGTTGGATTAATTGATATAAATTAATTATATAGGTTGCTAGTTTGTTTGGTCAATTGTTGATCACATGTTTTGAATAAAAAAAATTTATTGACATGTTCACTATTTTTAATGCCTAGGTTAAAATGAATAGTTAAAATGGTTTTAATGTATTAGTCAAGTTATATAATTTCGCCATATTAGATAGGTTATATAATTTATTGTTTAAATTGTTAAATAATTTCCAACAACCTCGTGCGTTGCTAGCTAACGTTGGAGCGCCTCGTCAAAATCCTAAAAGCTTCCTCGCTGGATTGAGTAATCTGTCCCGCCGGATTGCACTTTGGCCAGCCGGCATAAATTGGCCAATGAGCCTGTTGGTTCTTTCGAATTGCTAAAGCTCCGGGACTTGTGCACCACAGTAGATTGGGGATATGGCAAGGTGCTGGTGAAGTGGCTCGACCTGGATGCGCATCAAGCTCCTGTGGTAGCTCAGGCGCTTAGGCCCGGCAAGAGTAGCACTTCGGCGGGTCAATCCGGCCGGTAAGAAGGCTGAAATGAGCCTCGTTGCGTCTCGCTCGATTTCTTCGTGTTTTGAATGAAGCCCAACAGATGAAATTTCACTCAAACACCACGACAAGAGTCAATGATAATTCTCTCGTGTTATGGGGAGATTTAAAGGTGGGCTCTTCAATTGAACAACGAAGAACACTAGGGATCACTCATGAACGATCGGGAGATCAATAAAATATATATTGATCTATCTCTCTCTCTAATTCTCTCGGCCAACACAAGCACACACAAGGGCGGGGATTTTGGTCGAGTATTTTGATTAGGGTTTAGTGATTCGGGTTTCGAAAAATCCTTTAAATAGAGAGAGAGCAGGCTTTTCTTAGGTCAAACCCAAAAGTCAAACGTAAGCTCGTTGTTCCTTTAAATTAATTTCAAAAATAAATATCTTGACCTAATTCTCTAATTATGGCCGAGTATCCCTTTAATATTTTTCAAAAGATATTTGATTTATTTCTAAAATAATATTTAATTACTTTAGAACATCTCATTATTTAATGAAAAATTATTAGTTATTTTCATACTCTTCAAAGTAGTTCGAAACGAGAAAATATTTATTTCATCTTTTATTTAGTTGAATCATCAAAATAGGTTATTATCCATATAATAACATAATATGATTCATTAAATAAATGTAATAATAAATAACTAATTATTTATTCGATTATTTAGAAAATCATTCCCTTAGTGTAAATCACAATTTACTTTCAATGAGAAAATCAAATCGTTCAAGTTCAATAAATCTCGTCCAAGAGTCTATAATTGATACCTAATGGACCCATATGAACAAAGCTTTAGAATAAAAATCGGACTCAAAAGTTCACAAACCTTTTCCTTCTTTTAATTCTTAATATTAGTAGATTCCACTAAAGGACTAATATTGAAACTCTCTAAGTTCATATGCGTTTATTTTCCGTTTGATGTGACAAACCAATTATTCACACGATCCATGGAGTATTTTATAATATTACCCTACATGTGTATCATTAACTAAGAGGAATGTAAAATTACTGTTTTACCCCGAAGTTATTATTTCACTAACTCCTTTGTTATTTGTAAATGAGAAAGACATAGAGTGAGATGTCTTTCATGTCACATGTTTTAATCAAAGAATGTTATATTCGATGAATAACAGGTCTGGTTTATTCATTCACACTCTCATAACAAAGCATAGTGTGATACTAATGCATTAGTATTGTTTCAACACAAATTCTGAATCTCTGAATCACATAACCCAACATGACAATGTTTCCACACCAACCGTATGTGATCTTGAAGTTTCGAGTAACTAAACGGTTTTATCTCGAGCTTCAAAATATCACAGGTCTTGTTCAATTTCTCTATAAGATATCAAGAATGAAACAGAGAGTCGCAACTCTCTATATCACAAGATAAGATATCGTAATTCATTCAAACAATAATTACCCAGATTCATTCGAACAAATGTTTAAACTAGTCACAAGGGCTATCTTGTCAAGTCTGTACTTAGTACCCCTTTCGTCGATAACAGTTTCAAAGCATAGCAAACATACATAAACACAATCTTAATTAAGAATGAATATTTAATTTTATTTAATGATTCAGCGAAAATCAAATTTAAAGTTTGTATAATGTCTAATATCTCATTAAAGTGCATCTATCCCAACAATCATAGTGCTAGTGCACTTACAGGTGAGCTACATGCGAGCGTGCTCGATTTTCATCCCAAACATTTGTTGCAACGAGTCAAGGATCTCCACAGCAGTCTCCATCCTTCCATCTTTGTTTGCAACACATCATATATGCTTGAAGTAGGGAAGGGAAGTCTTTTTTCAGTGAGGATAAAGTGAATTCTTTTACTCACAAGCACAATGTTGAGATTCAACTTTCATTTAGGGAAGTTATCTTATGTTAGGACGTCTTTCAACAATAGGGCCACGATAGGTCGACGTAATTAATAAAAACATAAAAATCACTTTCATAATCAATATGAAAAGAAACAAGCTACCAATATGTTTAGGATATAAAAAAATAATGCATAAGCACGGGGAAAATACTAATCTTTAAAAAGACCAAGTTTTTATATTCCAAGGTAATCACCAATTGTCACAGTCCGTTCCACTATGATGGCGTAAGTGAACATGAGAACCATCTCATATTAGTGAGTAATCACATTTCATGTACCCTTCATAACTATGCTCACTAACTACCGATTTATAGGAATACTTTGGCCATATGAGAAACCACCGGTTGGTTCATACATGAGTCGACCTAACATTCCATTGAGAAAATTCTAGCCCATATGCAATAACTTAGTTAGTACACGCGAAGATCAACCTTTCCACCTATCGTCAAAAACACAACATTGGTATTGGAATCAGAAAAGCTTGTCTTGAAGAATAGACCTTCCATCTCTTAAAAGAGCCCGGGTTATGCAGGGATCTTTCATCCTAACGGCGTTGTGTCAATGTTGGAGGGTTAAGACTCAATATACTTTTAGTTTTTTAATTTTCCTAGCATTAACATTAATCTAGGTGATCCACTACGAGTTTACTAAATCATATTAGAAATTCGAGTGTTTCTAAGCAACCCTTCAAAACATATGTTTCGATGTAACTTAGGTTTTAGGTAATTTGTGACATTCAGTCTTGATTTAAAAAGTGAATAGAAGAATATACACTTGGTAGTGTACGGAAAAAAGCCTCACACTGGTTGTGTAGGTATGTTGGTGAAGTGTTTAAAAGGGATTCTCCTCCTTAAGGTGAAATCCAAGTGCAAGGGAGGAGAGTGTGGATGGGTTAGCTCTAACCCCTCGCGCGCATATTAGCATGCGCTGCCGCCAAGCCGAGCCGGGCCAGGTTGGGTCGGGTCTCTGGCTCGGGCTTGGGCCTTGGATCTTCGATTTTGATCTTAGCAATTGGGGCTTTTCTTGGGCCTTTGGGCTTCCGAGCCCAATCCTTAATTTTTTATTACAAAATTCACTTAAAAATGAGTTTTAATTTCGTAAATAACTTGTGTGTTATTTTGAGAATAACAACAAAACCATGCAAACATTAACAAACGATCATATGAAATTTAGGTGACTGAAATTAAATGTATTAACACACATTAAGGCTCATATTAACCATGGACGTTTAACACCTTCAAAGGGCATTAACCATGGATGTTTTGGACGTTTTGTTATGGTTGTAACTGAGCACCAACGCCTATAAACAGAGTCATTAGGGTCTCATTCTAAACACAGCGAAACACACAAATAACTTCCTCTCTCTCTCTCTCTCTCCCTCTCCGAAATTGTTTTTGTTTTGTAGTTCGGTGGAAATTCGACGCTCTTGTTCTAGTTCATTGAAGTCAAGTTGAGTGATGCTAAGCTTGCCTTGTCAATGTTATATCCTGGGAGACTATCGCTCATCTTATGCTGCACATGTGGAAGACGATAAATAGTTTCAAAAAAACTGGCCATAGGACCTCGACGAATCTACCTCTTTATTACCAAATTTCTACTTCCGATTTTTGTTCATCTTACTTTCTTACATTTGTCTTCTATGTCTTTCAATATTAACAATAATAATATTTCTAACACAGTTTAGAGTTTTTATTAAATTAGTTTCAATCATTATTCTAGTTAGTCAGCTTTAATGGAAAAATTAGTTATTAATTTTTTATTGCTTTACTTTTTAGTAAGCATTTTTTGTGTGTATCAAGTTAGTTGATCGATCGGATAGAAGTTAGTTACAACAAAATACTTGTAACTTATTAATTCATAATGGAAGAGAGATTTTTACACAAATACATGATATCATAGCACAACTCCATACAAGTGAATTTAATATGGTATCATAGCACAATTTTTAAATTGGGAAAACTCTGTTTATCGAATTCAATTGATCCTACAACAATCCGCAAACCTTAAGTAATCAGTATGGAGAATCCAAAAGCACAAGATCATGATCCTCAATCAAAACGTGAACCAAAATCAGCACGATAATAGAGGCCTAAACAAGAATTGAGAGAGCAAGAATTGAGCGTCGTATTTGTGACCAGACGGAAATTTAAGATCCAAGAGATAATCTATATTATCTACATCATGGAGATAATCTAAGTGCGATACTTGTATCACATTTATTGGTGGAGACAACTTTGCAGATTGGACAGATCCATGCTCATTGCACTATCAGTCTAGAACAAACGAGAGCTTGGTCTGTTCTACTCATCTTGATTTATACTGCCGCGAAAGGCTTTCTCAGACGCTGACATTACAAGATGCTAAGACACAAGGACGTCTATTACCTGGTTTTTCATTTTTCTAGGTGATTCTCTTATTGCTTGAAAATCTAAAAAGCAAAACATTGTTTCTAAGTCATCAACATAATAAGAATGCAGAGCAATTGCAGCTTATGTAAGTGAGATTCTATGGCTACATCGAATGCTCGGATACCTACAAATCAAGCAATCCGACCCTACATTGATGTTCGGTGACAACAAGGCAGCTACTTATATTGCGACGAATCCCACCTTTCATGAAAGAACCAAACATACTGACATAAACTTTCATTTTTTTTCGGGAACACTTAAAGACTTCAAACTTTTATAGATTTGCGCAGAATTAAACGTGACCGATGCTTTTATAAAATCACTTGCTTCTGCTACATTCAATCGCCTTATAGGAAAGATGGCCTTAAAGAGCATCTACATGCCATTTTGAGTGGGTGTAATGAGAATCAGACTCAATATGATCAGCTTATAGTCGCAATTAAGTTAAGGGTCTTTTAGGTATATCCTCATGTAAACGTTTACCAATTTCAATATACCCAACCTTTGGATAAGTTTGTGTAAATACCGACTGTAAATTGTTAACGAAAGTATTTGGACTAATTTGACCTTGTTTTGGTTTCTCGGTTACACTTTAAATCTGTAAGTTTTCAAATCTTAAATACAAGTCAACCGATCGCTCAAAGTTTAAAAAATTTAAAATTCAATTTCAATAACCTAAAAACAATTTCCGAAATTATTAGGGAAGTAATTTGAACTCAATTTGATTGTAAACAATTTACAGTGAATACTTCCACAAATTTATCCAAACCTTGCGTATATTTAAATTGGTAAATGTTTACATGGGTATATAACTAATTTTTTGTTAAGTTAAACTATTGATTCATAATTGAAGAGAGAATTTTACGCAAGTAATTGATGTGCAAGTTTTAATTTTGTCACACCGGCAAATTTCATTTCTTCTCTTTCACTTTCTTCTTCACATGTTGATACATGTGAATTCAATATAATACAAGCTTACTAATATAGTTAAGGTTTATTCAACTCAACAAAATATTCAAAAGATTTGAAAATTTATAAGAATCAATAAACTGTTTGATGTTATGCATAACTTTATTTTTTTAACATGATTTGTATTAAATAACTGAATGATTACTATCTAATTTTAGCGATATACCCATGTAAGCATTTACCAATTTAATTATTCTTAACGTTTTGTTAATTTTGTATAAATACTCAACTTAAGTTGTTAACGAATTTATTTGGACTATTTTGACCTTATTTTGTGAACAATTTCGGTAATTAATAATTAGGTTAATTTTGGCCCAATAAAATTGTAAACAAATTAATGTGAGTAGTTACACAAAAATTAATATAAAGTTAAATATATTAAAATTAGTAAATCTAAAAGTGGGTAAACACCGAAATTTTTGTTAAATTATAGTTCAAATCACTCAAATGTTAAGGATAACGCTCAACTCATACTTATGTCCACATAACATGACGCACTTTGTCTTTATTTGCGCTAATTTTTAATTATATATAGTTCAGCTAACACTATAACGTAAGGGTTTAACTTTCCTTTTCTTATAGTGTAGATATATTTTAAATACACGTCTGTCAATATTTCCATAAATATAAAATTAATTTTACCCATTATGTTAAATAAAACTGATATTTATTAGCAATATAAAACCATGGACTGGTAATTATTTTTGAATGGCAGTTTGGTATACAATTTTATCAATAAAAATATAAAGGAGGAATAAGGTTCTTATCACTAGCCCATAAAAGGGGTATCTTATCAGATATTGGAGTATAGCATCTTATATTTGAAGGGCTATAGGGTTATTAGGACGGACGACGTGAGCCCATGGATTAAGTTTCTCATGGGATGTTTTTACAATACCCCCACGCACATATATAGATATATAGTATAATATATATCAGTCTCAAACATTTACCGAGAAAAAGAACCTCACGTTGTTCCAACTTTTCTTTTGTATTATCGTTATCTCCTTTATTAAACCACTTTTAATTTTTATTAAAAATAAAAACAGGAATTTGCATGGGAAAAGTTGGAGCTTGGAGGGAAATTTGTGTCAGAAATAAAACACTGGTCCTTAATCGGGCTTTTCACAATAAAGTGTGGGAGAATAAACTTGGGAAAAGCAATACATAAAATATATGCTGCTGGGTAAATTATCTACGACCTAATTTGAGAATTTTATTTTATTGTGCAATTATTTAAATATTTGCTTGTTTTAAAGCGCGCTTTGTTAACGGCTGATATGCGAAAGTAAACTCGTGAATGCCTAGCGCAAAGAATATCACAAAGCTTATTTTGCAATTTTATAGTAGAGATTAAATATGGGATAAGTAGTACTATATAACAAGATATTAATTGCGGTATAGCAAATATTTGGAAAAAAATTGATTAATAATCATCAATTAAATTAAATTGATATATATTATAAAAAAAATCAACTAATAATAATTATTAACAGTTACGTCATACTAAATAACTATTTACTAAACAAGAAAATGGTTAAACAACAATATTAATATTTCATTTGATTATTTAGAATAATTTTTTACCAAACAATGATATTCAAATAATATCTCCTAATCATCAATGACATCTAGATGACTCTCCATGCTAACATAACAGCTCTCTAAACTCTCCCATCGATGCCATCAGTAAAAACTATAATCCTGAATACATTCGATCAATTAAATAATTTGGATCACAACGAAAATAATTTATCATATATAAGAGTAAGCTTAAACTCACTTCTATTTGTTTGTTTAATTAAAAAAAAGATTGAAATAGTAACACGGCAAGAGATAAAATAAATTTAAATATTATATCTTCATGTTTACTATATTCTCTCTCTCCCGCTCTTTTCGAATCTCACCAGACACTCTATTTCTCTTTAATCTCATCTTCATTTTAATCTCACCTCCTTATTTCCATCAATGCATGTACCCATAAATCACATTCCTGATCTCCGTCAATTTCCATAAACATAAATCACATTCCTTAACCCAGTCCGAGTTTATAAATTCTCTTTATCCGCATAAAAAAACGCAGAACATCGGCGAAAACGGAAACACATAAGTCCTTTTTTTGCTCACGTAAAAAATCTAAAACATCAAGAAACCCAGAAGTTCTCCTGTTCCGAGTCATCTAACAAACATTTGACTAATCTCCACCGCATAATCTGTTGGCTCCCATAAATTTTTCGTGTTTATAAGACCTGGGTGTCCGGCTAACATTTGCTGATAATCACATATTTGTACTGAGTCTAGATGAAAGCTTTATAAAGTTATTATCACAAACTAGTATGTATGTGACTACAAAGTCACAAAACAATGGACAAAAACCTAAATCTGGTGGCAATTTCGTGACAACGTTGTCAAGACTTTGGTTGTGTCGTAACGACATTGTCATGAAATTGGCAGTTTTGTGACGTCAGAAGCAACTACAACCATGATAACGTCATCACGAAACAACCAACCTCGTGACAAAACTGTCATAAAATACAAGAATCATAACAATGGCGTCATAAAACAACCAACTTCGTGAAAACGACGTCACGAAACCACCAATTTCTTGACAACGTCGTCACTAAAGTATTAATTTCGTGACAACGCCGTCTTAAAACAACCAACATTGTGAAAACGTCATCATAAAACTACCAACTTTGTTACAACGTCGTCATGAAACTACAAACTACGTGCATAGCTTGTCACGAGATCTTTGTTTCATGACAGTGTAGTCACCGAAGAGGTTATTGTGACAATCCATGAAAACACTAAGATCATAGAACTGTGATCACGAAACTGAGGCGGGTATGGTGGTGATCTTCTCTAAATCTTCTTCTCTCCAAAAATACGTAAAATAAAAGAAAAAACTAAAAATAATCTAAAAAGTGTGTATTTTATGGGTCTCAAGCGTTTTTAATAAGGCTTTATAATTTTCAAAGTGTTTTTGGGCAGTTGGATGATATCCGACGACTCTGATATTAAAGAAAGATCCAAAGTCGTAGTCGAGGCATGTGCACTGCACAAGGAGCTGAGCGTGACGCTCTGAACGTTTTGTCTACCGCACACTAAACGCGCAGGCCACTGAACGTAGGTTATGTAAGGCCTGTGTCGCACCACTATAGAAGGTTCACTGAACCACCATTTCGAAGATCTGGTCATCGAAAAATTGTTTTGAATTTTCGTTATGATTCTTGAGACTTTCCGCTCCTCAAAATGTACTCCAAATGTCATTATGTGACCTGAATCTTTGAAAATATATAAAAAAAAAACACTCTAAAACCACAATATGACGCTTAAGAACTCATGTTTTTTCAGCGTAAAAGGTATTCTAAAACACATATGTAACAAGCTAATCAAGCACATCTTCGTGCACTGTCTAGTTATGATTCATTAGATCCTCTGGCTAGGCCTATTTGTTCCTAACAGCCATCACAATCTGGAAAAATTTTCTCACCCATTTCATTTATACTACCCTTCTTCCTAAAGTAGTAGTAAGCTATGCTGATATGCTGCAACAAGATGTCACGGAGGTAAACAAAAAATACAATGTGTTAAGTCGTTGGAGCTAAAAAAGTAGTTGAAGACGTACCTCTTCAGTCTGCCACTCTAGTATGTCCAAAAGATTCCAAAAAAAACTTCTTCTTTGATACGACTGTCACATGTAGTCAAATGGAGGATTCATGTTTTCCTCATTTTCCATGTAAATTGAACTACATGGTCATGAAAAAAGTTTAATGACAACTAAGAAAACTGTTTCATGACGAAATACAAAAAAATATACTTACTTCTTTCGAAATTTATTTTGGATCTCAACTTTATCCATTTATGGATGCTGTCCAAATCAGTCCTACTAAATAAAGCCAGTGGGTCAAAATATGGATAAACCTCGTCTTTCCATGAACCTTTGAAATAATGTCGGAAGTCGTGTAAGCGTGTAACCCCGTAAAAAAAGTTAAGCAATTACTAAATTAATCATAAAACATATCATTTATTAACAAATTATGGTAATGATGATGTCACAAAATGATTATTTGTGACGATGTTGTCACAAATGATGTTGTCGTAAAACATCGTCATAAAATTATGTTTGCGTGATGATTTCGTCACAAAATCTTATGTTTGTGACGACATCGTCAAGAAAACATGATATCAAGAAAAGATCGTCACCAAAACTTGACGATGTTGTCACGAAAAATTCATTTAGTGATGACATCGCCACGATTAATGGATTTTGTGACAATATTTTCATAAATATGTCACTCCTTATCATTTTGTGTCTCTAATTTTTAAACCTTAACATGTGTTCTGTGATTAGATTGTCACGAAACATAGACCTACTTGCATCTAAAAGATTCGTTCGATCACATGCGTTAGCATCCAAGCAAAACACTATAATATGAAAAATTTCTTACCAGTGGGACTTCTTTGCCGCTCAAATCGTCCTTGACATCGGAATCGGACGACCCATAAGATGGTTCATTGGATATTTTCTAATTTTTCTTGTTTTCTCTCAAGACAAACAACAATTTCCTGGAAGGTCTCGTCGTTGGAGTTTTGAAAGTAGAGGCCCCTTTGTGATATTTGCTTGGACTCGGAGATGGGATTTTTGTCATCATTGGGTTTTTGCGCTCAGAAAATGAACATTTTCTGGGTAAATATCGGCGAAGCAGGTGTTTTAGGCGGTGACGAAGAGAAAAGAAAGCTTAGAGAAATTTTTCAGTGGAAAATAAAGATAAGAGAATAATTAAAACTCGGAAGTTTTAAAGTCAACCCTATCATCGAAAAGAGAGAAAAAAGATGAAGAGTCAGAGGTTGTATAAACAACCGACACGGTTTTTGAAAAAAAAAAAGAGGGACAGAGGAAGAGAGAGAGAGATAGAAGGAGTGAATGAAGAGAGAGACAGATAAATGAATTTATATGTTACGTAGAGAGAAAAGTAGTTAATGAATAGCTAGTTAATTAATTAATTTAATTAGTTAATTGTAGAGATATAATTATTATTTTGGATAAGAAAAATAAGGGTAAATTTGAGACAAAATATTCAACTCTATTGCCGAACGTCTATTTAAATTATTATTTCAAAACGAAAAACATAAGCGAAAAAATCCATAAATTTACTCCTGCTGTTGTGAACTTGCCTTTACATTTCATTCATATTCTTCTCCATTCGCATCATTATACAAGCCCATCAAACATATTGAGTGATCGACTTTATTACCAACACTGAAATTACTAAGCATGTTGAGAGATGTTTTTTCAACTATCCACTTGAAAAATAAGGTTGACTACTAACTATTTTATGGAAGACAGATCACGGAAGTAATACATAGAGTAGAAAATAGTCAAAGATACATAGAGAAGTTGTAACCCAATTCAGTGAAAACTGAAATCTAATGTGACAGGATCAAAATCATCTTCGCCCAATCGTTATTATCACTGAATAGCGTATGGGTGGAGTCTACCCCAACTTCATTTTTCAAAGTAATATAATGTTAGACTCAATTTGATTTTGATATTGCACCAAATATAACTTAATATTAATAACCGAATTATATTTTTTTTGTCCCCGTAAAAATTTATAACTTATATATTTGCATTGATTTATAAATAATGTCATAATTTCCTTAAGTTATTCGTATTTTATATTTTAAACTCAACATTGAAATTTGGAGTTTAGGATATACTAAAATGACATTTATATCGAACAAAAACGAAAATAAGATTACAACGACATCGAAAGATATTTTAATTTGGTGTACTTGCATGCTATTAAATAAATATAAGAGTATATAAATAATTAAGAGAAAGTTGAATATTAAACTAATATTTTAATTTGGTGTAGAAAATAAAATATGATTGGATAGATACAGTGGTTGATGTGATATATATTGTAAAATAAATTAAAAAAATAGTGCACTCGAGTAGAAATAGTCTAATTAGAGATACATGAATCAAACTTGCAAACGCGCTGTTGATATGCAATCTAAGTTTTTCATAAATTAGAGATTCATCTTTCACATAAATATATGTTAGTTATGAGAGCGTAGTAGCAATATCACATGACTTCTAATTAGGTAATCGTGGGTTCAAAACCCACCTGCAACAAAGATGCCTTAAAAAAAAATTCACATCAATCTTTTGTTTAGCATAAACACAAACACATATAACTAACCTATGCCAATACGGTGCGAACAAAGATTGAAGCTTAATATTACACTCGGATGTCGATGAATGACTAGTACAAAAAAGTGTATGTGAGATAAGTTGATGTGTGAGAAAAAAAAACCAATTGATTGACCATACGAAAACCCTAGAATTGTTGTGTTAAAATCAATAACAAAATCATCTATAAATATGTAGGTCGGAAAACAAAATTCGATTGTATATCTCGTAACTAAAAAAACAAGATAATACACATCAAATGACTTCTGACAAAGGTAACTCAATTGTCTTCAAAATCTAGCTCAAATGTTTGGATGACAACTTGTTCTAAGAAAACATCTCAAATTAACATCATTAATAGCCGAAAAACTTAAGGATAGAAAAGAAAAATATGCCTACCATGATAGGAAGGACAAAAGTTATTAAAAACAAAAAGTGCTCTTTTGTTCAAATGGCTAGTAAGAAAGTAACTACTTTATAGAATTTACAACTTCAGTTTTGCGCATATTTATCTGCTTCTACAGCTTCACCTTTTACATTTTATGGTGTGGGTCGGCGGGGTGGCTGCTATTCTTGTTATCGGTGAAATTATCTTCCTCAGTCGAGTGTCGGTAGCATTACCATTGAAACAATACTGGCTTATTCTTGAAGTGAGTTTACTTTAAGTTACGTTTTGCATGGGGTTAGAGAAATTAATCGTTTTACGATGAATATAAAGACTAAAATAGTAATTTATTCATCAATCACTTCAACGGTTACGCTATGGTATTGCAGTTGCTAGAATCAGGGAAATTGATACAATTTAGCCCGTAAAAAATTGTATAATAGTCAATTATTTGATAATTTACGTTAGTAGTTATTAACCAAAATAAACGGCTCTTTTAAACAAAATACCTTTTATGTTTAAAATACTGAATTAATATTAATACGTTTGTATTAATTTATTTAATAATTTAAAATGAATAGAATTCTGGAACGACAGAATTTATTAATTTTAATTCAAATAATTACAACATTCGGTATAATAAAATAAATGTCATTTACTTAATAGTACATTTTGAAATTCCAAGGATTCTCATTCTCAGAGTTCTTCGCTTTCGCCGAAACCGTCAAAATTAAAACGAGAATCAAAGTGTTGGGTTGTAAAAAAACATTATGTATATTACAATAAAAAACTATATAAATATAAATATATACACCAATCCGGTAAAAAATCAAATTTGTACAAAATCAATCATAATTAACCTAATCTTGCGAAAAATATGAGGGAAAAACTGTGACAAAATTTCTAAGAAACACCAAAATGAGATGTTTATATTTATGAAAATAAAATTTATCAGTCCCGCTTAAATTTTAACTTTAAACATTTGACAAATAATGACTAAAGCGATAGTTGTGTATCCCGTAAAAAAGGCATACAATTATACTAACCAAAATTCTATTTAATAACTGATTCTGTTTTTTTTTTAATTATGTAAGAAAATTAACCGAAATAAACTAAAATAATCTTGTTACAAGGTTGAAGATCTAGACAATTTTTCCAGATTTGGTTTTCAATTCTGAAATTCTAAATTTTCAAAACCAACCAATAAAGGAAACTAAATTTTGACACATAATCACATCATAAATCTTTTTAAAACAGAAACTAATTCAAATTTTTAGTATTATTATATAAAAATATGTCTGTAATGAAATAAACCAAATTAATCCGGTTTGATCTTTTTATTTTGAAAATTTTCAAATTTGAACTACGATCAATTATTTCGAATTTGAAATTCGAATTTTGAAATCAAAGTAACAAGGGGACATACTATTTCGAGCAAATAAATATGTAATCTCAAATATTAAATAACGAATTATAATATATTAATAAAAAAATATATATAAGGGGGAGAATTAAAAAAACAACTTTTACAAGTCTGTCGCATCATTAAAATTAGCTATTTTTTAAATAATAGAAAAACAAGTGACAAAATGAAATATAATATCTGAATTTGCTAAGATTGAGCAGTTTATTAGAGTGTGGTCTAATTTAAGCATGTATTTCTCTTTTCCTTTTTTGAAGGCAAGTATGTAATTTTATATATTGGTGGCTAACTCATATTTGAAGAAAATGTTCTGTTTGACTGAAAAGTATCCAAATTATTAAACAATAACACAATGTTGTTTGTCAAAGGTAAGATTCTCCGAGAATGGTAAAGGCACACTAACTTTTAACTTTTATTATTTATTTGATGTTTTTTGGTAAATTGTTTTTAAATTTATCTCCATCTTAACTACTTTTTTCCAAATTTATATTTTCTAGATATTAAAGGCTAAATACTTTTTATATGGTTTTCGAGAGATTATTAAAAAAATATCTTACTTATATTTTATAGTTTCCAAACTTAGTTCATTTTAAAATATCTTACTTATTTAAAAAATTGTGTATAAATAATATACAAACTTTCTTTCTCATTTTATTTACAAAGGAAAAAAGTGAAACTTAAAAATTAAGATTCTTTAGATATGACAGTTGACCCCCAAAGTTCTGTTATGCATATAAAAAGAGAAATTATTTAATAGATAAAATTATAGAAAATATCTAATTTAGAATAATTATTTAAAATATACTTAAAAATGAAATTTTTGACCAAAATAGGAAAAAAAATGTCCTTATAAGCAAAACAATCAAATTTTTAAGAGATATATTTGAAGATTTGATCATTAGCCAGTTGTTTTTGCATGATTGTTTTTGTTAAAATTTATTAAATAGAGATTTACTTGAGTTTAGAAAATGATAAACATTTTGAATGTCATCGTATGTACGATGAAAACTTTGAATTTTATTATACATACGATATAAAAAAAATGATTAGACGTCGCTTTCGTCATCAACATCGTAGAATATCGTACACTATCGTAGATGACACTTTAGATGTCGCTTTAAAAAAACTGACATCTAAAGTGTCGTTTTTTTTGTATTGTATGGTATTGTATGTACGATGAAATTTAAAATTTGCATCCTACGCACTATGACATTCATAGTGTTCATCGTTTTTTCAAACTCATAACCTAAAATCGTCTAAAATTGAAAAAAATTAATCCGATTTAACATATTGTTGCTAATAATCACTATACCAACAACATTTAATAAGTTTTAACAACATACAAAAACAACCGGTTATACCTATCAAAATTAAAAAAAAAAAACCAAGAGTTTTATCTATAAACTCACTTTTGTCAGATTTTGAGTTTAATGTCCTTTTTTAAATATTTCTAAAAAGATAGATCTAATCTGTATATTTAGCATATTTTTAGGTCTAGAAAATCAAATTTTCTATAAGAAGAAGTTGTTGGCGTTTGTGAAAAGTCAAAATTAGCCTTAAGTTTCAAACTTCCTCTTCAATTAATCATGGCCTACCGGGAGTTCCGGTACCTCCCGGTGCCGTTCCCGTGGACTCCCGGTTGGCAGTGGGACAGGAGTCTCTTTCCCAGTTAAAACCGAGACGGGATGTAGCGAGAGGCCGGGAGTCCGGGTCCCGGCCTGTTTAGAAAATAAATTTAAAAAGGAATTTTTTTAAAAAAGTATGGAGTTAGAATGAAAAAAATGATGTAATTGTAAACTTTTAAACCAAATAGACTATTAAAAAAGGATTATGACTTAATTAAGACAAGTATTAATAACTTGAAGTAACTAAATTAATTTAGACTTATGTAAAATAAAAATGGGCCTCTTAAAAAACTTTTTCGACCCTTAAAAAGGTGTGGCGATAAGGAAAAAGAGTACCACTTGCATCGATTATAAGAAAAAATAATCCCGGACAAGGGCCGGGATATCCCTTTATGATAAAAGTCTAAGTCTAGAATGACTCCTAAACCGTAAAGCAAAGGAACCTTCCAAACCCCCCAATATTTTAAAAAATTCCTTCCATTGCCTTAATACAATCTTCAAAAATAGTTTGATCTCTATACTTGTCTAAATGTAGTGCAACTGCTGTAATAGTATCCAAACCAAGAAAATAAATACGAGTGTAAACAGTGGAAAGATAACAAGTTTCTTTATAAAAGATGTAAAGAAAAAAAAACCAAACGACTTAGTCATTTTAATATCATAATTAGGAATAAAATCTTCGCCAAGTGCATTGTCAATATAAGCTTCTATAACATCTACATAACCTACAGATAAAAAGTTTGTAAACATTAAAAATGTTGATTTCTACCTAATTTTGTTATCTACATGCCATGTTTGTTCTTGGAGACCATTGTGCCTAATACGTCTCTTAAGTTCGTCTACTCTACAAGTTGAGTTGTTAATCCAACTAATGTACGTCCTAATTTTGTTTCTTGAAGGGTCATAACTAGTTGCCCCAGCTTGAACAATAAGTTTGATTATATGAGTAGCACATTGTTGATGCAAAATAGAATCATTTGTTTGAAATTTTCTTTTAAATCTCTTATCATAACATTGTTACTTGTGACGTTATCTAACGTTAATGAGATAATCCTACGTGTTAAACCTCATTCCTCTAGTACACTAACCATTATATCTAAAATGTTTTGACTTGTATGTGTTCCTTCTATTCTCCCAAATACTATTATATGTTTGTTCAAATTCCAATCATCATCTATGTTATGTACTACGACACTCATGTAATTCATTTTAGCTTGACCAGTCCATATATCTGAAGTTAAAGCTACACTATATCTATCGTTTGATATTGTTGTTTTTAGTGTTTCTTTTTCTTCTAAAAAACATTTTAGTATATCTGCTTAAACCTTTCCTAAGCATTACTTGAACACCCGAATCTAAATATCTAAGAAAGCTAATGAAACCTTGAGACTCTATATGCAAAGAATTGATCCGTTAAAACAAAATATTCTACAAATTGTTTTCAAAATTGAACAGGGTCAACAAGACTTACACGACTTGAAGAGGATGCAGCTCCATCTGTTGGAATAGGTCTAGGATTAAGAAAAATTATCATTAATTATATTAATGGCGGAATATATAATTTCTTTACAATTAAACAATTTTACTAACCTAAGCAAAGTGCATGAACATGTATATATTAATAAACATTATTTAAAATTATTTGAACGCTAACCTTTCTTATAACTTGATCTCAGAAGAGTCTTGAGAAAGGTAGATCGTCTCTTACTCGTTACCTTCACACCTAAACGTGAACTCGAGAAACCTAAGGTTTCTATTATATGAGTCTTTAGAGCTTTAGAAGGATTTGTGTGTGAGCACAATTAAACACAAAAACTCAATAACAAGTATATGAGCTAAAGAGCTAATTTATCCTAAGTTTAACGAGGACTTAGGTGACAAAAATAAAAAGGGATTTTAAAGAGAGAGAGAGAGAGAGAGAGAGAGAGAGAGAGAGAGAGAGAGAGAGAGAGAGAGAGAGAGAGAGAGAGAGAGAGAGAGAGAGAGAGAGAGAGAGGTTTTGGTCGGCCAAAAACCAGAGAAAAGCAAGAGGATAAAACCTTATTTTCACATCTCTATGTGAACCTCTATTTATAGGAGTTGGAAAATCTATAAAGGTCAATTATGCATTCATGATATAATAATGCATTCATGACACAATATTGATTTTTCTCTCCCCTTTCTCTTCTAATATGGCCGGCCATCTCAAGCTCAAGAGGAGGAAAATTTGTTTCATCACTTAGCTTATTTGTTTCCTTCTCAAGGAAATTCACTTCCTCTTTTCCTTTCGGGTAATCATCTTTATCATTAAAGTAAAAGAATTCCCTCATCTTTGATGCTAGTTAGCCGAACTCTACACTAGGGAAGGGCATCTAAATACTTCCTTATATCTTTTAAAACAATTCTTAAAATACTCATTGTAGAATAAATATTGCACAAATAATTAAATTAATTTCATAATGTCTCAAACGACTTCTCGGCTTTAGAAATAAATTAATATTTTCATCATATGAAAATATTCAAAATCATATTTTGACATTCACATCATTTTATGTCCATGTGGACAAAAGTACCCTTTAGATATTTTCCGAGAAAAAGCCTAGTTCAACACATGAACTTATTTTGACTTAGGTTCTGGTTTAACAATCCTACTCTAATGACCTGTAATAGTGACCTTATGGATCCAAATGAACAAAATTTGAGCTTCTATACTCGAACACAAAAGTTAACAAACTTTTTTCGAGTATTAGATTAATATCAACTGACTCCACTAAAGAGTTGGCACTGAAAATCTCTTGGTTCAAATAAATTTATTTTGTACTCAAATTCATCTTAATTATATAGAGTGGATCCATTGAGTGTTATCTATGTTTACCCTTCATGAATATCATCAACTAGATGAGATTTAAAAAATTACTATTTTACCCTTCTAATTGTTATTTTCTCAACTCCATTGTTACTTGTGAATAAGTTAGAAACAATATATTGACGAGTAGCTAAAAAGTCACGTTGTTTCATCCAAATAAAATTGCTACTTAATTTTGGATAATGCGTGGTTCATTTATTCACAATCGAAGTAATAAAGCATGAGATGATATATATTGCATTTCAGCAATCTTGTACATGAATTCCATATCCATGAGAACTTCACAAAGTTGGTTCATGACATCTTCATAACTTAATATCTCACCAGTTAGTCTAGTCTAGATCACCTAATAGATCTACAATTTGACTTTCTCAAATGAGAATATTAAAACTATGAAATGACATGTCTCATATCAGGAATTAGGTAAGCATGATGCAATTCATACATAGTCACCTTGAGACAGAAGAGGTTAAGTGGTTTGTTCTTATATTGTCTCTATAGGTGCACTGGTCAATTCAGTATCTTCGGAAGATACTCTGGAAGAACTATAGAGTTCCTAACTCTCTCTGCCTCGTAACCAGATATCATAGATTATTCCAACAATCATACTAGGATCAGTAGTCCGTTGATCTTTAGATTGCGAATATTTCATTTTAACCAAACCATGAAGAGTTTGTTCACGCAAATCTACATTTGTCTCTTCATACATTGTTAGGTTTGATTAAGGACTATAAGACTATTTAATATCATAAATCTTCAAACAAACGAAAAAGGAATAAATGAACATTTTAACTTTTATTAATTTAATAAGCAATTATAATAAGGACTTATAAAGATTTATATTACATCAATATGTAAATAAATACTGTTATTGTGGGCATCTCTATCAACACCATCGCCTTTGCAGTATTTGTTGTGACTCCGCAAAAGCGACGTCCCGACTCTGTTGTTGTGAGCACTGAAAATCTTTTACAAACGGCATCATTTTCCTATTTTTTCACCGTTGTGAATCACTTGCTAATACCACGTCCATACTTGGGACCGAGGTTGCCTTCCGGTAGGTTGAGGTTGTTGGGGATCTTTGGGATTCTGAGCCGACGGTCGTCATCGTTGTCGTCGTTGTCGTCGTTGTTGCATCTTTTCTTGTTGTTGTCGTTGTCGAGGACGAGGAACACTAACCAGAGGTGAACTCTGACTTCGACTTTGTCGTGGAGGAGGAGGTATATCTTCTTCTTCATCGGCGTTGAGATTTTGCATTTCTTCGTCATCGAGTTCAACACCTTCTTCATCGGCATTTGGATTTTGGGAATCTTGAATTTCTTGTTCACATTGTTGAAACGCTTCAAAAGCAATATCGGCATCGGGTGGAGGTGGCGACATATGAGGGATGTATCCGACTTCTGTGTTTAGATTGAACTGTTGGGAGTAGATAACATTTGGATTTGTACCGGGAATATAGTTAGGATCGTAAGTGTATTCGAGATTTTGAGAATAGGTAACCAATTTTCTTCAAACCGATGCATCGGAGGTTCTTGATAATTCCTTCCCCTTCAACCCCCCGACCCATTCGGTTTTGGGACGCCATAAAAAACGAGCTAGTGAAGAATTGAGAGATTGAGAGCATGAGAGATTGAGAGAATGAGAGAATGAGAGCTTTAGAGATTGAGAGAATGAGTGAGAGAGGTGTGGAAAAATGAGAGAATGAGGGGGGCTTTGTAAGAAAAAAATTAAATGAGGAAAAAAAAGTTAACTGGCCGTTGCAAGTGCAACGACTATATTTTATGGGCCGTCGGATAAACGGGAGGTACCTCCCGGTAGGACAAAAACCCGGGAGTCCCGGTACCGTCCCATACATGGTATTGGGACTCCCACTACCGTGAAAAATGCTACCAGAACGGGACTCCCAGTTACTTACCCTCCCGGTAGAGTAAGGTTTATCCTCAATTGAAAGAGAAATTTCACTTTCTAAATAATGAAATATTAATGTTAGTCATTATAGTTGAAAAACATCCAAGATTAAAATTTTAATTAATTTTTGGACAAAATACTCTTTAACTCAGACTAAACTTCATCTTTTTTTCCTTATTTTCTGCATTCACATTCGCTATTATCCTCTCTAAAATCCAATCAAAAAATCATATTTGAAGATATATAAGTCTTATTTGATAAAAAAAAAAATCAGCAAAAACATAAAAGATCACAAAAAAGAATTTGTTTGGAAATTTCATGGATCCACTCGAATACTTGTTGCTCCATGCGAAATTTAAAAAAAATATTCGAAATCCGACGAGATACTATAAGATCTGTCAAGATCGACATGAATTCAGATTAAAGGCATTTTTATCCGAACATGTGCCAAAACTTTAATTTTAATTATTTTTCAACTAATGACTCTAACTTTAATATTTTATTATAATTTCACTTTAGAAAATGAAATTTCTCACCTCAAACATGATCCACACCCATTATTATGAACATTGTTACTAATAATCTTCATGTTTAACAAAAAAAAAAAAAAAATTCACATATGATTTTAAATTATATTTGGATTTTTATAAAATTTAAATAAAAATGAGTTTTGGCTGTGTTTGGACTTGTGGTTGTGTTGTTTAATAAATCATGGATAATTTTGATATTTCACAAGGCAAAATTGTAATTTTTCTCATAAGCACATAAGAGATCTTGATTTTCTAACTGTCGTGTCTATGGAACTTTGGTTTATCAAGACTTCCAAAGAAAGTATAAATAAATTAGAATTCTTTCAGTATAACAAAAATTAATATAATGAGAGAAATAGAAATGTAGTCCACTCTGACTTCATATGCTAAAAATTCTTACTTATTGATAATAATTTAAAAATAGTCATAATTTACATAAGCATGCGCCTTTTTTTCCAATGATTTTTTAGGTATAAACTTATATTTATGTTTGCCAATTTCAATATACCTAACGTTACGCTAATTTTATGCAAATGTCCAGTATAAGTTGTTTACGAAAATTTTGAACTATTTTGACCCCTTTATTTGAATAAATTAAATAAATTATTACACAAAATAGTCCTAATATTTTCGTAAACAACTTACAGTGAGTATTTATACAAAATTAACGTAACGTTGGGTATATTGAAATTGGTAAACATAAAAATGGATATAGAGCTAATTTTGTTTTATATTATAGCTTCGTTAAAACCTCTCACCTCCGACTAAGTGCGATAAGATGAAAAAGTATCACGTTACAGTTAAAACTTTCACTGTCAATAATCTCTCGCACAGAGGGCGGAAGTTCTCCTTCAATAATCATACCGGAAAATTTTGAAAGAAATGCCCATTTAACCAAGCCATGAGCCACCCTATTCAAATCTTGTTTAGCCACTCAAAGGAAGTTTTTAAAACCAATAAATGCTCAAATTACAAAATTAGCGTCTATGGCCATTAGACTGAACCGGCTCCAACAGAAGTTTGTAATCATCTTACCACTTTAGAGTAACCGTATAAAATTCCTAACCTCATCGCCATAATTAGGCTCTTTAGTTCTGCTTCCATAGCACTCGAGGCTAAGTAGCTACTTCCATAGCACTCGCGACCAGTCCAATTGTTTTATAATTATTCTTGAAAGTTGTGTTCAAGTTTATTTTATTGGTTCTTGTAGTTGGTGCTTCCCAATTCTCAGGAAATTGAGAGAGCTCTCAGCTGGTAGCTTAGGTAAGAACTTTTTCACTCCACATCAGAAGTTCTGTTCCGAATAGATATAATCATTGTCTAGATTTATCTGACTCCCTTTGAATATATTCGCATTTCTAACTTTTCATATAGTTTTAATGATAGAAATAGCTTTTTGATAAATAAATCTTTATAATGTTGGAGACTCTTGTTAAAATTTTCATTGATTACCAAAATTTTGCGCAACCCATCTAACCATGTCGACTCTTAATTGAATTCCCAATGCTAGCCCAGCCCTACATAAAGCACAGCCTAGAAGCTAAGTCGCACTAAAAGAACATGTCAATAATTGTTTCCTTCAATTTTGCACAGAGATTGCAGCTAGGGTCCATCGTCGAGAAAATTCTTGAAAGATTCTCTGCCGATTAGAAGCTGATATTCCCCAATATACAAAGTACCATAATATATCTACGATGGAATTTGAATTTCAAAATTTTACCTCAAACTTTATTACTTGGATCATATGTAACTCTGCAGCTTTCAAGATAAGTTGATTTTATGCTAAATTTGCCTGACTAAGATTTGAACTGTACTCTAGTGTTTTTTTGTTGGCCGAAAATGGTTTGGTTTTCAGAATATGGCATGGTCTTCTTCCATGAACTCCTCCGATTATAGCCTCTGATTCCTATTTTTGTTCCTGGAATAAATAAACATTCAACCAAGCCCTAGGTAGTCATCTAACTCTAATCGTGAACTATATTGTAATATTCCACCGTGTATCCAATTGTCTTTAAAGATTAGTGAGTCCAGCCCATCTCCAATGATCATGAAGGAGTTCTTTTTGGTCGAATCTATTTATATATATCTTTCTAACAACTCGACGTTGCCCTATTCATATATTGGTGTAAAAAATACCCTTCTGAGCAGTAATTGTCTTCAACGTTTTGACCCACAACAGGTTCTTCTTCATCTCCATACGCCAAGCTAGCTTCAACGAGAAAGCTTTTAAAATTCATATATGATTCTAAAGCCAAATCCTTCGATTGCCTTAGGTTGAAATATCTTTTTCCATTTCACAGTGGCCAAGTATCACTTGCCTAAGCAACCACCATTCCACCAAAACTCATGCGTCGATTTGTATATTTTATCCAAAAACATTCTCCGGAATCCTGAATGTGGACATGTATTATGTAGGAATCCCTTTAACCACTTATTTTATCATCGTTGATCTGTCTCGTCTTGAAATAGTTTTAGTCATCCATCCCTTAAGCCAATCGTAGTTTTTTCCTTAGGAACTCGAAGCGTCTCGATCTATTTCTCCCAATGAACACATGACTGCTTACATAAGCAATGTCCTCCTTACAATCTTTGATACCAAATACTTCTCTAATTTATGTCCTTGTAGTCTGATCAGTATTGTTTGAAAAGAAAATCCCCGCTTTACTCTTGTTACTTTGATGTCGTGGCAACCTTTCATAAATCAACACAGTTTCCATCATTTTAAAACCTCCTCTACTGTCGCATTACAAAATAAAATTGTATCATCTGCAAACATGAGATAAGAGATTGAGTTCATTCTTCTTCCAATCTTAATCCCTTTGAACCTTCCATAATTATCAACATCAATTAGCAGTCTACTAATAATTTTTGATGCAAATATAAATTAATATGGAGAATGGGGATCTCCTTGTCGTAGCCCCCTTGAAACCTTGAATTTATGCAAATAATATTACAAATACTGCGCACTTGAAGATGACGTATGAATAATTATTGAATTCGATAATTAGATTACTATATAAGCATTATACGATTAGTGGGTTGAGTTCTGAATAATTAATCAAAATTAATAACAACTATCTTACATAACTTTCGTATTAAACTGAGTCACGTGTTGGGCACCTGAGTTCGGGCGGTGTGCTAAAAAAAGATCGATGATTGATATACGCTTGGAAAGATATATCAAAAGTCATATATGTGGAACATGTGAGCGAAGGCTGATCACTAAGTTGGAGCATTCTACACTTGTGGTAAGTGTACGACCTGGACAGGCTTTGGGGTAAATGTGTCGTCTATAGATCGTTCTGATGCACTAACCAATGGTACTATTATGATCACAGTGAGCTTTATTTAAATCCTAAAGTAATCATGGAAAATGGATCATGTTTCTGAACTCTTTAACTTATTCGCTAAAAGGCTATTCATGCTAATCACATCTTATGTTTTAGGAGTTTTCTCAGAGCATGATTCGAGTGGGAAGTGATTTACATATCGAAATCCAGCCTCCCTGAAAGGAGGTTAATGTTCACTCACCTAAGGGTTGATTCCAGAACCGATTTATTGCGCGCATTTTCGAAGTAAGTTAACGTTCGATAGAATCATTCGCTGGGGAAGCAGCAATGCTAACGGCTGATATGTATCAAGAGAAGTATAATAGAAAAATTGGTTTTTCTTGGTACGGGTAGAACCTGGAGGATCTTGATCACGTACTGGCTATATCACTGGACACTCGTCACGATAAGTAAATATAATTACAGTATGAAAGAAGAGTTCAATCTTAGATTATACAGTGGAGTATTGATAAAGACTAGACAAATCGATGAAAAAGAGATAGGACTATATAGTCTTTTTCGTCGTGTTCGTTAACCTTCTACTACTAGGTCCATATTAATTACACTTATAATAACCAATTAATAATTATGGTTACCAAACAAGATCTAGATATCCTTTATTAATCAACAGATGAAAGAAATTATGCAACCGATATATGAGAAGAATTTTATTAGAAAACTTACGGGTTCTGGATATACTACAGAACGCTTCTATCCAACGCTTTCTCCGTTTTTTCCTTGTTCTGACCCGAGTACTCGAGGATGACACTGTAGTCTTCCGAAATGTACTCCGAGACGAATAAGAAATATGAGTGGGCACAATTGATATCTCATTAGATCTTTGAAACCAAGTGTTTCGAGATCTTACTCTTATTTTTTAGGAACAGAATTTGCAATTCCAGGGGGACAGGAAAATGAAAAATTCGACCAAGAGAGAAAGAGAGATAAATTGGCCAAGATTTCTATAGATATTTATGGATTCAATCGAGTGAATTTACCTTCTTCATCAACCTCTATTTATAGAATTTAGAAGGAAATAACATTTAAGAGATTTTCTCTCCTTTTTTAGAGGTAGTCTCTCCTGTTGGGAGATATTCCCTCCTTCTAGAGATATTCTCTCATATTGGTTTTAATATGGGCCATTAGATCTCAACAGTGAATCTACACTCTCTCTCATCCATGAGATCAATATCTATGGAAGAGATTTTCTCTTCTAAGATAGAAATTCAAGGAGAAACTTGAGGGAGGAGTTCGGCCAAGGGTTTACACGCCCAAGGGGATTCGGCCATTCTATGTGCCACGCCCAATCCAAAATTCTTAAGCCGTTTTCTTAGAAAATAAATTATTTATTTATTTACTAGATCCAACAATAAATAAAAAAATTATGCTATAACCAGTTATTTAATTATGCGAATACCCATTTTCCATAATTAATGTTGTCAATCACCATTACAGCAAGTGAGGTTAAAAAATCATTAACATTATTATTTGAAAGTTCTTATCCGCCTTTATTAGAGTCGAATCGGAGACTATTGACCTAGTAGTAGAAGCTTAACGAACCCGATTCGTTAAAGTCAATAAAGTCTTATCTCTATTTCATCGATTTGTCTCGTCTTTATCAATACTCCACTTTGTAATTTTAGACTGAACCCTTCTTTAATACTAAAATTATATTTACTCATCATAATGAGTGTCCAATGATATAGTCAGTTCGTGATCAAGATCCTCCACGATTATCCCATATCAAGAGATGTAAATTTCACTGTTATACTTCTCTTGATACATATCAGCCCTAAGCATTGTTGTTTCCCCAGCCAAAGATTCTTTCGAACGTTAACTTACTTCGATAGTGCTCTCAATCTATCGTTCTAGAATCAACCCTTAGGTGAGTGAACATTAACCTTCTTTCAGGAAGGCTGGATTTCGTATCTGTAAATCACTTCCAACTCGAATCATGCTCTGAAAAAACTCTCAAAATGATGATCCAATGTCCATAATCACTTCAGGATTTAGATCAAGTTTCACTGTGACCATCATAGTGTCCTTGGTTAGTGCGTCGTAACTGTGAATAGGTCTAGGATTAAAAAAAATTATCATTAACACATTAATGACGGAATATAAAAAAAAATTACAAGTAAAACAATTTTACTAACCAACGTGAAGTGCATGAACATGTATATATCTAAAAACATTATTTAAAATACTTGAACACTAACATTTATTGTAGCTTGACCTTGGATGAGCCTTTAGAAAGGTAGATAGTCTCTTGCACGTTACCTTCACACCTCAACGTGAACTCGAGAAACCTAAGGTTTTTATTACATTAGTCTATAGAGGTTTTGAAGGATTTGTGTGTGGGCACAATTAAACACAATAACTCAAGAACAAGTTTATGAGCTAAAGAGCTAATTTAGCCTAAGTCTAATGAGGATTTAGGTACCAGAATAAAAGAAGTATTTTGAGAGGGATAGAATTTTGGACGGCCGCAATAGTAAAACAAGAGCAGGAAAACCTTATTTTCACATCTCAATGTGAGGCTCTATTTATAGGAGAAGGAAAATCAAGTAAAGGTAATTACCCTTTCTTATTATGCATTCATGATACAATATTTGATTTTCTCTCCATTTTCTTTATGTACATAGCCGGCCATGCCAAGCTCAAGTAAAGGAAAATTTGTTTCCTCACTTTGCTTATTTATTTCCTTCTCAAGGAAATTCATTTCCTCTTTTCCTTTTGGGTAACTATCTTTATAATTAAAGGCAAAAAATTATCTCCTCTTTGATGTATCTTGGCCGAGTTCAACACCTACGGAAGGGGGATCTAGATGCTTCTTTATTTCTTGTAAGACAATTCTTAGAATAACCATTATAGAATTAATATTGCACGAATAATGAAATTAATTTAATAATGCCTCAAACGACTTCTTGACTTTAGAAACTAATTTATATTTCCATCATATGAAAATATTTAAAATCTTATTTTGACATTCACATCATTTTATGTCCCTTTAGACATTTTTCGAGAAAACGTCTAGTTCAACACTTGAACTTATTTTGACTTAGCTTCTAATTTAACAATCCTACTCTAATGACCTGTAACAGTGACCTTATGGATCAAAATGAAAAAAGATTGAGCTACTATACTCGGACTCAAAAGTTCACAAACCTTTTCCGAGTATTAGCTTAATGTCAACCGACTCTACTAAAGAGTTGACACTGAGAATCTCTCGGTTCAAATGAATTTATTTTTTACTCAAATTCAACTTAATTATATTGAGCGGATCCATTGAATGTTATCTATGATTACCCTTCATGAATATCATTAACTACATGTGATTTATGAAATTACCATTTTAACATTCTAGTTGTTATTTCCTTAACTCCTTTGTTACTTGTGAATAAGTTAGAAACAATGTATTGACGAGGAGCTAACAAGTCACATTGTTTTATCCAAATAAAGTCGCTACTTAATTTGGAATACCGCGCGGTTCATTTATTCACAATCCAAGTAATAAAGTATGAGGTGATATACATTGCATTTCAGCAATTTTGTACATGAATTCCATATCTATGAGAACTTCATAAATTATACTCATGTCAACTTCACAACCCAATATATAACCAGTAGCGCGCATCTAGTTAACAAACTTGGATCTAGAGTGTAGCTTTCTCAAATGAATATATTGAAGTCATGAAATGAAAAGTCTCATTTCAGGATTCAGGTAAGCAAGATTCAATTCATACATAGTGACCTTGAGACAGAAGAGGTTAAATGGTGTGTTCTTACATTGTCTCTAAAGGTGCACTGGTCAATTCAGTATCTTCGGAAGATACATTAGAAGAACTATAAAGTTCCTAACTCTCTATGCCTCGTAACCAGACATCAAAGATTCTTCCAACTATCATACTAGGATCAATTGTTCGTTGATCTTTAGATTGTGAATATTTCATTTTAACCAAACCATGAAGAGTTTGTTCACGCAAATCTACATTTGTCTCTTTATATATTGTTAGGTTTAATTAAGGACTACAATACTATTTAATATCATATATCTTCAAACAAACGAAAAAAGGAATAAACGAACGTTTCAACTTTTATCAATTTAGTCAGCAACTACAATAATGACTTATGAAAGATTTATATTACATCAATATGTAAATAAAAATGACATCCTACAGAACCCAAGTCAATACCACTTGTCTTAAGTAGAAAAGTTCTCATAATTTACCCGATCTTCATATAACCTTAGCCCCACCTTGCTTCTCTTTAAGGTTGAAAATCAAATTCCAATCTCTAATAATAGCATATGGCTTATCTGATGAGCTTAATACATTCTGAATATTCTCCCAAAAACTTTGTCTATTTTCTCTATTTAGTGGACCATAAATCAAGAAGTGATTCCAGTCATCTTCTCTCGAATCTCCTCTCATTATCGACCATATGTAGTTCTGAGTAGTCTTCCAAATATCTATCTTAATCCCTTTTCTCCATCATAAACCTAAACCATCCAAAAGTCCTTGCTCCGCTACTGCCGCACCACCCCAAAAACCAATTTACTTCAAAAACATTGCAGTCTACCATATCCCACTTTTGTTTCAATAAACATAACAACAAATCCAACTTACTCTCCCTTATGAGGCTCCTCAAAGCTTTCTCCACCGGTTCTCTTGCCAGTCCCCGATAAATCGAAGAGAGAATCAACATAAACTTGGTACGAAGTTTTTTAGCCTCCTCTGTCATATTTTATCTTGAGTTTCTTTCTCAATTCTCATATTCTTGTCTTTTTATTTTTCTAAGGATCAGTCACAAGTTTTTCTTTGGTATGAACCAGTCCCTTCCCTTTTTTTAAAAAAATTCGCGTAAGAAGTTTGCTCATCCATATTGTGACTAAGAAGACTTTTAATACCTTAGTCGAATTCTTCGTGATTTCCATTACTTCATTATCTACTAAGACCAGTTGAGATTTTTCCTTAAGTCTTCTAGTTTACAGATGGCATATTTGGCGGGACTTGAATATTATGCATTTCTTTATGTTGGTTACTAAAAACTCCAGTTACTTCCAAAGCCTTCTGGTCTTGACTTAGTCACCTGGCCTATTACCAATCTTTGTTGTTGTAAAGTCCACGTTTCGTCTAATTATGTTTTTCCGGCCCAAATCATTTTCTTATTTCAACCTTCTTGACTTCTTTTCTAGGTTTTCCTTGTTTTCTCACCATAGAGCTGCTCGGCACATCATTAGTAGATGTCTTCCCACATTTAGTAGTGGTCTTGTGACTCTCCTCCAAATTTCTTTCCTGACTGTCAAATGCAACCTCCTTTATTCCTTCTCAAGGAGGTTGGTTGTTGCCAAGTAGCGGTGACAACTTATTTGACTCGCTATTATGCTTTTGCAACGATATATTTGACTCTTTATGCTTGTCCTCTTCCACGTTCGCTCGCGTGTCCTCTTGTGTGTCTTTGAGCCTATCCTCTTGCGCGTGCATAGCACTCATCATCTCCCTTTGAACCTCATCATGGAATCTAGTGACCTCCCAATTCAGGTTTCGTTTACTTCAATTAGGTCCTGATGTCAACTAGATTTTTGTTTAACACTTCTAGTTCATTTCTTTGAACAAGTCATTTGGATGAGTTGCCTCATGATCAAAACAGCTGTTGATTTTCGAGTTCGAAATTAACCAACCACCATAAGCTTTGACCCCACTCCTTGCGAATTCTTGATCGTAGTGCATAATTTTTCTTGCACTCATTTACCTCGTGTCTCAGCCTGCCACACTTGTGGCAAATCCCCCCGAGATTTTCATACTTACTTTGGAGTCACACAGGTCCCATTCGACATCCTATCTTAAGAAATTCTCTAAGGGAAAAAAGGCCGCCTAACATCGATGTAAACTTTGAATCGAAGATCAGGACCATTTTTTCTTACATAACTGATATATTTTCCAATTCTCATAGCTAGATTTTCAGCATTACCTTCATTCATGAGTTCTAGTGAAAGTCCTCTCAGTGGAACCCAGAAAGGCGTGACGGCAAAATAAATGTCTTCAACTGTTTTTGAACCTGCCACTATTCCATAAGCAATTGAAACCCTCTGAGTGACTACGATTTTCCACTAAGTACTATGCCTCCATCATCACTATTTTCATATAGAATTTAAAAGATGTATGGTTTGATCTACCACTAATAAGGAACACTCTATGTTTCTTAAACAGTTGCGCAACATGTGCCTTAATCAACATAGTTAGACGTGAATTGGACTATATTTTTAAGGATTAATATATAATATCGCCCTATATAGGTTTGTTAATTTGGTTTTGTCCAACGTTTCGTAAAACCTTTGTAAATGTCCACTCCTTTAATTAATGAAAATTTCATTCCAATTTTGCACCCAAAAAAATGTCGCCCAAATTTTAATAAAATTTAAATAATTAATTTCGACAGTTAATTTACAGCGTAAATTACGGACTAATAATTGCACCTTATTATTTTATATATAATTTCGGATTTCAAGAGAGAGAAACTTCAAACACATTCAAACAAACGTCATTTCAAAAAAAAATCTCTGAAACCTAAATCTATCAACGAACAAACCCAAACAATTTTCTTCGATCGATCATCACCAAGAAGTTTTTGTGGAGTTCAACGACGTAAATCGGTGGGCAATTAACAGGTATTTATTTTCTTTTTCATCTATTTTTTTCAGATCTTTTCTGTAAATTGATTTTTTTAGAAACGATTTCTTTATCTCTTGTTTATGATTAATGATCTTGAACTACATGAACACGACGAATGTGAAATTTTCATGGCGAAGAAGGATTCGAAGCTATCATGGCAGATAAGTATGTGAAGCTTTCATAAACACGACCTTCATTCTTTTTTGTCTTCTTCTTTTTCGTGTTATGATTTTGATTTCAAATTTAATGTATGAAATTTTGATTTTTTTTTTCTAATAAAATTTACAAAAATCGTGTTTTGTTAATTAATATGCAATTAACGATAAAAAAAAAACTTCAATTTACTTTGTAAAAATCAATTAATGTTGTAAAACGTCACTCAATTTACGTTGGAACGATTATATTTCAGTGTAAATTGACGAACATATTACTGGACATAAATAAAGATCAATATCGGAGAGAGACAACGAAATCTGTAATTTAAAGATATTAATTCTCGGAAATAAGGAGTGAGGAAGTATGATCTGTAATTAATTGATAATAATCTCGAATTAAGGATAAGATCACACAAATATAACCGGTATAGAATAAAAACTTTCTCAAAATAATTGCATATAGTTACAACTGCCATAAAGAAAATATTTTAATCAATAATGATCCAAATAATTGGTCAATTGACTACCCATAATTATAGGATCTAATATGAAGTTAACTAAATAAAAACCGGCATAATTTTGAAAATTAATGGAAAGAATTAAATTAATTAAAAACTTGTTTTGTTAATTAGTATACAATTAAAATTAATCAATTTATGGTGTAAATTGAATATCAATTAACGAACGTAATACTGGACGATATAAATGAAAATTTTGAAAAACAAATTATGAACAACTAGATTTGTTATGAAAAAATTAAAATTCGGCAATTTGAAATGTTTCCATAAATAAATGGATATGAAGCTGTAGAAAATAATTATAATCTGTAAAAAGTAATTAATTATGCTGAAATTAATGAGTCAATTAACTACCCAAAATTGTAAGATTTTATCTACATTAATTAACGATTTCTTTTTCAAATGTGGGAAAATTTAAACATAAATAATTCCGAAAATTTAAAGGGTAAAACAGTAATATAAATGCAGAAATTAAAGTGTCACGTAAGCGTCTTGGATATATACAAAAAATTTGACAAACGTTGGACAAAATCAAATCACGTTTATAAACTAGAGCCAATTCGACAAATAATTGTATTTTTAATCATTGAATAATCAAGCTATTATCTTTATTGAGATTGGCCTTTTGGCTATTTATACTCTTTTTTATACTCGACTCACTTCTTATAGATGTTATGATAAACGTAATATACTAATTTATATCTCTTAAAGTTTCAACGAAAAACAATAATAAATAAATAATTTTATTTAAGAGCACACTAAATACATATTCATAATTAAAGACAAATACTAGAAAAAAATTCATTTATATTCGTATTTCACAATACTAGTCTAAACATATGATTATTAAAAAACTCATATTAATATTTAAATCTAGAACTTTAATTGAAGATCATGTTTGTTTAAACTAAAGTATATATCAGGGTTGATTAGGTAGGAGATGTTAGCATGAAGCAGCGTTTTGTTTTAGAGGTTGCCTCGTTTTCGGTTTCGGTTTCGGTTTCGCAAAGAGGGAGGAAAATAATGGGAAAAGCAAGGAATATTCTTCGAAATTGGAGCCAGACAAAAAGGATATTCACGAGGACGATATTGAGTACATAATTGGACACGTGGCATGTAACGAATCTCTTTCGTGGGAGAATCAGCAGAAAAGTTGAGGGTTGTAGTATTGTAGCACAAGACTGGTCTTGGAAAGCGACCAACCAACCATCATTGTTTTTGCCAATCCTTTCTTTTTCCGAGGGAATTCGATGCACTTCAATTTAACCTTTTACTTACTTTTAATTTCAATTTTTAGTTATTTTATTTCATATTTTTTAAGGCCTTTTCCATTTCATATTTTAGAAAGAAAAAAAAAACACAAATAATGTTTTAATTCCTATTATAATTATTTTCATAAAATTAATCGAATATAAAATTAAGATTTCAACAATTTGTTGAAATCTCTTAAACTCATGTTATTGAGGTATTACCGAGCATTAATTTATACATATTTATTTAATTTAGTTCGCTATATTTATAGTACTTTTTCAAAGAAAAGTTCAAACTTGTATGATCGACTGAAATCATTAGCTTATAACTTAAAAAGAGTATTTAATTTTGTGAAAATCTAAAATGAATGTACATATTCTATAATTGGTCTTGTCAACATGTAAATATGATAACACAAATAATTGATTTCATTCTCATTAGAAATGACAATATACAAACTGTCACAATCTAAACTTAGACTGAGAGTAACACTTGAACGAACTTTGTTTTAAAGACGGGCATATAAGAGTGTCTTATGTGGTCAAGTATAGTCCAACTCTCAAACATGATATTGTGCTAGCATGTAAACCTCAATTGAATTACACGATTAAGAGCCGTATTGTAATTCGGGATACACAAATACATCTTTTTTTCCTACAACTCGAGCTTTTGTGATCGCCACCATACACTTCTTGATCTAATGCTTAGAATTCTCCTCAATCTCCTCGGGAGGTCAAGGTCTCAAGAGCTACTTCTTCCTCAAACGTCAGTATCTTATGTAGATGGTTGAGCTATCAAAGACAATTGTCTACCCATTTATATCTTTTTGGGGGTAGACACTTGCCTCAAGGACTACGTTCATGGAGTCTACATTCATTACTTTCTTTCAGTAACTGACTTTTTTATGAGCCATTGATAATCTAGACCTTCCCATCTTTAAGAGTAGTCGAGAATGATTGTTGTAACACGTTTGACTAACTAAAAGACTAGTTCATCTTAATTATGATCCAAAAAAGCAGCAGAGTAAATAATACAAAAAATTGGTAAAATGGCCAACGTTTGGAGGGCTAATTGTGAAATGACCAACGTTTGGATTAAATTTAGTTAATAGCCCCATTGTACACGTGTCACACTGTTTTACTGAGAAATTTTACACATTTGCCCTTAATAATTAGTCTTTAAAAAATTTCGTTAAACACTAACATGGACATTAACCGAATTTTTCGTAAACGTGGCCTTTTAGAAATTGATACATGTTTAAAAGTCTATATACCTCAATAACCCTAAATAATAATCGGGTTGTAGGCATGCATATATAGTTAAGTTCTTGTAAAAAATCGAACTCATCTTTCTCATTTTGGGTTTAGTTGATAATTACAATCTAGCTCATATCGTGCCACGTGAAAATATTATACTTATTAGACGCAATAAAAAGGTTCTTTTAGGTATATACTCATATTTATGTTTAGCAATTTGAGTATATCTAACGTTACGTTAATTTTATGTAAATACTTTGTGTAAGTTCTTTACGAAAGAAATTTGACTATTTTGGCCATTTTATTTGAATAAATTAAATAAAGTATTTACACAAAATAGTCCTAATATTTTCGTTAACAACTTACAATAAATATTTACATAAAATTAACGTAACTTTTGATATATTAAAATTGGTAAACATAAACATGGTTATAAAGCTAATTTTTTGTAATAAAAAAGTCACTAACATGCCATAAATTTCTATATATGGAAGTTATTAGAATAAGAAGTTATTAGTATTATGTATAGCTCTAACTTGTTGGGTTACTGCGTAAAGCCCCAACACGTCAACAAAACAAATTAGACCAAGAGCTGTAAATCGGAGTGCTACCATGTTATTCTATTCTCCTATCACATAAAAACAAATAAGTAAAAAGGATCTAATCCTTTATGGGTGTGTAAAACATGAAGAAAACAAAAAGCAGAAAATTAAGGAGTCTTTGTTGTACAATTATCTTCCACCGATTCACAAGGTCATACGCATGTAAGAGGACAGAAGATACGAACCGGGTTGATGCATATAATATTTTGTTGTATTATGACCCGGATCCGAATAGATAGTAACATTATGGAGGTTCGGAACCCCAGAAAAATTCGTCTAAAATTTAGAGAGAATCTTCTTACCTTCCTGCCCACTTCGTCAAAGTTAGTAGCAGAAGAAGATTCCTTATTCTTAGGCCCCTTTAATATTCTTAATTTTATGATTATTGTTTTTATAGAAGTTTTGGCCTTTAAGCTTTGTGAGTTGTGCTCCCTTAATTTAGAGTCGTAGAATTGGAACTAAGATATTCCTTCCTTAGGGGCAAATATTATATTCTTTAAGATGAATGTCTCTGTTTTTAAGATTAGATATTCCCTTCTCTCTGAATGCACTAAAATTTAGAGCAATTATGCAACTTTTGAAACCAAAAAGAAAGTTGCATTGTGGATTGATACTAAACCCCATTTGAATATGTCCCTTCTCTCTCTCTCCCTCTCTCTCTCTCTCTCTCTCTCTCTCTCTCTCTCTCTCTCTCTCTCTCTCTCTCTCTCTCTCCCTACCCAATTCAGTGGTGAAAAATTAAATTTCGGATGATAGTATATGCTCGTCTCCGTCCCCAAATCTTTATGGTATATATTAAGATATTATCAATGCAGAATCAATTATAACATATTTTAAGGATGATAGAATGTGTTAGTTAAGCCGATTCAATTACTTTTTATATGTATTATTCGATTATCGGTTTGAAACGTGTCCAACATCTGCCGGCTATACATTGTTATGTATATATAATAAGGAGATATATATATATCTACATATATAGAATTTTTCCCTACATATATACTATAATAGGACATATTTAGGGTTATTATTACTATATCACTACAACATATAGAAACAAAACTTATAGTTTGACTCTTTTCTGCCTACCAATCAGCATCATCCATACCCCCAGACCGTGATTATATATTTATTTTGCATATGTTAGGTATACACGATTAAATGATTTGATTGCCTTTATCCATAAGGATATTGTTTTTTCATTTCATTTATTCATGCAAAATTAGTGGAAAAAATAAAAAGCAGGAAATACCAATGTATTAGCATTTCATTATAGAAACTGATTTGTTAGAAAGCAAGAATAATTAAAGATGAAAATAAAGAAGGGAGAAAAGAGGAGAAGAATCACCTTTTGTTTTTGTGATTGATTTGGATTAATATTTCAATGATTTTGAATTCGTACATATATAACTATAAGTTAGAGAGAGAGACTATTTGAGAGAGATATAGAGAGGGTTACGAGCACATGACCAGCCTCTAGTTGTCAGACTCCTTGATTCCCTAGTTCTCTCTCTACTATCTCTAACACATATATTTGGCTTTTGTTTTGCCTTTGTTCTTTGCAAGAAGTTACTATCCTTCTTTATACCATTTGCTTTATCTCTCTCTCTCTCTCTCTAGAAACCCTACTTTATTCCCCTTGAGCTCGCCCCTAAAAAGAAGACGATCCTCATTGTGTTCACAACACAACACGCCTTCCCTTTTCTATCTCAATATTTCAAACAAGCCAAAACCCATCTTTATTTCCGCTCTTATTCCTTCCCATATACCTTGTTGTTTCATTTCCAAACTATCTCACTACATTACAATGAACAACAAACGCAACATCGTCCCAGTCTGATCAAATTAGGTATTAAAAAACCTTGTTGGATCTTCTTAAGAAACAACTAAAAACAAGATCTAATAGAGGGATCAAGTTTGTTATATATAATGGCATCGCCGTCGGAGCTTTCCTTGGATTGCAAGCCACACAGCTATTCGATGCTTTTGAAGTCCTTTGCGGAGCAACAGTTTCCAGATCAGACGCAAAAGCTCGAAGAGTTTCTCTCACGTCTCGAAGAAGAGAGGCTCAAGATTGATGCCTTCAAGCGAGAGTTACCTCTTTGCATGCAGCTTCTCACCAATGGTAATTAATAACTACTCAATAATCACTGCATGCACATATTTTAATCAATAAACATATAGTCTTCAGATCCAATGAGTAAATTAAAGCTCAACGATGTCACATGGAATCTGTTGAAACCCTAATGGGAAATTTGAGTTTTCATTTCAAAGATTCAATATACATAAATAGTAGATCCAAGTTTGTGTAGTTTAATGCAATAAACTTACAGTATGTTGGATATTCACGTATATGGTGTGTTAAGTTCTAGCTTTTCCGGATGATCTTTTCCTTTTTTTTCTCGCTTTTTCATTTATAGAAGTGAGAGCCAACGCATATACATACACATATTATAATAAGTTCCTGTTTTTTTCTCAAAATCCAAGGCAGGCAGTCATTCAACATGTACATTTTCTAAAGAGTACCGAAAGCGACATAAAATAGAACAAAGAAGATATCTTTATCTTTCTATATATATGTTACGTTGTTTTTTCACTTTTGCTTTCATATCTTTATCGTTTTCATTGTTTCTCACCCTTTTTTTTCTTTGTCACCCTAACCTTTTCTTTATTTCTTGGGAAAATGAATCAGCCGTGGAATCGTCAAGGCAACAACTTCAAGCCAGTAGAGCAAATAATGTTACTAAAGGACCAACACGGCCAGTTCTTGAAGAGTTCATACCATTGAAAACTTCAAGCTCCGAAGCCTCAGAAAAGACCGCGAACACGTCGGACAAAGCGAATTGGATGATATCTGCTCAGCTATGGAGTCAAACTAGCACCAATAATGATCACCAAGGAATCGTAACAAAGCAACAATCCTCTCAAATTATCAAAGACCAACCTCATGACCATATTAGCTTCAATAACGTAAGCCCTAAACTAGCCCTAGACACAACCAAGCTGAACCGAAACAACGGTAGTGGCGGGGCTTTCCTTCCCTTCTCCAAGGACCGACCCCGGTCGCTTCCCGAGCTAGCCCTAGCCGCCTTGACCGAAAACGAGGATGACTTGGAGGACAAGAAATCTTGCTTGGAGTTGGAGGGTAATAATCATACTAATAATGAGAATGAGAATGATCAGAGTGGGATGGCTATTAGGAGAGAGAGCGTTTGTGGAAATAACAAGCTTGGGATTACTAATGGAGTAATGGAGCAAGGAAAAGGTTTGTCTTCGGAGGGACAAACTAATAATGTTTCGAGTAATAACAACAACGGTAATAATAACAATAATGGTTCTACCACGGCTAATAGTAATCAGACTCATAGGAAAGCAAGAAGGTGTTGGTCACCGGACTTGCACCGCCGATTTGTGAGTGCTCTTCAGGTGCTTGGTGGTTCTCAAGGTACATCAAATATATTACACATGTTGTAAATCAGATACATTAAAAAAATATATCATATCGCTAATTACTTTTATATGGAAACAGTTGCTACTCCGAAGCAGATCAGAGAGCTCATGAAGGTTGACGGCTTGACCAATGATGAAGTTAAAAGCCATTTGCAGGTATATACATATATATATATATATATATATATATATATACATCGCGTCTTTCATATATCTTTCAGTTACCTGCAGAACTGAACTGCGTAAACAAAGAAAAAACAAAAACGCTTTTTGAACAGTCTAACTCTCACCTGTGACAGTTTCCACTATGGAATACTGTCTTTTTCCTTTTTCTTCTTTTGCTAACTGAACTCGTCTTAGAGATATATCATTATTGCTCATTATACAGGACATCAATCATGAACTCAGATATTATTGGGCCCACGTAATAATATTGTTGTTCAAACTCTTATGTTCACATTCAATGCTACTAAAAGTTAGGTTTTATTTTAATTGACGAATACTAATTAAAGTCTAAGGAAACAAGAAAACGCTTATTCTCACGGTAAATAAGCTACAAAACCGTGATACTAAAGTTCATGCCCCAAGATTGATACTATTTTTTCAAACGCATATAATAGTCAATGTTTGGGACGTTTAGTCTCTTAACATTTTTCTCGTAATAAAATGATCATCAAGCTACAATTAATATACTATTATGATCCTTTCCAAAGAAGAAAAAAATATTTTTATAAATTTAACACTTAAAAAACATATAAACTCGGTTATGCGCAATAATATTCTACTTATTTACTACAACCATAATATCCTAATTACTATTAATGCCCAATAAACTCATATTAAATCACACATTCTAAGTCTCGGCAGTTAATTAAAATCTTCAACATATCTCGTTGCATATGCAATTACTAACAAAAAAAATGTATGCTTTGTGACGATGGGTCTCAGAAATACAGACTCCACACAAGACGACCAAGCCCAAGCCCACAGGCCGGGGGTTCGCCGGCGCCGCAGCTTGTGGTGTTGGGCGGAATTTGGGTGCCGCCGGAATACGCCACCGCCGCCGCCCACGCAGGCGGCCCGGGAGGCCTCTACCAAGCGCCGCCGCACTACTGTGGTCCGCCGGTGCCCCAAGAATTCTACGCCGCAGCTCAGTCGCCGGCGATGGCCCACCACCACCACCAGCTACACCACCACCAGCAGCAGCAACAACAACTCCACCACCAACAGCAGCTTCACCAGCAACACCAGATCCACATGTACAACAAGGCCGCCTCGCACGCCGCCCAGAGCTCGCCGGAGTCTGATCTCCGGGGCGGCGGCGCCGGAGACCGCTCCGAGAGCATCGAGGACGGGAAGTCAGAGAGCAGCAGCTGGAAGGGAGAGAGCGGCGATAACACGGCAGGAGAGAGGAAAGGGCTTGCTGCGCTCAGGGAAGAGGGTGAGGAGAGTAATGGGAGTGAGATTACTCTCAAGTTCTGACGTTTTTTTTATTATTAATATTATAAAATTATTAGGGTTAGGAGTATGAATATTATTTACTATTGGTTTTTACCATTAGGGTTTGTAATTGCGGGTGTTTCAGTCAGTCTTATAAGAGCATCTCCATCCATCGGCCAATGTTTCATTTTTATTCATGTGTCATATTGTATAAATTTTGTATTTAATTAATTCGAGAGTAGTAATACTAGTAGTCTAGTAGTAGAGCGGGTGCTAAGTGCACCAAGGTAAGCATCTTACGGAATAAGTGTTCTTCTTTTCTTATTCTTTATCATTTACTATATTCTTCATTATAAGTTTTCTTTTCCCTTGAGAGTACGAACTTCGACACCATTTTATTATGAATACTTTTGAATAATACTTCGGCTGTTAAATCCAAATAAGATTTAGAGTTGTGTATTTTAACTGTTGAGATGTTCTTACTTATTTTTATATATAATTAATATTTAGATTAATGTACAATATAGTTCTATATAAGTTTGTAAATGTCCACACTTTTAATTACCAAAAATTCCCTTTCACTTTTACCCCCAAAAACAAAAATTCCGCCCATTTCATTTATTAATTATAAAAAAATCGAAAATATTAATTATAAATAGATTTCTTCCTAGAAAACTGGATTCAATTAACGGGACTAATATTAAACTCATTCTTGGAGAAAAAATTCAAAATCTTCCATACAAAATAATCGGCATCTCTCCAAATCCCATAAACCAAAAACCAAAAAACAAAAATCCTCTATTCTTGGCGATCTAACCAGCGGTGGACGAAGGGTTGGCTCCGATGACAGCGGCGTCGACGATGTAGACGACGAGGAAGGTGAGCGACGGCGCACGGCGAGGTAGACATTGAGCGCGGCAGCCGAAGACATTAAGATTCTTATGTTTGTCGATGTCGTTTCGATCGTACTTTTTGCATATCGAATCGACTCTCGTCGTCTAGATATCTTTGTTCTTCTTCGTCTTCTTCGATCGAGTTCAATGGACTTGCCCTAAAAAAAATTTCGCTGGTTTTTTTTTTAATATTTTACCGTTCACAACTCTCACAAAACGACACACTGTATTTTACCTTTTACATTTAAATCATTATTTTTGTAATAGCTAATTTCTTTTCTTTTCCTCTTTCCTGTTACTTTGTGATTTTCTTTTCCATAAATGTTTTTCTCATTTGTAACAGATCTTGAAAAAATTAATGAATATGGGAGAAATCGTCCATCAATTTACGGTGTAAAACTTATTTCAATTTATGTACTCATGTAAAAATCAATTTACGGTGTAAAACTCAACTCAGTTTACGTTGTAAATTCATTTCAGTGTAAATTGAATATCAATTAACGAGCGTAAATACTGGACGTGTAAATGAAGAATTTGAAAAAAAATATGAACAAACTAGATCTATTATAAAACAAATTAAAATTTGGTAATATGTAATGTTTTTCATAAATAAATGGATATGAAGCTGTAAATAAAAATTAAAACCGACCAAAAAATGAATGAAAATCATTAATTATGCTGAAGTTAATTAGTCAAATAACTACCCAAAATTGTAGGATCTTATCTACATTAATTACCAAATCTTTCTCAAATTTTGAAGAAAATTTAAACATAAATAATTCCGAAATTAAAAGGGTATAATAGTAACTTAGATTGTAAATTAAAGTGTCACATAAACGTTTTAGACATTTACAAAAGTTGTACAGAACATTGAACAAAAACAGATCACGTTTGTAACCTAGGGCCATTTTCCCGAAATTTTGTTAATATTTTTCGATATATGAATTGAATTAGCCGATATATCTCTTGTCTCGTTTATTAATTGTCTATTTACGCATGACCGTACGTCTGCATTCAACATTTTACCAGCAATTAAAGGAGGAATCAGATAAATTTTTTAAATAAATCTTATGACTGATCATTCTTACGTACGTTCTTTACCAATGTTCACCTTGACCGATTCGGTGTTGAAACTCCTAATTCATTGGCTGTACTTGACGAATCTCAAATAATGATTTACGTTTCTTTGTTTTATCGGGTAAAATTGTTAGTCCATTAAACCATGAAACCAATTTTAGGACATCTTCGTGAGAACGACAAGGGCGTGCCAAATTTGTAACGTTAATAAAGACCATTGATGTCAACGAAAAACAGCGGCCAATCTACCCCAGCCCGTCACAATGGATTCAAATGAGAAAGTTAGCTGGAATTCAAATTGTTTATGAAAAACAAAATTGAAATATAAACTTCACTACGAGTTTTTTTAGTATAGAGATCTAGAATATAAACAGAAATATAACATGTAACTACTTAATAAATGATAATGCACTAAACTCAGTACTTTCTGCAGTACGGTTTTAATCAAAATAATAAACTAAATTAGAATCACTCAATTAATGTTTAGATGGAGTCACTGAAGGCGTATATCCTGATGCTAAAAGAGCCAGTATTTCAGAAAAAAGTAAAAGCGGGAAAAAAATTACTAAAGCCATAGCTTCATTTACAGTTAAGCAGCTCTATCGTATGAGCCGGGAAGTAGTAATTTCAGTTGCTTTTGCAATTTGGATTGAGGGACTGAAACTACAAACAGTTAACAGGAAATTAAATTATAGAACTTTTTTTCTTTCTTGACACTCTGGATTCAAGAATATACTCAAAAGCCATTTGTTAAGCTGCGAAGGATCTCTTGAGCAAAAAGTTAATTAAACAACTTTCGATAGAATACAAAGACCATTCGTTAAGCTGCGAAGGATCTCTTGAGAAAAAAGTTAATTAAACAACTTTCGATAGAATACAAAAAACATTTAATTTCCAAATCAATTCATCAGTAACAGTGTCACTGTTTCAGGTACGAATCACACCATTATAAAGTTTTGAGAATATATGGAAATAATATATTTAGCCTATCTTCTTGGACTAAACAATTTCATATACTTTTTTAAAATGCAGAACATACCAGCATCCATAGAAAAGGTTAATATGCTAGATGACATATTTCTCGTCCTAATAGCCCAAATAAATATATAAAATCTTCCTATCCGGGTCTAACGACAATCAACATGTTGATATACGATATTCTTTTACTAATTAGTAAATATACGAGATTAAGCGTGCCATTTTTCTCAACCTGGCCTCATAAACTTCCAGTGTCCACCGATGATATAAGAGACTGCAAGCAAATTACTCACAGCTTGGATCAACCATTCATATGACTAAATAACGCATGTTTGGTAAAAACACATAGAATATATATAAATACATAGCCTAAGAAGTACTAAGATCGAGGCAATGGACATGGTAGGTTTTCATCGATAAAAGTACAATCTAAAAAGTTTCGCAATAGCATGCTTACCTATTGAGTAGTAAATCAAGTTTCAACAATCGCTATTTTATTTTAGAAATTCCAATAACAGAAGAAATGCTATGTATAAGTTACAACATGCAGAATCTGAAGAGAAGAAACAAACCTGAAGTTCGTTTTCACTTATTTTAGCCCGTTCAGCATTCTCTCTTACTTGTAGAAAGCATTTTTGAAGCTGCAAATGAAGCAAAAACAGGGGCACATACAAACTCAAACTGATATTTAATTACAAAATATAACAGAAGTAAATTGCTGTGTCGAGAAAAATACCTTGGTCAACACCGTCTTGTGCTTTAAAGAAGTCTTCTTTGCACTTATCAACAGCTCTTCCAATTTCTGTTCGATAGTAAAAACTCTCAATTCGTATTACACGTTGGAAATAACAGTAAAATGTGAACGGCCGATCACCTTAGATTTTTGCTGCAACTCAGAAACAAGAATCCCTGATTTTTCTAATTTTACTTCTGCCACCGAAATCTGTATGTTAAGATCGCTAATTTGTTATCTAAAAAATTAAGACAAAAAAAAAGAAAGAAAGACAGACGTGGGCGTCTAATCATCTAGTATGTTGGCAAGCGATCTCGATGAATGTTGAGTTGCTTGTTAATCTATATTTGGAAGGTGCTTAGTCTTTACTTCCATCTTCTAAAAGAATCCAAAAATGTTGTAATCTGCTTCTGAGTTTAAAGAATGAAAAAAAAAAGACATAAACCTCCTTTTTGAGTTCTTCAAGCCTTCCAGTGGATGTCTTTAATTGCTCTTCTAACTATAAGGTAAAGAGATAAAATGCAAAGAAAAGTATAATAAATGTCAGAGCATGCGTAAACATAATACTATATCTTAAAAACGAGCACTCGAATATGAACTCACCTGCTCATCGTAGCCATTGTTTGAATCGGGCAAAATCTCTCTGCTACGCCTGTTAGTAGAGATTGACCTGTAGGATTAAGATACGCAAAAATGCCATAAAGATCACATGCTAATACCCACTCTAACAGACTTAACAGTATTAAAGGAAACTCCAACAGGAATTGTGTATCATCAGAAAAAAGACGTGGTTATATCCTTTGAAAGTCAGACCGAAAACATTGAACAGAACAAACTCATTTATAAGAATCCACGACCTTCGAAGCCATTTTCAACTATTAAAGTAAAGCCACAAGCCTGTTTACGCTCAGATCATTCAAGTTCCTAATATTCTTGTTCTCTACATGTGTTTCTCGGACTTGGAGTGACCAAATGTGGAATAAAAACATAAATGCACAAGAAATTATTGACACAAAATATACATATTAGAGATTGAAAAACCAAAAAAGACACAAGGAAGCTTACACATTAATTTTCCTTGATCTTTTATCCTTATCATCCATTTTCATGGTTATGTGCCTGGTATTCCGATCAACCTCTCTATCTCTATCAGAATCCGAACCGGGGTCTCTTTCCCAGCTTCGATCACGATCACCATCTTCCAACTCGCGATCCCGGTCTCGATCTCGATCTCTATCCCACAAACCATCAGCGGTTGCTTGTTCACGGTCATAAACAGGCTCGATCCCTCTTTCTCTCTCGAAATCATACTCTCGAGACCCTTCCCAATCTCTCGACCTGTCACCGCTCCGATCGCGGAACCGCTCTCCTTCGTTATCATAATTCCTTTTTCGACCTCTCTCGCGTTCCCAGTCCCTGATTCTTTCACTTCCCCGGTGAAACTCTTCTCTTTCGAAGCCCGGCCTCACACCTCTGGTCTTCGCTTCATTTACTTTGACGACTCGCCCGCCAATAGTCTGATTTCAACATTTAATCATATCATTTTCATTTGATTAATTTTCGAATTGGTCTCAACGATACTAATGACAGAAGTTGAGGAATATACAGACCCGTCCATCCATATCATCGATGGCATTGACGGCCGATCTAGGGTTCCTGAAAGTTACAAAGGAAAAGCATTTTCCGTTCTTCCCGCGATCATTGACAATCTGTAATCTCAACAAAATCACCACTAGTAACTCTAATTGCAACGAACTCCGACAAACAAGTGACGCAGTTCAGTCACGAAATTGAAAAAGTTTCTAAAGGCATATCGATTAATAACTAGGTTTAAAAAAATAAAATCAAATCCTACAACGTTCAGCTCGTTTTCACACGATAATTTTGGATTGCGATTCATTATGAGAGATTGATACGCTGAGAGTATCAGTATGGATGTATGATTGCTTAATCGGCGGTACCTTAACAGCGACGACATCGCCGTAGGGGTCGAAGACACGACGAAGCGTATCCTCGGTGACGTCGTACGGAATACCTCCGACGTATATAGAGCTTTCGTCGTGCTTGGTCATCTTCTTCGCAGTTCTCACTTTAAGTAATAAGCTTTACGGACTTCCATTTCCCTCCCCTTCTACATAGTAGACTTCGAAATTAAACAAATTTAAAGACTACGACTTTTACTTCGAAAAGATATATAAAACTAGACTGTTTTGGTGAAATTCGGACAAATAATTCATTTAAGTATTTAGACTCTAATTTTCGATGCATTTTTCCTTAAAAAAATCGATGCATTTATCGAAATATTTTGGAACTCATCGAAGATGTTTTGTACTCAGGAACAAAATTTTAGACGTACCTCTATAAAAATAGAGAAATTGTCATAATACCGTTTATTATAATACACAAATATTGTATTTTCTCTTATTTTATCATTAAAAAAGATGAAAAAATTGAATATCCATGAAATTGATTTGTTTAACATTTTAAACTTCTTTGGAGGAACCGACTAAAGTACATTTTTTATAAATAAAAAAAACTTTATCTTCTAAAGTCATTTTTTCTTCCTCAACGTCATTATTTTTTCTCTCATTCACAATCTCAAACTCATTCATTTTCTAACCCCTAAAATCTCACTAACTAAACAACCTATAGCAGCAACAATCTCCTACTATCATCGAAACTCGGCCTTGATTATATCGCCGAAGTTCCGTCGCGTTTCATCACCGACGCTCGTTGGCGTTCTACCACCACTCTGCTATATCAAATCAGAGTCAACAAAATTTAGATCTAAATATTTTTTGTTTTCTCTTTATTTAACCGTTCAGTTAGATTTCCACCATTTTTATTGTCTTAGTAAAAATTTCATACAATGGTTTACATTGTTAACGATGTTGTTTATATTTTTTTACCCTAGTTTAGATATAAACTCTCAAATAGTTGACATCCGATGTCTACAAGGTTGATGATAGTGTTTACAATGTTGACATCAGCATCAACAATGTAAACATCATCATCAAATACATGGAAATCATCGTCAACAATCTAGACAACAACGTCAACAATTTAGACAACAAAGTCAAACATTTTAGACAACTTAAGTCCAAAATGGATTATCTTAGTAGACATGTAATATTAATTCCGATTTTTTTGACGCATCAATGAAGAATATTTATTTGTTATTCAAGAATAGTGGATCTCGGATTGACATTGGTCCGTATCATGAGAATTCATTCAAAATTTTGATTTCGAATAATATTAATTTTGCTAGTTTGAAGCAAGTTGTTTTCGCGAATTTAGACAAATTATCATCTAATCATACAATTAGTATTGCATACGCTATGGTTGGTACTACGAAACCAATTGAGATAATCAACGATGAGAGTTGAAAAGTTATTTATATTTGAGGAGAATGATGGAAGATAACTGGAGAACTTTCAACAAATATTGGAAGTTAAAGTCCTGCAGGTCTTGATTCTTCAGGTGTTGGATCCATTCGCAACAGTCGTGAATCTGATTATGTTGGAAATCAATGTAGACGACTTCCATATTTCCATCTATCCAAGGAATAGTATGGTTCGGATCGTCTGGTAAGATTGGTTTGGAAGATTTAAGGTTGTTCGACGAGTCATAAAAACAACGTCCAATCTCTCTTAACCCGGCACCAAGTTAGTTTCTTCTACCACCACAAAACTCTCCTCATCAACGATCCTCTCCACCACGATCATCATCACAATGATTCCATCCATCATGATCTCCTCCACCACGATCTCCACCATTGTAATCACCAGCACAACGATCCCCTCCACCACGATCTCCACCATTGTAATCACCACCACAACGATCCTCTCCACCACGATCACCAAAACTCACGTCCTCAACCTTGTCGAAAAGCAAGTTCCCCACCTTCACAAATGTCAAATCCTCAACCATCACAACACGTTCCAATTCATCTACTACGACTGGCTATAACCGGACATACACTATTATTATGGATAGTAATTCCCCACTATTTATTGAGCATAGTGGATCTTGGATTGAGATTGGCCGATGTCATAAAAATTGATCATTCAAAATTTTAATGCCTGATAATACTAATTTTGGTAGTTTGAAGCAAGTTTTTTACGCGAATTTAGGCAAATCAACATCTACTCATAACCAGCGATGAGACGTAGAAAAGTTATTTATATTTGAGGAGAAGGATGATAGACAACATGGAAAAATTTCAACTAATATTGGAAGTCAAAGAGAAATTGTCGGGTCTTGATTCTCCAGGTATTTGATCCACTCGCAACAGTCGTGAATATGGTTATGTTGGAATCAATGTAGACGACTTCCTAATATGTTATCTATAGTCTAGGAAGAGTGTTGTTTGGAAGATTTTAGGTTGTTCGATGAGTCACAAAAACAATGTCCAATCTCTTCGCATCCAGCACCAAGTAAGTCTCCTCTACCACCAAAAATCATTCCTCACCTAGTATAATTGGTTTGGAAGATTTTAGGTTGTTCGATGAGTCACAAAAAGAACGTCCAATCTCTCTGCATCCAGCACCAATTAAGTCTCCTCTACCACCACAAAACTTTCCTCACTTGGGATCCCCTCCACCGCAATCATCACCACAAAACTTTCATCCACAGCGATCAGTACAACCGCAATTACCAATACGGTGATCCCCACCACAGGGATCACCTCCACCACGATCATTGAAACTCTTGCCCTCTATCTTGTTGAGGAAAAAGTCCCCCGCCTTCACGAATGTCAAGTCCTTAACCATCACAACATGTTCCAAGTTCATCTACTACGATCAGCGATAACCAGGGATATACTATTATTTTATATGGTAACTCCCCGCTATTCATTAAGTATTATGCATTTTACGCTCATAAAAGGATTATACATAAGCACTTGATATTTTCTTCCACAAGCAAAAACTTTACATGCAAGACAAAGTGTTCGGACAAAATTCATTACATGTCGTTTGTCTTAAAGAACGTTATAATTGATTGTTTGGGTTGTGAGAAAGGCATCATTTCAAATTCGAAAAGTACCCTAATTTTTGTTAAACCATGCCTCATAATGTCAACAATGAAGACCGAGAAATCAACAATTTTGTCAATTGTAGACTTTTCGATCTATAATTGTCATCTATTGAAGAAACCACTATAAACTTCTCGGTCTATAATGCACCTCTATTCTAGACTATACGGTCCACTTCCCGGCCTACAATATACCTCTATTGTAGAACTGTCGGTCTATTATATATTATTCTTTAATAATTAATCTAATTCTTTAATTTCAATGTTTCAGGTTTGACTATGAGCACATTTGTCCCCTAAATGTAAGGCAAGGACGACATCCGCAAGCAGGGAGATCTTTAATAGGGGAAGTTGTGAAACATAAGTGTTTTCATCCAAGTGATGGTATGTGTAGACCAAAATAGATAATTAATTACATGCAAATGGATTACGGTTTTCCTTTGTCGTACAAAAAATACTGGCTATCAAGAGAGAAGGCTATGAAGTCCCAATATGGATTGGATAGTTTATGTTTTCTTGCTTAAGCTAAGGTACATGATCGAGATTAAAATCATGGTTCTTATTTTGATCTCGTCACGAGCGAGTGCGGTGTATTTCTTAGTTTTGTTGGAAATTAGATAACGTTTAACCAATAGTATTATATGACATATCAATATATGGCGGAATTATATAATAAGATCTAAATATATTGAAACACATTTTAACATATTAAACAACCTAGGCATTAAAATTACTAACATGTCAATAAATATTCTATTCTAAACCTGTTGTCAACAAATTGATCACACTAGCAACCTATAAACAAATTTATAATTTGCGTCGCAGATCCAATTCGTTGAAATTGGGTCGTCAATTATCGCTGGAATGCCTCGTCAATTTTCTGAAATTGGGTCGCCGGACAGGAAGTCGAGGGTCGCCGGATTGGAAGCGGTCCGGCCGGCCAAAATTTTCGCCTGCAACGCTGTGACTTCCTCCGGTTGAATTTGGCCACAAAACTTTGCAGAAATGTGGATGAGACCTAGAGGAATGTCCCTGTATAATTGCACGATCTAGATGCAACCGAGTCACTCGTGGTGGCCCAGGCACGCCTGGAGTCCGGCTGGTCGGTGGGTTGTCCGGTCAGAAACTTGCATGTGACGCTGTGGCTTCATCCGACAGAATCTGACTGTGAAACTTTACAGGAACGTGGAAGGGCCCACGGGTTAGGTCCCTGTAAAAAGGCTTGAGCAGAAACCTTGTGAGTCGCCTAGGGTGGCTCAGGCACTCCTAGGGTCCGACGAGTGCTGTCCGGTTGGCCTGTCTGGCTGGCCGGTTTGCGTCTCTTCGCGTCTCGCTCATTCTCCTCGTGTTATGGCAGACCCTGTGACAATATAAACTCACTCAACAACACAAGTTGATTCAGCAATAATTCTCAAGGATTTTTTGGGAGATCAAGAGGGTGAGCTCTTTGATTGAACAACGAGAGACGGGAATCACTCAAAGAATCAAATCAAGAATCAAGAAAATAATTTTTCTTGATCTTTCTCTCTATAATAGGCCAAGAACTCTCTAGGGGAAGGGGAGTGGCCGAAATTATGAGGTTAGGTCGAAATGAGGGTTTCTTTTTTATCATTTTATACTTAGGTATAATGGGCTTAAGTTAGGTCAAACCCATTAGTCAACTTAAGCCCTATTAAGCCTTTTTAATGAGTAATTAAAATTAATTTCGACCATAATTCATGAATTATTTTAAGCCAAACTAATTTAATTTATTCGTAAATATATTTGATTTATTTCTAAATTTAATTAATTTAGAACATCTCATTTACTTAATGGCATTTCATTAAATCTTTTCATACTATGCAAACAAGTACGAAACGAGAAAATATTTAATTTCATCTTTTATTTTTTTGAATCATCAATTACATTATTATCAATATAATAACATAATATGATTCATTAAATAAATGTAATATAAAAACAAATTATTTATTTAATTACTTAGAAATTAACTCTCGTAATGTAAATATCAATTTACATTCAATGAGAAAATCAATTGTTCTAGTTCAATAAATCTCGTTCGAGAGTCTATTACTGAGACCTTATGGACCCACATGAACGAAGCTTTAGAATGAATTCCAGACACAAAAGCTCACAAACTTTTTCCGATTTTTAATTCTTAATATTAGTCGATTCCACTAAAGGACTAATATTGAAACTCTCTAAGTTCACATGCGTTGATTTTTCCGTTTGATGTGATAAAACAATTCTTCACACGATCCACAGAGTATTTTACGATATTACCCTTCATGTGTATTAGTAACTCAGAGGAATGTAAAATTACCGTTTTACCCTGAGTTATTATTTCACTAACTCAGTTGTTATTTGTGAATGAGAAAAACATAGAGTGAGATGTCTTTACATGTCACATGTTGTAATCAAAGAATATTCTATTCGATGAATACCAAGCCTAGTTTATTCATTCACACTCCCATAACAAAATATAGTGTGATACTAATGCATCAGCATTGTTTAAACATGAATTCTGTATCTGTGAATCATATGATTCAATATAACAACGTTATGACACCAACTACCGGGTCAGATGCAACTATAACTTAGCCATTGCCCATTGACAAATCAAATGTCATAAAGTGTCACATCGATTATGCATTCACTTCAGGATTTAGGTAAGTACCAAAATATCCCTCGTATGTGATCCTGAGTTTCGAGTGATTAAACGGTTTTATCTCGAGCTTAAGAGTATCACAGGTCTTGTTCAATATCTTCTGTAAGATAGCAAGAATGAAACACAGAGTCACAACTCTCTATATCACAAGATAAGATATCCTGATCCATTCAAACAATCATTAATCGGAATCGATTGCCCTATCGATCTTTAGATTGCGAACTAATATTTTAAACTAGTCACAAGGGACTATCTTGTCAAGTATGTACTTAGCACCCTTTTCGTCGATGACAGTTTCAGAGCGTAGCAATCATACATAAACACAAACTTAATTAAGAATGAATATTTAATTTTATTTAATGTTTCAGTAAAACAAAATACAAATGTATTTATAATGTCTAATATCTCCTTTGTGGGCACCAATCTCAACAAACTCCCACTTGACTCAAAGGACATACGAATGATCTTTCAGTCGTCTCCTTTGTGAACGATGTTTCGTACAAGGTGATACTTGCGCTCTATGTGTTTAGAGCGTTTGTGACTTCTTGGCTCCTTACAGTTAGCGACAGCCCCACTATTATCACAATAAATTGTGATAGGCTCGCTTGCATTTGGAACTACTTCCAAGTAAATAAGGAATTTCCTCAGCCACGTAGCCTCCTTTGCAATTTCACAAGCTGCCGTATATTCGGCTTCCATGGTCGAGTCAGCAACGCAACATTTCTTGATACTCCTCCAGACCACGGATCCACCATTCAAGGTGAACAAAGACCCTGACGTGGACTTCCTGGAATCCTTATCCGATTGAAAATCGGAGTTGGTATATCCCTTCATATTCAGGTCACAACCTGAGTATGTAAGCATATAGTTTCTTGTTCTCCATAGATACTTGAGAATATGCTTGACAGCAACCCAGTGCTCGGGTCTAGGGTTTGACTGAAACCTACTCACCACGCCTATTCCATAGCAAATATCTAACCTCGTGCAAAGCATAGCATACATGAGACTTCCTACGGCTAAAGCGTATGGAATATGTCTCATGTCCTCAACTTCTTGAGGAGTCTTGGGAGACTGCCAGATCTTAACCTCTGATAACTTTCCTACATCATTCCCAATGAGTAGTATGTCATCTACATATAGGACTAAGAAGACCACCTTGCCATCGTTTATCATCTTATAAACGCATGGCTCATCTGCTTACTTATCAAATCCGTAGCCTTTCACAGTCTCGTCGAATATGATATTCCACGATCTAGATGCTTGCTTTAGTATATTAATGGACTTCAGCAACTCACAAACCTTGCCCTGTTCACCTTTCTCCATGAATCTGTCTGGTAGAGCCATATAAATGCGCTCGTCAAGACTTCCATTCAGAAATGCAGTCTTGAAATCCATCTGCCAGATTTCACAATCCAGGGCGACAACTATCAATAGAAGAGTATGGATGGACTTCAGCATCGCGACTGGCGTGAAGGTATCCTCATAATCGATACCTTCTTTATGTGTGAATCCCATCGACACAAGTCGTGCTTTAAATGTCTCAAAACTTCCATCCGGTCATCTCTTCTTCTTGTAGATCCATTTACATCCAACAGGCTTAATGCCTTCGGGTAAATCTACAAGTTTTCAGACCTCGTTGACATACATCGAATGCATTTCAACATTCATGGCTTCTTGCCATAGGTTTGCTTTGGAACTCTGCATCACCTGGGAAAACTTTACTGGATCATCTTCCTCCTTGTATGCTATAGCAGGGAAAGTCTCTCTGACACCCATGTATCGATCAGGTTGTCGTACAATCCTATTATTGCGAAGAATCACAGGAGCTCTGGTTCCAAACGTGGTTCTTCCACTGTTGGTATAGGACTCGTCCTAGCTTGTGTAGTACCAGGTACTTCACCCAACAGCTCTGTCAGCACAAGTCTGCTTCTCGGCACAGAATTCTGTATATAGTCTGCTTCGAGAAACCTAGCGTTCGTGCTAACGAACATTTTCTCATCAGCGGGACTATAGAAGATGTACCCTTATTGTTTCTTTTGAATATCCCACGAAAAAGCCTAATCCTATAACGAATCAGAAAGAGATGAGTAACTCATCATCGATCACAACATATCTACAAGAGTTCGTTTCTTCTCTCTGATACACCGTGCTTCTGTGGTGTGTCAGGTGCTGTATGCTGAGAATGAATGCCTTCTTCTCTAAGAAGGTCTTCGAACTCTCCAGACAAGTACTCTCTCACTCGATCTGATCGAAGGGTTTTGATCTGTTTCTCCATTTTCTTTACAACCAAAACCGGATACTCTTTGAACATTTAAAAGGTATTGGATTTGGGTCGCATAAGGAAAACGTGACCAAATTTAGAGTAGTCATCACATGAGCTTACTAAGTATTCGTAACCTCCTCTTGCCTGGATGTTAAATGGACCACAAACACCTGCGTGGCTCTTTGACTTTTCGAAAGGAAAAATATCATGGTTATCTTGTCCTCGAGATAGGATTCACATGTGGGATTGGATTCTACGTTTAGAGACTTCAACGGACTATCCTTTTTCAATCTCTTAATCCTATCTATGCCAATATTTCCAAGACGTAAGTGCCATAGATATGTGTCATCGTTTTCATCACTATGAAACATCTTATGCTTCCTGAGTGAATCATGATTCGCTTCGGTATCCAAGATTGTCCGCTCATTTGGATATAGATAATATATCGATTCCACACGATGAGCTTTAGCAATGAACAAATCATCAAGAAAAATTTCAATACCATTATTGATTTTAAACTTGAAGAATTGTTCTCCTAAATGACCAAAAGAAAAAAGTTTCTTACTAAAATCCGGAACATAATAAACATTATTCTATAATAAAGTTTTTTTCCCAAATTTTTAAGCTTCAAGGTCATGACTGATCTTGCTCCGACATTCGTTCCATTTCCCAAGTTGAACGTGTACTCTCTGTTATCTAAGGGCCTGGTTTGCCTTAAACCATTTAAGTTACACACAATATGGTCAGAAGCCCCGGAATCTAATATCCAGGGTGATTCTTTATTTGTGATGTAACACACTTGAGTAACGATACTCGTTCAGTTGGCGATTTTAGGTCCTTTCACCACCCTGTTAGAACCAAAAGTCAAAGCCCTATGTTCAACAACATTGACTTCACCAGACTTCTTCTTGTTCTTAGAGAGAAGTCCCTCGGCAGTCTGCAACTCCTTCATGAGTTCAGTTACAGCATAACTGAGTTTGTCCATGGAGTAGTTCAGACATAAGCTATCAAAAGATTTTGTTAGAGTCTCCAAGATCATGTCAATCTTGGTCTCTCCGTCAATTTTTGAACCGAGATTCTCCATATCGTTCAGGTGACCCATGATCAGTAGCATGTGTTCCCGAACTGAAGATCCTGGCTTCATCCTGCAGTTCATGCAACTGCGGATAGTTTGCTGCCTCGCCTGACGCCCATGACATCCAAATATGTCATGAAGATTGTAGAGCATATCATATGTTGTGGTAATGTCTCGGCGAGATTGTTGCAACGAATTGCTTATATAGCATCTAGCAATCTAATCGGACATCATCCACGCATCATAACCGTCCTTTTCCTCTTTACTCGAGTAATACTCGGATCTGGAGGACATGGGGTCGTGAGTACATACTTGTGTTTTTCCATCGTCACGATGTCGAGGTTACGTTTCCAGTCAACGTAATTCTCACCTTCGAGTTTGTGTGAACTTAAAATCGTTTGTAGTGGGTTTAAAAGACATTTTGCCGAAAACATAAATAAAATAAATAAATTTAGTATGTTCCACTATTTCGAATTATATGCATGAACAATCCTAATATGGCGAGGAAAGCGTTAAATAATTCATAGTCGTGATTAACCGCCTTTCATAGTCGTGACATATCACTATTTAGTTCGAACCATCCAAGAAGTCACAACTTCTAGTTCTTACTAATTACCATAAACGTTTGATCACTTATTTTTACTGCAGGGTCTCTATGTGAGGATTAATTTAAAACATAATTCTAAGTGTACAACCGACATGTGGGCCTTTAATCAAGTCACTTTGATAACGGCTCACCTATGTGGAGACCCCGCTTCATCGTTTCTCTTTAAAGCTTAATTCGTAACAGTTTAAGTAACAAAATGCTTCCGAAGTACTCCCAATAAAGGGAGGGCCACTATGTGTGACTCTTAGTTCATCACACATTAAGTTAATTAAACTCATGTCGGGGACCGCGGGTTGCTTCAACGATAAACAACTTTCCCACTTAGTTTCTACAAAAAATACGTACTTTTGTTGAAAAATAGTATACGTTTTATAATCTGTTATAAACTTTAAACTATATGAACATTTCATTTTAATGTGATGTTAGTGGTCTATCCTATATGAAATGTGAGGTGATTATGCTATGAGATTAAATAAAAGAAAAGCATAAAATATTTAACTCATCTTATGGCCCATTTCTAATTACAACCTATTAAGAAAACAAAATTGGAAAAATAAACAATTTTAATCTTCAATGTATGGTCGGCCAAGGACTCCTTGTGACGCGCCATCAGATGTCTCGGGTCAGCCCCCACATGTTCACCAACGTGCGGCCAAGCCCGAGGAGCTGCCTTCCTTGTCTTCTCGTCGCCGGATTACAATTCAAATAAATACAATAGAAATTTGTCCTCGCAAATCAATATAACAAAGTTATGACACCAACTTCCGAGTCAGATGCAACTATAACTTAGCCATTACCCATTGACAAATAAAATGTCATAAAGTGTCACATCGATTATGCATTCACTTTGGGATTTAGGTAAGTACCAAAATACCCCTTGTATGTGATCTTGAAGTTTTGAGTGATTAAGCGGTTTTATCTCGAGCTTCAGAATATCACAAGTCTTGTTCAATATCTTTTGTAAAATATCAAGAATGAAACACAGAGTCACAACTCTCTATATCACAAGATAAGATATCCTGCTCCATTCAAATAATCATTACTCAACATCGATTGCCCTATTGATTTTTAGATTGCGAACTAATATTTTAAATTAGTCACAAGGGGCTATCTTGTCAAGTATGTACTTAGCACCCCTTTCATCGATGACAGTTTCAGAGCGTAGCAAACAAACATAAACACAAACTTAATCAAGAATGAATATTTAATTTTATTTAATGTTTCAGCAAAACAAAATACAAATGTATTTATAATGTCTAATATCTCCTTTGTGGGCACCAATCTCAACAAACTCCCATTTGACTCATAGGAGATACGAATGATCTTTCAGTCGCTTCCTTTGTGAATGATGTTTCGTACCAGGTGATACTTGCGCTCTATGTGTTTAGAGCGTTTGTGACTTCTTGGCTCCTTTAGAACGGGGTGGAAGTATGTACATTTTTGTGATTTTGGTGGATATGCTACCCATTTAAATAATTATTACAAAAAATACGTTGTATACAGCCTGTGGGATGGATGAGAAAAAAGTAAATTTTCTCGTCAGCCTATTGTATTGGTCCTTCGGAATCAAACAATTCACGAATTTACTTCTTTACCAAATTGAAGGATGCAATTGGAGAGCAAGAGGAGCAATTTTTTATATTTGATAAACATGCTACCATAATCAATTGCGTTAAGATAGTCTCTCCAAACCGTGACCATGGGTTTTGCATGTTACACGATAATTTAAAGAATTCTTTCAGAGCAATAATGAATTAGGTAAAGTGGAAATTGTACGGTGGTGCAAAAGCATACACTCAGTGGGAATTCGATATTTTTGTGGACATGTTAGATGCTGAAAATCCTTATTACGTTGATATTTAGCCAATGATGTTTTTACCAAAGATGGGCTCGATATATATTCAGGGAAAAACGGTATGGTATCACGATGAACAACAATGCAGAGTCATTCAATGAGTTAAATGTTAAGGTGACCCAATATATGTTTCTAAGTTGATGGATTTGCTGAGAGAGAGGAGTATGAAATAGTTTTATGAGCCTTGAGAAGCTGCGGCAAAAACCCAAACGCTTCTAACAACTGCATACCAACAAAGAGCAGCCAAATACAATACATATGTTGTACATATGGTGGTAAGTATCATATTTATATTTGGTATTGTAATATCATATTAGCTGCAATGTAGACTTTGTGGTCTACATTGTGCACTTTGCGGTCTACAATGTAGACTTTGTTTCTCATGAAGTCTATATTGAAGACAACAGAGTCTAAATAGACCATAAAGTCTATGATGTAGACCACGAAGTCTACATTGTTGATCGCGAAGTCTACAATGTAGACAGCAAAGTCGAAAAATGGCAAAGCTGATGTGGTAAACATTGTCAATGAGGTCATCTTCGGTCAACGAGTTTAAGCTTGTAGATAGAGAATAAATTGTACTCACAATTAACCTGAAGGATAGTACATGTTTATGTATTCAAAATTTTATTCTACGAGTATAGGCATGCAACGTACAAAGCTATACACCATCCTCACGGTGACATTTCAAGTTGGGATATTCCACAAGAGGTACATGATATAAAAGTTCTTCCGCCTCAACACAAAACACGTGTTGTTGGTTGGCCAAAAAACAGAATAATACTCTCTCAAGATGAAGAAGAAATAATTTGCACATGTACACAATATGGTGGAATAAGTCATAACCGCGTAACATGCAATAGTAGTAGTCTGTTGTCTCCCGAATAAAAATACATCTTATTCTGGTTAAATTAGTGTAATTTACTATAGTGTAATTGTATTGTACCGTACATGATTTATATTTTCCAATTTGAATCATATTTAAGTATATAATGTTGTCTACTTTATAGAATTTGCACTTTGCAGTGTAGACGACAAACTCTACAGTATAGATTTTGTGGTTTACATTGTAGACGTTGTTGTCTACATTTTATACAACGTTGTCCACAGTAATAAAATTGTTTCAAAAATATTCAACACGAGTGACTATAGCAGCAAACTATATTATCGATATAAACATGTAATTATATGATAAATAAGAAAGATGATTTAGTTTATAACATTCGCACTAAAAATAGTAAATATGGTAAATATGTTTTTTTAGTATACATAAACACTAATATTTATCTAAAAGCTGTAGAACTTCTACAAAGTCTAATCAATCTCAATGTCTAAGGCTTAACCACACGATGTCGATATAAATCAATCGCAGTTGTTGTCGGTACCAAAACATGTAATCTTAGTGTATACATTGAACATGATAAACACATTTTATACGTGATTATTAGATGATCCTGAACTAATAATCGATGTTTATCTTCAAGAATCTTGATAGTTTTTGTAGTTTGTGTGAAGTTTTCAGAACATTCAGATCCGCAAAGATCTATGAGATGCAAATAAGTGAAAATGAGCATTATAGATGTAAAATATAAAGAGAAATAGAGTATCTTAGGACAACGGGGCAATTTCAAGGAGTCTGAAACATTTTACGAATCTCAATTTCGATACCCGGAGCTCAAGATAGGTGATAAAAGATGAAGTAACGTGCAGACGTCCAAAGTGCCTATCGCGACGCGATGACTTTCATAGCCATGGGACGGAGTCCATCGCGACGCGATGCGGTTCCGACAGTAACGTATTTTCACACATATACTGCGATTTTGAGTCGTTGGATCAGTTTTTCAAGGCCAAATCTGTGCAAAATTGGGGAGCTCGACTATATAACCCAATAGTAGCCTCTTAGAAGTCATTCTTGCTTTGTTCTAGCTTTTAGGGAAAGGAAACTTTACGTAGGAACAGAAGGTGAATGGAGAAGAAGGTAGGAGACGTTCTGGAGGCTATGGTGAGTCTGCGACAACCAATCTAATTTTTTTCTCTTCTTCTTCTGAATCTCTATTTTTATGGATTATTTCTATTATTTGTTTTCTACTTCTTCCACCGTCACCATGAACTAATCCCTTATAGGGTGATGGTGGATCTTTTCTTGATAATTGTCATGGATTTATTCTAGTTTGGTTTGAAGTTTGATTTGATTCTTTGGCTGGGGTTTATTCTATTTATGTTCATAATGCTTGGATACGCTTGATCATCGTATGCTTGATTCTAGGATTAGTTATTCTTTCTAACGAGGTTTAATTAGTCGTGCGAGTAAAATAGAGTACCGCAGTACATTCTTTGAAGTCTACAGATAGCCACAGCTGTTAGGGAGTTGCGTGAGTGTTCCAAAACATAAAGCAAGTTAGGTTCTATGTCTTGAGACCTAGAGGTAAAAAGAGTTTTTAGTCTTAGGTCGTTAATATCACTCTAGCGAGGGTTAGCGATAAAATTCACGTGAACACAATATGCATAGCCATAGGATTGATTATTCTTCGTTTGTCTAGAAATCCCGACAATATGATAGAAAAGTGAAACTACACTCATCCATCTTTAAACGTTTTAATTAATTTGTTAGTAATTTTATAATTTAATTATCTCTTGATTTAAATTGCGTTATTGTTAGATTTTCATTTAATATAAATTCTTGTGGGAACGAACCGTACTTACACTTTATATTACTTGAGCGACACGTGCACTTGCGTACACATGTAATTGAACCATGTAATTGATGGTCTTCACAACGAACATGCCACAATTGTCGTTGTTTACATACACATGCAATGCAATGAATCAGAATATGCTTCTATATTATACTCATATTATACACCAAAATTACATACTCCTTTGACTATTGAGATTTTACATTGTAGAATTCGACTCAGACATAAGTGAAGCTTATATCTTTCATCTTTAAATGCTCACAAACATTTAGATAACCGAAGATCAAGACAATGAAATTTGCCAGCTTCTGTAGCTTCTGTGCATGGGCAGCGATAGCCTTTGCATGATATTTATTCTTGGACATGGAGACGTAGACAGACAACGATCGATCGGGGATGTTCACAATGATGAGAAACAAATACGGTAGCTCCACCAAACATACCGGTATATAAACCTCATCTACATTGGCCCGCAACCAGGAGTATCGCATCGACTTATTCGTCGATGTAACAAAATCTATGATTATGGACTATTGACTCTAGTGGAAGTCTTCCTTGTTTGTCTCATTCACCCATGCAAAATGGGCTTGAATTGGGTATGTGTGGAAATACGTGTTCATTATGACGAACGATAGTATTAGAGATCCTTATCACCGCTTCTTCTAGAGGTAGTATGAAACCACATCCACATGTTGTAAACTTATTCACCATGAAACACAAGCATTAGTAGTCTACATTGTAGATACCGCAATCAACAATGTAGACAATGGAGTCAACATTGTAAATCTCGGGGTCGACATTGTAGACCCCACAGTCAACAACAAGTATAAAAGAAAGTTAAAAATGTTGGAATAAATCTAGGATTAAGCATCAATTAACACTACAAGTTAGTTTCATAATATAAAAAATATTTATATTAGTAAAAAGTTTCAACTAAACCTAGACAAATTGTATGAACATATTATTTACAAATATTTTTTTAATTACTTGGAACCAACCGTTCTTGAATCTTGATCGTTGAAAATAACTTCAGTTTTCCTTCATGGGAGATATATGGTTGGCGAAAAACTTCTAGAATAACCTACTAGTTGTTTCTTTTATTTGTACAAGGCAATATAAGAAAAACCATATAAAATTTTCACATAAAACTCCACAAGATGAAATTCAATTCTCAAGGCCCAAATCTAATATATGACCGTGTGAAACAATTCATGACCATCCTATAATAATGTCCAGAATCGTATATTGTCATTCATAAATCTTATGTCTCGATGGACAAAATTACCCTTGAGACAATTTTAATAGAACCATCTAGTTCAACACTTGAACTTGTTTTGACTTAGATTCTAGTTTAACAAATCATATTCTAAAGACGTGTGGTAGTGACCTCGTGGACTCAAATGAGAAAAGCTTGACCTAGTATACTTGGACAAGACAGTTCAGAAACCTTCTTCCAAGTTCTAGCTTAATGTCAATTGACTCCACTAAAGAGTTGACACTAGAAATCTCTCGGTTCAAATGAATTTATTTTTTTCTAAAAATTCTACTTAATTATAATGAGCGGATACATTAAATATTATCTATGTTTACCCTTCATGAATATCATCAACTATATGAGATTTATAAATCTATCATTTTGCCCTTCTAGCTGTTATTTCCTCAACTCTTTTGTTACTTGTGAATAAGTTAGAAACAACGTATTGACGAGAAGCTAACAAGTCACATTGTTTCATGCAAATAAAGTCATGACTTAATTTTGGACATTATACAATTTATTTATTCACAATCCAAGTAATAAAGCATGAGGTGATATACATTGCATTTCAACAATCTTATACATGAATTCCATATCTATGAGAGTTTCACAAAATTTGTTCATTCCATCTTCATAACTTAATGCATCACCAATAACTCTAGTCTATAAGACATGGTGGATCTTAAATTTGAATTTCTCAAATAACAATGTCAGCTATAAAATGACATGTCTTATTTCAGAATTTAGGTAAGCATGATGCAATTCATACATAGTAACCTTGAGACAAAAGAGGTTAAATAGTTTGTTCTTACATCGTCTCATGAGGTGCACCTGTCAGTTTAGTATCTTCGGAAGATACATAAGAAAAACTATAGAGTCTCAACTCTCTACGTCTCATAACTAGATATCATAGATGTTGGAATAGGTCCAGGGTTAAGAAAAAATTATCATTAACAAGTTAGTGGCGGAATATAAAAATTTCTTTACTAGTAAAACAATTTTACCAACCTAGGCAAAGTGCATGAACATCTTATTATTTAAAAACATTATTTAATTACTTGTTAACTTAGGACTAATTTTTCTTATAACTTCATCTTTGAGAACCCTTAGGAAAGGTTGATCTTCTCGTCTTGCTCATTTCCTTCACGCCTATTCTTGAACTTGAGAAACCTAAGATTTCTATTACAAGAGTCTATAGAGGGTTTGAAGGATTTGTGTCTGGCCACAATTAAGCACAATAACTCAAGAAAAATTCTATGAGCTAAAGAGCTAATTTAAGCCTAAGTCTAATGAGTACTTAGGTGCAAAAATAAGAGAGGTATTTGAGAGAGAGAGAGAGAGAGAGAGAGAGAGAGAGAGAGAGAGAGAGAGAGAGAGAGAGAGAATACAGCCAACTAGAATAGAGAGAGCAAGTTCAAAACTTATTTTCACATCTCAATGTGAGACTTTATTTATGACACAATATTTTAATAGGAAAATGAAATGCAAGAAAGGGTAATAACCATTTCCTATTGTGTATTCATGACACAATATTTGATTTTTTCTTCTCTTTCTCTATCAATATGGCCGGTCATATGCAAGCATTAGTGAGAGAAATTTATTTCCTCACTTAGCACATTTATTTCATTCTCAAAGAAATTCAATTCCTCTTTTCTTTTGGGCAAATACCAATATACAATAATGCACATAATAATAAGAGATATTATTTTATTTCTTTTAAGACAATTATTAAAATACCCATTGTAGAATTAATATTGCACAACTAATGAAATTAATTTTATAATGCCTCAAATGACTTCTTGGCTTTAGAAACTAATTTATATTTCCATAATATGAAAATATTCAAAATCTTATTTTGACATTCACATCATTTTATGTCCACGTAGACAAAAATACCCTTTAGACATTTTCCTAGAAACCGTCTAGTTCAGCACTTGAACTTATTTTGACTTAATTTTCTAGTTTAACAATCCTACTCTAATGACCTGTAATAGTGAGCTTACGGATCCAAATAAACAAATCTTGAGCTACTATACTCGGACTCTAAAGTTCACAAACTTTTTCCGAGTATTAGCTTAATGTCAACTGACTCCACTAAAGAGTTGACACTGAGAATCTCTAGGTTCAAATGAATTTATTTTATACTCAAATTCAACTTAATTATGTTGAGTGTATCCATTGATTGTTACCTATGATTACCTTTCATGAATATTATCAACTAGATGAGATTTATAAAATTACCATTTTACCCTTCTAGTTGTTATTTTCTCAACTCCTTTGTTACTTGTGAATAAGTTAAAAACAATGATTTGACGATGAGCTAATAAGAAACATTGTTTCATCCAAATAAAGTCGTTACTTAATTTTGGATATCGCGCGGTTTATTTCTTCACAATCCAAGTAATAAAGCATGAGAAGATATGCTTCGCATTTCAGCAATCTTGTACATGAATTCCATAACTATGAGAGCTTCAGAAAGTATACTCATGTCAACTTCACAACTCAATACATCACCAATAGAGTGCATCTAGTTCACAAACTTGGATCAAGAGTGTAGCTTTCTCAAATGAATATATTGAAGTTAAGGTAAGCACGGTGCAATTCATACATAGTGACTTTTTGACACTTGAGACAGAAGAGGTTAAATGTTTTGTTCTTACATTGTCTCTAAAGGTGCATTGGTCAATTTAGTATCTTCGGAAGATACACTGGAAGAACTATAGAGTTCCTAACTCTATATGTCCCGTAACTAGTCATCATAGATTCTTCCAACAATCATACTATGATCAATAGTCTGTTGATCTTTAGATTGTGTATATTTCGTTATTAAGCAAACCATGAAGAGTTTGTTCACACAAATCTACATTTGTCTCTTCATATATTATGAGTTTTGATTAAGAACTATAAGACTATTGAATATCATAAATCTTCAAATAAACAAAAAAGGAATGAATGAACGTTTCAACTTTTATTAATTTATCAGCAAATTACAATAAGGACTTATGAGAGATTTATATTACATCGATATGTAAATAAATAATCTTCTTGTGGACATCTCTGCCAACAATAGAATTTTACAACAATCATATTGAGATCAATAGTCCTTTGATCCTTAGATTGTGAACATCATGTTTTAAGCAAACCATGAAGAGTTTGTTCATGTAAATCTATATTTAATTCTTCACACGTTTTTAGGTCTGATTAAGGATTAAAGACTATTGTACATCATAAAATTTCAAACAAACAATAAAGGAAACAATGAAATGAAAGTTTCGAACTTTATTAATTAATCAACAAATTACAAAAAGAACTCAATTGACAACTCCATTACATCAATATGCATATAAGTAACAGTAACAAATCTTCTTGTGGACATCAGCTCCAAAAATAATTACGTTATCAATTAGCGATTGCTTTGGTGTCCACATCGTATAGAAAACAGTTTTTGAAATAATTTACAGTTTGGTGAAGTTATAGCTTCATGGCAACGTGTTCATGTTCTTGTTGTACCCCAACCTTTCGGCATCCTTATTTTTATTGATGCCGAAATTCAGCCATGTTTTCATGACCATGAATTCTTCAATCAATGATTGGAGGGCGAAGAGAGTTGATTTTTAAGAGATCGAGGGAATTTATTCACAAATTTAAGGAACGGCCTCGGGGCAGGAGTCTTGTTTAATCTGTCAAAAGACGGGATGACTCGCAATAGCCTTGGTGAATTGTGTATCATGAGAAGGATAATATGTAAATTGTCACAACGGTCTAAACATCGACACCTAATTCTAATTGTGATTCAATTAGCTCATGGCTATAACCACTTAAACTCTCTTGTGTAGGCCCTGCGTTGAACCACAAACCTTGTCTACAATGAAAAAGATACCTTCTTAATTGTCTTCATTTTCTTCACCTTTGTAGTATTATTATTCTTCTCCACCTTCATTATCGATGTCTCCATCTTTTGCTCCTAATCTTGCTTTTGTTCTTCTTCATCTTCATTTTCCTTCTTTCTTCAGTTCATTATCGGCGTCTTCATCTTTTTTTCTCCCCGTCTTCCTTTTCTTCTTCTACCTCTTCTTGTCCTTTTTACTTCTCTTCATTGCCATCTTTCTTTTCTTCGTCTTCATCTTCATGAACCATATTTGGTTCATCGTGTCCAAGTTTGGCCACCGCCATCAATTGGCCACAGACACTTTGTTGGAATTATTGAAACATTTGCTTTATTTTCAACTTGAAGACTGTCCACATTCCCTTCAAACTTATATTGTATCTTCCACGGTCTTCAATGGACCTTGCCAATAAAATGAAGACAGAACATATTAGTGTAAACTATGGAAGCTAGGAATTCTACAAATCGAATAAAGTCTACAATATAGTACACAATATAGTACACAATATAGTCTACATTGCAATATACATTTTAATCAACAACATAGTAAATAGCATAATCTATAATATAGTGTGTAAATAGTCTAGAAATAGAAAGAGAATAACATGTTAAAAACACATGTTGTGATCTCAGAGGTGTTGTAGAAAACACATGTAGCTTGTATTGGGGCCTGTAAAAATATGTCAACAACACAAAAGCAAAAAAAGTCAATTGGATATACTTAAATTAAGAGATATGCCTCATGTATGTGTCATCGGCTGCTCTTATTTGTTGTCCACGACAAAATTCACCCAAAATATGTTAAAAACAAATTTTTTATTATAAAAAATTGTCATGTCGTAGAGGTCTCCCACAATATTAATCGCTCTCTTCCACCGTCGCATGCGAGGTTGCTCGGTATCAGAAGCTTTCAATAGTTAGGCGAGGTCAATATCGACATTGTCTCAAACGTCTATATTTGTATCAAATACAAATATGAGGGAAACTTTCCCTTTGACGCGGACTTCCTAGATGACTTTTTATTTACTTTCGGGCATAGCCTAGTTCAACACCCCGTTCCTCCACACGAGCGAGTTAAAATCTTTGAGGTGGTCGACAATCTTCACGAGCGATCAATGCAAAATATTTGTAGGGTTAATGTAGTATATAGGCCTATATAGGTTTTAGATTTTGGAATTGGCTCACGTTTTGTAAAATTTAAGTAAATGTCCACATAAAAAATTAACAAAATATTTGTGCCGAAATTACCCAAATACATTCCCGCCCAAAACACTCCATTTTTTCAGAATTAAATTTAAAAAAAATCTTAAATTGATTAATTGATTATCAGTTATTAATTCTCGAAAAACCGTCATAATGAACAAATCTAATGCATTAACGGCATTCGAAACCCAAACAGGGAGAGAGAAACATAATTACATCCAAAAAATTGGAATTTGAAGAGTTTCCTCTCTAACCCCCATTTTTATTCCCGATCGGCCACAAAATTATTGAAGATTCTTCTGGTTTATCTTCTTCATCGTTTTCTTCAGCGATTAACCGGAATTAACAAAACTTATTTTGGTTTTTATTGTTCATCGTTATCTTCAACGATTATTTACGTCGTTTTTCGTTTTTTTTTTCATTTTCTTTGGTGATTATTGTTCTTCTTATCCACTGCATAATTCATTTCCTGCAATATTTCGTTTTTGGCAGACGTCGGATTTGGATCCAGTCGCTGTGACACCAACGATGGAGGCCCTGGCGAAGGCAAAGACGAACGTCAGCGGTGAACGCCGGTTTGGCTCCAGTGACAATTAAAATTTTCATTGTTCTTCGTTTTTCGTCTATGTGTTTTGATTTTGATTTAAAATTCATGTATGAAATTTTGATTTTCTTTCTTTTAGTCAAATAAACGTGTTTTGTTAATTACTATGCAATTAACGATGATTTACATTATAAAAATCAATTTACGGTGTAAAATCAATATCAATTTACGGTGTAAATCATTTACGGTGTAATTAATTGATAAAATGATACCAGCGAAAATATAACAAACACGTTGAAAAAACAGACTGACCTTTTAAAATTCCAAGAAAACTGTTAAAAAGGATTACTAATTGTAGAATTTCATAAATACAGAATATCATTCATTGTAGAAAAATCCGTAATCAATAAACAGTTATTAAAAATGTAAACTAAATATCTTTTAATTACTAACCGCTTAATTTAAAAAGTCAAAGATATAACCAATATTCTCGGATCTACTAATACATTCAAATATCAAAACACGGTTGATATTTAAAAATAAATAAAAGGCAACATTTTAAAAAAACAATTCGAGTAAAAAGAAATTGAAATTCAATCCGGAAAAAAAGTTTGAAATACAAAAATTTGAAATTCAAATCAACAGATTTTTAAAAATTCAGCCAAATTAAAAAGGGTAATAGCGTAAGTAAGTAAATAAATAAAAAAACCACGTAGGCGAGTTGGACATTTACGAAAGTTTAACGAAACGTTGGCCAAATCCAAAATCCGTTTGTAAGCTAGGGCTAATTCCCCAATTTTTTATATTTGTATGGTGAAGCCCACCGAGTAGCACTTTAACCAAAAAATGTATGAGTAAATACATTACTCGTTTCTCTACCTCCCACCCTTGTGTCTCTTTCTGATTCACCGCTAACACCGTTCGAGTCTTCATAGTCCTATTCTTGAAGACGTCGGTGTAGACTCCACTTTCAACGACTTTGTAGACCGAGGCTACGTAACTTTTTATTATTCAAAGACCGATTATCTCAAAAAAAAAATCCTTAATCGTGAATGTATGAGTTTAACGCCAAGCTCTATGTATAGAGCAGCGTCGCTCTCTTCACCATCAAAGGTACCAGCCGTCAACAGTAGGTTATTTATTATTCTTAGCACCCTGGTCACCTTCAAGAGGTTAAAAAACTTCTTCATTTAGACTTTTGATAAAAAAAATCATATATAGTATTATTGATGATATTGTAGATCGGTAAGTTTATAATTAAAGTCAATTATAGACGGAGAAGTCTACAATGTAGACTTCTATTTTCTTCAAATTGGTCACAATGATAATGGTAGACAACTATATCTACAATATTAATAAGTTGTAGATTTCGTGTTACCACTTACCAGAGTCATGTGTTTTTAATAAACAGTCGCTCCCACTGGTATATGCCGCTTTCTTACTTTCTTTATCAAAAGATCGATCTGAAAGATAGGAGAGCATCCCTGCTCCCGAAGTAACGGGGTCATTTTGCCGAGTTCCTTCGACATGGTTCTCTCAAGCGCCCTAGTATACTCTAGTTGTTCACCTGTGTCGGTATGGGGTACAGTTATTATTTTTACTTCTAAGAAGAAATGTGATACTGACAGCTTTATCTTTCGGGGGATCACCCTCCCAATTCAAAGTTTTTCCTGGAAGTACCTTGTTGACTGCGACTAAGGTCATTGTTTCAATGAAACATCAGCGAGTATTATCATCGGATAACCCCGTCCCCTAGCTCGGGGTTTTAACTTTTTAATAGTGTTACCTTATGTGATTTGAGCTTGACTAACGATTAAACTTGCTTCGTTGAAGTCCATATTGTGATTTCCATTTGCTTGCGGAAAAAATTAATTTTAAAATTGGATAACATGCTCGAAAGCATGGCGTCATTCTTATAATTTTCTAATTGTTCCAAGGTCTTAGAAGTTGAATTAATCAAATTCCTTTTTTCTCGTTCTATCTCATAATATCCATTCACTCGAAATAGATCCGCTTCCTTTTTTACTTTTCGTCAATGGGATCGGGCTTTTTCCAGCCGGTCGAGGGACCTCTAACGTAGTTCGTCTGAGTCTATAATATCGTCAACAGTGTAATATATAACATTGATCAAAAAATAAACAATTAAACAAAAAAAACCATTTCACAAATCTTACTTCCAAGGACGTCACATGTGCTTTTCGAGATGGTTTCCAGGAGCATTTTTTTTAAATCCGAGTTCAAAGACTCGCTGGCACAAGGTCATTTGTGAATAGATTTAGGAAACATTCTTGCCTTTATTTTTCTTGATGACAAAGTGTTACTGTTAATAGACATAACACCATAATCAACGATTTTGTCCGCCGATTTCTTCTTTGAACATTTTCCATTCCTACGACCTGTTGATGTCGCAACCGGACTGATCAACAATCAATTTAAGTAAATATTATACGAATATTATATTATAAAATTGTAAGTTATATAATGGTTTTAGGAAACGTTGTAAAGAGAAATAACTTAGATCACGAAAAGAATAGAATTGAAAAGTGAACCATAATCTTATTGATCAGTAACGATGTTACAAACCGAGTTCGATAATATCGAAATATAACAGAACTAGCAAGATAGACAAATGATTACAATATTTTTATGTGATATAAAAAAAAGGACAGGATCCCCGCATTCTTCCCGAAAGAATGTATTTATAGAAGGAGAAGGGAGCTGGGATTCCGGGAGATCTTGTCAACTGAGATCGTCCTCGAATTTCTCTTCAAGCGCCATGTCACGCCCCTTCTAAGTCTGACCCGTTCCAATGCTTATCAGCCATCCGTTCTTCAAGGTCGAAAACGAGATTTTTGGCACGTCTTAAGATCGACTACGACTTCGTCAGCTCACCAGTTCGGTAGGTCGCTAACTCATCAGATCGTTACTAAAATACCATCGAATTATCGAGCCGAGCTCAAATGAAATGGTCGGCCAAAAATGGTTCTTTAGCTTTTGTTTTAGTAACACGTTTTGGGCCTTGTGAATTATCAAGATAATTTCCTTTGATTGTATAAGGTCAATTTCTACCCCACGACCTATTACATCAAAATCAAAACATACCAAGAATCCACAAAATCTAAACATCACACAAAATTTTCCAAATCTAATATGGAAATCAAAACAAACCAAGAGAATCAACAAAAATTAACAACGTGAAAAAAAAAACATTCAACAAAACCGAAATATACATTCAGCGAAATAAACTTTCAAAACCTTCAACGAAATAAACATGAGAAATAACTATTCAAAACCTTTAATGAAATAAACATGAGATTCAAAAATCTAAAACATTCAAAATCGAAACCGAAATAAACAACCTGAACAAAATCCATTAAAATTTCCTAAAATACCATTACCATGCGTAATCGGAATTGTTTTAAATTACGTCTTTTTCCTAAAACAACGTTTAAAAACACTCCAATTACGGGTGATTAGAAACAGATTTTAAAACATGTACAACAATCCAATTACACCTTAGAAGAAACACGTTGAGTTCAAAAGCCTAAATGATAAGAATCAACAATATGCAACATAATTCAGGCCCAACCATTACAAATAATTCTACATAGCCAGACTAAAAACTGTAGGAGTCTTTGATCCACCAATAATTCTTCATAGCTATTTGTCTTTCATTCCACTTTCTTCACAATCTTCATCATTCACGAAGCTCGATTCTCAGAAAGTTACATCACAAACTTTGTGGATCTAAAAATTACAAGCTTATGTAAAGTATCGCAAAATAGACATAGGTTCCACCATTGATAGACTTAGAAGTCGATCAAGTGTAAAAGGATTTTAGCAGACTGTGAACACTACAATGTGGATGTAAGGTAAAAATGCCAAGTTTAATCATTTCGTTGACATCAGTAGGGTATATATACACGTATGTCTTTATATATATAAAGAAGTATTGTAACACAGCTGGAAAGGGATACTTGACGACTGCACAGCTGACACGTGGATGTGCTCCTGATTCTCGGGGATTTGAAATTGCAACTGGATGACAAACACGTGCATCAGTGGTAGAGTACAAAAACGACATTGTTTAACATAGACTGTCGTTTTTATATTGTGTGTCGTTCTCCATACTTCGATAAAGTGGGAGATAATAGATATGATTCCGAAAGATGCCTGCTGATGATCCGCTTTTCTTGCCATCCTTGAAGATAGCCGCGTGCATGATAGCAGGTATAAAATCTTGAATATTTATGTTCGGATATTCCTCAGAGTAGACAATGTTCAAATAGGATGTTTGCGTTGTAACCTGTAAGTGATTTATGTTCATCAGGAGACCATTGGATGCCAGGTGTACTGGACTATACTGAGTCTTGGCCCAAATTAAAGAATTTGTAACCTTAACTTGGGAATTAAGCCCAAACTATTTTGAAATTTCATGTTCGATGTTTTAAAAAAACAAATCCCAAAAATAATCTGTATAAGTTTTTATTGAAAATAGTGTTTTTCTTAGTTGTAATCAATCTTTATATTTTTACAAAAAAAATGTTAAATTCGGAACTCTATTGGAAAACTTTACTGTATATTTAAATTCAAAATATAATTTAAATGCATTTTAAAAACACTATTTCTACAATATTTCATAAGCAGATACTTGTACAAATTTGGTATTAGTACCCGATTCCCACCTCTTCTTTGGCTGAAATGATAGAGAAGGTAATAAAACAAGTGGTCTTACAGAGCTTAAGGCCCGAGACATAAAATAAAGAAATAGTAAGCTGGTCCAAAAGTACAAAGAGTATGGGAAAAAAGGGGCAGTCTTAATCTGTACTTTGTGTTTATATGGTGAAGGTGAAAATATTTGTCAATACTGAACAATTTTACTATAGTTTTACTTACGTGAGTATTGACTGTTTTGACTTATGGCTTTGGAATATTTTGGCGTAGAGTAATTATTCATTTCAAACAAACATGAGTGACAAAGGGTAAAGGTAAAGCCTTTACTACTTTGCAGGTATTAATTCGGACTAGGGTTAATTTTCGGACCAACAAAGCTCAACTATATTTTGTACATCTTGTCTGGGTGTGAATCTTAGTACTAAATATTCTCAGCCACAAGTATTTGTAACCGCGTACAAAAAATATAGAACATCTTCAGGAAATAACGTAGGGACATATATAATTAAGAATTAATTCATATACATTTTTATTATGGCGAAAAATAGAGAAATAAAACTAAAAGTAGTGGAATCAAATCTGAAGGGTGAATATCACCCGAAACATTGGAAAAGCTGTGTCTCTCGATGAAGATGAGTCAACACTAGACAATAAGTCAAATCTTCAACTACTTAATATTTGTGTCTGCGTGTGTGTGTGTCACCTTTCAAATCCACCAATCTCTTTGACGCAATGCTCGAAACAATTGACTGGACATCCATGGAAAAATCGTTGGTTCGGATACACTACTTATTAACAATAAATATTTGATCAAAGATAAATAGGAATAGATTGATTTTACTCCATTATGGACTAATTCAACGTCTTATTATTAAATTATTATTTTATCTAGTTTAACGTCATAGAAAATTGATACACAAAAATGTACTTCAATTTCAAAGTAGCACAAATCTTGTAACTTGCAACTTCTCAAACCAATCATAAAAGGGAAAAATGTCCGAATCACAAATTACAAAAAAAATAATATGTTTCAAGTTTTAAGTTTAAAAAAAAATATAGACCGTCTAATTTAAGATATTGTTAGCCGACGAAAAAAATATGTATAATTTTCACTTGTATTTCGCATGCATTTCAGACATTGTTTAACAGAATCATGTTCATATTTATTGACTGAGACCCTACCGTAATAATGCTACTGATTGTTCTAAAAACAGTACGTATATTTGTTTTTTTTTAATAAAGTTACAGGGAAATAAATGAGTCCATATCATCATTTTAAGTAGTTTCTGTTCTTCACTCTTTGTGATCAAACCGCAGTTGATTATACTTGCGATGGTGCTTTGTTTTATGCATGAAAGTATATTCAAGAAAATGCGATTGACTACTACGGTATAAAATTGAGAATTGACATATAAATATAAGCTTCGCGTTTTACGAAGAAGAGATTTTGACACAGAGAAAATGCGTGTGAAATCATATGGTATAGTCTCACGTAAACATCAATGGTCTAAAGTCTTTCCAGACTAGTCAGCAGTGGGGCCCAGAGTCGTTGATGAAGGCTCACATTACGTGGCTACTTTAATTAAAAGAGAAGTGTCTCTCACAGAGTAGAAAGCTAGAATTGACTCAAATTAAGAAAATGAGAAGAGATAGAGTAGAAGGAGAGGGGAGAGAATAGGTAATATCGCTGTCGACACGTGGCATAGAAGTGACACGTGAATATAGTGGTGGCCGTTTCAGGTCGTCCCCACAAACCTCCCAACTTGCCCAACCACTTTCTCAAGTCCTAACGGATCACGTGAAATTATTGAAAATCCCTCTGATTTTGCTCTGGTTTTCATTTATTTATTTATAAAAGATACATTTATATAATTTTATTGTTATCAGGGAATAATCAATAAACAAGTGAACTGAATAGTAGGATCCTAAACTGAATAGTAGGATCCTATATTGATATTTATAACTTTATATTACTGCAAAGACACAACTTAGAACTTAGTATAATGCTAAGGATTAAATTATCGATACCGATACTGTTATCGAGGTTCTGATTTTTAGAGATAAACGCATATCGACAGGTATAACAATGGGTATTTTATAAAAAGATTCTTACTGACTACCGATTATACCGACAAATTTTTGAAGGTATACCGAATACCGACAGGTATACCGACAAATATCATATAACACATATATTTATAGAATTTTAAAAATACATATAAATCTCAATTATCAAATATAAAATTAGATACCAAAGTTTTCAAGATCCAACACAAACAACAATGAGAAATACAATACCAAATACCAAAGCTCTTAAATGTAATAGACAAAGAGAAACATCAAAATACAAATCTCACTTCAGTTACTTCAGTTGTAAGTCGAGTGTCGGGGCGGTTGGAACGTTCGTGGGTTCACCATCTGTCCTTGACAGTACATCGACCACGACATGTACGACATGTAATATTGCTCGTAGGTCTTGATATGCATTTCGTAGTTGTACTGATCTAGACTAAAGAAAATATTGAGGATAGGATAGACCATGTACCGTATAACTTCCTTGGGTGTAGTCTTAGGTGGCTCATATTCCGTGACCGACATCTCATCAAATTGAGAAGACATTCGATCAATGTCTGTGCTCGAAGACGCACCGAACATGGGATATGGATATGCTGGGGGACCACCAAAAAAATAGTCAAATGTGGATAGTTGTTCTTGATCTAACATGTCATCGCGTCGAGTAGGAATTTGAGGTTGAGAGAATGCACCACCATCACCATATTCACCTCCATAATGACGACCATAGTCACGACTAAAGTCGTCGCCGTATCCACCACCAGTATATTCCACACCTCCTTGTGAACCACCCCCGTGAGTACTACCTCCATGAGTGTTACCCCCGTGAGTACTACCTCCGTGCGTACTACCCCCGTGAGTATTACCTCCATGAGTACTATCCCTGTGAGTACTACCTCCATAAGTACTACTCCCGTGAGTACTACCTCCACGAGTGCTACCTCTACCAACACTACCTCTGCGTGGGCTACCACCTCCCCCAACATCATGACCAAGACAAACATCCTCTCGCATAACTCGATCGACGTCGACGCCCAAATTTCGGGCCTCTTCAACTACTTCAGGATTTGGATTCCCATGATCATCATCGAGGTGCGAAGGTCGAATCCAATCAAGAATTTCTTCGTCTAGATTTTCGTTACCCACCGTCGTCATAGATCGTTCAAGGATTTCATACGGATCTTGCCTATCGATTCCGTCATTAGCAGCTTCCATGTCTCTAATTTGCAGCTTCTGATTGTAGCTGCAAAAAATAAGTTGCTTCAAGCGTTTGTAAGCCAATCGGTTTCGTTGTTTGGTGTGAACCAATGCGAAGGTACTCCAATTTCTCTCGCACGCGGATGAAGACGCCGTTTGAGACAAGATGCGCATGGCCAACTTTCGCAAGGTTGGGCATTCATGCCCAAAGGCGTTCCACCATTCGGCTGCAAATAAAAACAAATAAGTTACAAAAAGTATTCGCAAATAATTAAGTGTCTTATTAACATACCTGGTGCCATGTTTGTTCTTGCAGATACGGTGGCCCGCTCTCCAAATCCACCATTCGCATCACGAAAATAAACCATCTACATCCACAAAATACATGTATAAAATCTATTGAAATAGTCAAAGTCAAATTCATAATTCGAACAAGTGCTTACCTCTTTTCCGATATCGGTAAAGTCGTAGTGAGGATGTAGTCTATCAAAGACTCTAGTCACCATTTGCATGTATTCGGCACGCATGTTAACATCGTCTCTGTACTGAAGCCTTAGATTTAACCAATGAGCTGCTTCATGTAACGGATGTTGTAGTTGTTTCTTCCATCGTTCATTCACTATGTCAATGACCCACTGTTTTCCTTTGAAGTTGTGACAATTTAGCAACCATGGTCTCGAACACATTAAACATCATCCCAAGAGTGGGCACGACTTCGGTGTCAACAATCCGTATAGCTACATACATGGGCTCAAAAATCGAACATACCATCTTTATCGAAGTCCAAAAAGCCGGATCCATCACTGTACGCTCCACTAATTTGCCAGCGGATATATTCTTTAGCTTCGACACTTCCCACGAATCGGATTGAAACATGTTACGCAACTCTCTTCTATTAATGTTTAGAATCCTACACGCCAAGTAGTTCGTTGCGAAGCGGGTCTTACCGGGACGAATCAACTCCGTAGGACAAAACTCCCTCATGGTTGCTAGGATGTTCAAGTGGTTGTAAATGAACTTCGTGATGTTGCGAGCTTTGGCAACCGGATCCGCGATACTGTGACGCTTTCCGATATCCTCAAACATGAGATCAATACAATGGGCAGCACACGGCGTCCAGTACACCGGATATTTCCGCATCAACTCTTTACCGGCTTTTACGTACGCCGATCCATTATCCGTAACAATTTGCACGACGTTGTGCACACCAACATCTTGAAGTACCTCTTGCAACACACTAAAGATGTACGCCGAATCTTTGATCTTGTTTGATGCGTCAATCGATCGCAAGAATACCGTACGCCCAGCAGAATATACCATGACGTTGAGAATACTCAACTTCGTGGTCCCAGTCCAACCGTCAGACATAATGGTACATCCGTATTTTTCCCACGTGGGTTTTTGCGCGTCCACATATTTCTTGAAATCTTCTACCTCCATCGGCAAATACACAGAAGATATCTCATATGGTGTTGGAATTGGTACACCGGGACCTGAAAACAATACATGAACAATGTTTTATACATACATGAACAATATCACATCATATGTAATCACGCAAACAAATTATTACCCGCTTCGGCGACTCCAGCTATCATGTTCTTAAAGTGATGTGATTTCGCTTTATTAAAAGCAAGATTCGTGTGGATGAAGAATTTGCTAATGAGACGACCTATCTTTTTCTTCTTTCCTGGATTAACCATCTTTGGAATCCTTTGTTGTTTTGCACTCTTAGACCGATAAGGCGACGGAGCGACCGGCGAGGATCCCGATCCACCACCGGGACCTTCAAACCCAGTAGCAAATCGCTGTGAAGCAGCATCATGACGACATTTTTTGAATTCGTTGAACAACTTTCTTTCAATCTCAGCTTCATCATCCGAACTATCAAGAGTTTGTGACAATCTTCGTCCGTTGTTAATATCGGAACTCTTTTTCTTTTGCTTCTTTAGTGCGGATTCATGAAGCAATTCTCGCATCTCGTTTCGAACTTCGGGTGGCACTCTTGTACATGCTCTCACATTTTTGCGGGGATAATTTCCACTCAAGTGATATTTCATCCGAGTAATCCCGCCGCCTATCATTTCCCATTCACAAAAGTGACAAGTGAACCCATTCGCAACTTCTTGGATAGGCGTGCAATATTTCTTTGCGCCATCATCCCCCATTTTCCTACACCAATACAAAATTATAATTCAATATAAAACTCTTTAAAGTAAATAATAATTCCATCTCACATAATCATAAATCCAACACACAAATCACAAACTTATATTCTAAATTAAAATTCAATCAACAATTCTATAATCACATAATGACAAATCACAAACTCATATTTTAAATTCAAATTCAATTAAAATTTCATAAAGTTGGATCACCGGAAATTGTCACCGGACGCCGGAAAAGGTCACCGGAAAAGTTAGATCGCGCCGGAACTTCAAAAAAAATTAGGCATCTTGAAGGTAATCACTTCCCGACCACAAAAACATTGAAAATTTTCCCAAAAAACATGACTAAAACACCTAGATCTACAAAAGAAAATCAAAAAATTAAAAACCCTAAATACCGGCCGGTTACCGGCGGTTACCAGCTACTACCGCCGGTATCCTATAAAATATCAACAACATACCTCGGTTTCCGGTCGGTATGGAGCTCAGGAGCTTGAAGTCGCCGGTATTTTGTAAAATCTCCACAGTTGGTACCGGTTTTTGTCGGTAGAGAAGAGCCGGTATTTTGCAAAAAAAATTTGGTATTTGGCCTTTTATAACTAGCGAAAATATCGCGGTAAATGGGTAAAAACGATATTTTGGCGACATTTTGGTCGGTAAATATAAAACTTGAACTTGAACATCTTTTTTTACCGAGATTTTTCTTTTGACCGGTTACCGGCGGTATGTCGCCGGTAACCGCCGGTATTTTAAACATTGGTATAATGCGGTTTAACCTAATTTTTTTTTTAGTATAATGTAGGTACCATATTTAATTATTTTACTTTAGAAATTATTGCGAAAAACGCAAGTGCATGTGTCGAATAAGTAATATAGATAGTAAATACGGTTCGTTCATACGCGAATATAATATTATTGTAATCTAAATCTAGAGAGAATGAAAGTGAAGATCGTGATCTCTAAATTTCTAAACAGACTTAATGGAAACATTTAAAGATGGATGATGTGGAACAAGGGTGTGGTTTCACTTTATTATCATATTGTCGAGATTTATAGAGAAATGAAAAATGATCAATTATATGGTTGTACTAATCGTGTTCACGTGAATTTTATCGCTAACCATCGCTAGAGTGATATTAACGATTTAAAACTAAAAACTCATTTTACCTCTCGGTCTCAAGGCATAGAACCTAGTTTGCTTTATGTTTTGGAACACTCACACGACTCCCTAGCGACTTTGGCTATCTCTAGACTTCACAAAATGTACTACGGTATTCTATTTTACTCGCACGACCAATTAAACCTCACTAGAGATAATAACTAATCCTAGAAATAAACATACGATGACCAAGCATATGCAAGCATTACGAACAAAAATAGAATAAATACCAGTCGAAGAATCAAATCAAACTTTAAAGCAAACTAGAATAAACTCATGACAATTATCAAGAAAAAATCCATCATCACCCTCTAAAGGATTAGTTCATGATGATGGTTGAAAATCTAGAAAAGAAACAAGAACAATGATTTTAAACCTTCATAGAGAGAATAACTAATCCTAGAATCAAACATACGATGATCAACCGTCTACAAGCATTACGAACAAAAATAGAATAAACACCAGCCAAAGAATCAAATCAAACTTCAAAATAAACTAGAATAAATTCATGACAATTATCAAGAAAAGATCCATCATCGCCCTCTAAGGGATTAGTTCATGATGATGGTGAAAAATCTAAAAAACAAATAAGAACAATGATTCATGATAAATAAACAAAGTATAAAACTAATAAATAGAGTTTCAGATGAAAAAGAAAGAATGAAAAACTAGATTCGGTAGTTGCAGTCTCGTCGCAGCCTCAATAACGTCTCCGATCTTCTTCTCCATTCACCTTTTGTTCCTCCGTAAGATTTTCTCTCTCTAAACTCTAAAATTCAAGCAAGAATGACTTCTAAATGGCTGCTATTAGGTTATAAAGTCGAGCTCCCCAATATTCCACGGATTTGGCCTTCAAAAACTGATCCAATGGCTTAAAATCAAAGTCCACGGGTCAAATTAAGTTGATGTCGGAGCCCATCGTGTCGCGTTGAGTTTCCTCGCGTCGCGGTGACTCCTATCGCGTCGCAATGGGCACTCTGGCGGTATGCGCGCTGCTTCACCTTTTATCACACATCTTGAGCTCCGGGTACCGGAATCCTTGCAATCGCCACGTCGTCGTAGGATGATCTATTTTCCTTCCTCTTTCGCATCATTAATGCTCATTTTCACTTTTTTGCAGCTTATAGATCTTTTCGAATTTAAATATCCTGAAAATTTCACACAAACTACAAAAACTATCAAAATATTTGAGAATAAACATCTATCCTTAGTTTAAGACCATCTAATAATCACGTATAAAACGTGCTTATCAGATATATATTGTACAAAAATATTTATTTTCTTTTACGATCCCGTTTTTTTATGACACTCTACTTCTGAGCATAACAGATGATGACAGCACTAGGGCTTTTCAATTTGGGCAGTTTTTATTTTATTTTAGTGTCTCCGGACTCCGACGTTGAGGTTTACAACTAGTATCTTTTATGGTTGTCAATGCTCACCCTGGGCGTACGGAAGGAAGGAAATACCGTCTACCGCCCAGGCGGAAAAGAGTCTTGTGCGGAAATTGGAATCTCGTCCTCCGTTTCGGCGGAATCCGGTATTGTTCGGAAGAGATTATTTTGCCGGAAATTCTTCCTTACGTCGGTACCATGTGTGATTTTAAAAATAAATAAAAAAATAGTTTAAATGGTTATTAAAAGGAGTAAAATGTAAGAAATTTAAATGTAGTGTAATATTATTAAATGTAATTGATATGGATAATTGAAAATTCATTACAAACTTTAAAAATAATAAAAAATAAACATTACACATTTTACATTCTCTAAAGTTCGTTGATGTTCATACTTGCAAAGTTCAAATCGTAATTATAGAGAGAAATTGTTGAAACTGGAGATAGAAATTCGGATGAGTTTGTAAAAAATTGTTAAGGAAATGGTTTGTATTTATAGAGAAGTTTTTGGATGGGGTTATAGTGTAATAACGGACAAATTTTTACAACCATTGGATTAGAAAATAGTAACATTTTCTACGCTCCAAATTCATCCACATCATCATCTCGCTTCCCCCCTCACCAACGGAAACTGGCCCACCGTGGGGTGCAGTTCCTTCCGCATCTAACGTGGACCTGCCATTTTCGCCTGCCGCACTGTGCATTTCCACGGAAAGTCTCTGCCACACGCCTGCGGAAAGAAGTCTGTCTTCCATGCTTCCGCGTACCGAAGTCCCAGGCTGAGTCATAACTCGTTTAAGGTATGAATAATCTTCTGTTGGTAGCATCATAAAATAATCCACGATAGTCCAGCTCAACAATGACGTGATTTTAAACAGCATATTATTTTAAATATACTGATCTAGTAAACAGTGAAGCACTATTAAACTAAAAAATGGTTGGAATAAATATATAAAATAGTATTTTATATATATGTTATAAAAGTGATTGTTTGGCTAATATTTTATTACGGTTCACTCATCGAAATTTAACAATTATTTCGTATTGTTATCTTTCGATGCAATGGCTATATGATTAAGTATTTGTATGTAAAAAAATAATCATGCAATTAATGATAAATTGATGCTTAAAATATGTCTAAAGATCACATTGGTATGTGTATCAAGGTGGTTATGAATGTCTTTTTGAAGTGAGTAAAAGAGTCTCACATTGTTGGGAAGGTGTCTTTATGTAGTATTTATAAATGATTCTCCTCTGACATGACATTGTTGGTAAGGTTTCGCGCAGATCATCGCTTACTTGAGAGGGCGATAAAAATCTTAAATGAAAATGTACAACAAGCATCGACGGCCTTTTTTTGTTTCTTTTTACATTTTCGATATAAATTTTATTTATTGTTCACTGTCTATATAATTCTACCAATATTACGAGGTGTAATATCGCTAACAATAATGAAAACTTTTAACGTTAAATAATTTGGTTAAGACGTTGTCGATTAAAATTATCTTCTTAGGCTTCAAGATAATCATATGAAAATTTGAGTGAGATTTAAATGAGGACTCCTCGCCGAAGAAACATAGTTAGGAAGTAAATTAAATACGAAGCTTGAGCTAACTTTATATAATATAAAAATCCTACGGAATAACACTGCAAAAAAATTGGGATACTTTTGCAGCATTTTAAATATCACTATTAGATACGCAGCCACAAAATTTTGTGATGGTTATTTGATCAAAATTAAAAGCGAAAAATATAATATTTTTTATGAACACAACAGATAGTTCGGCAACTTGTCATGCTTTTTCCCACTTTTGTTGTGGTTGTATGCGAATTTTTTAATTACTTATATGTTATAAATTCCTCATATGTTTCATTCATTCTAAAATTTAAAACCTAATATATTATATATTTTCATTCAAAATATATCATGTAAAATGTAAAGATATAGGATGTACAAAGCATGTTAATAAACAAAAAACTATAATATAATTAAAAACACATGTAACATACTATTTCTATTGAGAGTGGTCCTCTTTCCGGTGCTCATTAGAAGTTGTTTTGCGGGCTGCTCGAATATCGGAGATGAATGCCACTATTTATTACGCTCATTTTGGATCAAATAAATAGAAATAGACAAGAAGAAACAATTCAATGGTGACTTGTCCTCCACGCTCATTTTGGATAAAAGAAAGAGAAGTAGAGAAGAACAAACACTTCAATGGGGACTTGTCCTCCACAATTAATATTTATCAATGTTTTAATAATACTTATAATATATAACAAGTGCCTCACTAAATTATTTAAAAGTATTCAAATGAGTTTGACTATATAATAATGTAATGATAAATAAATAAAATGTCGACCGGAAAAATCAGCAGCTAAACAAAATAGTCTTGATGTTTTATTTTTTCATTTCTTTGAGAAACGAGTTAACTATATATTTTATTTGAAATTGATAATAATTTAAAATACTTTTTAATAAAAAAGATGATGCAATAAAAAAAAATCACACAAAGTCTTTTATAATATTTGTTGAATTACATCAGTGACGTATCATATAAAATAAACTCAAAAATCAAAATTAAAACTATTGAAATTAGAAATAATTATTAAATACTTTTAGAAAATTTCTTTGTGTTGATTTTCTTGCAACAAAAGTTGGAATATATAGAAAGCGTGGAAAAGAAAAAAAAAAGTTTGGTATATCTCACGAGTTCAAGATGCGTCAAGAAAATTCCAGAAAAAATGACTAATAATGCAATTTTATTAATGTATAAAGTAATTTTGTAATTTTATTATGTACATGGTGGTAATCATGTAAATTTTAGAATATTTCACCGGATTGTAGCATTTTACTTTCAATGGCATAGTTTGTAATTTTAAGTAATTATGTGATTAAATAAATAATTTTACAACAAATAGTAAAATGTATCTTAACAAATAGGGTTCGACAAGTTTCGTTTATATATATATATATATATATATATATAATGTTATTATCGTGGATGTTATCGTCATATTAGTAATATTAACCATCGATTTCATAGGTAGGGAATTTAAGCATTTTCTTTCATGTACTCTTTTTTAAATTGCACGTTTTTGTGGTAACTAAAATAATTTAGTAAGAGTACAACATGAAATCTAATTAAAAGATTGTGAACTCGAACCCGAAAATTGTCTTAAAAAAAATTATGCGTTTTCCTGCCAATAATGAATTTTAACTTGACATTGTATCATCGTGAATGTAAATGTTATATGTTTTTTAACTATGGACTCCATCAAACGCACGTGGAATTTTATTATTTTCTATATTGATCTCATTAAAATTAGGATTTCTCTGATTAGTGAGTAAAACTCTACATTTGTATTTAATTTTATTTAAATATAAATTGGAGCAATTAGATTAGTAGGTCATTAATTCACCTTTTAAATTACTTAAATTGCATTGTATTACAAGAGTAGTACATCAAATCAAAATTAAGCTGATGAGTTATTCTTTTAATTAAATTAGTTTCAAATTAGTGAGTTATTTTCAAATCATTTTTAAGCTAAATCTTTTAACGAAAATAAAATATTAGACTGATTACGTGGAAAAACTACTTGATATCATTTTAGATTCGTTTTTTAGGCCCTTTACTTTACATGCAATATCTGATATTTTGAATTATTTATTGAGTTCATCATGGATGACTATGCACGACGCGTCATTGAAAGTGTAGATACAAACAGAATGTATACTATCGTATGCATGTATTATTAGTTATAAATTAATTTCCCACCGTTACATACATATAATGATATAACAAGTATATTATGTAAATATATATATATATATATATATATATATATTGTTTTTGAGGTTAACAAGTATATTATAATATGTTCATTTGAACCGAGAGATTTTCAATGTCAACTCTTCAGGTGAGTCAGTTGACATTAAACAGGACTTGGAAAAGTTTGTGAACTTTGAGTACAAGAGTCATAGTTAAAGCTTTGTTCAATTGGGTCCATGAGGTCACTATCATAAGTCATTAAGTAGAGTTTGTTAAACTAGAAATTACGTCAACCAACATCAACATTATTAATTTGTCTTTAATTATAGAGTTCAACCAACATCAGAGAGAAATTATATCTAGAAATTCATTTGTGTTTAATTATAAAGATAATTGCCAAAAAAAATGAGGAAATGAATTTCTTTGAGAATGAAACAAATGTGCAAAGTGAGAAAACAAATTTTCCTCAGTAATGCACATGTATGGCAGGCCACATCCTAGAGAAAGAGAAAAAAGGAATATAATATTGTGTCATGAATACACAATAGAAAATGTAGTTACCCTTTAAACAGAGCGTCACATTCAGATGTGAAAATAACATTTTTTGCACTTGCTCTCTCTCTCTCTCTCTCTCTCTCTCTCTCTCTCTCTCTCTCTCTCTCTCTCTCTCTCTCTCTCTCTCTCTCTCTCTCTTGGCCGACCATCCTCTCTCCCTCTCTTTTTTCTTTTATTTTGGCACTTAAGTTCTCATTAGACTTAGACCATAATTAGCTCCTTAACTCATAAACTTGTTCTTGAGTTATGGTGTTTAATTGTGCTTTAACACAAATCTTTCAAACTCTCTATAGACTCTTGTAATAGAAATCTTAAGTTACTCGAGTTCACAAGTAGGAGCGAAGGAGATGATAATTCGGTGGAGACGGGGCTTGGAGCGAGACGAGAAGTTCAAGACTTCTCAAAGATCAAGCTACAAGAAATGTTAGTTCTAAGTAAATTATAATTAGATAATGTTTTTTAAATAATTTGATGTTCATGCACTTTACCTAGGTTAGTAAAAATAGTTTTAAAAAAAAATTTATATTTCACCATTAACTTGTTAATGATCATATTTTCTAACCCTATACATATTCCAATATCATGCACATTGGATCTTGTTTATTAGCTTTTTGACTCTTTCGCTAAAAGACTAATCATGCTAATCACAGCTTATGTCTTGGGAGTTTTCTCTGAGCATGATTTGAGTGGGAAGTGATTTACACATCGGAATCTAGCCTTCCTAAAAGCAAGTTAATGTTCACTCACCTAATGGTTGATTCCATAACCGATTGATTGCGCTCACTTTCGAAGTACGTTAACGTTCGAAATAAGATTTTGCTTGGAAAGTAACAATGCTTATGGTTGATATGTATCAAGAGAATTATAACGGAAAAATTTAATTCTCATGACACGGGTTGAAACTGGAGGATCTTGATCAAGAACTAACTATATCAGTGGACACTCGTCACGATGAGTTAATATGATTATAGTATTAAATAAGGCTTTAGTCTTGGATTACACGGTGATGTATTGATCAAGACCAGACGAATCGATGAAAAGGAGATAGGACTATATCGTCTTTTTGTCGAGTTTGTTAAGCTTCTACTACTAGGTCTATAGCCTCTCATTCGACTCTGATAAAGGCGGATAAGAACTTTTGATTAATAATATTAATCATTATTTATTTCACTTGCTGTAACGGTGACTGGCAACATTAATTCTGGAAATTGAGTATTTGCATAATTAAATAAATATTTATAACATAATTGTTCATTTTGTTGGATCAAATAAATAAGTAATTAATTGGATTTTTAAGCAAACGGGTGTTGGAATTTCATATTGCGCTTGGCACTAAAGTTGGCCGAAACCCCTTTTTGGCCGTGTACCCCTTGGTCAAACTTCCCACTTGGTTTTCTCTCTTTTGTCAAATCAAAGTGTTGCGATATTTTATAACTAAGCACACAAGTGTACGTATGAAACAAGTAATATAGTGATAAAATACGAGTGTCAAACCCACATAAATCTATTACGAAAACGATTTATTTAATCTGTCGCAAATTCATTTTAAGATGACTTTGAGTTGAGATATGAACTAATACGAACTAAACTAATGAATTCTAACAAATGACTATTAAACGTTTAAAACAAGATTTAAGAATATAAAGAAAGCAAGGGACACGATTTCATCGGGTAATTACACACCTATACATTTCTGGGTACGAACACTAACACGATCTCTATGTGTACTAATCTCATTCTCTCACAAGTATTCACTAACCTCTCTCCAGTGATCTAGTGAACTTACGCAAATGTCGGATTAATTATTCACTCGGTCTTAAATCCTATTAACGCAACTACGAGCAATAAACCAAGAACTTTACAATTTCACAATATCTAAATCGTCAAGCAACTTAAACAATTATGATGAACGAAACAGAGCACGAATACGTATTCTCTCTCGAGTAACTAAATATCCCGTTCGAACAATTCTAAAGGTGATCAATCTTAAGAACGCACTAAACACAGTTTCATACAAGCATACACATTTATGGACTAATTCTAATCTATCGTACCCTTCAAACCATAACTAATACTTAACCCAGTTCCATCGTAATCCCTCTAAAAATCTAGCCTCTAATGAAGTTCAAGAACATGATAACAATTATTAACGCAATCATAATCAACACAAATAGAAGAGAATAAAGAAAGAAACTCATAATTGAAGTGTAATATTAATTCACAGACAAACGTAGTTAAAAAGTAAATAAAGAAGAAATGATGAGACGAAAACCTTGAGTTGAAGTTCCGGCGGTTGAAGCTCTGAAATTTCGGTGGTCGGAAAATATGAACTCTGGTGAAAACCTTCTCTCCACAAAAAAATCTCTCTCTAAAATTCTTTAAAAAAAAATATCATGAAAATAGAGGCCGACATGTGTTTATATATTGCCCTCGGTCGAATACCCCTCTTTGGCGAATCTGGGCGCTCAAAAGCGCATCCAAGAGCTGATACTAAGCCACAAATTGGCTTTAAATGTGTCAGGAATCTCACCTCGCTGCGCGACTTCAGCTCTTCGTGGCATGACATCCTGACTTCTGCAACCTTGCAGCGCGACGTAGGCACGACCTCCACCGCAAGAAGTCTCTGTGACAACTTCTTGCTCGTGGAAATCTGAGTCTCGGGGCGGGCAGGTTGCTCATTAGGCACCCCGCAGCGCAAAATGGCCACGACTTTCAGCGCGAGCCCTCCCTGGATTCTTCGTTTGTCGTCCAACTTGATTTTCTTCGTGTTTAGCTCTACCTCTTCGCATTTTGCTTTCGTTTCCTCGAACTATGACTCAGTCACGCCCTTTTACCTGTGTTGACCTGAAACTCAGTATAAACACATGCAAACCATTAAAAACACTTAAGAACAAACGCATATCCAAGCCTAATAAGGGTGGATTCGTACGTAAAATACGCACTCATCGCAAAGGAGAGAAAATCTCTTCCATAGATATTGATCTAATGGATGAAACATATTATAAATTCACTGCTTGAGATCTAATAGCCCAGATTAAATCCAATATGAGAGAAGATCTCTCTTAGGAGATAATATCTCTAGAAGGAAGGAATATCTCCCAGAAGGAGAGAATATCTCTAAAAAAAGTTAAAATCTCTCTTGGGTTATCTCATTCTAAATGTTATAAATAGGGATTGATGAAAATAGAAAAATTAACCAAAATCATTTAAGAAATTTTGTGGCTCCCACTCCCCTTGTGACCGTGCACATTCTCTTCCCCCCTTCTCTTGGAATTGCAAATTATGTTCCTAAAAAATAGGAGTGAGATCCCGAAAAATCTAGTTTTGAGATCTAGTGAGATACCGTTTGTGCCCACTCATCTTTCTTATTCTTCTTAGAGATTACGTTTCGGAAGACTACGGTGTCATTCTCGAGTACTCAATTCAGATGAAGCACAAAGATGGAGCACGCGTTTGATCGTAGCTTTCTGAACCGAGTCAAAATTTATGTAAATGTTATAAAGAGTAAGCCTGATCGGTTGTAAATGTTAGTAAATCTAGATATTGATTAACAATCATAATAATAGCTTAGCTAATTTGAGCGTAATTAATATTCTTCCCCTTAATATGGTTGCTAAAGTGTATCAGTCACCAATAGTAATTGTATGTATTTTAATACCTCTGTAACAGACATCATTCTAACTTCAATCAAGGTCAACCTGCCAAGTTATTTCTTTTTTAAGATCGGAAATTAGATAGGGATATTCGGTGTTTAAACAAACACCGAATAAAATTAAGTGTTGGTATACACATAAATATAACATTAACATAAATAGAAAAATTGGACTAAATAGCACTTGCAAACAATGTTATTGCAATTTAGCCATACGTTTTGCATCTTTAAAGATATAGCCAAAAAAGATGACGTGGATTTTTTCTATTTATTTTACTTCCAATAGTGCCATGTTCAAAACATTATTTTTTCGTGATTAATAAAACACTATTTTTATAACAAAACCGTTTTTTCATATTTATTTATTCTGTTTTTAAATAATCGTCTATTTCTATAAATAACCGCCGGTAGTAACTGCCTTTTTCTATAAATAACCGCCTATTTCTATAAATAACCGTCGGTAGTGGGGTTGATTTTTTTTTTGGTAGTGGGTATTAATATCGGTTGATTTTTTTTTTAATTTAAATTTTCTAATTACGCTTTTTTATTCAAGGGTAATATTGTCATTATAAGCGGTTTATTTTCGTTTATGGCTATAAACCAATTTTTTCAGAAGTTTGGCTATTTAGCAATTCTTAAGTTTGAAATAGCTATATAACTTATTAACATATGAGTCATTTGGATAAGTGCAGACGTAACAACAATTAAATAAAACATTCAACCAAAGCATAATATTCATTCGGATAAGTACGAACATAACAACAATTAAAACATATTTAAAGATTACCAATAACATAAAATGGCCGTTAAATTCCAAGCCTAGGACATCCGATTATAATAAAATATAATATTCGAAAGCGGGAGGAGTGGAAATCTTGTCATCGGGGATTGAAGGCTCGACAGCAGGATCCTCGGCCAGAGGTGGAGAAGACTGGAGAAGTCTGGAGCCTTTGTTTTCGGTAGAAGATTCGGAGGCATCGAGGTCAGACGTGCCGAGATTCACTAGTACAAAAAAAGTCTCTAGAAGTGACAACAGTCGCTTCTAAAGGCTAATATATTGCTTCTAAAGGCCAAAAAATCGCTTCTAAATCACTTTTAAAAGCGACAATATCGCTTATAATGTATCGCTTCTAAAGAATAGTCTATTCTAAAGTCGCTTTTAATGTTTTGAAGCGACGAATTAAGAGGCGACTAGTCGCTTCCAGTTTCGCTTCTAAGGGTCCAGAAAAATCGCGAAAAAAGCGTGCAAAAAAATGGCGGGTAACATTTGGAAGGGACATTAGAAGCGATTTGTCGCTTCTAAATGACCTTAAAAAATTTACTGCCATGACTTTAGAAGCGATATTGTCACTTCTAAAGTTTTAAATTTTCATTTTTTTTAAATTTATTATCCGATTTATTATTATTAGTTAATTAAATTTTATTATTATTTAATTAAAATTATTATAAAATATATTTAACAATATTAAAATTTACTAATTGAAATCAAATAAAAATATAAACTAAAGAAAATAATCAAAAGTCGATAATAACATAATCAAAAGTCGAAAGTCGATAATAACACAATCAAAAGTCAAAAGTCGAAAGTCAATAATAACATAAGAGAATATCAATAAATAAGATAAACGAAAGTTGGTGAGTAAATAAACGTAAACTGGTAAGTCTAAAACATAAAATAAATTACAATCATCATCCTCATCCTGATCGTCCTCGTCCTGCGCGTCTTCCGGCGGGCCCCTGTGGAGGCTCATGTATTTCGGTGTCGGTGGGAGTCGATGGCCGATCCGGCCTTTGCTGTGAACCCGAAGCGCCTGTCGAGGGTCCAAACTGGGACACGTACTGGTCCAAAGTCGCCTGAAATACGGTATCCACATTGATGTTCGGGATCTGGCTCAATCAAGAGGCCATGCCAAACATAGTTCCTTGCAAAGCCGTCAGCTTCTCTTCCATGTCGTAGGACGACTTCGAACTCGCGTTTCCTACGAAAGACGATGAACTGTCTGGGGCTTTAGCTTCAAGCATGTCCGAGCGCAGAATGAGTGGGCCGATTACGTAGCCCAATCACGTCGCGTCCCGAGGACTTCCCTCATAGCAACCTCCTCCAAACCACCCAAGTCCACCTCACATCCAGACGCCCGAGCTTGTTCTTGTAGATTACCCGCCCCAGCTACTATCAGAGCGTACATACACAATACAAATTAAATTAATTATTAATAACAACAATTATAAGATAAAATTACATAACATATATACTTACATAATACTCTCAAGCAGTAGGCGTGGTCCACTTACCATCAGGAGTCGTGTGCATCATCGCCATGCACCGAGCGGCCCTAGCATATGCGTGTCTTCTCCCACCCTCTGCATTTAACACATTATAACTATAATATATAACTTATGTAATTTGAAATTGAATGAAAATATACTTATGTGACTATGATAATACTCGAAAAATGAGATCGTGCCTTGTCGACTCTTCGTGGTCTTGTTCTTTTGTTTCTCCTTATTCCTTTTGGACATGTCCTAGAAAAACCATTGGTAAGAGTAAAATTTATTTTTAAAAATAAAACAATTGATTAATATGTTTACTATAATTTATACCTTAAACGCATCGGTGTCCATCTTATCAGTCATCTCAGTCCACTGTTGTCGTGTCATACCCTTGTGCGTATTCTCGAGCGCCTCCTTCTGATCTCCACTGCTCTTGATCCGGTAAAGCCAACTATACTTTTTCCTTTCTGTCACGTAGACACTTCTTCGCGTCGCGGATAATAGTCTTCTCGATAATGCTTGAGAAGCACGTTGTCGGAACAAGGTCTCCCTACTCGTCCTCGTACACAAAGTTGTACTCTGCGTATATACCGGAGAAAATGGCCGCTACTTTTTTCGCAGAGACGCTATTCCAGCAACGCGTCGTCAGAGGGATATGCTCTCGCACCAAAACTCCAAAACTATTGGCAAACGTACCAACTTGCTCACCTTTATTTACTCTCTCTTCTTCACCTATATCGAGAGGTGGATAAAATTGGAGGCGGACGGGGTCGAAGACAACCTTCATTTTGCCTCTTCTAGCTTTTTGTGAACTTTGAACTGTAGTCGCACTCGTCCGGACAAACTGCGTTGGAGGCTCATCCCCCTAGTCAAAATACTGCAAAACATAAAAGATAAATTAGAATTTTAGTTTATGAAATACATTAAATTTAGTTTATATTAAATGTAGTTAAATAATTTACTCAATCTTGCTCATCCTCACTTAAGAAGTTAATTTGATCTAATTCAAGATCATCGTCAACTGTATCTCTAAGGAAACGATCAACTTCATCGTCATGATCATCGTCGTCATTGAAGTCGTCGATAGGCTCATCTTCGGTAGGATCATCCACTAGAATTGGTTCACAGTTATCATGAAGATGAGACAAACGATCGAAATCAGTATGTTGTACGGACAATGGAACTACAGCCAATGATGAAACGTTAATGTTCGACAAATCTTATACGAATCGGTGATTACAATCTTCGAAGACATTTCATTCCCTATTTTTGGGTAAATGCGAACATTCAATAAAAGGTCCGACCGACAATGTATAAACTCGTCAGACACATCGACTCCGCCAACTTTTTGGTCGTAAACGTTTTTAGCATGAGGCTCTAAATTTTTTTCGATGCGCTTCGTCAACATAATAGAGTGCTTGCCCGTAATCAATTCAGGAAGACTGTTCAACTGCTCGAGAATCTGGCTTTCAGTCAACTTCTTCGGAGGCATTCGTTTCTCGACACGCGTTGTGTAGTGATCACTACATGTTCTCATTTGGTGAGAATCAGGCAAATATCATTGATGATCGTAATACACAACTCTATTTCTAACAAACAACGATGGATTGTCTTTTGTGCACGTTAGGAACGCAAGGTACCCGTGACCACTCCACCCAAATAAACTGCCTCGAGCAAGAAAATAGTTTATTTTCCAAAGAAGTGTTGTCCGCAAAAGAAGGACATGATTATGGTTAGACCCATCTCGCACTCGAACACCCAAGTCCCACAATTCGTCCACCTCTTCAATGAGTGGTTGCAAGAACACGTCAATGTATTTCCCAGACGATTATGGACCAGGAATCAAGAGCGTCAACATCAAATACTAGGATTTCATGCACAACCACGGTGGCACATTTTACGCCTTCAACATCACTGGCCACACGATATACGATAGGCATGTTTCTCCGAAAGGATTGAAACCATCGGCAGCAAGTCAATGCGTACATTCCTCGACTCCATGACAAAGTCTGGATATGTTTCATCTAACTTTTTCCACGCTTTTCCGTCAGCAGGATGATATAGAACACCTTCTTCAACCACACGTTCTTTCGCGTGCATCTGCATTTCAACAGATATGTCTCAGGAAGCATACAACAGTTTGAGACGATCTTTCACAGGAAAGTACTGTAAAAATTTACGCGGTACTTTTTTTCCAACAACCCATCTACTTTTATTGCACACCGGACAAACATCTGCACCTTTTAAATCCTTCCAAAACAGGACACAATTGTTGGAGCACATCACTCATCTTCATCAGCCACATTTTCAGCAGTTGGATCATTAAAAAAATCAGGGTCATTCCTAATATTGTCGACTGGGTCATGGATTCCAACAACATCGTCTTGACCGTTTGAATCATCAAAATTTTCTGGTACAAGAACGATTTCTTCACGTGACTCGCCGTGATGATACTACCGAGTGTAATACGGAGTAAATCTTCTTTGCATGAGATGCGCTCGAACAACTCCTATGTTTTGTCTTAACGCATTATTGCAACTACGACAAAGACATTTGACTTTGTGGTCTCTGTTCATTTGCAATCGTGCAATTCAAATAAACTCGTTCACGCCCATTTCGAATTCAAGACCACACTGATTATTCTCAATAATCCAATTTCTACTTGGGTTTGACATGACGCTGAATGTTGAAAATTATGAAAGTTGTGAGATTTGACGACTATCTAAAAATAAACTTAGGAGGAATTGTTTGATGATATGGTATCGGAACGTTGTTGAATTTAGATAACTAAATTCATTTAATTACTTAAAAATTTACAAAATTTTTGACAGAGTTTCCCCTAAAATATGGACAAACCAAAAACCTGAAATTTATATATATATATATATAACAACCAAAATTAACTACGCATTTTCTATTTACGTAAACTAAATAATTACGTAAACTAAGTTATTAAAAACGTAAACTAAATCATTACGTAAACTGAGTTATTAACTACAAATTCTCTAATTACGTATACTAAATAATTTAGTTAACTATACATTTCATATATTCTCTAATTAAATAATCAACGTCGTCAAAATTATCTAACAAATTTCTAATTATTTTATTAACTAAACAATTAAATTAAGAATATAATTAACCTTGTGAGACGATGTGGGAGACAACGAGCAAGGGCAAACAAGTCGGCAACCTAATGTGGAGACGATCAATACGTGGCTACGATCAACTCGGGGCTCTGACCAACACAAAAAACTAAATCAATATTAAAAACCAGATAATAACAAAACTAATAACCGAAACACATTTAATAATCAGCGAGGAACAAAAAAAGGAGAAATTAAAATGCACCCGGAGAGACGAGCGACGAAAGCAGCAAGCGAAGACTCGGCCGGAGGCACGGTGGCTCAAACGGGGGCTGCAAACGAGGCTGTGAAAATGTAAAGATGAGAAACAACGAGAGAACAACGTAAGAGAGAGACAAAGATATAACCTACCTGAAGGTGAGGAGAGAGACGCTGGCAGAGGGAGAGACTCGCTGGAGGCGGAGGGTGGAGGTAGGGACTCGGCCGGAGGCGGAGGGCGGAGGAAAAGACTCGGCCAAAGGCGGAGGTAGGGATTCGGCTGGAGGCGGAGGGCGGAGGTAGAGACTCTGCCGAAGGGAGAGACTCGACTGGAGGTGAAAGGCGGAGGGAGAGACTCGGCCGGACGGGAGGGCGGAGGGAGAGGCAGAGGGGTGGAGGTTGGCCGGAGGGTGAGGGAGGAGTTTGGGCGGAGGTCGGACAAAGGGTGAGGGTGGAGGTCAGGCGGAGGTTGGGCGGAGGGCGGAGGGGAGGGAGGAGGGCAGAGGTCGAGGAAGGGGCGGAGACCGGGGTAAGGGCAGTGGCTGGGGGAGAGTGGGGAGAGAAGAGAAATGGAGGAGGGAGGGAGGCTAGGGCGTTTTAAAGCGCTTGGAGTATTATAAGCGACTAGTCGCTTCTAATGTCCTTTTAAACCAAAACGGCCGTTTTGACAAGTGGGGACATTAGAAGCGACATTGTCGCTTTTGCCCTGAAGTGAAATTTTGGCAGAAGAATTTTGGAGCCAAATAATTGGGGCGTTAGGAGCGACTAGTCGCTTCTAATGCCCAAACATACTGAAAAAATTGGCGAGGTAGGAGCGACCCAACAATTTTGGCCTTTAGAATCGACTAGTCGCTTCTAATATGTCGACTCGGACAATTAGAAGCGACTAGTCGCTTCTAAAATTCAATAATTCATTCTTTGGAAAAATTTAGGGTGTTTACGTTAGAAGCGACTACCCACTTCTAAAGCTAAAATGTCGCTTCTAATTAGAAGCGACTAGTCGTTTCTAATTCTCATGTTGCTTCTAAAATTATGTTGTGTAGTAATGATTTGGGTAATTCTTCAAAAGACTTTCAACGGTGGAACCCTCTCGGTGTAGTAATACTTAGACAATTACGTGTGATACTCCTCGAAGTCTTCGACAGCCTTCTCGATTCTTTCTCACATTTTAGCTCTTACCGACTTGATTTTTTCCCGCATCTTTTTGACATATTCATCGAATTCATTATTCTTCAATCGTGCCTGGTCTTGGGTAGATTTTAGGTCGGTCTTTAGAAAAAAAATTGAGGCTCAAGTCTTCGGAGCTGGTCTTCGAGTGGTCTCCATTTGGTGAGGTCATTGAACATCTCCAGGCCCAGGTATGGCAGATCGGAAATTTTTTGACCAAAGACAAATAAAAATATCTAAACCCGCAAAATAAAATATACAAGTACAAAGGTAGTATAAACATATACGCGTGTCCGGCTTCACAAGGGCAAGATGGTAAGAAAGTCAAGACACACGATCGGTAGGATGTTGGGATTGGTACCCACAAATGAGATATTAGACATTTAAATACGTTTGTATTTATATTTTGCTGAAACATTGATATTAATAAATATTCATTCTTTATTATGTTTGTGTGTTATGTATGAATGCTACGCTCTGAAACTTTCATCAACAAAAAAAGTGTTAAATATAGATTTGACATGATGACCCCTTATGACTAGTTTAAACCATTTGTTCGCAATCTTAAGACCGATAGAGCAATCGTGTCTAACTAACGATTGTTTGAATGAATCATGATATCTTATCATGTGATATAGAGAGTTGTGACTCTATGATTCGTCCTTGATATCTTATAGAAGATATTGAACAAGACCTGTGATACTTAGAAGCTCGAGATAAAACCGTTTGATCACTCGAAACTTCAAGATCACATACGAGGAGTATTTTGATACTTACCTAAATCCTGAAGTGAATATATAATTGATATTTCACTTTATGACATTTGATTAGTCAATGGGCAATGACTAAGTTATAGTTTCATTTGACCCGACGGTTGGTGTCATAACGATGTGATATTGGGTTATATTATTCACAGACATGGAATTCATGTTGGAACAATGCAAACACATTAGTATCACACTATGCTTTGTTAGGAGAGTGTGAATGAATAAAACTGGCCAGGTATTCATCGAATAAGAACATTCTTTGATTAAAACATGTGACATGTAAAAACATCTCACTCTATGTTTTTTCTCATTCACAAATAACAAAGGAGTTAGCGAAATAATAACTAAAGGGGTAAAACGGTAATTTTACATTCACCTTAGTTAGTGATACACATGAAGGGTAATATCGTAAAGTAATCTGTGGACCGTGTGAAGAATTGTTTTGTCACATCAAACGGAATATATACGCGTATGAACAGAGAGATGTCAGTATTGGTTCTTTAGTGGAATCGACCAATATTAGAAATAAAAAGACGGAAAAGGTTTGTGAACTTTTGAGTTCGATCATTATTCTGAAGCTTCGTTTGTATGGGTCCATAAAGTCTCAATGATTGACACTTGGAGAGTCTAAAAGAACTAGAATTGATTGCTTTACTCATTGAATATAAATTGTGATTTATATCGAGAAAGTTATTTTCTTTGTAACTTAATAAATTATTAGTTGTTTATTTTGTCTATTGAATCATAGAGTATTATTATGTTGATAATAATACACTTGAGTAATTCAATTTAATAAAAAAAGAAAATAAACAATTTCTCATTTCGTACTTATTTGATAACTATGAAATCTTTTTAACGATATGTCATTAAATTAAATGAGATTCTAAATTAATTGAATTTAGAAATAAATTAAAAGTATTTGGGAATTAAATAACAGATTATGGACGAGTATGAGAGGGAGAGTTGGCCAAATTTTTAAGTGATTAGGGTTATGGGTTTGACCCAGCTTAAACCCATTATAAAACTGTTTATAAAAGGCTGCAAAAACCCTAATCATAGTAACCCCAACCCTAATTTTGTTCGGCCACTCTATTACTCTCCCTTGTGTCTCTCGCCGACTATCCCAAATAGAGAAAAAGAAAAAAATTGTTTTTCATGTTCATGATTCAATTCCTGAAATTCTTGAAAGCCCACCCTTTCAATCTCGATTGAATCCTTCGTGTATTATCGTTGATTCATACTTGTGGTGTTTGGTGTATGATTTTATTCTGAAAATTGTTTTTAGAATTTTTTTAAAAGTTTTTTGAAGCTCCATGTCGGCCGGATTCCTATCCAGCCTCCAATCCGGCGAAGTCTTCCTGTCAGGCGTGCAATCCGGCGAAGGGAACCCCTCATGCATCCCTGTCCGGTGTCCCTCCCTGTCAGGCGAGCAATCCGGTGAAGGTCTGCAGTCCGGCGTCCCCTCAGAGTCCAACGAAGGCGTCTAGGTTCCAGTCCGGCGAAGAAGTCCCAGTCCGGCAAAGGTGTCCTGTCCGGCGAAGGTCGCCTGTCCGGTGAAGGTCACCTGTCCGACGAAGTCACCTGTCCGGAGAGTCACCTGTCCGGCGAGTCCCCTGCACGATGAGAAGTCCTTGTCCGGCGTCCGTGCTTCCTGACCAGCCAGCGCACGCCTAGGGCAATCCGACGAGCCTCCTTTGAAGCGTGGAATTGGCGTGGCCTTCCGACGATAGCGAGCAACGTCGGGATAATTTATTATCTAATTTGTAAGTATTTTAACAACGATTTAAATTACTAATAAATATAAAATGTTTATATAGGTTCTTAGTATTTTATTTGTTGAGTGCGTGTTTTAATGAAGTGTTTATTAAACATGTAATTAAATTTTAATGCCTTAGGTTGTTTAAATATATTAAAATGGTTTTAATATGTTAGATCTAATTATATTTTTCCTCCACATAGTATGTGTAGTATAATTAAATTATTTAATTTGTTAAATAAATTCCAACATAGGAGATACGTCAATAATAGATTCCCAATTCTGAAGGCCTGGGAGTTCCATGATGTAGTGGAAAACTGGATCAAGAGAGTAACGAGCGTACCAGGTCGGTGGATTTGCAGAAGTTGAAGGTTTCCGCGAGTTTTTTTCCATTCTTCGAGCAACCTTCGGACTCTTGGTCGTGTTTGAACTGGAGGTCCACCGTTCCATCCCCTTCTTCAGATGCTTAAATATTTTTGAAAGCTGAAAAATTCTAAAGGATAGTCGGAACCCTACCCATTTCTAAAATACGAATACTAGTAAGTCTAAAATCCGAATAAATAATACGGAACAAGATTAAACTAAATAAATAAACTCAACTTGATCAAAATCTGGATGAGCCGGGCAAAATATCCAATAAAAATTAAAAAAATTCTCGGGAGTCCAAAAACTTTGTAAGAACGTTCTTGGTGAGAGAATATTTTGATCTTTGAGAAGTCTCCGGGAGTTGATCAGCTATGAAACTTATCTGAAATCAAAATAACAACCAAGGTCAAAATTCCGATTATAAATTAAAAGAATAACAAGTTATAGTCGGACCTACCAAAGATAAAATAATTATTCGGGACTCTGAAAATGGATTTTGGGAAATCTGAATTCCTAATGTAAAAGAACCAATCTTTCTAGTTCATGCAACAAATTGATAGATCAATGATCAAAGAATAATTCCGAATTTTGGTGGTACGATTATACCAACCATTGCACCGAGGGTTCGACTTAATTTTAAAATAAAAAGGTATAACCAAAGACGCAGAGTCACAATCATAATGCTTCCGCTAAAGCATAATCATGCAGGCTAAGGCTCGATATACATTAGGATTTAGCACGGTATGGGCTAAGTTTGATTCAGCCATAACTCTCGTCGTGAAAGAATGGAAAAGAAGTCCTTGGACATATTTTAAGTAAGTTTTTGGGAAGATTTAATTTTCCTACAAAACTACGGATGACTTATTTATCTAGTAATAATAACTACAATATTCAGAAGCTAAACAAAAAAGAAATGAGAAAAGGAAATTACTCAACGAATGGAGATACCGAATAACAGTGATACGATGAAAATGATTTTCACGAATGACAAATGAATATTTATAGGAAGGCACAACTGATGGATTCTCTAGGAAGCCAAGGACTTTGAACCGAGGAATGATTGACGTGCAGGAATGTCATCTTCTTCATGACGATTCGAGATAAAGCCATAATACCTAAAACGAATATCAAAAGTTGGGCGATTCAGACGAATCATCACATACGAAATAAATTTCATAAAAAAGAAGAAAAGCATATATATTTTTTCGGCAGCTGAAATTTTGAAAAAATTGAACTACAGGAAATAAATTCCAAATGTTCGTTATCAAAGGATGAATAGTTAAAGCCGAAGCTCGCATAAATTGTAAGTTTCTCACCGAATAAATCTTATATGCTGAAAATCTAGAGGACAATGTTACCATCAAATTTAACTGTGGTAATACCAACCATATGCTTCACCGAGTAATAAGAATATTCGGTATGAGTATAAGAGAAAAGAAGATGAACATAAGTTAAGTTAAGAATACCGACCAACATAACCGAATAGTTCGGATAAGTTATTGGTATATAAAGACTAGTCATTCGAATTAAGACTTACCAAGACAACGTAAGCACAAAAAAACGTCTAAAATAATCGAAAGACTATTATTGATGACACAAAAACACACGATACAGATAACCGGCGACGATTATCATGAATGTCGGTATGATCAACCCACGTTAACAACAGCGTTATAAAAGAAAATGCATGAGGAGAATAAATGGACTACATGCACACATATAAGAATATCTAATTTTACTCTCGTAAACTCTCTTTTTATATTGAAAATTAGTGTGATATAAGAAAAAACCGACCTATAAATTACATTTTCATCGAGACATTGTTGAACTATTTTCAAGAATCAAATATATTTATACATAAAATCGTGTATTGAATAATTCTTTTAAATAAACTGGAAAAAATGGCTGAAAGTGTTAGAAATATTAATTTCATGAATAAATTATCTTTTCTAAATATTTGTTGGTAATAAACTGATTAAAATATAATTTTTAAGAAAAATATAAAAATAATAATGAAATGATGTTTTAGCGACTTCTCTATTTAAAATTATCACAATATGTGTTCAGCATATAATTGGCTATTCCATTTAATCTTCATTAGACCTTCTCCAATGATACTCTATAATAGTTATTATAGAATATTCCATCCTCAATGGAACTTTATATTGCACGTTATTATAGCGTGATCTCCATTTTGTGCACAGTGTTGCGCTATTCCTAGCGCACATTGTGCACCTGTTATTTTATTTTATTGTTTTTTTTAATCCTTTAGTTTTTAAAATTTAATTAATGACCCAAATTTTATATAATTGCTTAATATTTATCCTTAAACTTATATAGATGATTAATATTTAGGATTTTATATAATTTAAAAAACAACAAAAAGTTAAAACGAAGATTGTACATTGCATAAAAATAAAATACCAAACACGATTTTAATAACTTAATACCAAACACGAATACAAACATTAGCAACTTGGAAGAAAATTAATAACGAACCGAAAAAGACATTAAAACACAAAACACAACAAAATAAAATTCCAATAGATAAACTAATATTCTGGAAAATTGGTTGCGGATCCCCCGAGACTGCTAAAATATTGAGAATAAGAATCGGAAGTCGGATGTGGTGCATGGGATTGTTGTTGTTCAAGCCTCTTTTGCATAATTTTTGCTTCTTCGGTTTGAACGTATGCACGGACTTGTGGATCTGTTATTGCACTTAAATCCTTTAACAATATTTTATTTTCTTCCTTAATTTCTTTCAGTTCTAAGTGGCGTTGCCTCATTGTACTTGTCTTCTTCAATTGCTCAAGAAGTTCTTTGTTTCCTTCCTCAATGCCACTGATTCGAGACAATAGTCCACCATCTAATTTATTTTTTAATTTCGCTTTCTTCACCCCAATCGGCCGCTCGGGAGGAGATGGATGTCTAGCAGATTCCTGAGTGGGATTTTCTGACTCTTGTGGGCAAGATGAACCTCGAGATGTTTGTCTTGCACTTGAGGCTCCATCTTGAAATTTTTCAAAATTCTTAATAATATTCCACACATGATCAAACTTCCAACCTTTCTTGAATTTTTCATCCTGTGAGAGCAATACTTTTGCTTGATCCATTTGAAATTTGATATAACAATGGTTGAGTAAAAAACAAAATTGTATGAAAACAATAAACTCTAGTACTAACAATATCTTCAGTTGAAGCACCTCTTGGGTGTCTATTCTCAATTTGTCGAATGCATCCATGCATCTTCCTTGTAGCTTTTTCAATCACTTCAATTCGGCATTGTATGGATCTCGTGGAACGCGTCTCTGAATCCGGACTTTTGCCGTTGTTGTAAGCAATTGCAACACGAGTCCAAAAATGATCAGATGATTGGTATACACCGATGATCGGGTCTTGAGAAATCTCCATGTAAACTTGACAAAGGAGTTTGTCTTCATCTCGAGAGTAATTAGAAGCTCTCGACATATTTTTTTGTAATGTGGGAGATGTGGTGAAGTTAGAACTTGTGAATGCAATATTTATAGCTAAATTCTCACGTTTATCAACTCGACTGACGCGATTTGACAATTCACTTACAAGATTCTCACGCTTATCAACTCGACTGACGCGATTTGACAATTCACTTACAAGATTCTCACGCTTATCAACTCGACTGACGCGATTTGACAATTCACTTACAAGATTCTCACACTTATCAACTCGACTGACGCGATTTGACAATTCACTTACAAGATTCTCACGCTTATCAACTCGACTGACGCGATTTGACAACTCACTTACACGATTCTCACGCTTATCAAAAACGAATACCAATTTCCTATAAAATACCAATTTCATTCTAAATTCCATACACATTCTCTCATTGTATCTCCAAAATGAATACTAACTTGTCCTCATCATCTTCAAGCTCGGAAGACGACTTCATTATTAGTTTGGATGAAGAGGATGAGGCCATAACTCGTGCTATCATCAATAACAATATTTTGATCGCTGAGCTAATACGTCAACATTCCAACCAAGTAGACGTGGGAGCAGGAGGATCGGTTCCTGGACGTGCTTTCATCAACCGTGATCGAGTAAGTGCAGACCGTCGGCTATTCAATGATTAATTTTTAGAAACCCCGATGTATGATGAAGCCATCTTCCGTCGGAGATATCGAATGTCTCGCTCATTATTCCTACGCATAAAGGATGCTGTTCAAGATCATGACAACTACTTCGAGCAACGGGTGGATCGGGCTGGAAAACTTGGTTTATCGGCCCTTCAAAAGATAACAGCTGCATTACGGATGTTGGCATACGGTGTTCCCGCAGATGCCACAGACGAGTACATCAGAATAGGAGAGTCAACAGCGGTTGAAAGCATGAAAAAGTTTTGTCGGGCAATAGTTGAGGTATTTTCTGAGCAATATTTAAGATCCCCAAACTCAAATGATGTTGCTAGACTTCTACATGTTGGTCAGCAACGTGGTTTTCCAGGAATGTTGGGAAGTTTAGATTGTATGCATTGGAAGTGGAAAAACTGTCCTACCGGATGGATCGGACAATACACAGGTCGTAGTGGAAAGCCTACTATTATATTAGAAGCAGTAGCAGATTATGATCTTTGGATATGGCATGCTTATTTTGGAATGCCAGGAAGCAACAATGATATTAATGTGTTAGAGTCTTCCCACTTATTTTCCAATCTCACCCAAGGTATCGCTCCTCCAGCTCATTATGTCATACAAGGAAAATAGTATAATATGGGTTATTATTTGGCTGATAGTATATACCCAAAATGGTCAACTGTTGTGCAAACTATTCGAGAGCCTCGTGGACCGAAAAAAAATATTTTGCAATGAAGCAAGAAGCCTGTAGAAAAGATGTAGAACGTGCCTTCGGAGTTCTCCAATCACGATTTGCAATTGTTGCAGGTCTTACAAGATTTTGGAGAAAAGAGGTGTTGAAAGATATAATGTCTGCATGCATAATTATGCATAACATGATAATAGAGGATGAACGTGATCTTAGTGCTCCAATTGAAGTCGCGAGAGAAACGCCACTTGTGGAAGTCGAAATGGTGGTCGAAGGCGAGACGCAATTCAAACAATTTGTAACTCGTTATAGACAAATAAGAGATAGACATGCACACGTCGCACTTCGGAATGCATTGATTGAACACTTGTGGGAAGAGTATAGTCATTCCAATGCATAATTGTGTTTGTATTTATTTTAATTGTATTATGTTGTGTTGTAATTTGTTTTATTTGTGTTTGTATTATATTTTTATTTTATTCGTGTTGTTCTGTAATTTTTATTTTATTAAATGTGAGTTGTTTTTAATAATTTGATTAAGATGATCTAATTAAGAATTGATAAATAAATATAAGGGTATGTGTGTAAATACAATATAAAAGAAAATAAAAATAAAGTGAGAAATAGAGTGAAAAATAGAATTCGGTTGGAGATAATTTACTGTTTATTGAAAAATAGAGTAAGAAATAGAGTGGAAAATAAAGTGATCGGTTGGAGATGGCCTTAACGCCGGAGGAAAAAGGCTAAAAGTAGAGAAAAAGTAAGTTACTGTTTTATACACAAGGTCTTTTTTTTGCTGATATATAAGTAAATCTTTTGTAGTGGTTCTTTTTAATCTGTGACAGAGAAGTTGTGAACCTCAAATAATATTTACAGGACATCTTAAAATATTTAAATACTATTTAATTTAATTAGGTGGTAGTGGGATGAGAACGGAGGAGGAAATTAGGGTCACTCGATTTTGATTGAGCAATAATTCAGAACCACCAAACAGGTAATCTGTTGTAGCTAAATAGAGTTTGGTAGCAAGTAGCAATTTATACCCCAAAATAGTATCCTAGCTAGTGTACCTTTGACCTTGAAACCATCCTTAAATAGTAAAATATACATAAAATAGTAGTTAAATAAACATCACTTCCCACATGCCTATCTTTCATTCACTACCATGATCACCGCACCACAACCACCTGACTCACATCTGAAATTTACCCTTAAAACATCAACTGCTAAAACTCCATTGATTAGATTAATTACTACGCAATTATTATATGTGTGTATTGTATAGAATCACATGTTTTGAGTTTCCACAAAAAGCAATTAATAGTGACGACACAAGCATATTTGTGGATACGCACGTCCACATGTTCGCAATAATCAAATCTTAGGTACTAATAAATGAAGGACGCCGACGCAATTATTCGACTATCTACTAATTGTGCTCAATATATATATTTAATATTTATCAATCATTTCCTGAAATAATTTTTTTCTTTTATTTTTACACTGCAGCTACTATCCAATTATGCCAAAATGGAAGCAGAGGTTGATCGTCGACAACATCCTTCAGACTAGGCCCGCACATCACGGCAATATCTTTCGGAAAAACAAAAACCTTGAATAATTAACAAAATAAATAGGGTAAAAAAAATATAACTTTTAAAGAGCAGGGGTATTTTTGGAAAATAGGAGGGGTTGCCAAGCCGAAGCGGCGATGAGGGGGCGAGTGTGCCAGCCGAGCGTGAGAGACCCGTCTCTCTCTTCGACGCAGAATCCCTCCGCCGAGAACAGAGTCAGCAACATGCTCGCTTGCTTGAACGCGTTCGAGCCGAGATTCACCGGCTTGAACCCGGCTCGAGCCATCCTCACCCTCCACGTGTCCAGCGGCTCGTGTCGCTCGATCCGAGCCGGCCCCTCGCAGCACACCACGTTGGAGATCTCCCTCTGGATGTACATCTCCGCGAACGCCTTCTCCGGCTGCAGCTCGCAAGCCTCGAGCGAGTCGAACATCGTGGAGTAGTAGTAAAGCGACTCGGTGAACCGCTCCAGAAACCCGACTCGGTTATGATCCGCTTCTTGCTCCACTATTGTCACCACGCGGGGGTTCAGCGCGTGGACCCACTCCAGGACGCTTTCCACCGCGGGAGACGCCATCCCGGGATCGTTAACCAAACGGTGAAGCTGCATCACGGAGTTGACGGCGACTGCTTCTCCGGCCGCCACGTGGAGCATCCAGGGACGGACGTCGTCGATTTTAACGGCGGCGACGCCGCGGAAGGCGAAGCGGACGTTGACGGAGCGGGCGAGCTCGGCCAAGCGGAGGCCGACTTCGCGGAGGGAGTCTCTGCCGTCGGGAGAGGGAGGACCGATTCCGGTGAGACGGAGCGAGGGAGGTCCGCCGGGGCGTAAAGCTAGGGCTTGGATTAGGGCCGGCCATTGGAGGCCGTGTGCGAGGCTGAAATCGATGACGTGGACGCTGTCGTGGCCTTCGAAGGCTTCGAGAATCGCCTGGTTGGCCGTGAAGTGAGCGAATTTGAGGTATGGACAGGCCTCGTAGAAGTTCTGGTAGAGAATCTCGTTCTCATACGCCGTGAAGGACTCCCCGCCCACGCCGTTGAAGATCCGACGGCTGAGAGCGTCGATGAAGCACCCGGCAACCTTTCCGATTCCACGCTCGGAGGTGACACGTGTCATGAGAAGGGACTGCATGTCGTCGATGAGCGAGGTCGCCGCCGGGAAATCTCCGCGCTGTACGGCCTCGGCGCACGTGAGGAGCGCGTGGACGAGACGGATCCCGGAGTCCTCCTCGGTGGGAGCCCAGTGGAGGTAGCTTCCGTCGGAGACAAGGTCTGGGAAGTGAGGGAGATCGTGGTGGTCCTGGTTCTGGATGTGATCTGAGTTGAACTCGGAGAGGAGCGAGTCGACCCAGGAGGCGAGGTCGGAGGGGTTGTAGAGAACGGCGGCGCTGGAATCGACGGCGGCGGCGGAGGAGGAGTCGGCCATGGCGGTCTCGAGCCTCTCGAGGTGGTGGGCGACGTGGGTGAGGTCGGAGGATCGGACTTTGTAGCCAGCGCCGGCGAGGAGGTCGTCGATGTCGGCGGTGGGCTTTCCCATGGAGGAAGAAGACGAGGAAGATGTGGAACCGTACGGCCCTCCTTCTCCGTCTGCTCCGCCTCCCATTGGGTTGTCTTGTATATCGCGACGCTGCTCAATGTTTGATTTTATTTTAGTTTTTCGTGGGAGACAACTCCAAACTCAAAGAAAGGGTTTTTGAAGAATGAGAGAGACTGAGAGAGCGCTTTTGTTTGCCACTCTTACTCCTTAATTACTTTTTACATTACGTCAGGTGCCTGGTTAACTTTTTATTTCAGCTGCAATAAATCTAGTAGAGATATAGAATCCTTCGTTGATTTTTTTCAATTTCTTATTTTTGAACCATGAGTTTATGTTAGATTTTCTAAAAGTTGGCTTATTGAGGTGAGATTAATCAGAATTTATCTTAAACTACCAGAGAATAAATATGTTTTATTTTAACCCGAAATAAAAATGAAATTTACAAACGACTAAGACCAATTTTAATGATGTACATTAACGACTTGTCAGTAAATAATAATTATTATTGACTACTAAAAAAAATTAATTCTTTTATATTTTGCTTAGTTAATTAACTAAGTCAGTTGGTCATATAAATTAATTTACTAAGTTAAATACATATGACCTGCGTTCGTTCATAAATTATTGATATGTGAATTAAAATATTATCGGTAAATAATAAGTGAAAATTAAAATAAATAATTATTTTCACGTGAACAAATTAAGCTAAATAATTTTATAATATATCATAATAAATGAATTTAATTTAAAATATTGTAGCTTAAAATATGATGAATGTCATTTTAGTTTATATGATGCTCTAAACGACTTTAAGCGTGTACATTTTGTTTTAAGGGTTAAATAAGGTAATAGCCCTATAGGGGTTTAGAAATTTGGATTTGGCCTACGTTTAGTTAATCTTTTGTAAATGTCCACAAGTTTAATTTACCAAATTTTCATACCACATTTACCCTCATCCGAATTCCCGCCCAAATATAATTGGAAATTTAGAAAAAAAAACAAATCAGCAAGATTTACGCCGATTAACCACGTTAATTAATATTTGGAGAGAGAAAAATGATGACTATTTAAAGCATACAAAAATCTCATATCTCCAAAAAATTCATTTCTTCCACAATTTCGAATTCTCATTTCTCCCCACCAATTCGAAATCATCCAAACGAAAAATCTAAAAGTAATCCTTCCGTCGACGAAATAAACCTTCCCGGCGACCGATTTACAGGTATACAATGTTATTTATGTTAATTTTTACAAAATTTCGGATGATTAATACCCAACAAGAGTTTTTTTTGTATTTACACCGAGCATAATGATATTCTCCAGGTCAAACCATTTTTATTTGATTTTCTCCGGTGGCTGCGACGCCAACGATGGAAGCGCTGACGGCGGCAAAGAAGAACACCTGCGAAGGGAAATTAAAATTTTCATCGTTCTTCGTTCTTCTTACTAATTTACGATGTAAATCAATTTACGACGTAAAACCCAACACAATTTACGTCGGAACAAATCCATTCCAGTGTAAATTAAATATCATTAACGAGCGTAAATACTGGACGAAATTTGAATAATGTAGGGAAGTTACAGAATTTGAATACAAAATCTAATAAGCGTTAATAAATGGTGACGAAATTTAAAACAAAACTTCCCAAAATAACTGAATAATTATTTCCATCCAAAAAAAGAGGGATTTACTTAATTATGTATAATAAATTCGGTCAATCAACTATCCTAGATTATAGGATCTACATTTAATAACTAATTAAAACCGTGATGATTTGAATTAAAACAGAAAGTATTTAAAAAAATTTAAAACTGATTTAAAATTCGAAAAAAGTGTCAACTCAATTTACGTTGTAAAACTTACTCAATTTACGATGTAAATCAATTTACGACGAAAAAAATTATTGTTAACAATCATTCATTAACGTTAATAATCTTGTAAATAAAGTACAAACCTGACTGCTGTAAAGAAGACCCTTCACCATCGTTAAAATTCATATTGAATGTGAACAATGTAGAAAGACGAGAAAAAGAGATAGATTGCATAAATAGCAATACGCTGTCTCAATATATATTTTCAACGTAAATAAAAAATGCAATCAGCTAAAAATCGGGTTAATCAATTAAAAGATTAACAAAAATAAAAACTTTCATGAAATAGCAAATATAAGCAATCAACGTAAATAGGAAATTAATAAGCAATCAACGTGGAGTTATTAAAGGCTGAAATTAAGGATCTAAAATAACCGATTTTATAAACCGGCGGAAATTCTAAAAAAAATTTGAAATTTGAAAAAAAATCGGTTTTAAAAAATAAAAACACACGGTTTAATTAATAAATATCAAGGACAAAAAGGGAACTATAATTTTGAAAAAACTTGCCACGTAGATGTTTTGGACATTTACAAAAGATTAACGAAATGTGGGACAATTCCAAAATAGGTTTGCTTGTTAGGGCCATTCCGTCGAATTTTTGTTGTTTTAACTACCATTAAAAAGTTTGGTCAATTAATTAGTCATTTCCGCTAATGCGTCAATGTATAATCGAATCTACCATTTCCTCGAATCAAATATTGGAAAACAATGATAAATCAACGATATTCCGTAGAAAATAATAAATTGTGCCGCTTAAATTAGGTGAAAAATATCGTTAGTGAACAAATATTAAAAGAATTCATACTTAAAAGAAAAATGAAAAAAAGACAATAATAGTTCTAAAAAACCCAACGCAAACATACACCTAATGAAAATTAAATAGAAAGTACAAAATCAAAATAATAATAATTTTCATGTAATAAATGAAATAATTGTGCTTATGTATATTAAAATATAATTTACAACAAAAACATATTCAAATCTAAACTCTATCTTCGATCTAATAAAAAAAGTTTAAAAAAGGTTTTCAAACTCATATTAAACACAATAATAAAATTAGAAACTGGGTATTTGAACTAAGCTATCAATAGATAACAATAAATTTCATGAAAACCAATAAATATCATCAGATTTTAAAAATTATGGGGATTTGATTACTTCCCGTGAAGTTTTTGTTGAAATGCAGTGAGAACTATAATGAAAACAGATGAAAAAAGAAAAGGATTTCCCAACAAGAGTCTGATATCCGAGTGTTTTTTTAACTAAAAAAATTTCATTGTGTACGAACCGATACTGGAACTTCTAGATTTCAAACTTTACCTCGAACAAGAAGAAATTTAAAATAAAATTCAAACAATTTTTTTCGTTTAGTAAATATGAATTATTTTGTTTTCATAAGTATAGAAAGTAGTTATTCCCAATTTTTTCTTTACGCGTATTTCTCTATTCTTCTCTCCTAACTATCTCTTTTCGTAAGATTTTTAGTACTACAGCTTTGCAATAACTTTTGTTGCATCCTTGATAACGTCACCTAATGAATTGTGCAAGTAACAAAGAGTAATAAGTGTTGATACGTTTTTATTATAAAAGCTAGCGTATATGTAAGTTTAAAAAAAAATTGAGTTCGTTATGTTGTTTGAGTATTCTCTGATCGATTGTTTTGTTGCACAATCTCTTTTAAGTTACTTAAATCTCTCTTATTTTCCTTAATATTTGCGACTATTATTTATTTTCAAGGATGTGTTAATACAAGTTAAACTGATGTAAAATAACGATGTTTATCATGTTCTCACATGTCTTATTTTTCTTAATGCTATATTAAAAAAGGTAAATGTCCTTAATATTTTTCTTTTCAGAAAAAGAAGTTACACATAGCTTGGGGTTTTCAATATGAATTACTGTATATTATGAAAGGTTAAGGGTGTTTCCTTAAACTAGCAAAAAGCAAATTTCTATAAAATTAAATCATTCGTTGGCTTAAGTAAATTTATAACGTTTGAATATGGCTAATTTGGTACAATGCTTGCCAAAACTATTACATAATACTAAAATATAGTCATATTAAACTTCTTATTTTAAATTGTCTCTAATAATCAAGAAATATCTCAAGACTAAAAAAGATGTATAATACACACATGAGTATCAATTTAAATTGGAAAATATTCTAACTTATTTACATAATTAAAATAATATAATCATGATTTATTTCGACTTGTTGAACTATTATCTGAATAAAATGAAATTCGGATTAAAAGAAATAAATTTGAGAATCGAATCTCACTATTATTTCCATATAATAGTAAAAATAATCTATCACTATTATTTTTCACTTATACATTCATATATTTGATCCTTGGATGTGCATTATGTATTACAAATAACTTTTTGAGAGATTAAATTATAAAGATAAATCGCTATTTCACTAGTCTTACTTTGTACATTTTAAATGTGCTTTATGTACATTTTGAATACATGTAACAATCATCACACATTTTCACGTATGTGTGATGTCAAATGTTTATCTAATGCTTTGATTTCGTTTTCCTTAAACAAAGGCAAGATCGTTAAAGAAGTTGCGGCTCATTCTTTGACAAGGAAGCCATGGGTTGTCGAGCTCAAGGTCAAATTCTATGACGTTGATGAGCAGTACTTCGAGATATGAGTTAGATCACCCGATTGAAATAAAAATAGACGTTTATAATATTGTGCCATGCCAGTCCCTATCTCAATATCATACTTATACTAGACAAATATCAAGCCCATAATTAGTTGCTTGATTCGCAAACAATCTAACAACGAAGAACACACGATTTTCATTATCGAAGGTCGACGTTAATGTGTTTACTTCTCGTGAACTCCTTCATACTCCAAGTCAGTTCGATTCACTAACTTTACGAAAAAATGCATATATCAAGTAAAATTATGTTAGTCATCCTATAAAATGTTATTCACAATGAAACCACAATATATATGAGATGACAGTAGTTAAATGCGGGAAATTAAATGACACATGAAATGATAATCTAGTTTGATGCAATGTCACTTACATCTAAAGGGTATACAACCCGGTGAAAATAATTCACTGATAATATAGTTACTAATACAACGATGACATTATATGAATAGTCTCAATATCATGTCAATATTACTCAACACAGTGTGTGAATTGATTTCACACAACTAATCATAAAGATCTCAGATTTCCAGCCGCCGATCGTGCACGTCTAGCAACTCTGTGATTTCTATCGTAAAACGTCAAGGAGACTAAATAAAGAACCTCAATTTTTTTATAGCGTCCAAAACTAAAATATTTTCTTAGGACTTTGATGTCCTTGAATGTACCGTTAACCATTGTAGAAAGTCTTCGATAACCAAATCTGTTAATTAGAATATTGTCCTGAAAGTGCTCATAAAAGATATTGTGGTACTATTATAAAATATCTCAACAAATTAATAGCACACTTTACTCGATCTTTTCCTAATAAAAATAAGCCGATCCGAATGTAACAACAACCTCCTCATTTGGATAATTTTTAGAGAAGTCCTAATAGAGTAATTCTTAAACAGTTTACTGATAATAACTTTGATATTTTCTCTCCCTGAAAATATAGCAAAGAATAAGGATAGACCAAAACCAGAAAGAGATAAATGAGTATGAGCTATCACAACAAGAATATCAGCAAAGACTCAAACAAAGCTTATGCGTGACAAAGAAATGACTTCGAGAATATTGGAATAGGCGTGTAAATAGATGCTTGAAACTACTATGACGACTCCATTGTAAAAATATGCATCCCATTTGGGTGTTGTAGGTGTTAATATAGCTTTATCAACCATAATTTAATCTCTTAGTGTTGTTTGTCACACTTTGAGTTGGTCGTATTAATGAGAAGGTCAAATCGACGATGACATTGCTATCAAAGATTGCCACACCATTACCGTCGAAATCGGAAACCTGTGATCAAATTTCAAGTAACCTATGGTTGAGTAAGTTTGAATGAAGAGTATTTGCATATATGAAGGTTTTAATATGGATTATTGGAGAAGATGACAACAAATATAAAGGAATAACGACATACCCCCAACACCATGCATTTTTCAGAGAAAAAGGATGCGAGTCTGCAAGGTCTAGCTTCATATTCATAAAAGTCTTTAATGGCGTGATCACATTCATATTGGTGAGTGATTCAAAATAATTTTATTTTCATATCAAAATATTCGAAATGGTAAATCTATGAAGACATAGAGTAAGTACTTAAGTGTGTGCTATAATAATTTTGTAATGTATAAGCATTCACATTGAATTCGACTTATATTATAATATAACCAACTTTTTTAGTTTAACATATTTAATATGAATTGGATCGTGTATTTATGATTCGAAATTCTTAAATTTTATAAACGACGTGGTAGAATTATCCTATACCATTGCCTAATTTTCCATTTATAAAAATTAAACATGAATTAAGCTATATATAACCAATCAAATAGTTGGATATATTTTTTTTATCAAAAGATAATCATTTCACTGTTTGGAATAGGTATTATTATTTATTAAAATTTCACTTAATTATAATAACAAAATTTTAGCAAATTGATAAAAGTCAACGTCTTGTAGTTATCATGTAAATAAGCAGCTTATGTAGCAGCCATCTACTGAAAATTTTGTACTGTATTGCCCTTTCCGATTTGGGTGGTATTACTTTTCAAAATTTAATATTTATTTTCTGTTTTTTGATTTAAATTTTGAATTTCGAATATGAAATAAGTTATTAATTGTTGTGCGATTTAATTAGAAGATATTAGTTGTTTAATTTGTTTTGATCCTATTTAATGAAAACGAATTATTTATGTGTACTTATATATGATTTACAGAATAAATCTCATTAATTTACAATTTTTAATCATTATACGCATTGTTCATCGTTAACCATTGTTCATCATCAAACACATTTTTATTTCCAATTTCTTTTGTTCGAGAAAACCACAAAATTAGCTTACCTTCTCCGTTTACGGCCGAAATGAAATTGTTCATGAAAAATATTTTTTTCTACTTGAAGCATGTATGTAATTTTGTGTATATATATATATTTTTATGTCACATTGTCCCACCATTATTTAACTTTGTTTTTGTGTGTCGTTGTTTGATTTTCTTTCTGATTCATTGGTTTGACCCTCAAGAAACTGCCTAATCTATGAATGTAAGTACACTGTATGTTATTTTTCTCTAAACTACATGTTACATATAGTAAATATCTAATATATTTACATAAACTTTCAAGTAAATGTAATTAACAAAACCTAATTTCCGGTGGTTGATGATATCATTGTAGTTATTGATGTTGATGGAGGACATGCACACATGATGTTGCTAATATACACATGTTGAACAAAGTAATATTTCACTTGTTTTGTTCCTCGATTTCTGCATCCAATTTATTGTAAATATAATTAATATTTCATTTTAATGTTCGATTTTTGTGAAATGAGCGGGAAATCTTTTCGAATTAAATTGGTCTAAATAATTTCGTAAATGGACTTAGCCGGTTATTTAATAAATATTTACAAAATGTTAGCTAATTACAAAATCTTAATAATTTAGATGATTGGTGATTAGATTAATAGTTATTATAGTTGATGATTTATATTTAAGAATCGTGATCGATACTACGAAAAATATCATAAAAAAATATTGTTGTTACAAAAGATATATGAATAATTGATGGTTATTGAAAGAGAAATTTCATAATATGAACCTAAAAACAATTAAAATATCCACATTAAACTCATTTTATTCAAAATATTCAAAAATGAACTTTTGCCGCTAAAAGGAACAAAAATACCCTTCTTCCTCATTCTCTTCTTTTTCTCTCTTCCCTTCTCTTCCCTCTCTTCTCTTTCTCTCGGCTGAAATACATAGACCCATTTCAAAAAAAATAAATTCAAATCAATCTTCACAAGTGCAAAAGTAGAGGTCCACGATGGAAATAGTCCTAAAACCAATGTCTTCGAGCTCGGAAACCCATTTCGTTGGAGGGGGAGACGGCCGGAATACTCAAGAGAGCTCACAAGAAAAAAAATCTCAAAAAAAGGTATGATTTATGCTTTTTGTTGTTTGAAATCGATAGAATTTAGTTTGTATAGTGTTTTCGACGGTAATGTAGGTTAAATCGGATTGATTTGGAAAGATTTGAGATAGTATTGAGATTTTAGGGTTTAAGATTTCCGGGAAAACGATGAACACCATCGTAGGTATCATCGTACGATACCGTACGATAACGTACGATGGCCTTCGAGGCACCATCGTACGATATCGCACGATACCGTACGATATCGTACGATGGTGTACGATATCGTGCAATATATGCTATTTTGTGCTCGTTTTTTGTACGGTTATCTTATTTTTTTTTGTGTTTTTTGTAGGACTACTTGAAATTTCTCATTAACGAGACTTTCTCGGGGCGTATCACGTATGGTGGCTCCGCCGTGTTGAAAAATGTGAAGAATAGGTTCGAAGAAATGAAACTTACCGAGCAACTACGAGGGACGGTGTTCGAGCAATTTTTCTTCGATAATAGCGAATTAAATTTCGCGCCCGTTCTTGTGCACACACTTTTGGAGAGAAAGGTCCAGTCAATCAAGTACGGAGAGATTCAATTCGGACTTGGAGGAAAGAGGGTTCGATTCGGCCGTCTCGAATATGCCTTAATATCGGGTTTAGACTACACCGACGGTCCGACAAAAGACGAGAAGGACAAACGATCCTGTAGAAGGCTCATTGATGAGTACTTGAACGGGACAAGCAACATCAAGTTCAGTGCACTCATCGGTTTTTGGAATGCGTGCAAGAACCCCGTAGACATTTACAAGCTCGGTTTGTGCGTCTTCGTTCTCGGATATCTACTGGGACAACCGGCGAACAAAGTTATCGAGCCGAGGTGGCAACCGTTCGTGCAATACGTAGAAGATCTCCCCTTCTTCTACAAGGGGAACATGAGTTGGGCCGAGACGTTTCAATCGCTCTCGGTCGACTTGACGCATCACCTCGAGGGTCTCGAGACGAAGTTGAAGAAGAAACCCGACGTCCTACAAAAGGAGGCAAAGTACACATTGTCTGGGAATCTTCACGCCTTTCAGTATTGGGCGTACGAGGCGATCCCGGAGATTGGGCAAGCCTTCGGAACAAGCACTGGAAATCGATTGCCGAGGATGCATTCGTGGTCGGGCACCGTCGTTGTTCTTAGGAAGGATGTCGAGAAGATTCTGAAGAAGAAATCAGTAAGTTTTATTGATTTTCCATATTTTTCTTTAATTGAGATTGATTTTTAATAAATCATAACATTTTTCAATGTTTTCAGCTGGGCGTCCTTCAAATGCTTCGACCTAGACCGGCAGAGAAAGGGTTCTTCGATATTCTCGAAGACCAGACGAAGAAATGTCTATATCCAATAGACATCGAAGGAGTAAATGCGGCCGAGCCAAGGAACGTTGATGAAGAAATCAACATCGTTGGTTCAGCCGCGGAGGAAGCCGACTTCCTCGGCCACGACGAGGAAGAGGACGATGATGAGGAGTATATCTCAGATACTCCTCGAACGCGTCCGACGAAAGAGTCAAAAACTCGAACTCCTCGTCCTGATGCTCGACCTCTTTGTCCCGATTCTCCTCGCCCAAGAACTTTGCCTCCTCCACAAGGTCCTCGTAGTTCCGAGCCAAGCAATGATGACCCAATTGTCATAACGGTGGGAATGTGGAACGAGCTTCGTCAAGGAATAGGATACATACTCCAGACGATGGCTACCCTAGGACGAGGGATGAACGTAGTTAACAATCGAGTTGAGCGCATACGCAGTAGCTAGGTAATAAGGTCGTTTGAAAGTTATAAAAGTTTATTCAAAGTATAACTAACAATTTGTACAGATTCGTACATGGGAGCGTCTGAATCACGTATTCCGTGACGTTACGGGGATGCCAGGTGGACCCATTCCTACCACGCAAGCGCGTGGTCCTGATACGCAAAAGCAAAGCAAGAGGAAGGCGAAGAATGCTAAACAAGCAGGACAGTCGGAGCCCCCTGCGGATGCTCCTCCTCATCCTCCTCATCCTCCTACACCTCCATCGCCTTTTACGCCCCAGAGCAGTCGGAGCCCTTCACCGGGAATCCCGGATAAACAAGCAGGGTTATTCAAAAGACGACCGACGCAACATGATGAGAAGTTAAAGGGTCATGCCTTCGAGAGACCGTCAAAGCGTCAACGGAGCGAGCCACCCGAATCTCCAGCGAAGGCACCACCTCAGAAATCGAAGAAATGGAAGGGTGCTAAGGAGATCCTCCTGGTCGTCAACTTCAAGAATGTCCAATGGTTCACATTTCAAGTTGATTTGATGGAGTTGACGATCACAGTTCTTGATTGTCAGAGGGTACTAATTGAGCAGGAGCAGCATTCAGCAGACTTCATGGAGTTCATGCACGTAAGTTCAAATAGAGACTCTTTAAACTCTAACAATATTTATATATAAATTTGTAATTACTTAAACATTTTTTGGAATACTGTAGGATTGGAGTCGCGCATTGCCACGAGTAATGAATTTGAGTGGCCTGTTCAACAACCACCCGAAAATGTATCACCCTCTCTCAGCAGGTCGACCGACGCTTCATGAGTTCACATAGTTGATTGACCAAAACGTCCCTCAATCAAGATTAAGGTAAACGTTTTAATTATATTTTTAAATATAAAAATTTAGTTGTTGACAAATTCTTATGTATCGTTATTGTAGCGGTGATTGTGGGATATTCGCCGTCAAATACGTTGAGCATCTTCTTGTTGGAATTCCCTTTGACACACTCATAACGGAGAACATGAAGATATTCAGGCAGAAGTGGACGGTTGACTTATTCTTAGATAGAACAACCCGATGAGTTGTTTTTATATTTAAACACTTTTTGATTGTGTATAAATTTTGGTTTTAAATTAAACACTTTTTGATTGTGTATAATTCAAAAAAGTTCAACATAATTCAATATAATTCAAAAAAGTACAACGTCATTAAAAAAGAGTTCAACATAATTCAAAATAATTAAAAAAAAGTGCAACGTCATTAAAAAAGAGTTCAACATAATTCAAAATAATTCAAAAAAGTACAACGTCATTAAAAAAGAGTTCAACATAATTCAAAATAATTCAAAAAAGTATTAACAAAGAGTTCAACATAATTCAAAATAATTCAAAAAAGTACAACGTCACGCTCACTTTCGCCATGTGCAAGTCTTTCTATTGTGACCTAAGCCACCGCATTTTCCGCATTTTCGTCTTACAACTACCTTTTCGTCCCGATGCTGTGCGATATCATACGATATCGTACGACATCGTACGATGCCCTGCAAGGTAATTCATCGTACAATTTTCCAGTTTTTTGACGAACTTTTTCTTTCCCGACCCAAAAATGATTCTAACACCAAAATGACTTCAAAAATGATTTAAACAGAGTTAACAAAAAAACATACCCATTATGACGATGATCTTATGTGATTTCAACGGATTTTAAGAGAATTTGAGTGAATTCGAAGGTGAAAATGAGATTGAAATTTGAAATAAACCCTATATATGAGTTGAAGGGTATTTTTGTCCGAAAATTGGTCTAAAATCCATTTTAAGATATTTAACAATTGATGAGTTCAATGTGGATATTTTTAACGTTTTTGGGTCTATATTATGAAATTTCTCTATTGAAAACCTTACAAATTTGGTTGAATAAAATTTAAACATTTAAAAATTTGACGCCCCTTAAAAAAACTTGAGAATCTAAGACTTGAAAGTGGTGCCCCTAAAAAACCTTGAGAATCTGAGACTTGAAAGTGCTGCCCCTCTAAAAATTATATAAGAAGTGAAGTACAGTTTTCTCCATCTTTAATATCTCAATAACTCATATTCTCATGTAACTAAGTGTTTTTTCTTTGCTAATAATGATTTGACTTTTCCTGGGGTTTTATTTATTTATATATATTTGCCCCAGATTTCCTATAACAAATAATTAATTTTTAACTTAAGAGAGAGCTGGTCATATAATCACTTTAGATTTCCTATATTAAATTGATAACCTAATAATCTAAAATAAATAAAATATTCAAAACTAAAACAAATGTTCATGTGCTATATATATGAGCATAGAGTGGGTATATTTTCTTAATATTTAAAATTTAAGTTATTGTTTTATTCAAATAATAAATTCTTATTTGATTTTCAATGCAAACGTGATTTAATTTGTTAGGTACACATTAACGACACTCTCAAATTGGTATATATTTAGCTCGAATTTCATTTGAATTTGAAGTTAATAAAATACTCCGAGAGTCCATAACAGTGGTAATTGAGTCGACATAGAGGGACTTGGTCAGCTATACCAATTGAATATGTTTGATTAAGATTAACTTGAATAATGTATAAAATTATTAGCAAAATATAAAATAGTCAAGTCTAGTGTCATGTATTTTGCTTAATTTCAACGGAGAAGAAACGGATTAGATGGATAACGCGATTGTATATATATCATTATGTATGAAAGACCTGCCAATGACAAATGTTCTAAATAACAAGTACAATTGAATTGAATTGACACAGTATACTAATATTTTGATGTGATTACCTCTCTTGCGTAGCAAGTAGAATAATTGAGCTACAATCTATTTCAAACAATTCCTTCCTTTTTTACACAAAAATTTGGCAAAATAATCAATATTTATTACCTCATTTTTAATATGGTCAACGTGTCGTTAATCAACTAATCAACTATATTCATTTATTAGATTTTCCTTTAAATTTCGGTCAAATTTTGAATTTTAATTTGTACATGAGTTTAAAAATTGAATTAGTTTAGGAAGTTAATCTTAAACCACTTCTGTCGGTTTTAATTTGATAAGTAATGGATTTAGTTCCTATAATGTTGTAAGATCTTATAATTTTGAAAACAAAATTATTACTTTGTTTATTTTATTATTCTCGCAATTAATTACTCTCTCTCTCTCTCTCCTCTAATTATATAAATTTTTTTTTTTCATTTCCATATGTTCAAAGCTCTAATTTTTTTGGGAATTTTTCAAAGAAATTACGAGCATTTTCTAAAGCTCATAAATATGATAATCTATTATAAATTACTGTAAATTGAAAGTCATTTTACATGTTATAACATGTGTCCCCAGTTTACATACTATATTTACAGCATAATGATAATGTAAATCAATGTGAGGTTGTTGATGGTGCTATCAGTTTGAGGTTGTTGATCGATTAACAATGTTTTACACTTGAAATAAATCAAAACAAAGGTAAATGAAGAACAAAAATAAGAACAAACAATACGAAACGAAATTCAATTTGTATAATTCTATTTTAACGTGACGTTTAGCAATATTTCCAACCAAAAATATTGGAAATCAATGTTAAAAAAAAAATTGTAACCAATAATGCGGAGAAAATTACAAGACACATGCGGAAATTATTAAGTGAGTCGAGACAAAAAACTTCAAAAATGAAACAAACCATGTTTGTGTTTAACAAAGTAAAAAGGACGAAAGGCGTTGTCTAATGATTTTCAAAAGTACACGACCAATGGCAAAATAGTAAGAAAAATATTACCTGAAATGTTGGTTTTGATTTTAAAACAAATTTTAATTTCTCGGACGTTTTCATTTTCAAAAAATACACACCGTTCAAATGAGGAAACTTTGGCATCCAAAAATGAGTGTAGCCTTGTTGAAGCGTCATAAATTGAAACCTTCGTGTTGTAGTCGGCGGTTGATTTAAGAATTTTCGGGAATTTTTTTCGAGAGTTTTTTAGAAGATTCAATGGAACTGAAAAAATCGGAGTTCATTGAATTTGAATTTACTCGAAATCTTCTTCTCAATATTGGCTTGATTGATTGACGTGATTAATGGGTGCAGTTACCGCTCCCTAAATTCGTGCGATATTAATTTATTTACTTTTTTTTAATACTTAAGCGCCAAAGTCATGGTGGAAATTTTATTTAGGTCAAATTCGTCAAAAAATCTATGTAAAATTTAAACGGAGATACTAACACAAGTTTAATTATACGTGGGTTATATTGAAAATGTACTATGTTTACAGGCCTATTATATTTTTTATAACATATTATTTTACAAATAGAAATTCTATAAAATATGCACTCAAATATATTTGATTCATATTTTAATTAATTATTTTCAAACCTATAAACTTTATGTATATCTTTCAGTCTAAAACACCCTCCAAAACATTATGCTCTTTCTCAATTTTTTTTTACCATGAGCGTTTTCTCCCTCCAATTACAGCATACATTATTTCCTAGTCCAGCATTGAAGTTTATTCAATTTTATTGAAGTTTAATAAGATTTAATGACAATCTTTCCTGATATGTGAACTTAAATTTTTTTTGTATCACGTACCTTTTTACCACTAGTTGCAGAAGCTTACCTAAAATTCTCTCGTCAGACAGTTTTAAACTCTTATAGAAGTTCCATGCATTTTGTTCAATTGGGTTTAAAGTTTTCGTCTATGAAGTTTGATTCTCACAAATAATAAGTTCACTAATATATAAACCTGGTGCATTGAATTTCAAGCAGTGTAAGCCGTAAATTGTAATGGAAATTTTGAAGAATTTGAAAAATCAAAATTTGCACAAAAAAGGGGTGATGAATTAGAAAATGGGTGACGACATTCAATTTAGTTTTTAGAAAGCGTGATCGGTGTCATAAAATATCATAAAAGCCCTCAGGTATGACGGAGGAAAACCGTATTTACAAATATATAAATAAAATAGAACCACCGGAAATGAAAGTAAACACACACATACTCGATTAATAAGAGCCTTAGGTAACCGTGCGAGACTTCAATTCGCGATCATCGGCTCTAATGGCCTCCTCCGAACACGGCGAGACTGAACTCAGCCAAGTCGAAAACGAGTGATACTTAACTATAACGCGCAAGATTATAGACTGCAACATTACAAAGACGAGAAATATGCATAATCTTAAAATCATCGAGCTCCCTCACCTCTATGTAGATGTGGTGCAAGATCGTCTCAAGCTCTGTCGCAGGCGTCGCGCTCTCGTCGATCATCCTCACCATCCCCAAGAAGTCAAATTGAATCTTCACTCTCCTGCCACCAATGCTGCGAACCAGCTCTATGCCACAGAAGACAGCGTACGCTTCCGCAAACTGATGAGAGAATTCTCTACTAAAGAAAAACGTATGCAAGACGATCACCTCTCCGGTGTGGTCTCGAACAATACAACCGATATCGATTTTTCCACGGTCGCTAACTAGTGCCGCGGCAATGTTAATCAAGGATTTCCATCTGGAGGTCATAGTTAGCCTCTTACTCGTTTGAGTCTCTCCAGCCGAAGTCGCTATGCACTTCTCGAAGATACTTACTGTTCACTGAACAAGCTGAGTGTGGTTTCAAATTAAATTGGGTAAGCAACATTAAAATTAATTAGATCTAAAACTGTTTTTATATTTTCCTGATGGATTTAAACAAGGCTGACGGAAACATAATTATACCAACAAGTCAAAGAAAGTTAATTTTTGCTAATTAAATTTAGAATGACCTTTCACCATTTGGAAGAACATATACCTAATTAACTTTGTACTATAGGCTATACTTTATTAAATTATAGAAAACAAGGACAATAGATCTCATACGGCAAATGTCGTTATATATAATATCGTTTTCAGAGTTACTATGCACTTGAATTCTCTAATATGAAAGTAATAGATCTTTCTAAAGAATTTATTTTATTATGAAGTGGGAAAAGCCAAAGGTAGCATGTTTTTCAATAGTCGGTTATACGTTGACGCATATAGAGGTTAGGTTTACTCTTTAGTCTTGACACTCTAGGAGAGGGGCATGTCTAATTATAGGGTTGAAGAATCTGGCGACTTTGTGAACGCCAAGCGCGTGTTGCAGTATCAGAACGAGGATTATGTACTTTTTATATTGCCTTTGAAACTATTACGAAAAATGAGATGATTATACAATATTGTCCCTTGATTAATTGATGAAGTGAAGCGATTTGAATCAAAATATACAGAATATTTGTCACTGTGTAAAAGCTGAATATACTAGTGAAACCAGGCGTCCTACGTACAAAGGGATCCACATGCATCATTATTTAATATTAATGCAAACTTTCAGTATATCTATTATATATAAACAGCATTTGTAGTAGTAAGCAATCAAATAGGTAATTACAATAGTATAATCCGTACGGCTAATTAATACCTCTCAGCGATTGAAATAAAATTAAGAAAACAAATTTGTTCTCCAGAATCCCATATTAGTCTCTATATCTATCCGAAATCAATTTTAGCTTTATATATTTCTTATCCTTTATAAATTGCTTAGAGATAGAAGTATAAGAATTGCTTCTAACTTATCATTCCTAATTTATTTGCCCCTCGAGCCTATTTGACTCGGCTGCAATATCAAATTGTTGCTGTCTTTGGAGATTCCGAGTTTATAATTGGAGTATGAAAATTATGTAAGTAACACTAGTTAAAAGTTTTAAAGTTGGAAAAGAAGAAAAAGTGATAGATCAAACACTAGTCAAATAAATAAAATAATTTTTTTAAGAAAAATGCACACCTCATCGATTGTACCATATATTAACCGTTTTTGTGAACACCCTTCAAAGACAGAGTTACGAGCGCCTCTATCCGCCCTTTGAAGGTGACGATCATGGAATGACAAAAAAAAGCTATTTGAAGCAATGGTCCGCTTTTAAAATCCCTTCTAACTTATTTCCACAATTTGTGAGAGCCATTTACGACGCCAACCTGTTTATACTCGCTTCTACAGTAATAAGTTAACCACCTAAAGACTAAATTAAATTTACTTAATATGTAATTAATTTAGTAGGGTACAATGAGCTACCTTATTTTTAAAAAAATCAAACTTTAGCTAGACTCTTCAAAGGAGCTAACGGATAAGATAGTTAGCAACAATTCTTCTATTTTTTATGATATATAATTGAGAGATAATAAAAGTCCAAAATCCCTAGAAAATATTATAATAATAAAAAATAATCAAGATCACGAGGAAATAATAGATCTCAAAAAACATAATAAACTAATCCTTGACATCTTCACAAGTAGCATTGCTCAATATTCCTTCCCCGCTGGGCTTTCGACTATTGTCTAGCGCTAGTTTCCTCTTACACATGTAACTCTCCATCGTTCACAACTATGGGTGGTTTTAAGCGAGCCCTCATAACGTTCATGGATCATTAAGAAAACTATTTGATCGCTCGCTTTGAATAGTCTTATTTCAAACGAGAGAGGTTCGAGGTCGTGCCCAATGTGGTTGTTAAGGTCGGATAACTGTTAAGGTCGGATTTCGTCAAATCCCTCTTAACGTCATTTGTGTCGTTTTTATTCCCCAAACGCCACGGAGAAAGGCTCGTCCCGAGGAAAGGTTGACAACGGCTCGCAGTTCATCTCGAAGAGGTTCAAAAACTTCTTTGCACGATGGAGGGTGAAGCTGAACACATCAACGCCCAGATATCCCCAAAGCAACGGGAATGCTGAAGCGGTCAACCAGACAATCACCGATAACATCAAGAGAAGGCTCGACGAGAAGAAGGGGCTCTAGGCCAACGAGCTCCTGGAGTGCTCTGGGCCTACCGAACAACTCCCCACTCCGCCACCGGCCAGACTCCGTTCTCCCTGTCGTTTGGCGTCGAGGCCGTGATACCAGTAGAAGTAGGAGTCCCAAGCCTTTGACGAGCGATAACACCGGGAGACGAGGAAGCCAACAACCAGAGTCTACTTCACCAGCTCGATCACATGGATGAACGACGCGAGCAAGCAAGTGTGCACATCGCCAACTACCAGAACACGGTTGCTCGCTACTACAACAAAAATGTGTGTCCGAAGAAGTTCCAGATTGGCGAGATGGTCCTCCGACGGGTCTTCCAGAACACAGCCGAGGTGAACGCCGGGAAGCTAGGGCAAAGTTGGGAAGGCTCGTACATAGTCACTAACGTCATCAAGCCAGGAGTTTACGAGCTTGAGAACACGAAAGTGTCAAGGTAATCGGGAGCTGGAACGTGAAGCATCTGAAGAAATTCTACTGAGAGCTCCCTCGCGCCGGTTGTAATCCTGGTAAGCAGTTCATAAATGTACCTCCCGACTACCAGGGAATCCCGACCCTTTTGTTCGGGAACATTTTTGAGGCTTTGGCTCTGTATGCAATGAATGTGAGGTACTCTTCCCTCGCGAGCCGCACTCGATCGGTGAACTCGAAGGGTTTGATGAGGCCTGGTTTTCAAAAGTCAATAGTATTGAAATACTAGAACGAGAGGCTATCCTATAGCTGAGCTAGTAGCAAACTAAAAGAGGCGAGAGTGCCCAAAAATTATCCAAGGCACCCGATGCCCGATAACAAAAGTACAGTGGGGAGAGGGCCCATGTTTATAAAGCCTCCCAGCGAGAAAAATTTAAAGCCTCCCCGCGAGCAAACTAAAAGAGGCGAGAGTGCCAAAAAATTATTCGAGGCACCCGATGCCCGATAACAAAAGCACAATGGCGAGAGGACCCATGCTTACAAAGCCTCCCCGCGAGCAAAATTTAAAGCCTCCTCGCGAGCAAACTAAAAGAGGCGAGAGCGCCCAAAAATTATCCGAGGCACCCGATGCCCGATAACAAAAGCACAATGGCGAGAGGGCCCATGCTTATAAAGCCTCCCGCGGGCAAAATTTGAAGCCTCCCCGCGAGCAATCTAAAAAGGCAATGTAATTTCTTCCATCTCGTTTCGGTGTAAAAAGGGGGGAAGTGGGAGATGTACCTTCGTCCATCTCTAAATACGTTAAAATTATTCAACTCTATCTTATGCAATGCTATTCAAATTCAACCACGGTCTTTATGCCTCATAGGTTGCAGGTTAATCACGGGTTTGCATGATAGCTCGTCGAGTTAACTATGATCTTATACGTGCGTTCAAGTTTCTTTCTGAGAGGGCTAGTTGAATTTCTTGTTTTTACCTTCAGTCTCATGTTACGCAGTTAAATATTTTCAAATATATTCCATGTGTTAACTCGTCGGACCAATCACACGCAAGTACAAATAAGGAAATAATAAAAGTAAAAACAGAAAGGGCGAGAAAAGAAACCTTTATTAAATCTCGAAAGTTTATACAATTTATGAATACAAATACACAAGAAGGGGGACCTATGCCGCCGATTTCTGGGGAGAGATGAGGTCTCGGTTAGACCTATGCTCGCCGAGCGAGCCAGATGCAGCGGAGTGATTCTCTGCGACAAGAGCCGATAGGCAATAGCCTTCAAGCGCCGGGGGTTTTCCAGGAGATGGAGGAGGAGAGTCGGGATCCGCGGCGGCCTTGTCATCGAGCTCCTCGGCCTTGGCCTGCTCCTCGTCGCGACCCCGCTGCCATTCTAGGAGCTTGGCCCGGAGGATTCGATCGTCACCCCAGGCGGGAGAGCATCGACCACATTGATGTTGGCCTGATAAGCGGCCGCCAGGCGGTTGGCATCCACAGACTTATCAAGAGCCTGGAACCGTGCCGACGCCCGCTCGAAATTACCCTTGGCCCTCTCGAAAAGGTGCAGTCGGGCATGACGCTCCTCGCTCGACTCGACCCGTGCCGCCTCTCGCTCCTTGGCGAGCTTCATCAAGGTAGCCCGAACCGTGGAAGGTAGGCAACTCTCCTCAACAACAAGAACGGCCACTGCCTCGCCAATCTGGGCGAGGAGCTCGTCCTTCTTCCGAAGGGCCTCTGCGGCCTCCTGGAGGCGTTTTTTCTCCTCGACTAGGAGACCCTCCTTGGCAGCAAGCATCCGTTCCTGCTCTTCGAATTTTCGCCCTGCTGAGCCTTGAACTCGACAAGGTCGACTTCGGCTGAAACGCGCCGGCGAGTCTCAGCAGCCAGATCTGACTCCAGCTTCTCGGACCGCTCTCGATAGCCATGCTCGCCGACGATAAAAAGCTCGAGCTGCCTCTGGGCCTCCTTGAGCTGAGTCGAGAGCTCTCCCGACTTCTGAGCCATCAGTCTGGCGTTGTGGCACTCAGCGAGAACCAGGCCGTATATCCAAGCTATGCCCTCGAACAGGTAAGCCGTAGCCTCGGGATAGCCTTCGAACTCGTCTAGAGGTAGGCCAACGTCGAACGTGCGGGGCACTCGCAACGTCAAGTCCCGGCACGAGTACAAAGTGTACTCTCTCCAGTCCTCGGCGGATGAATTCGAGGCGGGTAGGCGAGGAGAGCCGCTGAAGACCCGGGGAGAAGACCACGAGGCCGTGAACCCGAAGTGGCGTCGGGGTGAGGGGCGAGGAAGAGAAGGAAGTGGGACGAAAGGAACCATCCCCCGTTCGAGAACGGACGATGCCCCGCCTCGCCTACGAGAGCGGCCTCGACCAACTCGTCGCCAAGAGGTGACGGCTCGGTAGGAGGAACGTCGAGGGGCTCCCCCTCAGGCTTCCCCTCCTCAGAACCGGCCTCAGCGTTTTCCCGACCTCCGTCCCGTCCGGCGAGCTCAACGGCCGAGGAAGGAGCACAGGCATTTTCTCCTCGGCGGAGGGAAGGAAAGCCCCCCGGCCGAGGAAGGAATTGAGGGAGACAAAACCACGAGGTTTTCTCTCGCCTCCTCGGAGAGGCTGTCAAGAGGAGGAGGTGGCGGAAGCGGAGCCGAAGGTCTTGCGATGTCCGGAGGAGGGGTGGCAACGTTGCTGTAGTACACCGCGAGTTCCTTTCTTCTTTTGCCGCGACGGGAGGAACACGCGCTTTCGACAAACGCTTCGGCGGTCAGCCCGGCCCCACCGGTGGTAGTAGGGGTCGAGAGGTCGGCGACTTGCCCTTGAGCGGATTCGGCACCACCGGAAGGGGCAGAGGTCGGAGGAGTCGCAAGAACCTACAATGAGCCCCGCAGCGAGAGTGGCGTTCGGGCCCCATCCGCCGACGCAACGGTTTTCGCCTTCTTCGCCAGAGGGCCGCCCTAGTTTCCCTCGATTGGTCGCTTGCCCGCAGCGGCCTCGACCCGAGATGAAGTCCCCGCAGAGCTCCTCGGCTTTTGCGGGAAGGATGGTGGCCGAACCCTCGCGGGGTCGCGATCGCGTCTCAACAGGAGGGGCTACTCGGGCGAGCCCTCTTCGTCCTCGGAGGCATCTTCCGCGATGATGCGACTAGGAGTCTCCCTGAGTTTTTGGGCGCTCTTATGTTTCTTCCTCGTCGGAGCAGAAGACGAGGCGCCGATCCAAGCTACAGGATTGCGGAACCCGGCCGGAAAATAGGTGTGGATGTGCGGGCCATGGACGTTGGCCTCGAGGAAAATCCCGATATCCACTAGCCATCGAAGGTTGCTGAAGTCTTTCGCCCAGCCGCGACGGTCACTCGCGAGGAGCGCCTGGTGGATTTCTTTGAACTTGGCTTCCGCCACGGTGCCAACACTGGGCCTATATTGGGGAAGCGACTGATTGGCATCGATCCATCGTGTCGGCAGCGACTTGCGGTTGTAGCCGAAGGAACGGGCGTCGATCTTGACGAAGAAGTAGGATTACTCCTACCCCAATTCGTTCGAGGGAACGTTGTGAAGGATGTGTTCCCGAACGCGGTGGGAGAGGGAGAAGCGCCCTAAGTTCTTCGGGTTCTTGGAGAACTTATAGAGGCGCATCACGTCCTCCAAAGAGAGGGGGATCCCTCTTTCAACGAAGATGGCCATGGTGCAGAGGATGAGGCGGATGGCATGAAGCTGCACCTGGGTAATGGAGACATTGAAAGCGTGGAGGAAAGCAAGGAGTAGGTACGGGATCGGGAAGCGAAGACCCACGACCCTGAAGAACGCCTCATATACGACGACCCATTCCCCATCTTGGGGATCGTCAGCAAGCTCGTCGGGTTGAGAAAGTCAAATCTGGCAGACGTCGCCGTCGCAGTACTTCTGCCTGATGGTGTTCAGACGCTCATGGGTCATGGTGGAGCGGGGTGAGTTAGTCTTGAAGATATATCCCGGAGCCATTGTGGGTCTAGAGTTCATAGAAAAGAGGAAAGAAAATTTGGAGACAAGAGTCTTAACAAGTATTTGAAAAGAATCTTAGGGGGTGAGAGAATGCAAGGTTTCGGAAAGTTCCCTTCGAACAATACGTTTTGAATTTATAAAGAAGAGCAACCAAATCCAACGGTCAAAGTGAAGGATCTGATGGGACGCGAATGAATCTAACGGCCCGAATGCGAAAAGGCGTTACGACGAAAAAGGCTATAGGCACTTGAGTGCTCGTTGTTCGCATCAAATGATGAGAGAGGTTTGCGGGATTCGAAGAGACGCGCCCGAGGAAGGAAGCAAAGGTGGAGCCTGGCACTGACGATGGCCGAGGAAGCCCATCGCTGCACCCAAAGATAACTAGCGCTTGGGAGAGCTCGTCGGGGTAACCCATATTTCATTTTATCAAGTGTTTACACTTGATAAAATGGGGGACTAACTGTTAAGGTCGGATTTCATCAAATCCCTCTTAACGTCATTTGTGTCGTTTTTATTCCGTCGCTGCCACGTGAACGTCTAATGACGAGCCCTCCTCGCAGCAACCTTTCCTTGGGACGAGCCTTCCTTGGGACAACCTTTCCTCGGGGCGAGCCTTCCTCGGGACAACCTTTCCTCGGGACGAGCCTTCCTCGGGGTGAGACTTCCTCGGGACGAGCTTTTCTCGGGACAAGCCTCCCTCGGGACAACCTTTTCTCGGGACGAGCCTTCCTCGGGACAACCTTTCCTCGGGGCGAGCTTTCCTCGGGGCGAGCTTTCCTCGGGGCGAGCTTTCCTCGGGACGACCTTTCCTCGGGCCAATTTTTTGTATATAAAATATAGTCCGTATGTTTTTGTGTAATTTTTTTAAAAATAAATTGGTAATAGAATATAAGCATTAAAGTGTAATAAAATATTTTTTTTTTAATCTTTTAAGTTTTACTGCGTGCTATAGTAAGACACATATTTATAATTTTAATGTAACAAACACTATATTTGTGTGGATTATGTGTGAGTGGTATTTTTCGAGATCACACTGGTTCAGTGATCGTCTCGCAAATGCTTATTAAAGTTAGCGGTTTCTCTCCTTTATTTGCGGACGCGTTTGCGATTTTTCATGGCATAGATGTGGCTAGTAGCATTAGCGGAACAAAAGTGGTGGTTCATTCGAGTGGTGGGGGTGGTGAAAACGGTGGTAGATGGGTTGTCCCCCACGACTAAGCTCGGGATGATCCTGCATCACATCAAAATAGGTAAAAAAGTTGGTTCAATATAAAAATTTCTTTATCCATCATCTCTATAATAGTGCGGCGCATAACTTAACCCGTTTTACTGTTAGTTATAAATTTAATTCGAAATGGGTTGAATTCGTTTTTTATGTTTAGAGGAGTTTATTAAAGTCGATGATTTAGAGTTGCGAGCTCGTACTAGAGGTTAGAGTCTTTATTAATTTCATTTTTCTGTTACGTACGTGTGAGTTCGGTTACTGTTTTTTTCTTTTTCTTTTTACATTTTTTATAATCATAGTATTCTTCTGGGACAGTTAAAAAAAAAAAAAAAGAATACCGTGTAATTGGAGTAAAAACACAGCAAATATAATATTTTTTGAGCACGATTTGATTGGAGATAGCCTTAAGTCTTGATTTGGGTCACGATGGATCGGTGTCAAATTTGTTTGGTTAAAAAGTCGCTGTTTTAAAATACAATATGTACGAATGTGTTGCATGTCAATGCTTGGCATTTGAATTTTGAGGCTGAAAATACACTGGCATCGTAAACATGATATCGTCCTGGGTGGGGTATTGGAAGTAGTAAAGAAGAGGAAAGAGCATATTTAGAGAGAGAGAGAGAGAGAGAGAGAGAGAGAGAGAGAGAGAGAGAGAGAGATGTGATCGGTGAAGTGGTCCACTGAGTAACATGGAATATGGGACCATATATCATTTTCATATGTAGCTCGTAGCGAAACTGCAAAGACCCTAAAATAAAAATAAAAAATGTAAATAGTTATCAGAAAGACGAGAAAAGCGTTGGATTCGAGGGGCAGTGTTCGATGATTAGGAAGGAATAGGATGCGGACAGTTAAGATAAGACTCTGAAATCAGTAAAAACCAATATTTTCCAGCTTTGAATAGCGTATCATTCATTATGTTTAATAATTTCAACTTCCTTAAAAGACTTCGAAAGTCTGTTAGCCACTCAACCAATTGTCACACACAGTAGTTATGACAATGTGTGTAATAATTAACGAGCAAGATATAGATGAAATAAATAACAGTATAAAGTAAATAGAATACACACGATTTGTAACCCAGTTCGGAGCAACTTCTCTACATCTGGGGGGTGTGATAACTTGGTGGAAATGATTTCACTATATAATCATTTTTAGTACAGATGGACTTATATGAACAACAACAACTTCAAGGCCAAATTACAAACTATGAAGTGAAAGATCTAATTCAGTCATCCCTCTGAATTAGTGAGCTAATCACAGATCCACAAAAACACACTCACACGTGTTCTTTTATCACAATGAACTTTTAGAGTAATACACGAACTCACACAGTAGAACAAAACCAACAACACAAATCTTTCACAGTGGGTGAACAGATTTAACACTGCAATTCTCCAAACTCGTAGCTTTCCAGTCCGCCAACTTTCACGTCTAAAAACCCTACAGATTCAGAGAAAAGCATCAAGGAGATCAATGGTAGCTACCGCTGCTTTTATGATCACCCAAAGAAGAGAGGTCAATGCTCGAGAATCACCACCAATTAACCACGCGAGCATATATAAGGAAAGACCTTTAACCATCATAATAAATGGAATATATACGCTGAAAATATTCAGATCCCGAAATATCGCAGAATGTTAATGCCGAAAATCATGAGAAAGATGTGCAATAAATTTTGACGTGACTGAATGAAACTTGCCTAATAAAAATAAGCCAATCATAAATAACAACTGACTTCGTATTTACTTTTTGGTGTATAACTTTCACTCTCACGTTTCAAAAACCGATAAACGTCACCAGTCTAAGTTGTAACAAACATTTCGTAACTTAGAACTACAGCATCATTTATCAAGTTAAAGAAACTAAGAGTTCCAGAGTTTGATATAATTATAAACAACAATTGATGTACTCCGTTCAAAATATCCCCGACACATGACAAAACTAAACAATTCAACGTAATCTCATCCAATCCCATGTTGATACTAATGTTAAAGTACTCTATCATTACTTTTCCAACAAACCACTACATTAATTCAAGAATCTGTAGAAAACAAAGCGCTCAATAGACTATATAATATACGACCATGCGATATACAATAGTATATAATACTCTACTTTAAGATTTTTAATAATATCTGCGTGTGAGCTGGCATTTAGAGGAGGAGAGACGAGAGTATTGGAATGGAAGGGTGTGTTTGGGACCATAGCAATGCCTTTGAGAACATGCTGTGTTTGGGACACACTTCTCCATTGTGACCTCATTCCGTTATTTTTGCTGACACTACATTATCACGTTATTGCATATCTGAATCTAAACATATATAAGTTGAGTCAGATGGGTCTACAGCCTCCTTCAAATTTTTGTGCCTTTTTTCATCCTAAAAATTTACAAATTATCAGCCCTAAAAACATTAACCACTGACTTGTATTCTTGCTTTAGTCTCAATTTATAGATATCTACATATATATTAATTATTATTATATATATATATATTATATTATGATAATAAATTACATGCATCTGTCACGCGGAACTATGTGTATGTATACACACCGTACTGCGAAGCAATATAATATTATCAAAATATCAAGCAACAGAACCTATTTTCTCTTTAACCAACAAAAGTATTCTGTGAAGGAAGATTGGTCTCATACTAATATTAAGAGTTTTTCGTTTTTATTTTTTCTGATAACAGTTTGTCTAGATTGTTTTTTTTATTAAAAAGTGTGGTCAGTGCCATGAAATGACACATAAGCTCTCATATACGGCGGAGGAAAATCGTGCTTATAAGATAAGAATAAAAAATAAAAACCACAAGTAATGAAATACAAAGAAACTCAATAATCCAACGGACTCTAAGTTGTCGTGCGAGACCTCAAATCGCGAACATCGACTATAATTACCTCCTCCGACCAAGGCAGGACCAAATCCACACAAGTCGAATACGAGTGATGGTTAATCGCATAGCGCGCTAGATTATGCGCTCCGACATTACAAAGACGAGGTAAATGTCTAATACTAAACTCATCCAGCTCCCCCACCTTTCTGAAAATGGGGTGCAAGATCGTCACAAGCTCTATCGCAAGTCGCGCCCTCCTCGACCAATCTCAACACCCACAAGCTGTCAGACTGAAATCCGCTCTCTTGCCGCCAACACTGCGAACTAGCACTATGCCATAGAGGATAACATACGCTTCCACAACCTGGAGAGAGAATCCCCTAGCCAGGAAAAATGTATGTGAGGCGATCACCTCTCCGGTATGGTCATGTACAATACAACCCACATCGAAGCCTCCACGGTCTCGTCCCAGTATTGCGTCGACATTAATCGAGAGGGTCCGTCCTTGGGGGGTTCCATTTTAGGGTCGTCGTAAACCTCGTCCCCGTCTGAAGATCTCTGGCTGAGGCTGATCTATACTCCTCAAGGAAGCTCGCTGTCCACTGGACTAGCTGAATCTGACTCCAAGCTGACCTCTCGGAAAGGATATTATTCATGTGGTTCCAAAGCTTCCATATAATAGTGAAAAAAAACTCATGGAAACGAAACTCAAAAATGTTTGTCGTTCTGAGAATGGCGTCGAAAACATCTCCCTTTCTGAAAGGCGGAAGGATGTGACTGAATCCCGCTTTCTTCCAAACTCTCCTACTCCACCTGCAACCCAAAAAAGCACGAAAAACAGTCTCTCTCGCCTCCTGACAAGCAGGGCAACTATCGTCAGAGGTGATCCTCCTCTTGACTAACTCTGCTCTAGCCGGTACTCGACCAAGGCAGACTCACCAACAGAGGAGTTTCACCTTAGGTAGAACTCTCAGCTGCCAGAACTTCGACCACCAACTCTCTGACACCGACGGATCAGAAGAGCTGGTGTTAGGAGATTTGGCTCTCTCCATCGCAACTTAGTAGCGAATCTTGACGGAGTACTTTGCGTCCTTAATGAAGTGCCAACAACGAACGTTCGGGATGCCTTCTCCCTCAGTCAGGATACTCAGACTCGCTGCAACATCCTCCTCCTTGAATATCACAAAAATAAGATCGACGTCCCAACTACCGTCCAATCTCATAAGCTCTGCCACATGCATATCATGGGGAACTCAAGGGGGGTAAATCCAGGTGGCTGGTCTGTCTCTGGAGACCCAACTATCTCCCATGACCAGCACTGACTCCCTTCACCAATCTTCCATCTCGAACCGGCCTGGACGATCTCTCTACCCCAGAGGAGATTGCGCCACATGGAAGAACAACACCAGTGGGGGAGGGCAGTCATGATATCATCGTCAGGGAAATAGCTCTGATTGTAAACACGCCCAATGATACTGTCAGGTCTCTGGATGAGCCTCTAAACGCTCTTGGCCATAAGGGTCTGGTTGAACTTCCTCAAATCTCTGAAGCTCTTCCCGCCCCCTAACTTGTGCTTCTGGAGCACCTGCTATCTACACCAGTGGATCTTCCTAGTCACAGTGTCACCTCTACACCAGAAGCTAGTAATTACCGAGTGGATATCATCAATCAGAGAGCCACGTAGCTGGGGATCATCTGAAGAACGAACTTAATCAGCACCTCTCTGCCAGCATGCGAGAGAGATATACCGTTTCATCCTCTAATCCTATCCCAGACACGGTCTCTCATAAACTCTAAAAGCTCCGCCTTCTTACGACCAATGAACGTCGAGAGACCTAAATAGAGATTATGCCACTCCGTCTAGATTTTAATATTATATTAATTTGCATGGTCAGAAATTCATATAAAATAAAAGTTTCATATACTTCTCTCTAGAATTACTTCAAAATTTCAGTCAGAGAAAATATTAACTATATCTGAACTGAAGTAGTTATAAAGTTATAGAAAAAAAATTATAATATGTCTGAAAAAAATAGTTAACACATTGCAAATTTATTTAAATGGTCGTAACAATTCTTACACATCAAAGAATACAGGTGCTTTATTTTGCATGACGAATGACAACGAAGGTCCCACGTTCTCTTTGCATCCGGAAAAGAGAGGAAGGTTTGAGATTTTGGAATCTCGAGCGCTTCAACCCAGCCCTCCTCGCCAAGATCGTTTTGCAGACTATTTATTTTCCAAACTCGCTTGCATCTCGAGTTCTCAAAACGAGTTATTTTCAAAACAACACCATTCTCAGTTCCAAACGGTCTAGTAGTGTCTCAGGCTTGTGGACCGGGTTGAAATGGGGTCAGAAGATCATCGAGACCGAAGCTAGATGGCGAATCGGGCCCGGAGACTCGATCGATGCTAGGGAGGATCGGTGGCTCCCGAGGGTAGGGTTTCGTGGCCCAAGAGAAATCAAGAATCCCCGTCAGCATGCGAGTAGCGGAGTTCAAGCTCTCTACCGGAGAGTGGAACATCCCTCTTCTCTGACAATACCTTTGCGAGGACAATGTTGATGAAGTGCTAAAAATTCTGGAATCTCGCTCGACTCGTCGAACATCTTGATTTGGCATTTCAGCCCCAGCGGAGACTACTCGGTATGTAGCGGGTATCGGGTGGTGAGTGATAACCGATGCATGGCGAGATCGTCCGGCTCGAGGGAGACGGAGGCTTGGTGGAATTTCATGTGGAAGCTCCAAATTTCTCCGAAGGTACGCTTATTTGTTTGGAAGGTAGCGAAAGATTGGATCCCCTCTATGGGCAACCTCGCGCAAAGAGGAATGAAGATCGACCCCTTTTGCCTTTGATGTCCGAAAGGGAGAGAACCGACGTTCGATGCGCTTTGGGAGTGCCGCGAGAGCGTCGGTGTTTGGAAGATTCTTGGTTGGTGGAAGGAGGCCAAAGCTAATTTCTGAGTGAGGACTATTGACATACTTATACATGTCTCTACCGCCCTCCCCCTTCAAGACTTCGAACTCGTGGCGACGGTGCTTTGGTTCATATGGAATAACCGGAACAACACGATCCACCACTCACCGGTGAAGTCCTCATAGGAGCTCATCAACGATATTATTTCTCTCCTCGGAGATTTTCGGCATGTTGGCGGAGCCTTAAAGGTTGGTAGAACTGCCCCCCTCATCTCCAACGGTGGCCTCCACCCCCGTCGGGAGTCGTGGCGACTAGTGTCGACGCGGCTATCTGAGATAATGGCAAGAAATGCGATTTAGGAGGTATTTTTTCTGAATCCATGGGCTTTGTTTCACTCTTTTATAGCTTTCCGTACCCCTAGAGATTCAGCCCCCCTTGTGGCGGAAGCAATGACTATGTGACGGGGCCTCGAAGAAGGCTTAGTAGAGGCCTCGGTCGGGTGGTCATCCAATTGGACTGCGAGTTAGTGGTCAAAGGTATTATGGATGGAGTCTTGCCGCTTACGGATGTTGGCTTAATCTTGGCGGACATTAAATCCCTTACTTCTCGGTTTCACTCTTGTGCTTTCATGTTCATTTCCGTTCTTGTAATAATGTAGCTCATAATCTTGCTAAACGAGCTCTGGCCTTGGATTCGGTTGTAACATGAAACATTTCTCTCCCGCTCGAATTTCAAGCGGGAGTTTTGGCAGATATGCCTAATGATATTTGAGGTCATTTTTTTACTTCTTTTCCTTAAAAAAATGACAACGAAGGTTTCATTATTATCATCGATAATTTTGTTTATGTTTGGTGTGTGATTGATTATTTTATTATTATATAAAACTAACTCGTACTCAGTGTTGATATTTCTTTTATAGATGGACCGGTTAATCTATCATTTTTATGGGTAATTTTAAGTATTAATAATGTAAATTAGCGACATTTTGATAATAGATAATGTTTCGTAAGCGTGTAATAAATAGTTAACATAATCTGTATACAATATTAATTGAACTAAATTAGCCCAAAAAAAATCCGCTCGTTTCGCCTCTTAAATATTAAATGAAAAAAAAACTTGTTCATGAATACCATCCAATTCTCTAGAAAAAATCAATTTAAACCCTTTAATTGTTTCAGCTAGACCAACATATTTCCTTGGAGAACTCGTAAATACTTCTGCTTTAGAATAAGCAGTATTAGTTTATTTCCACTTATTTGTCATCCAGAAATCACACCATGTAATTAGTATAATTTGTCTACAATGAATTGAAGCGGAAATCGTGAAAAAAATAACCGGATTTTAATTGTTCATTCAATTCATTTTGTTCTGAAAAAAAGAGAAACCGAACGGACGTACGTAAAAAAAAAACCTTTAAAGTTTCCCCAAAATTTTGAATCGAAAAAAAAATGTTGGAAGATCTCTCGTTCGAACATGTTTGGCAAACAAAAAACCGTGAATTGGTAAGTAACTTTTTCTTTAGAACCTGTTAGTTTACCAATGTAAATGTGATTCAATATGAAAATGGATTAAGAGTTTTTGTAATGGTAGTTTTCGAGACATATCGTGTTATTTTGGAAAATTATTATAAGTTTTTTTATATGCATGTATACCAAACATGTTGATGACCCAATTTTTCGCCGATGAAATAAAAGAACCGGTTATTTATTTACAGGAACATGATTTAGCTGAGGTTGTTTTTTTGTTAACCGGATATTTCTTAATGTTAATTCCCAAATTTAATTTCCACATGTTTTTATTTTTCCGATGATGAACAAAAATCAAACTTGCAAATACAAAGCTCAACGATTTTAAGACATACATCGAAAAGGAACAAACACCAAACAAGTGCTTATTGTTTTTTTTTTAAAAATATGCAATGCTGACTATTGATTATAATCTATATGAATAGACTGGATGTGAATCGAATGTATATTGTTTTCAAAACCCTATTTGTTGTAAAAATAAGTTAATTACTCTAACTATTAATTTGAGTTTTATGAAAAAATTTATAAAATATTATTGGTAATTAATACGTGAGGGATTACGTAGTGGAACAAGGTCAATGGGACTATCATCACAAATTATATTCACCTGAGCAAAAATCAGGTCTATCAGGGTAGAACTAAATATGTTGATGTACTGTATCATTTCGTGAGAGTCACGATCGCTGAAGGAATAGTAGTTGATGTTAAAAAAGTTTTAATTGAAGACAATCCAGCGGACATGGGCACCAAAACAGTCACCAACACTAAGTTCAAATATTGTATAAACTTGTTGTTCATAGAATGACCAGCAAGGTAAGTGAATTATGACGGCGAGTTAAATAAATGGTATTTGATTTTAGGTGGAGACTTTCAGACTTTAAGGTGGAGAATGTTGATAAATGAAGTCCGAAAGCTACAAGCCCATTTTGAGTCTTTGTTGACTTGATTTCTTTGACAGCGGGCCTCGATGTCGTCTCGGTGATAAACGACAAGTAAATATCGTTTTAGATGCCAGCAATTAATGACCCTTGATTGCTGAGGAATTGGACGGCTGATATTGGTCTCTGTTTACATTTGTTAAATTAGGCTTTAAACCTAATCTAGTTATTGAGTATAACGTTGTATCTCTTTCTTCTTCATCTTCTCTCCTTGTCTTTATTGGCTGCAGTTCTAGGGTTTTAGAACTGCTATGAGTAGGATATGTGTTTGATGATTCATTGAAATATGTTTGTATACGAGGTATAATCTGTATGTTAGAATGCTTAGTGTAGAGTTTTATTTCGACTTATGATTATTGTAACCTTGAGTATTGTTCATTGGAGTTTTTTGTTGTTGAGCGTGGTTTTGAAACGTCATCTTCGGTAGAGTAAAAATTATTGTGTGTTTTTATTGTTTCAATTTCGATTTTGATTTGCATGTTTGAATATGTGAAAATGGTTAACAAGAATTAATTAAGAATTAATTTAAATATGTGTAAATCGATAGAAAAAATCCTAACATTATTGATGTGGGAAAGTATGCTAAACTAAATAGTTGATGATGTTATCTGTTGTGCGTCCCAGAATCTCTTGCTTTTTCTTTTCATTATTTTCATTAACTTTGATTTGATACATGGCTCTTTCATTGAAGTAAGTTTATACATATTTGAATCGACAGAGACGTGAATAATTTCAGTGATCTATTTTCTATCTTTATATGTCGATATTGTTTTGGGTAATCTGTCGGTCCCAGCCCCAGCTGTTTTTCAGGAAAGCCCAAGAAGTTGGATTTGCTGGCCCAGCTTTGATCATGTGACTTTTCAATACATGCCATCTTAGTCAAGATTACTCTACGGCAAAAAGTACTCAAAGCCCACTTTAATTTTTTAGATTCTCCTTTTTCTCGTCATTTCGTGACCAAAATGAAAAGAGATGCTTTACAGATTCACGAGAGCTCTGGCTTGATGAAAAAAAAGATATGAGAATAGAAACAAAAGTGTAAGGAAATGAAACAAGTGTCTTAGTCACTAAGGTATTGTGAGGGCAGAAGAGAAAGCAATTCCAGCCATGTTGAGCCCGCCTTTCATATTGCACTCGGGAAGTGGGACCCACTTCCACTCCGTCGTCCCCAAATCGAAAGCCACCCAAATTATGTCCCATAATCCCTCGTAATTAGACATTAAGACGCCCTTAATCGCATTCGCTCCGTTGTTTCCCTCTAAGCAACCCGTCATGACTGTATACGGCTTTTTGACCCTGCCCAATAGATCGCCAGGGAGCTCCGAAACAAACTCCCATCGCGTGCCACGTGTCCCCAGGCCCCACATCTCGATCCCACTCACGATCCTCTCCCCCTCTCCTGCACCGTCCGATCTCACCACCATCATGAACCCGTCGCCGTACACGTGTAACCGGTCCACCCCGTTTCCGCAGCTGAATCCAACGCTCGATCTTCTATTTCTCCCGATCAATCTCGGCCGTAGGATCACCGGAGCCTCGTCCTTGGACTTTATCGAAATTACCACGCTCTCCCTGCCCCGGTTGATCAAGGTCAGGAACACCTGGTCGCGCGTGGAGGCCAAGCTTTCCATCTCGTGAGTGGGCTCGTCCCTTGCTTCCGTGGAACGCCACGTGTTGGTCTCCGATTCGTACTCGAACACGACCGGGCGATTCTCCACGAGCTCGGCGAACACGAACCGGAAATGACCCGACCCGTTTTGGGTCGGAATCAGCTTCATACCGGACCTACGCCAAGAGCACGTGCCACGTCGGCCCAACGGGCTTGGCGGGATTTTCTTAACGGTGTTTGTGACCAAATCAAGAGTTATGACAGACTGAAGGGTGTTGGAGGCAAATAGGAATAAATTCCCACTAGCCGTCAGAAAAAACAAGTCTTCCCCGGGATAAATCGCTGGCTTCAACAAGTCCGATATGGAGAATCGGAACCACCGGTCCGAAAGGTCACAAAAGGCGTCGAGAACCGAGTCGCATCGACGCCGTTTTTTGTAGACGAACAGCCACGTGGCGGGTCTCCACTGGGAGTTGCATTGCCTGACGAATTCTCGGTTGCACACGATTTCAGACACAGTTTTGCTCACTAATTTGAACCGGATTATCTCTGGTAAGGCCAAGCGAAAGAGGATTCTCTCGATCAGCTCAGAAGGCAAAAGGCAAAACCCAATCGTATTTGTGGAAGGAACTCTACAACTGTTCATTTTTTTATTGATCGGATTTCTGTCTTTTAAAGTGGTTGTACTAATTCTGCTCTATATTTATAGGGTGGTTGTTTTTTTCTTCTAATGTATCTTGATTTTGATTAATATTTTTCTAAACTTCATGATTGCTATTATAAAATTGAGGCGTGCTCTACTAATCTTTTCGACATAATGGATTGGAAGTCATTCAAGAAAGCATCTTTATTTTTTATTTGATCGTCACGGTTGGGTAATTGGGCGGTTGAACTTGTGGACACAAATTGACATCTTTATTTTTCTTGTTCCTGAAGAAATGGCTAAGTAGGATTTCAATGCTTTTAGTACTCCTATATTATGATTCAACTTTATACTTCCACTTAAAGGTTTGAATCAAATTGTTGATGAGCGAGTTTTTGGCTTTGTCACATTCTTCTATATTACACTCTGTATTCTCTGTATTGAGATGGTCCTTCTGGTCAGTCTATGACACTATATCTAAGGCTATCTTAGCTAAATAAATAATTGCAAAAACAGAACATATATTGGCCTAAGCTTTCCCTTATTCAATTATCAAGTGTAGTTTGACTTATGTATTGTTTTTTGTTATGTACTACACGTGGCGAAACTACAGTGGTGAACACCTCGTTATCTTTAAAGCGTAGGTGATTGTGCATTATTAGGTATTAGAAAAATATAAGATTAGAAGATGATATCAACGGTAAGCCAAATGGCAAATAAATGTGGGAGAGAAAAACATATAGAAGGGAATCATGACATACTCAAACAAGGTATAAAACAAAAATGAGTAATCCAAAAAAAAAAAGCTGCGTTCTAGCATACGAAGATGTAGAAGCGCCGTTATTACATTTTTTTTATTTTTTATGTGAACGTTGTCTAATTAGTATATATTTTTGCCTAATAATTAAATGATTTGTTAGTAGAGTGGGAGTGAGCATGTTGTTACTTGTTAGCTTGACGAAATGGTCGATGGAAAATACAAGCCAAGTCCATTTTTAAATTAAGTCATTGGTTGTAAAAAAGTGAAGCCCAATTCATGCCACTTTGCTATTTTATTGGTAGATGCTTTGTTAGTATATAATTATATTTTCAGTTATAGTTGTTATAATAAGCGTTTCGTGAATACGAATTAAATAGTCACGGTCGTGTATTTACACATATGAATTCACGCGGTAACTCTATTATTTATATTCAACAAAAGTTCAAATCAATTGTTCTATTATTTATACACGTATAAATAATTAACATTTTGTTATTATAACTCTTTTACTAATCAATTGCAACTACATATATGGGCTCGTAATTAGACAATTGTGTGTATTCCAATTATTTCATAGTTCAAGTGAACATAAATAAACAGATAACACAATATTTTATTAGATGTGATCGCATTTGACGGGAGGGTGCCATTAGTCATAAACATTTTTCTGTTACAGTTAAAACCTCTTTAAGTATTAGAGTAATTTGTGTATTAATTTGTTTACAAGATATAAGATTTTACCCATAACGGGCATGACAAAAATCGATCTTAATAATCAACAATATTAAGAAATATGTACCGCAAATTGTCATAAACCTAAAATTCTCATTATAACCTAAAAAAACAATTCTCATTAATGATATGTCAAATTACATTTGGGTTTGAGTTTTAAGAAACACCAGCAATTTTCGTAGTCGATGGGGTATGAGAAACACTAATGGCTCCTTTATTTGTTTGGGCATGACAATTAATTATAAAGACAATAGTCGGGATTTTTTTTATTTTTTACTATTTTCAATTAGCATAATACATGAAAATTAGAGAGCTAATGCGTAGAATAAAAATCACGGTGACTAATTTTAAATTTGAAGTAAAATACAGAGTATCTAAAAATATTGTTAAAGACATTTGTTTGAAAAGCACGCAACTAACTATAATTTGAGGCATAAAAAAAAATAGATGCAGTTTTTTAAATCCAATTTTGGGCAAGTAAGAGTTTTTTTCAAAAAAAACATTTTGGACTATCACAATTTGAAAAGGCTCACGTTTCGTAAAAATTCTATAAATGGTCTAATTGTTTACATGTCAATTCAATTTACAGTATTATTTTAAACGTTTACCCTTTAAATTTGATTTGTCCGGAAGTAATTTTTAAAGAAAATCACCACAAATGCCGAAAAAAGAAAAAAAATCACCATCATCAATAATTGAATTTAGTTCCTATAATGTTTTAAGATCCTATAAATTTGAAAATAAAATATTATTACTTTCTTTAACTAATTATCCAGCCATTAATTTGTTTTATTTTTGTTTCCAAATTTGATTATGCTGTTTATAAACGATTTTTATTAGATATAGTTGACTAAGCTTTATAAGTCTTATAATTTTGGAAAAAAAATTTTGTTTACTTATAATGAGTTATTCGACCATTTTAATTAATAATTTTTCTTTTTGTTTCATTTGAATTCTGGGAATTAATTTATGATTTTGTAATTCACAAAAATTTGAAAATAAATCTTTTTCATTGTCCATTTTCATCCTCGATCTAGATTGTTCAACATTTAATTAAATTATTGTAAATTATTATAAATTACTATAAATTATTGTAAATTATTATAAATTACTATAAATTATTGTAAATTGAAATGGTTTTTTTGAAAATTACAATGTAAATTGAAATGCGTTTTACATGTCCACGTTCATGAAAGGTTGTTTATAGAGTCATCTATATTCCAGTAATATTTATAACCAGTCGATTAACAATGGTTTACACTCGAAACAAATCAAAATATAGATTAATGAAGAAAAAAAATAAGAACATAAAATATAGAATTCTAATATGTATTCACCAAAAAATAAAATTATTTACTCGAAATGTAAACAAGATGACTTATGTTAAACTTGAATGATGAATAAGAATAAAGCCCGAAAAAAGACACCATGTCCAGAAAAGATTTCAAAAACATTCAATACTCTAAGTCTTTATGGAAACCAATCTGAACATGAAAAATTCATATACTCAAGGTTCCAGAAAAACACTATTTTCTGGTAAAATCAATTGAAAAAAATCAATCGAAACAAAAAGATGGGGTTTTATTAATTAAAAACAAAAAACAAATGGTTATCATGATTAAATCCTAAGTTTAACCACACAGACAATTAAAATCCGTAAACATAAAAAATTAACGACAATCGAACAAACTTAAACCCAAAAATATAAAAACACAACGAAAAACAAGAAATAAAGTAAATCTCATGAACATTTCGTGGTAAAACCTCAGTTGATTGTTACATATTCTAGTCGGTTTGTAAATTTTTCTACAAATACACCTCGTTGAAGATTCTAAAATATCTCAGAGAAGATGTCATTTTTTTGAAAAATTTGGATGCATCCATTCTTTTTTTGTGGTTGTACTTTCTCCTTTAATATTTGGAATTAATCCGTGTCACATTTCTCGGAGTTTTACTTTTAATTATTTTGTAAAGTTAATATCCTGCTATTTACACCATTTTTACAAAAAGTGAGCCATTTATATTAACAAACTTATCTAGACTTACTATATAGGTTTTTGTAATTTCATCTCCTATTATTTATGTAACGAAAAATCACTTGAGCTAAATAAACATCCTCAGATTGTACTTATTTTGTTACCCAATATTAGAATTAAAATTTTTATGATATTAATGAACGTATATGAATCTCAACCATAATACATATAGGTGACTAGATGAAATAAGTGTTTAAGGGACCACGTCTAAGAAGATAAGGGTTAAAACTGAAGTTCATACAGTTAGGCATTGTTGAAGTGATTATTACAAGTCTTATTAGTTGAGCCATCTCAAACAAGATGCAATGTTATGGTCAATGGAAATGTGTATGAAAACGCAAATGTGTAAAACTACAGAAACAAATAAATCACACGAATCTTTTTTTCTTTCTTTCTAAAATGTACGAATCTTTAGTTCCTGGAAATGATCATGACCCAAAACACAAGATGAGTTGGAAATCACTACGGAATTGCACAGAATAATGAAAGTTAAAATAATCTAATTCTTGATAAATATCTAATTCATGGTTCAATGTCTTGGAACTCGACTGTGTCTACATTTATTTTCTTTTCCGAAGTAAAAAATTATGCACGTGATACTAATTGTATTCTTGAATGAAAACGCGTGTCTTTTTCAGAGTCCGTGATTATAATTCACAAAAAGATTGTTCCTGGTAGACTCCATATAATATAGAGATTTTATGTGGTTCTTAAATAAAATAAATAAATAAAAATTTCTTTAACTAAGTTAGTTGTAATTGTATTTTATCAAGTCCATTATTTTAAATAACCAATTTTAGTGATATGACATTTTTGTGAAAGCTGGTTTCACATTTCTGTCATTAAATTTTTTATTATTTTATTAATATAATATTTATTTTAGTTAGTTCTTTATTCTTGAGATTACTTACTTATTTGGTCGAAATATTATATTTTTTATTATTAGATATAATTTAAACTTCGAATTTGAAATATGAAATAATTGATTTCATTTTAAGTCTGGAAATTTTTAAAATATAATATATTTTTTTTTGGGGAAAAAGATATTGGTTTATTTCGATTAATTTCCTTACGCACTTTTATTTTCCGATTTTTAAACTGATTTGGTTATTTAATCAAATTATTGTTAGCCAGTTTATATGTTTTAATTTTTGGTATATACAAGTTCTAAATGCATTACTTATTAAAATTTTAAACATTTGAATGTTTAATTCAAGCGGGATTAATAATTTATGTTTCATATAAATTTGAATTTCATTTGACTTTTCTTAAAGATGTTGTTTAGATTTTTTAATCTTGTTCATAAGTTCAGATAAATTGGGGTTAATTTTAGCTAAAAGTTTTATCACGAGATTTGATTTTTTTGTTGGATCGTTCTAGTTTATGGCTTTAATTTTCTTTCTAGGTTTTATGATTTTAATTTTGGTTTTTCGTCACGTCACTTAAATACGATAAGTTAGGATGTTGAATGATTTTTAGTCCAGAGTTTCATATTATAGACCCACCACGCCAAAAGTGTTAATTGTAGTTAATTTTTGACACATTCCGTGAAAACAAAAACCCAAATGACATACCACAGATGGTTGCATTTAATGGTAAAAGAAAATAAACGAATTAATATTACTTCAGAATATTTAAAATATTAGGGATATTTTGGTAAAATAAATTCAAGTTTATTTTGGTTAATAATTATTAACCTAAACTATCAAATAAGTATTATAAGTAATTTTTATGTTTTAATTGGAATAAATTAGTCAATATAAATTAATAAATAAAAAAAACATCGAATTGGAGTGCAAGCGCAAAGGAACAAAGCACGAACCGGTTTTCTTCAAGACGCAGCAAGAATGGCGACCATGACTTTTAAACAAAAAAAAAATGACGGAATCCAAGAAAAAGAATCGTACCACCTCTATATAGGCTCTACCATAGGTTATAGTGTTTGTACAAAAAAAAAACTCTCTTTATCAAAATCTTCAACCCCAACGACATTAGACTATCGCTATGCACCTAATACTTGGTCACTTGCATACGTTCTTCCCTTATATTTTTTCATAGCTATTTAAAAGAAAAATTATACTTGTTTCTTCTTCATATCTTTTGTTAAATAATAGTGGTCGCCACCATAAAAATATCATATAATGGTATGGCAAAAAAAAACATTGTTACAATAAATCAAAAATGATAAAACTGAAACTCCGCATATTAAAACTAAAACTCAAACATATATGGCTCTAGACCGCTATGTACAATATCAACTCACGATCATCAACTCTAATAATTTCCTACAAACATGGAGGGACACGTTTTATCCATGTCGAAATCAAGTTATCATTTACCGCTAAACTGTCGAAAGACTCTTCTCACTAAAGTGTCAGGTTGGCGTATGAACCTCCATGCACTCTTTGCGATTAGAGCCTGATTGGACTTCTCCAAATCTCTAAAGTTCATCTCGCTCTAAGTCTTAAGTCTGCTTAGTTAATGGCCTAACTAATCCAATGGATTTTCTTGGACCTCGTGTCACCTTCCCACCAAATCCTGGTGATCACCGAGTGCATATAAGATATCAGAGACTTTAGAATCTTATGGCACGAGGTCACATAACTCAGGATGGACTGAAGACCGGACTTAATGAGCATATCTCTACCAACATGCGAGAGGAAAAGACATGTTATCGCTGATATTTGGAAAACCTTATGAGACCTCGGCGACGAAATCCCTGCTCAGGACGGGTGACCATCGCTTCGGTCTTAAGGTGTCGGATCCGGTGTCGAGGATCGGCTCTTAGCTGTCGTGGGGTTTTCGAGTTTTTCTAGTAGATTAAACAAGTGAATAGATGTGAACTAAGACGAGAAAACGGATGGGTGGTCCTCTGTTTACATCTCCAACGCTCAACAATAGTGTAATATGGACAGATTTATAAGACGATCAGGAAAGGTCGACGAGATCGAGTGAAACGGGGATTCTTGGGTCAAGGTCGTTTCGGGGCTCGAGTCTCGGACCTTTTAAGGATTATTTCAGTCGTAAGTAATCTTTTGAGAGAGTTCTTTAGAAGAAATGGTAGATAAAAGAGGGAAGTATGTAAAGTGAAAAGTTTATACTTTTCACGAGAGAGATTTGTTGTCCTTAACCTTGAGTATGAGGTTGCTATTTAAAGACTCTTTGGGAGTGTATGGCCGGCCAAAACTGACTCCGTAGGAGTGTATGGCTAGCCAAAATTGCCTCCCTAGGAATGGAGACTGCCTTCCTAAATGTGTGAACCACCTCCTTGATGTGTGGGGTTCCCGCCGTCAAGGGCTGCTTGAGCGAGCATTGTAGTGTTGCAAGCGCTTATTTCCCACGAGGTCTACTTGAACCTTTGGTTCGTCCTATTAATACAGACCTTGAAACCGTCGTCACCGATGACTCGTTGAGCTTACAACTCGTTTTATCAGGCGATGAGCACGATCCCTTGACCCATGCATCATCTACTAGCCGATCGGTTCATGACTTGTTATGGGTGGCGAAAAGGACATTGACGGCCTATCGGCTTTTATTCATTTGAGCAACCATTAGGGATTGGCTCAGGCGCTGTTATGAGAAGCGTATTTTCTCTGAGTGGCTACTAAAAGTTGCATAAACTTTATCAGTTAGCTATTACAAACCATAAAACGTCATTTAACCCAATTTATGATAATGTCATTATCTTTAATGTTTTTAGTGCGGTGATAATTACCGGAAAGTTTAATGTCGAGCCTCCGACCACTCCTTCAACGTGAGTGGGGACTTCAAAACAAGGCTGATCAAGAAGCGTCCATCGAAAAATAGGCTCCTAGTTGGACTTTGTAATATCAAACTACATAGCGGTTTTGATGAACTGTCACTCACTTCAAATTACGCGATGATTTGGTGATGTACCAAGTTAACACCATTTCCCGATCAACAATCAAGCGCGTATGTGGCGATTTATGAGCTCAATATAATTGTTACATATAGTTAATAAGCTATGTGAAAAGAAGAAATACACTTGGAAGCTAGTTCTGTTAGTCTCTTGTTGATGCAACTTGCAAACATGAACTCTGTGAATTATCAAACACGGGAGGGCTCGGTGAAAGCACTATGATGCTTATGTAAGTGCGTTTCTTGAAAGAATAGTTTGTAAGTGTTCCGAGTCTAAAACAACGTTACCTCTATTAATAGAAGTGATGAGAAGCCAATGCTCAAGCGTGTAAGGCCATTGTTCCTTGCTCTATTCGGCGTTCATGATATCAGGTTGTCGTTTCTTAACGAAAAAACGGCCCTAACATGACATTTTACCTGTACACCAAACTAAACAATGTGCGTGCCTATTGTTATCTGGAACAAATGTCATTAATCGGCCTTTCTTTTAGTATAGACATTTTACCATTGGAAATCTTATGGAGGAGAATGTTATTTATTTTTCTATTTATATAAGAAGTAGATGAAGAGTGAACTAAAATACAACATTATAAAGTAAAACAGATCGACTAAAATTGTTTTAAATTTTCTGGAGAACATGTCTGTCGTATGGTACAGGCAATAGCATGTGACCAAATCAGAGAAATTTGTCGGCAATAATAATATAACATCGATCTTGAGATATTTTCACTCACTAACTGACTCACTCATGTTATGTCGTTCTATCTGATCATATAATAATAATTATAATTAAAGGTGAGATTTCGTATTATTAAAACTTGTATAACATGAACCAAGTTAGATAATATCATTAGTTCGTAGTTCAGACCGACAGTGAGAGAAAAAAAACACATCAGAACGCTAGTGTATGACGTACTAGACTAACTTCTACAAGAAGAAAGCGTTTCAATTAATCTCCCAAGCTAAATGAGCTTGAAATCTCCAAGTTGTTTAAAAAAGACAAAGCAAGAAGTACTACATCACACGAACAATCTAAAATTAAACGAAAGAGGGCGTATTTCATTAGTAACACAGTTGATACAAATCAAAATTTCCAATGGCAGGGATGGTTACCCTCTAAAATCCATCCTTTACATAGGGATAGAGACAAAACAAGGTTCATGAGGAGATCAGACAGAAGCAAGTTTACCATTAAGAGCCTCCTCGTCTTCATCGCTGGTGGACTGGGGAAGCGGTTTGGGCGCGGCTCCGGTGACAGACTGCTGATAAAGAACTCCTCCGACGATGGTCAAGAGAAGGCAAGCCAACCCGACGGGGCTCGCGTGCTTGTCCCACATCGTCACGTTAATGGCCACCGTCAAAAACTTATTCACGACGCCCGTGACGGTAAAAGCGGTGGCCGAGATCGCCTTCCTCGCCGCGAAGCCGAAAAAGCTGATGAGCAGGCCAAAGACGCAGGAGAGCAGAACGGCGACGGTGGCGGCGGGCTCGAACCAGGCCACGTCGGAGGAAGCTCCGGTGAGGGCGGAGAAGACCTCGACGTACTCTCCAGTGAGGATCCAGAAGAGCGGGGCGATCATGAGGGAGAGGAGATTGTTGTAGAGGACGAAGCCCCAGGTGTTGAGCCCGAGGCTGGTGACCATGTGCTTTATGTAGACCATCTCGGCCACGATGGTGATCAGGTAGGCGAGCGCCCACGAGTACGCGGTGAGGGTGAACGCTGAGTCCGTCGCCACGTAGCCCACCGCTCCGGCGAGGATCACCACCAGCGACGCGAATGTCAGTCGGGAAGGGCAGGGCTGTTTCCGGAAAGTGGTGTCGGCCACCGCCACGAGGAGCGGCGTCAGTGACCGGAATACGATGAAGGTGTCCACGTTAGCGTGCCGCAGCAGATTCGTGTTCGTGAAGATCGCCAGGTAGAACACTGTGGCCGCTGGGAGGAATTTCTTCGCGGTCTCCCATGTGAACGCGTCGTGGTGCAGAAACCCTAGCTTCCCCAGAATCCACACTCCCAGAGACGAGGTTAGGTATTGCAGAGCGGTCAAGAGGCCTGGGTAGTTGAACCTCGTTATGGCCAGCTTGTTTATCACCGCCAGCAAGCTTGAGCACAGAGCGTAGCCGATCACCAGGCTACTCGTCGCGTAGTACTGCTTCGATGAGTCTAATCGAGTCGAAGACATTTTTGTTTTCCTCTACGAAATCGAAAGCCCTAATTTCGGATTCTACCCTTATTTTTTTTTTCTACCTTTACAGATATTGAGATTCGAACGGTGGATTCATATCTAAACAACCTAAATTGAAACTAGGTTTATATTGAAAAATGCGAAATTCGATCGGAATGTGAGACTTTTATGGAGAAGAAATTATACGTCACCGGCTCTTTGGAAAAGCGCAGATCTTGAATGGTTGAGTCGCGGAGACGGAGGCTGAATCGGATCGAAGCTTGGGATTATGGATACGGGAGAATGCTTGTGACAGTTCAGAGATTTGAGATTAGCGATTTGAGATTTGAGAAAATGTCAGTGCAGAGCAGAGACACAGCGAGTATTGAAGGCTTGAAATTCAATGAAAGATATTTATTTTCTTGGCTTTTGTTGAGAAAAAAGTAATGGTAATAAAAGTCATTTCATGTCCTGGTCTCTTTCATACGTATGCGCCAAGAGAACCAAGAGAGAATAAACGACGGCGTTCGTCAAAAGTTCTCCACCTAATAGAAGTGAAATAGCCCAAACTCAGCATGCGCGTACGGACAGACTGAAGGACCGCTTTCCGCCAAGCGAAAATTTCTCCTCTGACAGAAAAGTCACTTCCGTCCGAGGAGCATGCGGATTCCGTCCCTGTGCGAAGGGAACAATTCCGGCGGAATGCAAGACTTCCGTGGGTACCATGTCACATTTAGAAAAAAATTTAAAAATAGCATAGATGGAGTAAGATGTAAAATATTTAAAAGTAGGATAATATTATGAAATGTAACTGATATAGATAATTGAAACATTACAAATTCAGGAAATCATAAAAATGAAACATTACACATTTTATATTCTTTAAAGTTTGTTGATGTTCATACTAGCAAAGTTCAAATCGTAATTGTCGACAAGATCAATGTTTACAAAAGTTTCTTGAGATCGGTCGTCATGTTGACACCAATCTTTGTAGACAGCAAGAGCTTCAACTATTTCGGGTTTCAAATTTTGTCGTCGATCGTCAATGATTCGGCCCGAACTACTAAACGTCATTTTGGATGAGACAGTTGAAACCGAGATCGAAAGAACATCTATAGCCATCTTCGATAGGATTGGAAACATATTCTGGTGTTGTGTTCACCATGTCGGGAGTTGTACAAAAGAATCTCGTCGTGCTCCTACGTCTTCACATGTAGCTCCGGATGTGGTGATGATCTTGGCGATGAAGTTCCTCCCCGTGCAAAATGAGCAATGTCTCGAAAGATCCCTCGACTAGTTGATGGTGGTCTTGGTGGACTCATCTCTACAGCGTGCGGCATTTCACGTCGTTGATAGGTCCTAAAAACCGAATAAAATTCTTCCACGATCCTTGGATGATAATCTGTAACTTAATCTTATCCGGTTTGACGTTTCAAATAGTTGGCAAAGGTAAGAAAACCACTAAATTTAATTCTATGATCTAATATAGCCACAAAATCATATAAGGAAGAAATTTTTTTAACCCCCAATATTTATCAAATTTAGCTCTCATTAAAGCAACACAAGGTTGAAAAAATTCAAAACTATTAGAATCACTTAGATGTTGCGCAATTGCACTTACGCTATGAATTGCCAAATATGAAGTTTAAGTATAAACAGCAAAAAAAGTACAAGTTTCATCGTAAAATAAGTATAAAAATCGCATATAACATGAACATTTAGCTATGTCATCATCCGTTATGTCATGGTTTCCAACTCGGTTAACATATTCTACAATAACATTTAGGTACCTATCGGCTAAAAATGGTTTAACATTAAGTACGTGGAATTCCATCTAACTTTAACATTGGTATGAAATGTTATCTCCCCTAATCCGTTTAATAAAAATCTTCTTTTTAGTTCATCTACCATAGACGTTGAAATATTTAACCATGAAATTGAAATCTCTAATTTTATCAATTGAGTCTTGAAATCCGACGTTAGCGCTACGTTAAAATCACCGTTTTGAAACAAAAATTGAGTAATTCTTTTTCTTCATTATAGAATCTCATTACGTCATTTCTTAAAGTTTTACTAGAAACTAATTGAATTGTAGGAACTAAGTAATGAACAAACATACCAAACCATTTAGATTCTACGTCTGAAAAATCTTGATCAGTTGAAACAATATATCTAACTAATTCTTTTCTAAATTTTTCGGGGTCACGGCGTACCTGAGATGAAGAAGATGATTCGGAACCTTGAAATTTTTGGTAGTGATGGCGCAAAGAGGAAGTACATTGTTCTATACTATCGCATTTGATGTGTTTCCCACACTTCCGGAAAGCGCCCTTCCGCCCTTTGTCGTCCTCGATTTTCAAGAAGTAATTTCACATCTCGGACCTTGCTCTCATTTTCTTCTATTGAGTCCTTGGAATCTCTTGAGTCTCGGGGATGTTGTCTTCTTCTTTTTCTTCTTCTTCTTGTGAATGTTGTGTTGGTGGTGGAAGATATGTCGGAGGTAGAGGATTTGTGGGAGGTGGAGGATATGTGGGTGATGGAGGTTGTGTTGGTGGAGGTTGTGATGGTGGTCGGGGAGGTTGTGAACGACGAGGACGAGGTGGAGTAGAATGTGTTGGTGATTGTGTTTCGAAGTGATGAAATTGTTGTTGATAAACTTGATATGGATCTTGATAAACATTTTGTGGTTCAAGGTAAGGATTGACCGGGTCAAATTGAGCTAGCTCGGTCATTTTTTGTTGTGTGTACGGGAAGGTTGATGGATGGTAATTCGGTATAGGAGTAGGAGCGGGAATTGGATTATTGATATTATCGTAATTTGGAAATTTTGATAGGTTTGACCAATTTTGGGGGTATTGGAGTCGAGGAGACGGATTTTGTGGCAGTTGATTAACTTCTTTTCCGATTCGGAGAAGGTGTGAGAGTGCGAGAACGATCTCGAGAATTATTTCGGTGAGATGATTCCCAAGACATAATTAAAGTTGTAGAACTTTTGAAAAGATTTTAGAAACTTAATAGATTTTGTAGAGAGATTATAGAGAGAAATTGTTGAAAATGTAGAGAGAATAGAGGTTAAGTTGTGTAGATTGTAATAAAAATGGTTTGTATTCACAGAGCAAAATTCGGATGGGGTTATAGTGTAATAACGGATTTTTTTTCAGACATAGGATAAAAAAACGGCCTCTTTTTGTCGCTTCTAAATGCCTTTTTTGTCCTAGTGTGAGTCCAAACTACAATATTTTATATTATTTTTTTCATAATCTATCAAAACATATTTTTTTCCCAAAATGCAAATAATTTTCACTTGAAAAGATCAAATACCCTTTAAAAAAATAAAACTAATACAAATGTATTACACTACCATATTGCCAATTTTTTTTTTTAAAATTAAACGGTTTTTTAACTTTTTTAGTTTTTTTTTAAAAAATAAATAAATAATAACCGGTTAATATAGATATGAAATAAAATGTAAAAAATTAGTTTATGGGGGATGTGGTCTTTTGTACTGATATTTTGGTAAAAAAAATCAATTTTAATAGATTTTATAAAAAAAAACTAAAAATAGTGATATTTTGTGCAATTTCTCTAAATAAAATTTGGTTCCATTTCAAACTCATTGTCTTTCTTTCCATTATGAAATAGAAGTTAATAATTAGGTTTAATTTAAGTATGGGAAAATGGTGGTATAAATCACTAAGCTTTTATGTTGGACTCTGTTAAATATGTTTTTTTTGAGTTATTTAGTATACTAGCTATTTACACATGCTTTTCTGGAATGAATTTATGCATTGTAAAATTAAATTAACGTAAACATCAAGTCCAAATATTTTACAAAATTTTAAAGATAAAATTGACTAAAATGTTTAACCGTTCGACAGTTTTGCCGCTTGAAAAGAAAAAAAAAGTTAACGCCAATAATTTATGAGAATTGAAAAAAATAACTATCACATTTTTCAAAACCATTGAATAGAGGGAGAAAAATTAATTCGAATCTAATTTACGCTCATTAATCTTCTCGACAGCAACTCTACAAAACTTAAAATTCTAAACTATTCAAAATATTTTTTCGACAATTCATCTCCTCGACGATACAACTGAACTGACGATTCAACATTTATGTTTCTAAGTACGCTTCTTCCTGCTCAATCATTTTTTTCGAATGCAAAAACATTGTACTAGTTTTACAAAACGTTTTGTTGATTGCAACATTTTTTATCTCCGATTTTTTTAATAAGTTCCAGCTTATTTTTATCGCTGTTATGAGTTTGATTTTATTTTTTTTCGGTAATAAATCTCCATTTTTTTATCACTTTAAATGTTTTCAGACCAGAATATGCGTTTTTTTTTAACTTTTGAGAATTTTTTTTCGACAATGAATTTTAGTTCTATTAGTTTCTTTGTTGGATATTTGGAGATTATGATATGTTTCGTTGGATAGATATCTATATATGGTTTTATTTTGATTTACATGTAACATTAATATTGATTTTTCAATTTTTTTTATTGGAAATATTGTTAAACGACCCATTGTTATAATAAATTGTTATATAATTCGTTGATGTTAAATATTGATAAATCTGTGAAATATCAATATTGTTTAACTTTCTTTCTCTACATAATTTTAAATCTTCTTTTCCAGGCTTTGATCTTTAGTGTTTTCTCTTAGGCTTGATTGTCATTCTATACAAATTAGGATTTCATATTGTTTGTTCTTATTTTCTTTCGTTAACCTATTTTTTGATTTGTTCAACGTGTAAAACATTGTTAATCGACCGGTTGTAAATGTTACTGAACTACAAATGGTTCATCAACAATCTTAAACTGATTTACATTGACCTGTAAATAAAATGTAAATAATATTTACAATAATTTACAATAATATAATAAATGTTCAACAATCTCCATAGAACGTTATTTCTAAATTTTCATGAATTACAAAATCGCGGATTGTTTCCTAAAATTCAAATGAAACGAATAGAAAAAAAATTAAATGACCGGATAACAAATTAACAAGTAAATGAAATTTTATATTCAAAATTATAAGATCTTATAAACTTAGTCAACTAATATCTAATAAATACCATTTATATACCGAGGAACAACTTTGAAAACTAAGATAAAAGAAACCAAATGGATAGATAAGTAATTTAACAAGTAAATTTTATTTTCTTTCCATATTATAGAATCTTATAAAATTTAGTAAATTAATATCTAATTAATACAAGACACAATTTCTAAACCTCGAATAATTTAAACACTTATGAGTCAAAATTAATTCAAAATTCAAACTCGAAAATGAAATTAAAATTCAAACCAATTGACAAATTTTATGAAGACAAATGTGTATATATACTATGTAAATTATACTGACACGTAAACACTTGGTCCATTTATAAAAATTTTACAAAACGATTATTATTTCCAAATTGTCATATTGAACGTTGATCATTTAGTCAAATATATATTTTTTTTGTCAATGGGAACATCACTAAATTATGTTTATGGTATTAACCTAGCTCATTTTGATATTGCATTGAGATGAAACTCCATATGTCTAAATATAACTTAATTCGCCCAATTATTGACTGTACATTTATTGAAGAAAAATTGCTCTAAATAGCACTAGGAAACAATAATATTGTAATTTGGTTATACTTTATTTATGTTTAAGTAAATAGCCATAAAATATGACGTGTCTTTTTTTTTCTCACTTCCAATAGTGCCTTTCTTTTTTAATTAATGATATATAAATATTATTAAACGTTTTTTGAGGTAGTTAATGACAAAATCATTTTTAATAATTAATTATTTTATAAATAACCGCCTTTTTTTTATAAATAACCGCCGGTAGTAACCGCCTATTTCTATAAATAACCGCCGGTAGTGGAGTTGATTTTTTTGGTAGTGGGTGTTAATACCGGTTGATTTTTTTTTCGAATCTAATTTTTCTAATTACGCATTTTTATTCAGAGGTAATATTGTCATTATAAGCGGTTATTTTCGTTTATGACTATAAACCAATTTTTTTTTTCAAAAGTTTGATTATTTAGCAATTCTTAAGTTTGAAATGACTACATAACTGATTATCTCTTTATTGAATGCGTTTAATATACCAAAAAATCATAAATAAGTTCGAAAATTAAAAGAAAAATAAATAGATCTGGTTTTGAAATTCCTAAATCATTAATTTCTAAACCCCCGTTGTGGGATCTGGTTCGGACAATTAGAAGCGATTAGTCGCTTCTAAAAGACAAAAATTTCATTTTTCGAGAAAAATAAGGGTGTTTAGGTTAGAAGCGACTAGTTGCTTCTAATGCCACCCGTCGCTTCTAATGGTCATTTTTGTAGTAGTGAATGCAACACTGTAATTCTGATTTATTCACATTGTAGTACGATAAACAAAGTTCAATTTTACATTGAAAGTGAGATATACACTATTTACGTGATGTTATATAATATGTTTTAAACACACTTACTAACAATAAGAACTAACCAAAGTAAGTAATGAACACACGCATGTTGATAACCAAATTCGGCAACTATCTACATCTGGGAGATATTGCATACCGGTGAAAGAGTATACTATATATACGGAAGAGCAAAATTACAAAGGTTTTACAAGCGAATCAACAATTCCTGGAATTAACACTTTCTATCTTTCCGAAGTATACTATATATTGGAACTTGTACATAGTGATGTATGTGGTCCAATCAACATCCCGGCAAGAGGAGGTTATGAATACTTTGTAACCTTCACTGATGACTACTCAAGGTTTGGTCACATTTTCCTTATGCGACACAAATCCGATACCTTTGAAATGTTCAAAGAATATCGGGCTTTGGTTGAGAAGCAAACAGAAAAGCAGATCAAAACCCTTCGATCGGATCGAGGGGGATAATACTTGTCTGGAGAGTTCGAAAACCTTCTTAGAGAAGAAGGTATTCAGTCTCAGCTTACAGCACCTGACACTCCATAGAAAAACGGTGTATCAGAGAGAAGGAATCGAACTTTGGTAGATATGGTAAGGTCGATGATGAGTTACTCATCACTTCCCGACTCGTTCTGGGGATATGCCCTAGAGACGGCAGCTTATATTCTGAACCAGGGTCCGTCTAAGACGGTCCCAGACACTCCCTATGAGAGATGGACTGGTAAAAAATCTAATTTACACCACGTCCAAATCTGGGGTTGTCCAGCACATGTGTTGAGACAAAAGACTAGCAAGTTGCCTAGTCGTTCAAAATTGTCCCTTCTCGTGGGATATCCAAAGGAAAAAAAAGGTAATTCTTATATAGCCTTGCTGATCAGAAAACGTTCATTAGCACGAACACTAGGTTTCTTGAAGCAGACTATATAAAGAATTCTGTGCCGAGAAGCAGACTTGTGCTAAAGGAGCTGTTGGATGAAGTAGATGGTACTTCACAAGATAGGACCAGTCCTATACCAACATTGGAAGAACCACGTTCGGAACCAGATTCATACATGGGTATCGGTGAGACTTTCACTGTAGTCGCCCATCATCATTTTCCCAAGCGATGCAGGGTTCCGAAGCAAACCTATGGCAAGAAGCCATGAACATTAAAATGCATTCGATGTATGTCAACGAGGTCTGGAAGCTTGGAGATCCACCTGAAGGCATCAAGCCTGTATGATGTAAATGGATCTACAAGAAGAAAAGAGGATCGGATGGAAATGTTGAGACATTTAAGGCACGACTTGTGGCGAAGGGGTTCACACAAAAGGAATGTATTGACTATGAGGATATTTTCTCGCCAATCGCGATGCTGAATTCCATCCGCATTCTTTTATCCATTGCTGCTGCCCTGGATTATGAAATCTGACAAATGGATGTCAAGACTGCATTTCTGAATGAAAATCTTGACGAGCGCATGTATATGGCTCAACTAGGTGGGTTCATGGAGAAAGGCCACTATGGCAAGGTTTGTGAGTTGCTAAAGTCCATTTATGGACTTAAGCAAGCATCTAGATCGTTGATTATCAGATTCGACGAGACTGTGAAAGGCTACGACTTTGATCAGTTAGTAGATGAGCCATGCGTTTATAAGATGATAAACGATGGTAAGGTGGTCTTCTTAGTCCTATATGTGGATGACATACTACTCATTGGGAATGATGTAGGAAAATTATCAGAGGTTAAGATCTGTCTGTCAAAGAAGTTTGAGATGAATGATATAGGAGAAGCAGCTTACATTCTGGGAATTCAGATCTTTAGAGATCGGAAGAACCGGATGTTAGCACTTTCCCAAGCATCTTATATTGATAAGATCATGGATCGCTTCAGTATGCAATACTCCAAGAAAGGACAGCTACCTTTCAGAAATGGAGTGCATCTCTCAAGTGAGCAGTCTCCCAAGACTCCTCAAGAAGTTAAGGACATGAGGCATATTCCCTATGCTTCAGCCGTGGAAAGTCTCATGTATGCTATGCTTTGCACGAGGCCATTTTTTTGCTATGCAGTGGGCGTGGTGAGTAGGTTTCATTCAAACCATGGCCCCGAGCACTGGATTGCTGTCAAGCATGTTCTCTAGTATTTTCGGAGAACGAGAAATTACATGCTTGCATACTCAGGTGGTGACCTGAATATGACGGGATATACTGATTCTGATTTTCAAGCGGATAAGGATTCCATGAAATCCACGTTAGGGTCTGTGTTCACCCTGAATGGTGGATCCGTGGTGTGGAGGAGTATCAAGTAATCTTGCGTTGGTGACTCGACCATGGAAGTTGAGTATGTGACAGCTTGTGAAGCTGCAAATGAGGCTGCGTGGCTGAGAAAATTCCTTATGTACTTGGAAGTGGTTCCAAGTGCAAGCGAGCCTATCACACTTTATTGTGATAATAGTGGGCATGTTGCTAACTTTAAGGAGCCAAGAAGTCACAAGCGCTCAAAACACATCGAACGCAAGTATCACCTGGTACGAGACATTAGTCACAAATGGGACGCTGAAGTCATGAAGATCTCAACTTTGGAAAACTTTGCTGATCCCTTCACGAAGCCTTTAACGAGTAAAGTCTTTGAGGGAAACTTAGAAGGATTGGGACTAAAGGATCATTCACATCTCCTTTGAGTCTAGTGGGAATTTGTTGGGATTGGTGCCCACAAAGGAGATTTAAGACCTTATAAATACTGTTTGTATTTGATTTTGCTAAGACATTGTATAAAGTTAAATATTCATTCTTCATTTAAGTTTGTGTTTATGTATGTTACGCTCTGAAACTATCATCAACGAAAGGGGTGCTAAGTATAAACTTGACAAGATAGCCTCTTGTAACTAGTTTAAACATTTGTTCGCAATCTTAAGATCGATAGAGCAATCAAATATGAGTAATGATTGTTTGAATGGATCATGATATCTTATCTTGTGATATAGAGAGTTGTGACTCTGTGTTTCATTCTTGATATCTTATAGAAGATATTGAACAAGACCTATGATACTCTGAAGCTCGAGATAAAACCGTTTAAACACTCGAAACTTCAAGATCACATACGAGTGGTATTTTGGTACTTACCTAAATTCCGAAGTGAATGCATAATCGATGTGACACCTTATGATATTTGATTTGTCAATGGGCAATGGATAAAATTATTAATGCATCTGACCCGACAATTGGTGTCATAACGCTGTCATGTTGGGTTATGTGATTCACATATATGGAATTCATATTGAAACAATGCCAATGCATCACTATCACACTATGATTTGTTATGAGAGTGTGAATGAAACCTGGCCAGGTATCATCGAATAAGAACATTTTTTTATTAAAACATGTGTCATGTAAAGACATCTCACTTTATCTTTTTCTCATTCAAAAATAACAAAGGAGTTAGTGAAATAATAACTCAGGGGTAAAACAGTAATTTTACATTCCTCCGAGTTACTGATACACATGAAGGGTAATATCGTAAGATACTCCGTGGATCGTGTGAAGAATTGTTTTGTCACATCAAACGGAAAATATATGCTTATGAACTTAGAGAGTTTCAATATTAGTCCTTTAGTGGAATCGACTACTATTAAGAATTAAAAGACGGAAAATGTTTGTGAACTTTTGAGTCCGATCTTTATTCTAAAGCTTCGTTCATGTGGGTTCGTTAGGTCTCAATGATAGACCCTCAGACGAGATTTATTGAACGAGGACAATTTGATTTTCTTATTTAAGTAAATTATGATTTACACTAAGAAAATATTTTTCTAAGTAATCAAATAAATAATTAGTTATTTATTATTACATTTATTTAATGAATCATTTTATGTTAATATATGGATATTAACATATTTAAATGATTCAAATAAATTAAAGATGAAAATAAATATTTTCTCATTTCATACTATCTTGAATAATATGAAAATACTAATTTGACATTAAATAAATGAGATATTCCAAAATAATTAAATATTATTATGAAAATAAATCAAAATAAATATTTTCGAAATATATAGTATTATACTCGGCCATAATTAACGAATTAGGTCTGAGAATTAATTTATGAAATTAATTAAAAGAATAATAAACTTAAGTTTGACTTTTGGGTTTGACCTAAGAAAATCCCGCTCTCTCTCTATTTAAAGGGTTTTTTGAAAACCCTAACCCGAACTCTAATCACAAAAATTCATCCAACCTCTATCTCCCCCTTCTCCTGAGTTCTTTGGTCGAAATTTGAGAGAGAGAGAGATTAAGAAATACTTTTTTGATCTCCCGAAAGTTTTTGAATGATCCTGAGTGTCTCTTGTTGTTCAATTGAAGAGCCCACCCTCTTAATCTCATCAAATTCCGACGGAACTACCATTGACTCTTCTATTGGTGTTTGAGTGACTTTGTACACGCAGGTATCCACTGGAGACGCGAAGAAATCGAGCGAAATGGAGCGAGGCTCATTTCAGCCTGCTGGTCGGATTAGGTCGCCGGATTGGTCACCGGACTGCGAGCGTGCCTAAGCCACCACCGGCAACTCATAGCGTTTGTGTTCACGAAATTTTACAGGATCATTCCTCTCGGTCTCTCCCACATTCCTGCAAAATTTTACGACCAAATTTCACCGGACGAAGCCACAGCGACTTAGGCATGTTTTTGTCATGCGAGACAGATTCTAATCCGGCGGGTCCTGTCTTCCAATCCCGCGGGTCCTGCCTTCCAATCCGGCGGGTCAGATTTCAGAATATTGACGAGCAGCTCTGACGTTAGCTAGCAACGCACAAGGTTGTTTACAACCTCACATGTAATTGTTCTAAACGAATTGGATCTGTTTTAATGATTTATGAATGTGTTTATAAGTTGTTAGATGGTTTGGTTCAATTTGTTGACATGTTTAGAATAAATAGTTTATGGACATGTTTATGATTTTTAATGCATAGATTGTTTGTTTATTGAAATGTGTTTTTATACAGATCATATTATATAATTCCGCCACATATAGATGTGTTATGTAATATTATTATTTAAATTGTTAAATAATTTCCAACACCGAGACCCGAGCCCGGCCCGGCTCGGCGGGGTCCGTGTGTGCGCGAGGAGTTTGAGCTAAATCACTCACACTCTTCACCCTTTCATTTGGATACCACCTTAAGGATGATAATTCTATATAAACACTACACCAACTCTCCTTACTAACCATATAACATATAAGTTTTGGAAGCCCAAAGGCCCAATAAAAGTTCAGATTGCCAAGATCCAAGACTCAAGCCCGCCCGGCTCGGTGGCGCCCGTGTGCGAGCGAGGAGTTTGAGTTAAGTCACTCACACTCTTTTCCCTTGCACTTGAATATCACCTTAAGGATGATAATCTTATATAAACACTACACCAACTCTCTTTTCTAACCAATGTGAGACTATTTTAAATACAAAAATTATTCAATTCCGATAAGTGAACCCCACTCAAATATTTATTAATAACATTTTATTAACATTTCTTCCTACACCTTTTTCTCCGTTGTGGTTTCACAACCGTTGGGGAGGGAGGAGACTAAGGCGTGGGTGTTGGTGGTGGTGACCATCTCGTCCTCGGTGACATCGCCGGTTTTGCCGTATTGTTGGAGCAGATTGTCTCGTTGAAGAGGATTGTCTCACTAGACCTCCGTTTAAATTCAGCCTCTTCAGGCCAACTCCGTTGAGTGTCACCCTCCAACCAGAGCATCCGTCTGTGAACGTACCCACAAATTATCCTGTTAGTACTATCTCTAAATTTCATATAACAGTATTTTGGTCAATTGAGCAATTTCTTGAGTAAAATAATATTTTAACTATTAATTTCTAGTATTTTAGTCTGTTGTGGTAAAACTGATGGAGTTCAAGACATGTGGCTTCTAAAATAATCCTCGAGTCTGACTGGATCGACCAATTCTGACGACTCAATTAGCCGACCCGTCGAACTTAAAATAGGGAACATATTTTTGGACAAAGGAAGTTGAATCAAATACTGCTTCCAAATCATAGTACTTTGCTCGACTTGCTTGAGATCCCTCAGCTCATGAACACGTATCTGTCTGAATATGCTTTCCAGATTTAAATTTCTTTCATATTGAATCAGTGGACTTGCATGCTAGAGATACAAGACTATCCATCTCGCGGAATTATGATGAAGCTCTTGACTTGGAAGCATATGTATGCAAGCTATCAACAATGCATCCAAAGTGAGTTTTAACACTTTCTCACATCGCTTTCTAGTTTCAGTGACCATCATCCAAGGTTTACTATATATGTCATGTCTCTTCTCTCTTTCTATAAAAATAGAATACATGTTATTCAATCACTTGCAGAAGTTAGACAAACGTATACATGTTGAAGTGAAAAAGGCATTATAGTAGTTTTATAGTACATCAAGTTGTTCGTTATTATTACGTCAACAATACATCCAAAATTAGGAAAACTGATTAAGACAATAATTTTAATTTATTTGTAAAAACACTATTTGTATTCGGTTACAAAAGTTTCGAGGTGCTTAATTACAAGGTAGACCTGTTTATGTGCTATGTATTTGATTGATTTATGTTTTATCTCTTTCGTTGCGTTATTGGAAAATTGATTGGGATATTTACATCCAAGATCCAAATTAAGTTTTCTGGTTGATTCAAATCATGCGAACCGTGAATGTAATGGATTGGAAACAAGCTAAAATTTAATTTAATATTGGGGTTGCCCTGCACATGTGCTAAGTCAAAACACTAATAAGTTGACTAGTAGATCAAAATTATGGATATTCAAAGAAAATCAAAAGTTTCACATTCTATAGTCCGGAGAATAACAAAATGTTTGTTAGCATGAACGCTTGTTTACTTGAAGAGGACTTTATAGAAGCTGTAAAACCTAAAAATAAAATTGTGCTTTTGGAAACATTCATTTGGAAGAACTGTTCTTACATCAGCTGAAATACAACCTACCTCATCAGGATCTTGTAAGATAGTACATTGACGCAGTAGGAGGGTTTTTCAAAAGCCGGACATGTACATGTTTTTATGAAAAAACTCATAATGGCTAGTTATGAATAAAACTTTTGACTTGACGTATAAAAGTTGAAATGCATTCGATGTATGTTAACAAAGTTCTAAAAATTGTAAACCTTCCCAAAGGGGTAACCTATAGGGTGTAAGTGGATTTACAAAAAAAAAAAAGATTTGGATGGAAACGTTGAGATGTTCAAAGCATGACTAGTTTCTAAGTGTTATACCCAAAAGAAAAGTATAGACTAAAATGATACCTTTTTGCTAGTCGTGATGCCTAAATCCATATGCATACTTCAACCAATTGCTGCAAGTCTTGATGACGAGATCTAGCAGATGGCTGTTACGACTGCTTTTTTGAATGGCAATCTTGACGAGTGCTTTCATATGGCTCAACTAGACAGTTTCATGGAAAAAGATCAAGGATCAACCTTTGTGAGTTGCTTATGTACATTTATGAATTAAAGCAAACATCTATATCATGGAATATTTAGATTCGATGAAACTGTAAAAACCTCTATTTTGAGTAGTCAATAGATGAGCATTGTGTGTATAAGTTGGTACTCAAGGACAAGGCTGTGTCTCTAGTTTCTATATATTGACGATATGCTAATCATAGGTAATGATGTGGGTAAGTTATACGAGGTTAAGATCTGCGTAGCAAAGCAATTCAACAAGAAGGATCTAGGAGAAACTGCATACATTTTGAGGATTCAAATATTTTGAGTTCGGAAGAATAAGATTTTATCGCTGTCTCAAACATCTTGCATTGATAAGGTGATGAAACACTTCTTTATACAGGAATTTAAGAAAGGCCAAACACCCTTTGGGAACAGAATCTCACTCTCTAAGGACTAGTGTCTCAAGATGCACAAGAGATTGATGACATGAGAAAGATTCCTTACGCCTCATCTGTAAGAAGAATCATGTATTCTATGCTTTGTACTATACTAGATATTTGTTTCACAGTTGGTGTTATAATTTTCTTCCAATTTAACCCTGAACCCGAGCACTGAGTTACTGTTAAACCTGTTCTTAAGTATCTCCAGAGAACTAAGAGCTTGATGTTCATATATTCAAGTACTGTCTTGACTATGATGGAATATACTTTGTCCGACTTTCAGGCGAATAAGGATTCCAAGAAATCCACTTCAAAATTTGTTTTCATCATGAATGATTGATCAGTGGTTTGGATGAGCATCAAGAAATCTTGTTTTGCTGACTCCACAATGGAAGCACAATATCTTGTTCCTTGTGAAGCATCTGAAAAGGCTGTATGGCTTAGAAAATTCCTTAATTAATAGGAAGATGTTCCAAATATCGACGATCTCATGACACTTTGTTGTGATAAAAGTAGGGTTGTTACTAACTCAAAGAAACTAAAAGCCATAAGCACTCTAAGCATATTGAGATGAAATATTGTTTAATTTGAGAGATCGTGCGACGTGGAGACGTGGAAGTGAAGAAGATCTCGACGGTGGACAACTTTGCTAATCTATTCACGAAGGCCTTAGCTAGGAGGGCTACCACCACTGGGAGGGAGTTCACATGAAAAACAACTAACATCTTCTTTGAGTCAAGTGAGAGTTTGTTGTCAAATATGCCAACAAAAAAAGTAGTAGTTGTTACTTATGTACATTTGATGTAATGATGTCTCAAATGTCTTACTTGTAACTACTAAATAAATAAATAAAGAGTTGAAATTTTAATTCATTTTATTTTGTTTGTTTAAAGATTTATGATAATCTAAAAGTGATAAAAAATGTGCCCTTCTCGTCAAGGGTTTAGCCAAAAAATGTCACCGAAGCAATTTTCGATGAAGTTTGTGTCTCAGATACAAGAAGAGCTGATCCAATTTTAGCATCACTATCACACTATGCTGGAAGAAATGTTAATAAAATGTTATTAACATAGGTCTTGTGTATCATTATGTTATACGAACAATGGAACGTCAGCCGATGATGAAACGTCACTGTCAGGCAAATCCCACACGAATTGGTGATTACAATCTTCGATAACATTCCATTGTCATTTTTTAGGATTTCGAGGATCGGCAAATAAAATACTTGTCTGGCTTGAGTAGCGAGTATAAATGGTTCGTCTGGAACCATTCTTTCGCCACGTAAGCACTCATTGTTCCACATACGTCATCCTTGCAAAAGCGTCTACGTGCACCGTGCTTGTCACCAAACCAACGACATTGAAATAGTACGACTCGACAATCATATCGATAGTTTAGGACGACAACATCATCCATCCTTCCGTAGAAGGTGTAGTCTTCCACAGGTACGGTAACGCCGCTATTTTGAGTAGTACGCATCTCATCGCGACGAGATGTAATAAATTTCACACCGTTCACCACACAACTCGGATAAATGTGAACATTTTGAAAGGATCCGACCGACAATGCGTACACTCGTCAGACACATCGAATCCACCGGCTTTCTGGTCGTAAACATTTTTAGCGAACCAGACTCTGAATTCTTTCCGATGCGCTTCGTCAACATCATGACGACGTTCACATTTCATGAGATTCCAATGCTCGCTATACATTATTGAACGAGAAGTTAGACAAATAAATTATTGAGCTTAATTATATGGAAATGATTAAAAAGAGTACTCACGTCATATATGGATCAATTTCAGTACAATTTGTCAAGATGTACCACTCTGCCATCTCTCTTGACTTGTCGTCCAATCGGGTTGGAGTCATCTTCCCATAAGGCACACACTTCTCGGATTGGAAAATAGAGAACTTGTGAGCCTGAACGACATCGATCGAGGCATCTCCTAAGTACTGTGCAACAAATGCCAAAAATTCTTCCACAACATACGCTTTAGCTATAGATCATTCTGGTCTCGCTTTGTTTCGAATGCTTAAGTGTCTCGAGATATCTTTCAAATGGATACATCCATCTCATATGCACTGGATCACCTTCGAGAGCTTCCTCAGGTAGATGAATAATAACATGAACCATGATTGTAAATAAAGGAGGCGAAAAAATGATTTCCACCTTACACAACAGAATATCTCAATGATGGAGTCTTGGGATTTCTCAAGATCCTCCACTCGTAATGTCTTGGAACATATGAGCTTAATAACATTTCTAGGTTCTGCAATCGTCTCTTGGATTTGTTTCAAAACATGAGGACCAATACCCACTGCTAACAATCTTTGCATTATCACGTGCAAGTCATGCGCCTTAAACCCGGTTACTTTTCCATCGAGAGTGACATTTTTTTTTCAATTTTCCTGCGAGACCGTCGGGAAACTTAATGGACTTGAGAAACTCAGCAAACATTTTCATTGCGTGGGCGTGAGAATGTAAGAAGCTTGTGGTTTGAACCACCTTTTTCCATGCTTCTCCAAGTGTAAGCTAGGCTTAATCTTCAAGTCTTTTAAGTCTTGTCTCGCCTTTTTGGTATTCTTATCTTTACCTTCAATACTAAGTAACGTATCGAGCAAGTTCTCGCACACATTTTTTTTATGTGCATCACATCAAGGTTGTGCCTCAACGTCAAATCGGACCAATATGGTAACTCGTAAAAGATAATTTTCTTGGTCCAATTCAATTCGCTATCGCCTCTCTTTCGTTTTGAACTCGTAGAGTGCTTGTCCGGAATCAATTCAGGAAGACTGTTCAGTTGGTCGATAATCTGGCATTTAGTCAGCCTCTTCGGAGGCCTTCGTTTCTCGACGTGCGTTGTGTAGCGACCACTTCATGTTCTCATTCGGTGAGAATCAGGCAAGTACCGTCGATGATCGTAATACACGACTCTGTTTCTAACGGACAATGATGGAGTATCTTTGGTGCACGTCGGGCACGCAAGTACGATTGACCACTCCACTCAGACAAACTACCACGAACAAGAAAATCATTTGTTGTCCATAAAAGTGCTGCCCGCAAAAGAAAGACATGATTATAGTTAGACAATCGCACTCGAAGGCCCATATTCACTGCCGCCGATTGATCTCTACGGCGATCCTCCTCGATGGCAGTAGAGAATGCATATTTCCTAAATTCCTCTTTCTTTTTCTTGGGAGAGGAAATCGAGAGCGCAATGGAGATAATATGAGACCTCGACGAGCATGGCCACCGCGGAGAAGTGTCGGCGAATGGGCTTCTCGGAGGGGGCTAGCCGGAGAGCTGTAGTAGCAGTTTCCGACGCTAGCAAGGAAGGGTTCAAAACGGTGGAAATTGGACAACCCTGTGATGTGTGGAGACAAGAACATGTTGTCGAAGTTGAATTTCGTTGTTGCCAACGTCAAAATTGGACTGAAAATTGGTGCGAGAGAGAGACAAAAGTGTTAATTAGATTCGAATTTACTCAATATATTTTCTAGATTTTTGTTCAAGAATATCATGAATAATAATTGAGACAAAAGGTACTTATTGTTCATGATGTTGTTCTTGAGACAAAAGTTACATCTCCATAGAACATTCAATTTTTTTTGAATATTTTCAGTTAACTCATACTGAAATATTTCTCTTTCATCGATTGAACTACTATGGTGGTCAAATAAAAAATTATCAAAAATATTGTAATAGTTCGATCACCATAATAGTTCGATTGATGATATACATTTTCCCTCTATCATGAACACTCGACTCATCTTTAGAGTTGTAATTTTGGTTTCAAGAATATCATCAACATCAGAAGCTGATAACACTCCACTTTTTCTCATTTTAAACTAGTAAATAAATTTGAAGGTGCGGAAGACTAAAATTTTTCGTCAGCGGACCGAGAAATTCTTGCCATAGCCCAAAATGTTCATTGCTGCGGCAAGATTGTCAACATTATTTTATGTGAGCAGCTCGCCGCGGCGATGGCGTAAACCTGTCACGAGGAGTTTGTTTCGCTGCGACGAGTATTTCTCACAGTCAAGGTGAGATGCCCAGCCTTTTTCTTATTGCTCTATGTTGACATTTTGCTGTAGCGGTGAGAAATCCTCGCTACGACAAAACCTTCTCACCGCAACTAAATTCCTCCTTCGCAGCGAGATGGTAAATATTTTTTTATGAGCAAATCTCGTTGCAGCGGGTTTTAGACAACACTCCAGCTTGATTTTGTCGGCCGCAAGTTGAAGTGTTATACGATGCGGAAAGATTATACATAATCGAGTGAAAAATACTATATTTAAAGACTTCTATATAAGTCTTAAACATACTTATTGTATAAAATGATGTCTCAAACACATAGACATGAAAATTTATTGAAAATAAAAAAAATGTCTCAACCATGAATAGAAAATTTAAAGTCTCATAAACATAATAAAAAATCAGAAAATTCGATGCAGTGATTCTTCATAGGTCTTCATTCTTGTTTTTGGCATTTATGACATTTATTGTGGGACCAATCTTAGTTTCACGACGTCTATGGGATTCACTCTGGGACCAATTTCGATGCGGCGAGACATACACATAGCCGGGGCGAGACGCCTACAACGAATACCGCAAACGTTGTGGGAGTTGAGAAATTGATAACATTCACATGTCCGAATTGGATTATAATTTTGTTGTGATATGTCAATGGTAACAACGAATATATATATATTTCTTCTTCGTATCAAATTTTTTTGTACAACGATTACACGCTCAGCTCTTGGTACTAGGACATCATCAGAAAATAAATATCCTTAAATCGTAGTGTATATTGAAGTGGTCAACAGAAATATCCAATTACTATTACTCGAATATATGACAACTATAGATGATATTGCTATATGTCATCAAGAAATACATAAATTGTAATTTGTTTTCTTCCTTGTGTACATTCCATAACACTATTAAATTTAAAACAATAAACAAAAATAATAATTTGACGATGATATATAGGTAGTAAAAGTTTGTTATACAAAACTCATGCGGCTGGAGCATAGTCATATGTGTCGTCATCGTCGTCGTCGTCGTCGTCTCCTTCTACAACTTCAAACTGATTGATTTCACGTTCAAGTTTAGCCTCAAACAAATACTTCATACTCACAGAAGATAGTGAACCATGTTTCTCTGAAACTGGAGTCATTTTGTTACTAAAATTTGAGGTGGCAAGAGATCAGGGAGAAATAAAATTAAAGAGGTAGCTTAGCAAAGAGGAAACGTTTTTGTGATGATTTCTAAGAGTGTGTTGTTTTGTTGATTTGAGGGATTTCAGTATATTTGATCTGAGTTATATAGAAGAAGAAGAAGAAGAAGAAGAAGAAGAAGTAGTGGCAGAGCTAGCTGTGGCACGTGTTTCAGCAAAATTAATTAACGTGGAGAGTGCGGAGACATGCATGAGGGACTCGACGCCGAGTGTCTAGTCCTACGTGGCACTTCCAGATAATATCCCACGTGGAATTTTGTCGTCTATAAACTGAACTTCGTGTATATGTAAATAGTTGTAAATGATTTTATGGAGAATATTTTCCTTTGTCCCCCGTAAAGAAGAGACGGTATTAAAATGGGTCGTCCTTTGTGTGCATGGTAGGGTCACATTTGTTTATATGAAAGAACAATGAAAGGCAAAGTATTTTCGGGAATCATATATGGAATTGATATGCTCGAATATGGTCAATTAAGTATGAGAAAACTTCTATAGTGCTGTCTTTTTATTTATCATAAAAACATGCAGACATTCTAAAAATTAATATACGGCTAAAATATAAAAACGTGTGTGTGCATGTCGACATTATTCTTTTGTGAAAAATTTTCTTTTAAATTATTCATAGATAAAAATAAAATCTTAAACTAAAGATTCAATCATAGGTTAATACAAATCTAGTTATGAATCCCACGAGATAGTTAAGATTCAATTAAAGATTGTCTAGTTGTTTGCAATGAACAATATAATCAGCTTAGAGAGGCTTCACACAATAGTTATTGTATAGCCCACAGTACCAATATATTAAAATTTGGATAAACTTTTTTAATATAAAAGATGAAATACTATTTGACACTTAGGAAAAATATTTAACATAATGTACGCATGACACTTGCAAAATTAAATGACATATTAGTTAAAGCGTTGAAAAATAAATAACGTCGTGGGACGTCAATGCTCCCACAACGGATACTAAACGTTGTGGGAGTCTCCCACAACGGTTAGCTAAGCGTTGTGAGACCTTCTACAATGCAGGATCCCACAACGCTTAATAATCATTTTGAAAAATTTCTACAACTGTAATAAGCGTTATGGGATCCAATTTTTGTAGTAGTGAACTAAGTGTCTTTTTGACATGGCTGAAGTATTTTTAAAAGCTATGTTAGACTCTACATGAGCGACACATTAGACTCCACACTTTTAAGAAACTAAATGCTACAATGACATTTCTACTGTATACAAGATACACAAATGCAATATTTTTTTGGCCAAATTGTAACCAGCTGACGGTAAGAGATATGCTAAAAAAGTTACGAATAGCTAGTGAAAATTTGTCTAACACAAGAACAATGAAACACAAAGAGATGCTGTCTTTAATATGTTCAAGACACTTTCTCCTTCAAAAACCATGTGACTCTTGGTGGAGGAGTTCTTTGTCAATTTTGAGCGCATCAACGACTTCAAGTCTCCTCTCTTTAGAAAGTTCATGTCCGAGATAAATGGATCTCTTTCTCTCCTAGAGACATAACAGACTTCTCGGGCCTTCTTGTGTCAGTTGTTCAAAGACCATACTCTTCCAAGTTGGATATAGTAAAGGAGCTATCGGGAGGGAAGGACAAAAAGTGGTGACCTAATCGTAGTCCCTACAAAGCCTTCAAACTTAGCTCGATGTTTTCCGTTCTACAAAATATAGGAATCAAGAATTGGTGTCCCATTACCCAACACACTGGTGTCTCCTTGACTGTGGCGTTATTCATTTTCAAGATTGGGACTCCAGCCCCTGTTGGTGCAGTTCACTTCTTCCGTTAGTAGATCCCGAGGCATGCCAGTTCAGAAGCCATCACGCTTCCAATTTCTTTTCCTTCAATGATTTTTGGGATCATTCTTAAGAAATATCTGAATATTCTCTCTGAGGCTTAACTTCACGACTGCAACAACGCCCCTGGAAAAATCTCATTCAAGTATAATATTTTCTAGCTCATCATGTCCTAGACATCAGGGTACATCTTCCCTCTCGGTATCCGCATGCGATGTTTCATGACTCTGTCCCTCCATCTATTAGCTCATTGTCTGCTAAAGTTCACTCTTTATTAGCTCTCACTATCATGGACAAGATCAAGTAACTTGATTGATCATTGCTTTTGCTACAAGTCTTAAGTCCAAAGTCTCATACACTTTGAAGCATCTCTTCCTAGACTAGTCTTCGAATGCGGAAGATATTCACTCATCATCGTAGTGTGTTTGTCTAATCTTTCAGACTTTTTACTTTTTGTGGTTTTGGTTTGTATTAAGAACCATATTGCTGTTGTTTGTTTGTTTAAACAACTTCGAGTTGTTCTTTTCATGATTTTTCTTCTCAAAATCAAATGGAGAGTTTGTTAGTGATTTACTTGGCTAGTATGCTTAGCCAAATCCTGATGTCTGGTAAGGTGTCTTCTACATGTTCGAAAAACATCTTTTTATACTTTGTATGTCTCTGCTTGACACCTTTTTACCAGGCCTACTGTCCTTTCAACACACCCTTAACGTTAGCCATGTATACTTTGGTAAATGATATTTTCCTTTGTTTTATAATATATACATTGTAATCAACCTTTTGATAGTGTTACGCATTTATTTTAAGGCGCCGAAACACATCTTCGAGAAAGTTTGTCGACGCCATTTAGTCAGATTTTAGCTTTTTGGAAGGAGAGCAAAACTATAAGTGCATATATATTGTATGTAGTTTGTTTTATACGAATATTAGTTATAAACAATGTGAATTTTAATGTGAAAGGTGAGTGAAGCTCACATTTAGAGGGAGACTTAAGTTAATAATGTTTTCGAAAAAAGAGAATTAGGTTTAGAAAGTTGAGATTCTTTGTAACATCTTCATAACTCACTGTTTGTTCGGACTAAAATATACTCTTTCACCGGAATAAGTATCCTCTCAAATGTAGGTAAGTGTCAAACTGATAACCAACTCAATGTATTATTTACTTTAATATTATTTACTTATTTTTTCAAAAAATATTAGTAACGTATGGAGGAACTGAATGAACTAAAGTGAAACACTATATATGCTCTCGATTTGTTGAAACTGGGGATGAATGATAAAATAATTTTATTTTCGATACCATTCTTTGTAATCATATCTGTTTCTTGACATTATACTATATTTAATGCTATAGCCTTGTTATATAACAGTCCTCTCGTTTTTTTCGGATAAAATGTTCTCACTATATGTCAAGGAAATATATTAATAATATATATAATCAAGAAATTCGATTAACAGCTATTCTCGTATTTGCGTTTAGTTTTGATAATGACTGGCATAATATCATTGCTAAATAGATTCTAACCGGATGTTTGTGATAGTTAGTATACTATTTTTAATGAATGATTACCTTCAGTTTTGGAAAGTCACATTAAATATCCAAAATCTTGAAGACTAACAAGCACGTATATTCTTTTAAGAAAAATCATATATAGGATCATAATATCAAAGCATATATAATACTTTTGGAATACATCTGATAACGATAGATGGTATTTGTGCATGCCATGAAGCAATACAAAACTGTAGTTTTCCTACACATAATACAGTGCGGATGTACGTATATTCCATATAATAATATTGAACCACCAACAAAAATTAATAGTTAGAGAATAATAAATAGATGTTAAAAGTTTTTATAGCGAAACTCATGCCGCTGGAGCATAGTCATACGTGTCATCATCGCTGTCATCATCGTCTCCTTCTACAACTCGAAACAGATTGATTGCACTTTCAACTTTAGCTTCAAACAAATACTTCTTACTCGCAGAGGATAGTGAGCCATTCTTCTTTGAGACTAGAGTCATTCTTTTACTAAAATTTGAGGTGGCAAAAGATAAAAAAGTATGGAGAAATACAATTAAGGTTAGCTAGGTATAATGTGTTTGTGATATCAGAAAATGGATGTTTTTTTACTTCAGTGAGATTGGGCTATATAGATGAATTAGAGGAAGCATATGAGCTAGATATGGTATGAGTCACATGGAGAGTGTGTGGAGACATGCATGAGGAGTGTGTTAGAGTCGACGCCGAGAGTCTAGTCCTACGTGGATCTGCCACCTAGGAATCCCACCTTGAATTTGTCGTATTATATGTGTTTCCTGACTGATCTTATAGAGAATATATTTGCTTTTTGTCCCAAAAAAAGAGAAAGAGACGATTCTAATTGGCCAACTCGCATTTTATTGCGAGAATTGTAATCAAAAGCAAATATTATCGAGAATCATATCGATATACTCTGGCATTTTACGAAAGCAGTGGAAAAATTCCATGGGCAGTCTTTATGTCGTCATTTCTTTACGGTCTAACTAGGGTATCTACGATTAGTTTATTTCAGAAATAAATTAGATATTGATGTTAACCAAAAATCAATTGAAAATATTTTCTTCAATTGCGAACGTCTAGATTTGACCAATTTATTCTTAGATGAACGTAAAATATTTTAATGCACTTAGAAAAATCTGCCACAAACTTATAACAAAAAATTGACTATTTATCCATTATTTTATGTTTAATTTTTCAAAATATCTAATATTTTATAATTTTTTTAAAATAAATACTTAATTTTGTTTACACAAATATTAAGTCCAAACTACCATCTTCCACCTTTCGTAAACGATTTCAAATTTAGGCTAAAATAGTTCAAATATTTCTGTAAACAATTTGAACTGAATATTTACACAAAATTTTAAAAATGTTATATATTTTGAAATTAGTAAACATTCTTATAGCGCTAAAAGATACAACTAAAAAACTTGCAATATGTTTCCTGACAAATATTATAACATTTCGTGACACATATTACGAAAGATGCCATAAAATCATAAAATTAAAAATTTTGTTAGAAATTTGGTTCAAGCTATTAATTTATTATTATTATTTATATCTTTTAATTTTTTGATAAATAGCAATCAAATAATAATGCAAATATTGATATCCTTAAATAAATATGTCAGAATATATTAACCAGATACACTAGGGGAATTTCAGAATCTATGTGCCATAGCGGGGGATAATTCTATTTGTATGTGGCTCATAAATTAATACCAATATCTAATATCCGCTTTACTAAAATGTCCTTAAAATTTTAAATAAATAAATCTATCTTTTCTCCCTCTCTCTCTTTCCAGCCGCACGAAACACCCTCCCCCTCACGAAAACGAGCTCTCACTCACGAAAACCTTGTTCACTCGGCTGATACCCCTTCTCACAAAATCCCCTTCATCGCCGCCTCTACTGAAAGACTCCGCCATCGCAGTTCGGGTCGTGGTTGGAGGAGTTTTCTCGGGCCGGTCTTCGTTCTCTCGCTACCTTGTTCTCTCGTGCGACCCAAGACGACCGTCCTCTGCTGGTGCCTCTCTTCATGCACTGTGGTCGCAATATTTCCGCTGTCGTCTCATACTCCCACTTCTCTTCACGCACTGTGGTCGTAAGTTAAGAAGGGGAATTTCGGATTTCGAGATTAGGGTTTGATTTGGTGATTTTAGGGATTTGATGTTTTAGAGATTGTTAAATCATGTTTTTTATTTCGTGTATTGTTTTAGTAATTTCGTGTATTGTTGGTATCTGATTTGATTTGATTTTTTGTAGGTGTTTGTGTTATCATACTTTGTGTTTGTGTTTTTAGATTCTCTATCGTGGGTGTATTTGCGGTGACTTACGGTGTGCGGTGTGTTGCGGTGACTTGCGGTGACTTGTGATGTGCAGTAACAACCAAAAAGAAAAAATACAAGTAAGATTTTCGTGATTATATTAAAAATTTAATAGGTTTCATTTCTAATTTCTTTAACAAATTATTACGTATTTTGCGGCAGCGATCGTTGTATGTATTGCCTCAAAATAGTGGAGCATTTGATGGGTTCAATATCTTTGTTAAAATTTATGTATTGTTAAAATCTTTGTGACACATTATCAATTTTTCTAGAGTTTATTTTTCTTTCATTTGAATCTTGAGACGAATGAAGATATTTGTCCGTATTTTAACAACTTTCACATGAAATCCCATAAATTCATGGAAAAATAGATCTTCGAATATAATGAAACAATTTACATAAAATACCCAATTTTAAATTTACATACATATATATATATATATATATATATATATATTCATAAGTTTGTATATATCATAGTACCATCCCATAATATGTATGCAAGTGAGCTTAAAGTAAAACTAGGTATAAAGAGCGTCAACATCAAGTACTCAGATTTCATGCAAAACAACGGGTGGAAAATTATACGCCGTCAACACCACCGGTCATATATTGTATGATAAGCTCATTTCTCCGTAAATATTGAAACCATCTGCATCAAGTCCGAGTCGTACATTTCTCGGCTCATTGGAAAAGTCTGAGTATATTTCATAGAGTACTACAAAAGATATCTTTAGAAGCGAAAAGGGGAATTAGAAGCGACATTTGGGAATTAGAAGCAACTAGTCACTTCTAAATTCAAAACCCCGATTTTAACCAAATTATCAATATTTTGACATTTAGAAGCGACTAGTCGCTTCTAAATGTCAAAATCATTGGCTCGGGGCATTAGAAACGACTAGTCGCTTCTAAAGTCGCTTCTAATGTCCCAAATATTTGGCTCCAAATTCCCTCTGCCAAAATTTTCGCTAAGTACAGCAATTAAGACATTAGAAGCGACTAGTCGCTTCTAAAGTCGCTTCTAATGTCCCAAATATTTGGCTCCAAATTCCCTCCGCCAAAATTTTCGCTAAGTACAGCAATTGGGACATTAGAAGCGACTAATCGCTTCTAATGTTGCTTCTAATGTCCCAACTTATCAAAACGCTGTCGTTTTGGTTTTAATAGACATTAGAAGCAACTAGTCGCTTCTAATGTTCCTAGAGCTTTAAATCGCGTGAGCCTCCCTTCTCCCTCATTTTCTCACCTCTCACTCTCCCTCTCACTCCCTCTCACTCTCCGACCAGTCAACGCGGCCGCCGCCTTCCTCCCTCCCCCGCCGCCGTCCCTCCCCCTCTCCCCCCGCCGCCGCCGTCCCTCCCCTCCCCTTCTCCCCTTCTCCCAGCCTTTCTCCGACCAGCCACCCCCTCCTCCGCCGCCGCCGTCCTCCCAACCCCTCCCCCACCACCGTCACTCCTACTCCCCCGCCGCCGTCCCTCCCCCTCCTCCCCTTCTCATCTTCTCCTCCCCTCCCTAACCCACCCCCGGCCGCCGCCTCCCCGCTCTCCTCCCCCGGCCGCCGCGTCCCTGCCCTTCTCCTCCGGCCGCCGCATCCCTGCCCCCCTCCGCTCTCCCTCTCGCTCTCCGCCCCTCCTCCGCCGAGCTCCGCCACTGGGCCTTCGCCGTACTCCTCCCCTGCGCCTCCACCGCCGAGCTCCGACTCCCCTCCTCCTTCGCCAAGGTATGTTTAGTTTTATAATTAGTCTAATATTGTTATACTTTAGTATAATATTGTTTTATAAATATTTTGTTATTTTTAATTTATTATTGTCGTCGCAGCCTCGTCACCGCTCGTTTGTCGCTTCACCCTCGCCTCGGATTGTTTTTTGTATTTAGACATTTGTGCATTTGTTGTTCGTCGCGTCGTATCGTTGAGTGTAGATTTTGCTTGTCTTGTGCCTACTCGTCCCGTCTCGCTCGTATTGTTATCTACAAGGTTAGATATTTATGTTTACTTGAAATTTATGTTTAATAATTTGAATTAGTAATGTAGGTATGCAATTGAAATTAATAATAACTTATTATTATTAATTTTGTTATGTATTTAATTTGCTCATTTAAGTATGTAATTGAATAATTAATTTGGTAAATTAGTGAATTTGTTAAATAAATAATTTGTTATGAATTTACGATATTAATAATTTGAATCACTTAATTTGTTAAATATAGATATGTAATTTGTTTAGTTATATTAATTTGAATGTGATAAGTAGTTACTTAATTTGTTAATTTAAATATGGAAACTAAAATTCTAATTTGTTATATGAACTATGACTAGAATATGTTATTTGAAAGTTATTAAATGTTTATGATAGTTTATATATATATATATATAAATTTTGTGAATTGCAGATTTTTGGTTTGTTCATATTTTAGGGGAAACTCTGCCCAAATTTTTGTAAATTTTTAAATAATTAAGTGAACTAATTAAATAATCCTAATCTCTTAGTTATCTGAATCTCTAAACTTTCTTAGATCAAATCCTTATCCGTCTTCTAAATGATCATCACAATGTCACAAATGTCCTAACTTTCGTTGTCCTAATTTTCAACAATCAGCGTCATGTCAAACCCAAGTCGAAATTGGATTATTGAAAATAATCGTTGTGGGCTTGAATTCGAATTGGGCGTGAACGAGTTTATTCGAGTTGCACAATTCCAAGTAAACAGTGAGCACAAAGTAAAATGTCCTTGTCGTAGTTGCAATAATGCGTTAAGACAACACATAGGAGTTGTTCAAGCGCATCTCATGCACAAAGGATTTACTCCGTATTACACTCGATGGTATCATCACGGCGAGTCACGTGAAGAAATCGTTCATGTACCAGAAATTCTTGATGATTCAGACGATCAAGACGGGGTTGGTGGAATCCATGACACAGTCGACGATATTAGGAATGATCCTGATTTTTATAATGATCCAACTGCTGAAGATGTGGCTGACGAAGAGCAGATCGCGTATCTATTTGCCGAGTTAAATGCAGAATTGTATCCTGGTTGTAAAGAATTCTCGTCATTATCTTTCTTGGTTCAGTTAATGCACATTAAAGTGACGAACCATTAGACGAACAAGTCATTTACAGAATTTCTGCAACTCTTGAAAAAATCTCATCCTGTTGGGAATAGAATTCCTGAAAAACATTACGAGGCAAAGTCAAAGCTGAAGCGATTTGGGATCGGCTACGAGATGATTGACGTCTTCTCGAACGACTGTGTCTTTTTTTTGTATAAATTGATAAATTGATCCATATACGGTCATAAATTTGTTTTTTTTAGTTCTCTAACTTCTTGAACGTATAAACAGTGAGCATTGGAATCTCATGGAATCTGAACGTCGCCATGATGTTGATGAAGCGCATCGAAACGAATTTAGAGTCTGGTTCGCCAAAAAAGTGTATGACCAAAAAGTTGGCGGAGTCGATGTGTCTGACGAGCTGTATGCATTGTCGGTCGGACCTTTACTGAATGTTCATATTTATCCGAGTTATGTGGTGAACGGCGTCAAATTTATCACTTCTCGTCGCGATTCAATGCGTACTACTCAAAATAGTGGTGTTTGCGTACTTGTGGACGGCTACACGTTCTACGGAAGGATGGACGATGTTGTCGTGCTGAACTATCGACATGATTGCAGAGTGGTACTATTTTGGTGTCGTTGGTATGGTGTCAAGCACCATTCACGTAGACGCTTTCGCAAAGATAATGTATGTGGAACGACGAGTGTATATGTGGCAAAAGAATGGTTTCCAGACGAGCCTTTTATACTCGCTACTCAAGCCAAACAAGTGTTTTACTTACCTGATCCTCGAAATCCTGAAAAAGGGGAATGGAATGTCGTCGAAGATTGTAATCATCGATTCGTATGGTATTTGCCTGACATTGACATTTCATCGTCGGCTGTAGTTCCATTGTCCGTACAACATACTGATTTTCGCGAGTTTGTCTCATCTTCACGATAATTGTGAACCGATTCTAGTTGATGATGCTATCGACGACTTCATAGACGACGATGATCGTGACGCTAACGTTGACCGTTTCCTTGGAGATATTGTTGATGATTATCTTGAAATAGATCAAATTGACTTCTTAAGTGACGATGAGCAAGATTGAGTAAATTGTTTAACTATATTTAATATAAAGTAAATTTAATGTATTTCATAAAGTAAAATTTTTAATTTATATTTTCTGCTTAGCAGTATGTCGACTAGCGGAGATGAGCCTCCGCCGCCTTTGTCCGGACGAGGTGCGACTACGGGTCAAAGCTCGCAGAGAGCTAGAAAAGGGAAGAAAATCAAGATTGTATTCGACCCCGTCTGTCTCCAATTTTTTCCGCCTCTCAGAAGAGGTGATGAAGAGAGAGTAAAAAAAGGATAGCGCATTGACACGTTTGCCAATAGTCTTGGAGTTTTGGTGCAAGAGCACATCCCTCCGATGACGCCAAGCTGGAATGACGTCTCGGCGGAACAAGTAGCAGCCATTTTGTCTGGTATAAACTCAGAGTATTACCTTGTGTACGAGGACGAGTCGGGACACCTTATTCCAGCAACGTGCCACTCGAGTCTTATCGAGAAGACTATTATCTGCGACGCGAAGAAGCGTCTGCGAGACGGAAAGTCAAAATATAGTCAGTTTTACCGGATTGAGTGCGGCGGAGACAGAGATGAGGCGCTCTAGAGAACGCACAAGGGTCTGAGGAAACAACAGTGGTCCGAGATGATTGGTAGGATGAACACAGAAACGTTCCAGGTATAAGTTAGATTAAATATATTAATCAATTATTTTAAAAAATAATTTTCTAACCAATGTTATTTTCTAGGACATGTCCAAACAGAATACGGCGAATAAAAAGAAGAAGACCACGAAGAGTCGACAGGGCAGGATCTCATTTTATGAGTATCGTCATAGTCACGTAAGTATATTTTCATTCCATTTCAAATAACATAAGTTATATATATAGTTATAATGTGTTATATGCATATGCAGCGGTAAGGAGAAGGTAGGCAGATGCTAGGACCGCTCGGTGCGTGGGAGACGATGCACACGACTCCCAATGGTCAGTGGACTACGCCTGCTGCTGGAGAGTATCATGTAATTATATGTTATTAATTAAGTTTACCTTAGAATTGTTATTAATAATTACTTTAATTTGTATCGTGTATGTAGGCTCGGATAGTAGCTCGGGTGACTGATCTACAAGAACAAGCTCGGGAGTCGGGACGTGAGGTGAACTTGCCATCTTTGGAGGAGACTGCTATGAGTGAAGTCCTCGGGATGCGACGTGATTGGGCTACGAGAATTGGGCCTCTAATTCCGCGCTCTGACATGCTAAAAGCTCAAACCACGACAGCTCATCGTCTTCCGTAGGGAATGTGAGTTCGAAGTCGTCCTCGGATATGGAAGAGAAGCTAGCGGCTCTCCAAGGAGCTGTGTTTGCCATGGCTGCTGGTTTGAGCTAGACCCCAAACTCCACTCCGACTCCCGTGTTTAGGGCGACTTTGGACCAGTACATGGCCCAGTTCGGACCCAGTGTAGGCGATTCGGGCAGTGCAGGCGCTTCGGGTTAGCAGAGACCAGATCGACCTTCGACTCCCCCCGACACCGAACCAGACGAGCCTCCACACGGACCCAGCGGACGACGCGCAGGACGAGGACGAGGAGGACGAGGACGACGATGATGATGATTGTAATTTATTCGACGTTTTAGACTTATCGGTTTACGTTTGTTTACATATCGACTTTCGGTTATCTAATTAGTTGAACTTATGTTATTATCGACTTTCGGTTATCTAATTAGTTGAACTTATGTTATTATCGACTTTCGGTTATCTAATTAGTTAAACTTATGTTATTATCGACTTTCGGTTATCTATTTAGTTGAACTTATGTTATTACCGACTTTAGACATTGTCGACGTTCGATTATATTACTACCGACTTTTGATTATATTTAGTTTATGTTTAATCTGATTTAAATTAGTAAATTTGAATATTATTAAATTTAATTAATAATAATAATATTAAATTAATTAATATTTAAACCGGAAATTTATTTTTTAAAATTAAATTTTATGGTTTTAGAAGCGACTAGTCGCTTCTAAAGTCGCTTCTAGAATATGGCGGGTACCAGTTATAAGCGACTAGGTGCTTCTAAAGTCGCTTCTACAATATGGCGGGTACCAGTTAGAAGCCACTAGTCGCTTCTAAAGTCGCTTCTACAATATGGCGGGTACCAGTTAGAAGCGACTAGTCGCTTCTAAAATATGGCGGGTAACATTTAGAAGCGACTAGTCGCTTCTAATTCTTACCCGCCATCTCTTCGCACGCTTTTTTGGTCGATAATAAGGGCATTTAGAAGCGACTGTAGAAGCGACTAGTCGCTTCTAATTTCGTCGTTTCAAAATATTAGAAGCGACTTAGGTTTAGAAGCAAAACATTAGAAGCGAATTTGTCGCTTCTAATGTCGCTTCTAATGTCGCTTCTAATGTCGCTTCTAAAGCCTATTTAGAAGCGACTTTTTGGCCTTTAGAAGCGACTTTTGTCGCTTCTAAATGCCTTTTTTCTCCTAGTGATATAACTTCTTACACGCTTTCCCCTTAGCGGGATGACGTAGAACACTTTCTTCGACTACTCGTTCTTTCTCGTGCCACTGCATTTCAACAGCTGTGTTTCGGGAAGCGTACAACCGCGTGAGACGATCTTTCAGAGGAAAGTATCGTAAAACTTTATGCGGTATCCCAATAACTCATCTACTTTCATTGCACAACGGACAAACATCTGAACCTTTCAAATCCTTCCAAAAAAAGACGCAATCATTCGGGCACACATCAATCATCTCGTATCCCATGCCAAATCGCTTCATTTTTTACTTTGTCTCGTAATGTTTTTTTGGAATTCTATTACCAACATGATGAGATTTTTTCAAGAGATGCAGAACTTTTGTAAATGACTTGTTCGTCCAATGGTTCGTCACTTTGATGTGCATTAATTGGACCAAGAAAGATAATGATGAGAACTCCTTACAATCGGGATATAACTCTACATTCAACTAGGCAAATAGATCCGCGATCTGCTCTTCTTCAGCCACATCTTCTGCAGTTAGATCATTATAATCGTCATGATCAAAATCAAAATCATTCTTGATATCTTTGATTGCATCATGGACTCCACCAACATCGTCTTGGTCGTTTGAATCATGTAGTGCTGGAATGACCTATTGACATGACTTCCCATGAGGATATCACCGAGTGTAATACGGAGTATATGTTGGCGGAGATGCCCACAAAAAGATTATTTATTTACATATTGATGTAATATAAATCTTTATAATGTACTTATTATAATTTTCTGATTAAATTAATAAAAGTTGAAACGTTCATTCATTCCATTTTAGTTTGATTGAAGATTTATGATATTCAATAGTCTTATAGTCGTTAATCAAACTTGTATGAAGAGACAAATGTATATTTGCGTGAACAAACTCTTCATGGTTTGGTTAAAACAATATATTCACAATCTAAAGATAAACAAACTATTTTCATGAATGAATAATTGACCGTTATAGATTTTCCTTCTCCTATAAATAGAGCCTCACATAGAGATGTGAAGTTTAAGCTTTTTCCTTGCTCTTGGCCGTCCAAGTCCTCTCCCTCTCTCTCTAGAAATTCCTTTTTATTTTGGCACCTATATCCTTACTTGATCTAGAGAATTAGCTTATGATCCAAGAATTGTTCTTCGTTCATATTATTTTGGCACCGTTATAGACTCTTATAATAGAAACCTTAATTTTCTCAAGTTGAAGAGTAGACGTGAAGGAATCGAGCCAAGGAAGAAGATCCACATTTCCCGAAACGCTTTAATTTTGAAAATACAAGACAAATTAGTATTCAAGTAGTTTAAATAATATTTTTAGTTGTAACATGTATATGCACTTTGTTTAGGTTAGTAAAAATTGTTTTACTAGTAAAAGAAATTTTTATATTCCGCCATTAATGTGTTAATGATACATTTTTCTTAACCCTAAACTTATTCCAACAGTAAATCCTTTGGACATGAGATGCGCTCGAACCACTGGGATTTGTTGAGTTAGTGATTATTGCAACGACGACAATGACATTTAATTTATGCTCGCTATTCATTTGGAATCACGCATCTCGAATAAATTCGTTCACGCTCATTTCAAATTGAAGACTACATCGGTTATTTTCAGTTATCTAATCTTGACTTGGATTTGACATGACACTGAATGTTGAAATTAGTGAAGTTGGGAGATTGAGAACTATTGGAAAATATACATACTATATAGGACTATTGAGAACTATTGTGAGACTGAAAGAGATTGAGAACTATTGAAATTATGATATTTGTTGAATTTAGATTTTGAACATATAATGATTTATTTGATCGATTGGTATTACTTAAAAATTTACAGAAATTTGGGTAGAGTTTCCCTAAAATATAGACAACCCAAAAACCTGAAATTTGTACCAAACATATATATACCAACCAAAACTATCCTATTGATCAATAAATTAAAAATCTACATAAACCAACTTAACATATTCAACTACAAATTATATTATCAATCCAGTTACAATTAACATGTTATTACTTACATACAAACAAACATATTCAACTAAACATATTATTACTACACACAAACGAACATATTATTAGTTAAATGATATAATTAACCACAAATTCAATTATTAATTAACTTATTAACTACAAATTCTCTAATTACGTAAACTAATTAATTTAGTTAACTACACGTTTCATATATTCTCTAATTATATATAATTAACGTCGCTTCCAATGTCCTCGTAGGTGAAATTTTGGCGGAAAAGTTTTGGAGCCAAATATTTTGGGCATTAGAAGCGACATATAAAAGCGACTAGTCGCTTCTAATGTCCAATTTCAACACTTAGTGAAATTTTGGCGGAGAAGTTTTGGAGTCAAATAATTTGGGCATTAAAAGCGACATTAGAAGCGACAAGTTGCTTCTAATGTCCAAACATACTGAAATATTTGGCACGGAGGGTGCGAGCCAATAATTTTGACCAGTAGAAATGACAAGTCGCTTCTAATTGTCAAAATTTTCATTTTTCGGAAAAAATAAGGGTGTTTACGTTAGAAGTGACTAGTCGCTTCTGAAGGCGAAATGTCGTTTCTAATGCCCCCCGTCGCTTTTAAAGGTCATTTTTGTAGTAATGTATTTTTTCGGTGTGTTTTCCTCTTTGCTCATATGCGGAAAACACGGTGAGAAGTAGTACTTGAAAAAAACTTATTATAATGAGTAAATTAATATTTATAAATTCTTGCTATGAATTATTTTGTTGTAAGTCCTCTCTCAATCAATGTGCATGAGTTGATTCACAGCTATGATCCTCAGAAGTTCTAACAAGTTTTGCCTAAATGAAGTTTGTTAATACAAGTGTCTATGCTATTTTAGTTCCCGAAAAACTAATCTCAAATCTTGAAGGTAAACAAGCATATATAGCAATAGGATCATAGCATCTGAGTGGTCAACGCGAGCTCGATAGTATAATAGTTTTGGAATAACGATAAATGGTATTTGTGCATGCCATCAAGAAATACAAAAGGTAGGTTTCCTATGCATAATACATTGCGCATGTACGTATATTCCATATAATAATATTAAACCACCGACAACAGTTAGATGAATAATCAATAGATAGTAAAAGCTTTTATAAGAAACTCATGCCGCTGGAGCATAATCATAAGTGTCGTCGTCGTCATCGTCGTCTCCTTCTACAACTCCAAATTGACTGATGTCACTTTCAACTTTAGCTTCAAAATACTTCTTACTCGCAGCGGATAGTAAACCATTTTTCTTTGAATCTGGAGTCATTATTTTCACTAAGATTTAAGGTGGCAAAAGATCAATAAACAGGGAGAAATTTAAGTAAAGAGATAGCTTAGAAATAAAATGTAAGGGTAGGTTTAATATTTTTGTGATGATATCAGAAAATGTGTTGTTTTTACTTCAGTTAGTTTGAGCTGAGTTATATAGAAGAATTAGAGGAAGCGTAAGAGCTAGGCATGGCATGAGTTTAGCAAGTCACATGGAGAGAGTGTGGAGACATGCATGAGGATTGTGTTAGAGTCGACGCCGAGAGTCTAGTCCTACGTGGATCTGCCACCTAGGAATCCCACCTTGAATTTGTCGTAGTATATGTGTGTGCCAAATGATCTTATAGAATATAATTTGCTTCTGTTCCAAAAAGAGAAATGACGATTTCAATTGGTCGTCCCATGGGTGTGTGATTAAGTCGCATTCTATTGCGAATGCAAAAGTAAGTATATAGATATATTACTAGCATACTGTTAAAGCATTGGAAAAATTCCATGCGCATTGGAAATATTCCATGCGCAGTCTTTATGTCGACGTTTGAAGTTACACCAGTTTGTATAACAATTGTAATTACTAGTACATCAATTTTAAAATGTTCAAACACTTTGTTAAACTTGACTTTGTCCGTGTCAACAAACAATTTGAAATGCCTCGACTTTTTTAGAACAGGTCCGAGTCAAATAGCAATCATTCGAAGCACTTGTAAGTTTTAATGCTTACGTAGCATATCAATTAACTATGTCCTTTTACAACTTTTTTCTTCGAGTTTTCGGTCAAATTTCATATTTGTTGATTTCAAAACTGTACTTTATTATATTTTTATAAGTCAGTTTCATTAAAGCACCGGTTTAAAATTGGTAAATCAATATATAGTTTCTAAAATTAAGTGTGACTCTATAGGCTAATTAATTTTTATTTCTTTATTTAATGATAATATAGTCTAATTAATTATAAATTCATCAATCTCTTTCGAATTTAACATATATTTCCTCATTATTTTGTATTCTTTGTTTTTTATTTCTTTCATTTTCTGGAAAAATATAATGTACATTACTATAAATTGAAAGTTGTTTTACGCGTTAATGACTTGTTTAACTGTAATAATTTTTACACGAGTTTGTTAGTTGATATAATTTAGGAAGGTAATTTTAATTCAAGGACGGCGGTTTTAATTCGGTAAGTCATAGATTTAGTCAATATAACGTTTTAAGATCTTACTAATTTTGGAAATAAAATTTTCTTCGTTTAATTTGGTAAGTCATAGATTTAATTCATATAATGATCTAAGATCTTATAATTTTGGAAATAAAATTATTGCTTTGTTTATTGTCAATATTTTGGAACACTAGGAGAAAAAAAGCCTTTAGAAGCGACAAGGCCAAAAAATCGCTTCTAAATAAGCTTTAGAAGCGACAAAGTAGCTTCTAATGTTTCGCTTCTAAAGCCGAGTCGCTTCTAAAATCGCTTCTAATGTTTTAAAGCGACGAAATTAGAAGCGACTAGTCGCTTCTAAAGGCCCTTATTATCGACGAAAAAAGCGTGCGAAGAGATGGCGGGTAACAATTCGACTTTTAAAATTTTAACAAAGTCGCTTCTAATACTAAAATGTCGCTTCTAATTAGAAGCGACTAGTTGCTTCTACTTCTCCGTGTCGGTTCTAAAGGTATCTTTTGTAGTAGTGGAACATGAATTACTGCTTATAATTTTACACGTTAATGTCTCAAGTATTTAGATACTATTTACACAACACGATAATAAGCTTCTCGTCATATTCACTGCCGCCGACTGATCTCTACGGCGATCCTCCTCGATGGTTGCAGAGAATGCAAATTTCCTAAAATCCTCTTTTTATTTCTTGGGAGAGGAAATCGAGAGCGCATGGGAGAGAATCTGAGACCTCGACGAGCATGGAAACCGCGGAGAACTGTCGGCGAATGGATTTCTCGGAGGGGGCTAGCCAGAGCGCTGTAGTAGCAGTTTCTGACATCAGCAAGGAAGGGTTCAAAACGATGGAAACTAGACAGCGCTGTGATGTGTGGAGACAAGCACGTGTTGTCGAAGTTGAATCTTGTTGTTGCCGACGTCAAAATTGGACCGAAAATTGGAGCTTCATTGTATAGACAAAATTACCACCGAACACATAGAATAGATTAATATAAATTGCTGTGTAGTTATAAAAATACGAGAGAGAGAGAGAGACAAAAATGTTAATTAGATTCGAATTTACTCAAATATTTCCAAAATTTTTGTTCAAGAATATCATGAATAATAATTGAGACAAAATTACTTATCGTTCATGATGTTCTTGAGACAAAAGTTACAGCTCCATAGAACATTCAATTTTTTTGAATATTTTTCGGTAACTCATAGTGAAATATTTTTCTTTCATCGACTGAACTAATATGGTGGTCAAATAAAAAATTATCAAAAAAATTGTAATAGTTCGATCACCATAGTAGTTCGATTGATGATATACATTTTTCCTCTATCATGAACACTCGACTCATCTTTAGAGTTGTAATTTCAGTCTCAAGAATATCATGAACATCAGAAGTTGAGAACACTCCACTTTTTCTCATTTTAAACAATATGAAGGTGCTGCGGAAGACTAAAATTTTCCGTCAGCGGCATGATTGTCAACATTATTTTATGTGAGCAGCTTCCGCGGCGATGGCGTAAAACTGTCACGAGGAGTTTGTTTCGCTGCGAAGAGTATTTCTCACCGTCAGGGCGAGATGCCCAGCCTTTTTCTTATTGCTCTATGTTGACATTTTGATGTAGCGGTGAGCAATCCTCGTTACGACGAAACCTTCTCACCGCAACTAAATTCATCATTCGCAGCAAGATGGTAAATATTTTTTTATGAGCAAATCTCGTTGCAGCGGGTTTTAGACAACACTCCAGCTTGATTTTGTCGGCCGCAAGTTCAAGTGTTATATGATGCTGTGAGATTATACATAATCGAGTGACAATTGGTTTGCATAATTTAAAAACAAAAATTATTGAAATCAAGTCTTAAACATACTTAAACGAGTAAAAAATACAATATTTAAAGACTTCTATGTAAGTCTTACTTATTGTATAAAATGATGTCTCAAACAGACATAGACATGAAAGTCTATTGAAAATAAAAAAATTTCTCAACCATGAATATAAAATTTAAAGTCTTGTAAACATAATAAGAAACTAGAAAATTCGATGGTTGTAGTAGTGTGCACTGATTCTTCATAGGTCTTCATTCTTGTTGTTGGCATTTATGACATTCATTGTGGGACAAATCTTAGTTTCATAACGTTTATGGGATTCGTTCTGGGACCAATCTCGATGCGGCGAGACATACACATAGCCGTGGTGACACGCCTACAACGAATACCGCAAACGTTGTGGGAATTGAAAAATTGATAAAAATCTCAAAATGCATCGACTAAACATTGTGGAAGCACCATTGGTCGCATCATTGATTTTGTTGGCCGTAAGTTGAAGTGTTATACGATGCGGCGAGATTATACATAATCGAGTGAAAAGTGGTTTGCATAATTTAAAAACACAAATTATTTGAAATCAAGTTTTAAACATACTTAAAAGAGTAAAAAGTACGATATTTAAAGGCTTCTATATAAGTCTTAAACATACTTATTGTATAAAATGATGTCTCAAACACATAGACATAGACATGAAAATTTATTGAAAATAAAAAAATTGTCTCAACCATGAATAGAAAATTTAAAGTCTCATAAACATAATAAAAAACCGATGCAGTGATTCTTCATAGGTCTTCATTCTCGTTTTTGGCATTTATGACATTTATTGTGGGACCAATCTTAGTTTCACAAAGTTTATGGGATTCATTCTGGGACCAATCTGGATGCGGCGAGACATACACATACAACGAATACCGCAAACGTTGTGGGAGTTGAGAAATTGATAAAAATCTCAAAATGTATCCACTAAACATTGTGGGAACACCATTAGTCCCGCAATACTTGTTGGATTCTCTTTGGGACATAGTTGGCGAGGGTACCACAACGAATTTCCTTAACATTATGGCAAAGTTGATATCTGTGAATTTTCAATAATATTTACAGTAAGTGTTGTGGGAAGATTACTTTTTTCACAATGATTAGTAAAAATATTGTGGGAATATCATATTCTCATTAAGGTAAACCACAAACGTTAAGGGATAATTAGTTTTCATAATATTTAACGTAAAAATAATGGGAGAGCCATTCTAAGATCCAACATTTATAATATAATAGGGATATATTTACTTAATGTTCACGTGCATATGTGTGTTTACTATCAATAGAATCACTATTCTCACGCGAGATCTTGCATATAAGAAATAAATGCGATAATAAATAAAATATATGATTAGGCAATGTAAGAAAACAAGATCGAGTCATTGTGCGTGATTTCGTTGCTAAGTTGGCAATGCATTGCTTCATCTTCCAAAATCAAACATTACAGCTCCGCTCACACTTTTAAATTTTGAAGTATCTAGAACGTTACATAATATTTTTACCAGGACAAGACAAAATTAACGGCGTGTAGTGATCATTTGGAACGTTACTCATATGAATAAAATATTTCAAGCAGCTGCAGCGTGATCATAGCACCGTCATGGTCATCTCTTTCTATGCACGTAAGTGTGTCACGATTCTATTTAAAACCACCATTCCTTGCAATAACTTCTTCTTCGTCATGTTTCTTAACAAGCCACAACGATGCGTCTTTCTTTGAAACTGGAGACATATTTTTTGGGGATAGAGAGAGAGAGAGAGAGAGAGAGAGAGAGAGAGAGAGAGAGAGAGAGAGAGAGAGAGAGAGAGAGAGAGAGAGAGAGAGAGAGAAGGCTTGGTAGCTATAGAAGATAGATGATTAAGTAAAACTGGTTGATAGAAACTGGGTTTCAGTGAGCATAAGTAAAGAGGTATAGTAGAAAGAAAGAAGACCCCGATTAGTTTTCACACAATAGTAAGGGACGTTGAGAGTGCGGAGATAAGCAAGAGAAATGTGCCTAGCCGACGCCGAGAGTGAGGTGCTACGTGTTAATCTTTAAATCTTAAAAGGCAAGCCAAATACTGGGTCATACTTAAGTGCGTGTGACATCTCGTTGAGCATATTATTTGCTTATCTTTGCAACTAAGACCAGAAGAAGAATGATACCATTATTCCATGGGATACACCTTTCTCAACTACTTATGCAATCAATCATTGGATTAACATTCACATGTCTGCATTGGATTATAATTTTGTTGTGATATGTCAATGGTAACAACGAGTATATATATATATATTTTTTTTTTTTCTTCTTCGTATCAAATTTTTTTGTACAACTATTACACGCTCAGCTCTTGGTACTAGGACATCATCAGAAAATAAATATCCTCAAATCGTAGTGTATATTAAAGTGGTCAACAGAAATATCCAATTACTATTACTCGAATATATGACAACTATAGATGATATTGCTATATGTCATCAAGAAATACATAAATTGTAATTTGTTTTCTTCCTTGTGTACATTCCATAACACTATTAAATTTAAAACAATAAACAAAAATAATAATTTGACGATGATATATAGGTAGTAAAAGTTTGTTATACAAAACTCATGCGGCTGGAGCATAGTCATATGTGTCGTCATCGTCGTCGTCGTCGTCTCCTTCTACAACTTCAAACTGATTGATTTCACGTTCAAGTTTAGCCTCAAACAAATACTTCATACTCACAGAAGATAGTGAACCATGTTTCTCTGAAACTGGAGTCATTTTGTTACTAAAATTTGAGGTGGCAAGAGATCAGGGAGAAATAAAATTAAAGAGGTAGCTTAGCAAAGAGGAAACGTTTTTGTGATGATTTCTAAGAGTGTGTTGTTTTGTTGATTTGAGGGATTTCAGTATATTTGATCTGAGTTATATAGAAGAAGAAGAAGAAGAAGAAGAAGAAGTAGTGGCAGAGCTAGCTGTGGCACGTGTTTCAGCAAAATTAATTAACGTGGAGAGTGCGGAGACATGCATGAGGGACTCGACGCCGAGTGTCTAGTCCTACGTGGCACTTCCAGATAATATCCCACGTGGAATTTTGTCGTCTATAAACTGAACTTCGTGTATATGTAAATAGTTGTAAATGATTTTATGGAGAATATTTTCCTTTGTCCCCCGTAAAGAAGAGACGGTATTAAAATGGGTCGTCCTTTGTGTGCGTGGTTGGGTCACATTGGTTTATATGAAAGAACAATGAAAGGCAAAGTATTTTCGGGAATCATAGTTGGAATTGATATGCTCGAATATGGTCAAATTGAGTACGAGAAAACTTCTGCGTTAGAGCATTTTTATTTATCATAAAAACATACAGCCATTCTAATAATTAATATACGGCTAAAATATAAAAACGTGTGTGTGCATGTCGACATTATTCTATTGTGAAAAAGTAGGCTGCGTAGATCGTTTTTAATAAGTGGGTCACAACGCAACGTGTCTTCTTGTTGGTGATACAAAAATTTTCTGATATCACTCCTACGAATAGTTGCTTAAACGATGTTATTAAAACGAAGGTCTTTAAATTATGTGGTTTAAAACGCCAAATTTTTAGTTTAAACAACGGGTGTTGAAGTCGTCGTTTAAAGAGTGTAACGGCGGAAAGTGGTACGTCGGGAGGAATAACGTCGTGATGAAAGCCTATCCTTCGTGACGGTTTCCAGATCATTTATTATATAATGATTAAAAGTATGTCCACTATGGAAAAAGTATTTTTATTATGACACTTAACTGTTAAGTCGCGATGAAGCTTGATTATACACCGGAAGATATGTTTGTCGTTGTTTAAATATTTAAATTGATGATGAAATTAATTTTCTTTACTGATTTTGGCGCGACCTTTAAATTTTCTATCGCGATGAAGGCTGATTAAACAACAAAACATATATTCGTCCTTTAAATATTTAAAGAATTTTCGTTTTACTGTGTTTGTCATGAATTTTAAATTACTCATCGTGAAGGTCCTACTTAAACGATATAAGATATGTTTATCGTTTAAATATTTTAAATAAATAATAAATTTGTATACTTTTAGATTATGTTTTCATAACCTTTAAATCGTCCGTCATGACGACGTATGGGATAATAAAATTTCATGACGGGTAAGTTATTCATCTCAAGAAGCGGCTCAATTAAATCAGAGGCTTTGAACGAGAAAAATAAAGATTTTTTTATATAGTTTAAAGCAAATTGGAGGTTTTAGATAAGTTAAAATATATAAATTTTCTGTATAGTTTAAAAGAAAGTTGTAGCTATAATAATTTAGTGGTAATACCACTTTAATTTTAACTAGGATGTCACTGGTTCAATAACAATTTTTTTATTTCAAAACATACACCTTATTGGTTGAAGGCTTTGGGCACCGTCCTTCTCCCCCTCCGCTCCGGGCTGGTCATGCTCGTCGTGACAATATGTGTAAGCAGAAACTTACCGAAAGCTTGAAATTCTCAATTTGATTATCGTGGTGATATTATGACATCATGGCAAAATGGTATAGTCATGATAGTCAAAATATATCCCCTCCCAAAGAAATTCTACGCCACTGGTTAAATATGATTGTTTTTCAACTACAAAAGATTTATCCTCATTCAAAAAAAAAATATATCCAACGTTTATTTTGCTTTATTTTAGGTCAACCCACCTATCACTCGTCAATAGTTAATATTAAACTTTCAGTATTCATGGTATTGTAGTTGATATTATGGACTATAGCATTTTTAAAATTTAAATTTTTGGTTCTAATGAAAACAAGGACATGAATGCTTGAATGTAAAACGGATAAAGTACATCAAGATAATGTTGATGAAATTTGAAACTTTTCTATGTAGAATATGAATGATGATTGATTAATTTGGTGTTCTTGTGTATGATGTGGTAATAATAAGTCCCTCAAAGTTTAGATTTAGAGCACATTTAATTTCAAACATTTAATTTCAAACGTGATCATGAACATGTAACAACGGTGAATATTGTTTTCATTTAATTTTGTGTTCTGCTACGGGGGACTTTTCGATGCGACTAGCCGCATCAAAAAGTCGCATCTGAATGTACATTTGGATGTCACTTATCGCATCTAATCTCAGTATTTGGCAATTTTTTTCATTTTGTCTTGGAAACACTTTCGGATGCGACAAAGTCGCATCCAATAGTGTTGTCGCATCCAAAAGTCTAAAAAATTGAGTGGGCAAACCCCCCCCCCCCCCCATTTTGCATTGTTTATCTGACGTGAAAATTTGTTTTTATTTATTTTTGAGCATCGGCATCTAAAAGCCTAAAAACATTTGGGTGGGGGGGCAAAAATCCCCACCCCCTTCCTCGTATTTTAATTGAAGTGGCACAAATAATCTGTTTTTATATCAGATGCTACATAGTCTCATCTGTTGGCGAAATAGTATACTCGTTAACAATATTAACAGTTATTCAAAAAAATATCGGTATATTCACAAATAAACCCGAAGCAGTCAAATCTATAAAAAAAATTACTAAGTAAATGAATAGTTATTGCTAAAAAATGAAAATAACCGATTGCTTGTTATCAAAATTAAAGCAAAAATAATTAAAATGGATTACTTTCCAATTTCAACCCAAAAATCCGAGTATAAATAAAAGGAATGAATTTCGCATTAAAAACTGAATTATCATATCTTTAAAAACTTTCCAAAATTGAAAAGTCAAATGAGTTCCGAAAATTTTTAAATTGTGAAATGGAAAGAACAATCCCGGAAAAACATTTATTTTCATGACGATTTGAAAGATATTTTAGACTCATAAATATTGTAAACAAAATTAATTGGATATTTACGAAAAGTTAATCAAACAGTGGGTATAATAGAATTCGCAAAGGTAAACATGAATATACAATTAATTTTTTTGTATAAGAAACCAAACAAGTTTATTTTCTATATCTTCGATTGATTTATGGTAAATGTTATATAGTGATGGCACAACATTTTTATGTCTTCTCATGAGATGTATTTCTAAAATTAATTTTTTATTTTTCTATCTAAGTTTATTAATTTCCTAACTAATTTTCCTTTAATCTAGTGCCAATTATTTTGGTTGCGGTCTACTATAATCACCAACGATTTTTATTACGATAGTTGTCTTGTAATAAGAAAGTATTTTGATGTACAGCGAAATAGAGCATTAGTGTTTTTATAAAATTAAATTTTTGGTGTCGGTAGGATCGAACTCACGAGTCACGACCACTTAGATGATAATGATGCTGTATCACCTAATGTTTTCATAACTGATATCTATACCAAGTTTTTAGTTTTCGTGTATAACACATATCAACGTGTATACCGATATGTATCTCTCAATCCTAATAACAATATTTATATTCAAATTATGAAAATACAAAACCAATTACTAATGTGTAAAGACAAACAATAAACTTAAATATAATCCTGAAATGTTCAATTTCATATCAACAATCTTATATTCTAAACTTAAAATATAAATTCACAATTTCATATTTACAATCTTATCATATAAATGCAATATCTTAAATTCACAACTCTATATCAACAATCTTTCTATTCTAAATTCAATATCTAAATTCAAAACCAATATTCTAACCATGAACCTTTCAAAATAATGAATCTCTAAAATTTGCAGTCGCCGTAAAATTCTTCAGTCGTCAGAAACCGCCGTCGACTGTCAAAAAAAATATGCCAAAAAAATTGTGACTAATCGCTACTCTAGGGTAGAAAATGGACGGTATTTTTTTAAAAAAAATGCGATAATTAGGTTTATATAACATCCCAAAATCTCGCGGTACTTTGGCAATAATTTGGTCCGGTATTATAAAACGATAACTAAAACTCCCAAAATTTTACTGGGATCTTGTAAAATGCGATGTTTTGACTATAATTTGGTGGTAATCGCTGATATTTTAAATATTGGTATCATCACTAGACTATCGTTACATAATAGAATGCTATTAATTGTTAATCAAAAGCTTGATTTTTCTTTACTTTAGTAAGAGCTGCAAACTTATTTGGACTAATAATGGGTATTTGTTGATTATGGATAGAAATTGATATTTAAATGAGTTTAATAAGTGTACGTTTGTGTTCTTTTTTATGATATTTAGATATAATTTCTTCGAATGGTGTTAATAATTATATATTGTCGATTGATAATAATAATTATTATTAGGGATAAAGAGCAATATATTCTTTTATAGTATGGAGTCTGCAAACTAATTTATTCAAACATTTGATTAATACCAAAAGATAAATTAACGAAAATTAAAAAACTTGTTTACTCTTTTGATTATAAATTTTCAAAACATTAATTTCTAAAAATTAACACTATTAATAATCAAATTTTAATTATAGTAGATTCAACATTATTTTGTCCAATAAATGAGCCAGTTTATCCCTATTTCCATATATATATATATATATATTATCTCTCTCTCTCTACTTGAACTCCTTCGCATGAAATCTTCCCTCTCTTTTACACACATTCACAGTCTCATCGACGAAGACAGAGAGGACGTGATCTCCTGCGGTGGCGACAACCGCGTTGCTATGCTTGATCGTGTTGTTGTGGCTGAGGCTGCGACACGAGATCGTCACCATTGGTCGCGGACGGCTTGGGAAGAACTTACACGGTTTGATAACTTAAGCGGCTCGGAATCTTGACATAGATGAAGAAGATTTTACTCCTATATGTTTACTCCAAAACTACAGTCATTGGCGTATGGGGTTTATTTAATGTATACTATTTTTAGAAAGAAGAGGAATACAGAACCGGAGAGAGGGAATAGAGAGACTGCGGGTGAAATAAAGAAAATGGAAGAACTATGCGTGAAAGTAGAAACAAATATTTCCAACGCACTTAGATCTTGTAGACTTGATAATTGGCTAAACCTAACAAGAATTTAAGAACTATGTTGGCGAATAAAATGATTTTGTCGAATGATGTGCCAAAGAAATCGTTCAACATGATATGTATCTTTTATACACGTACATCTACACGTACATCTATCGCACCTGATATTGTGAACCCCACTAACAACCTACAGTATATATCTCGTATCATAATATAATAAATTACTTAATATAATGAAACAAACTAAACAAAGTCTACTCCCACCCACTCAAATTAACCACATACAATTGCGTATATAGTTGTTCTACAAACAGGTTTTCTTTTTTGTGCCATTATGTATTTTTTTGTTGTTGATATTACTATCCATACACGTATGCCTACTTTCACTAACAAGTAACAGAATCTTATTATTATACATGCTTATCAGGTATATAACTATGCATACAGTTAAATAAAAACTTAAATCATCGTTCAGCATATATATATGCCGCACGCTAACATATCTAACTAAGCAGATAAATTGATATCTATATAATTACCATGATAATATAATAAGAACTAGATTAATTGTCGCTAATTATATAAACTACATCTATATATATTGTTGCCAAAAATATTATAACCAATCTTAACTTAAACACATGCTTAACCTATATATATACCATCTATAATAATATTCAGGCTGACTATATAATATCTCTAAATCTGAATATAATATCCAATAGACCCTTTTTTCTAGTTACCGATTACGGTATAAAATCTTTCATCAATCTCATGTTTAAAAAAAATTGATAATTAGTTCAACAATAAACTAATTCTATTACAAGACCTTCCATATACATACCGATATATATATATATATATATACACACACTTTGTACATAACATTATTTACTTTATATAACGTAAAATCGTGTACGTTATATATATGATTAGATATTAAAAATTTCAATAATTCTATTTTATACTTAATTATAATATTCATATAACTATTGTTAATTCAGATTGGCATCGTTGCTTCGTCAAAATCCTGATGTCCCTCCAGTTGTCCCTTGCGTCTCAGACGACGTTGTCCCTGTCATCCTGTACCTTCTTTCCAGTTGCTTTTTGGCGCCAGTCTATTATCCGCTGGTTTTTTGGTTACCTCGGACTTCTGGCATGACACTGGAGTATATAAACCCTCTCACGCAACATCTAGGGTTTATGCATCTTTTCTAAGACGCCGCCCAAGCAAGCTCATCATAAGCTTTTCTTCTTGCGTTCTTCTTGTTTTGGGAATAGCTTTAAGAATGAAAAGCTTTTCTGTAAGTGCATCTTTTATTCACCTTCATTGTTGTAAACATGATCCAGGACGTGTTCCTAACAAGTGTGACTTAATGAGAAGTGCTCACTCTAAGGGGGAGCCTTAGGTAGATTCACTTTGAAAGATAGGAAGTATTAGGTTAAAGAATCCGTGATGTCTTTGTGTAACCTTTGTAACTTCACTCTTTCATTATAAAGTAATCTAAGTCACCGGGATAAGCTATCCCCCCAGACGTAGGCAGTTGCCGAACTGGATTATCAACGTGCCTGTGTCTTTTACGTTTTGGTATTCGTGTTGTAATCTTGTGTAACAGGAACATCTTTTGTAACATCTCTCAGCCGATCACAAGATTCCTCCTTTTCAACTATTATGAAAATATAATTCACCCATAAAATATACTAAAAAGTTTAGGTATCTTATTTCACATTTAACAATATCATTTGTAAAACATTTAGTATGCTAAGTTAAAGCAGTTCTTCTTATTTTTACCCTATATCATTATTTTCTAGGTTACAGTTCCGTTGCAACGTGAAAATTTCATGTCTTGACTATATGAATGATTTTCACCAGGTGTTGATTTTTTATTATAAAATAGTATTAAGAATATGGGAAGTATCGTACAAAAAATACCTATGAATGAAGGCAATATAGGCACGAATCCATTATTAGAAGAGAATTCCTACAAAATTCTAAGTGCTTCGGGAAAAGAGAGTTTTAGGATTCATTACGTGTTTATGGGATATTGATTTTTGAAAGACGTAATTGTTAGGTCCTATTTTTGTAGCACATAAATTTTATCCTATTACTGATGGATAATGTATAGTTCTCATGATTAAATAGATGAGATAGTCTAATTATTGTTGATGAATGTTGTTTAGTCCTCATCTTTTGAAAAATAGTTGTATGGATAGTCGATATTCAATGACATATATATGGATTAGGATGCTTGTACGGATATGAATATTAGAATATGGAGATTTTTGAATATTTATGAGTATTTGGCACAAATGATAACTGAATTTATGTAGGTTTTTCATAAATAAATTCATGAAACACACATACAATATATTTACTATTGTGATGATTCACTTTTTTAAATTTATTAACTAATCTTCTACGATGGTCACTTTTGTTCGTCGTATAATGTCTACTGGTATACTTTTGGTCGTCACGATGGGAAAAATTTAGATTCCCTGACGATATTTACAACTCTTAACCGGCGAGCATTTTTATTCTATCTTTCGCGACAAAATTGTTTCGTTACACCACGAAATAATAAGACATTTTAAACGATGGATAAAGTCTGTTGTGGAAGATGAGATCAAACCATTTTTCGTGTTCTCAATTTAACACTTAAATAGCGAACATTGCCCTAAACGAGGGACACAATGTCTATTGTTTAAGCCGTCAACGACAAAAGCTTCAACAACATTTTTAATCCATTATTTGTAGTAGTGTACAGATGACTTTCCGATGCGAAAAATCGCATTTAATAATACTATCATATAGAGACTTAGTGGTACTTTGTATATATGCATAGGCGCAATACAATGTAAGAGTGCGAAAAGATGACGTGACTCGTGGCTTTATCGCGAAGATTCACTGTTGTATTACCAATGGTTGCATCTTCTAGCTTGTTTTTAGTGCCACTTTGCATGGCAAATTTGACCTTTGCGATTAGAAATATCTTTGTTAGAAATGTTATTACATGTAATTGGATGATTTTTATTATGCAAGTCATTGACCAAAATCTGTTACGAGATATTTTCGCAGAGATTTGTTATGATCGAGATCATTTGCCTTAACAATATGCAATTTTTCTGGACTATATCAGATCAGTATCTTGATTCTCGTTGACATGGTGCTTTAAGGAGATTTCATGTTTTATGCTAGCTCTTTTACTGCGGAGAAATCCTAACGTTGACCCTTCTCGTTTTGGACGCTATAAAAGGTATGGTTGTTACCCTTAGCCTCCTTGATGCTTTTGTTTGAGTTTATAACTTTTCTTTAACGTGCAAGATCGGCGGCTTGGTAACATATTAACTTGAAGAATATAGCAGTGTTGAATCAGATCACCCACTATGATTGATTCGTGTTTGGTGTTATGTTTACACGTGAATGAACTAGTCACGTGAATGTGTGTTTTCGTGGATCTGTGAAGGGTCACTAATGCATGGGGAGGACTGAACTAAAATTTCACTTTTTAGTTAGTAATTTGGCTTTGATGTTTATGTTGTTCATATAAAATAATTTATATTAAGAGCTATTATCATAGTGAAATCATTTCCACCACACACCCCCCAGATGTAAGAAACGTGCTCCGAACTGGATTATCAATTGTGTGTGTCATTTATATTTATCTTCTTCTTTACTGTCATCTATACTTTACTTGTCAGTTGTTACATACAATGTTACAATTGTGTGTGACCATTGGTTAAGCGTTTAACATAATTACAAGATACATGTACAATGGTTTGTTGTTATTATTTACGAACGTATGCAAAAAAAAAAAGGAAATTTAAAGTTGATTATTTTAAAATTTTCCAATCTGTGGAAAGGCTATCGGAAACAACTTCTTCTGAAGACTAATGATTTCTGTTTGGAGAAAACAACAATTATATTTTTTATCGAGGATCGAGGAGAAGAGGACTGATAAAGACAGTTTTTCAAGTTCCGAAAGAGACTCACATAAATTCAAGGACTTTGACAAATACACGTTGGACAACAAGTATGCGTCCAAGCTGGCAAAAAGAGTACTCCATGTCTGCTAAAGAAAATCAATATACATAAGATTATCAGCATCGCGAGATGGTTGATTAAAAAGTCGACGCCACTATGACCGACAAAGAGTTGATCGCTACGTTGAGCAAACTTATGTTGGTCAAGGACAAGGTTAAAAAATGGTGTTAGGAGACATGCCTGCCTTCAACACCTATTTTAAAGTTAATGGCCGAAAAGAAATTAAGATGAGAAACGAAAGAAGGATACTGACATTGGATAAGTAGATCTAAAACCCTCAAGGAAGACTTTCATTTTGTTAGTAGTGATCTCTTAGATAAACCATATATGAAATTTGTGTTTGAGCCCGGCAAGCTTATGTGACACGTAATAAAGTATTTATTTATAAGGCTATTTTAATGAAAGGATAATCAAAACTTTGTATCATTGAAAATATACTCAATGAAATTTTCCTTATATCCATATGCCTAATTTTATTTTTTTATAGCATCATAGATTATCAAATATTGAAATTGCACTATAAAAAGTTCAGTAGATGTGATATACTTGATAAAAAGTTGATAAATTTGATACATGTGAAATGATCTCTATATAGATCGATGAAACAGCCATTTTCTAGGGTAGAAATAAATTTTAACTTGTTAGATCTTATACATTATGAAATATCTAAATTTAATGGCTTGTTAACTTGGGTAAGATACGTACTTCAATACCTTTATTTATGATTGCTTTAAATTTACATGTATTTATTTGTGAAACCATAAAAATGAGGTTTTTAATGCTGTTAAAGTGCATAATGCGGAAGAATAAAATAAATTAGGTATTAATGTTAAAGTCATTACAAATGATGATAAGGGTGATGAATAATTTTGTAGTTGTTTTAATGATTTTTCGTTAAGGAAACTTTATTATTAATGAAAATATTCGCACCATAAACCATGTAGATTGTTCGTCGATACCATTCGAGAACATTTGCGAATTTCAATATAAACGATGAACGTTTATGGAATTTTTCACTTGATTTTTAGCTTCTACATTCTTCTAAATCGTTTTTGTATGTCTTTAAGTTTTGATTTGATGTTGGAGGTTATATTAGAGAATAAAATGTTTCCGAGATATAAGAAATATTATGAAAAAGAAAATGCTACACAAATGTCTTCAACTTAGATTATTTTACTGATTTAATGTTGTATTTGGTTTTAGAACCCAGGTTTTCGTTAGGTTATATTTATAGAAAAGGAGAGAACGAATGACAGGGTTGTGTTTAGTGGAGTGAATAGTTGACTAGCTGTTGTTCAAAAAAAATAGTTGACTAGCTAGCTAGGATGGCTAGTTTCCACATAAGTAAGCCACGTACGTGGAGGGTGTGAAACAGACAATAAAATGTGTCGAGATGAGGCAAAGTTTGTCGAACCACGAAACCTCAGAATCCTACATGGCAAATAATAGACGGATCATTAAGCGCGTGACATCTTGTCAAGCATATCATTTTGGTTCTGCCTGATAAAATAAAATCGCCCTTTGGGTGCATGGTTGAGTCATATAAAGATTGGAAAGGCGAGAAAACGGTAGAAGAGAAAAGGCAATTCGCGAATATCTGAAACTAAAAAGAAATATAGAAACAAAATTTTGAACAACAAAGGGACTGGCCGGGGTATACTTTTTAAATAATCATTGGCATTTAAGACTCTAATCATAATTACTTTGTGAAATGCGTCAGACAAAAACTAGTTAATGTCAAAATCCTTTGTAAAAAAGAGCTTTAATGTCCCACAATTTTTACGAGTATTGTGAGAAATCCTACAACTATCATAAAATCATTGTGAGACTATACAAATTGAAAAAATAGTGTTAGGCATCGTGAAACGATCTTGCCACGATGATATACATTGCTCGCTGCAGCGAATTGTCCCATAACGTTTATGACAATGTTGTGGCACGACCTAGCTGCATCATGATGTATATACCGCTTTAGGGAGTTATTAATGCGTCACTGCTACAAAAACTAGTTAATGTCAAAATACTTTGTAAAAAATTTCGCGTTTAATATTTATTGTGAGAATTTAATGTCCCACAATTCTTACAATAAAAAAAATTCTTACAATTTATTGTGGGAAATCCTACGACGATCATAAAATCATTGTGAGATTGTAGAAATTGAAAAAATAGTGTCAAACATTGTGGAAGATCTTGCCGCGGCGATATACATTTCTCACTGCAGCGAATTGTCGCACAACGCTTATGCAAACGTTGTGGATTGATCTCGCCGCATCAGGATGTATATACCGCTCCAGGGAGTTATTATCGAGAATTCTAGAAAGTATTATCGGAGTGATGTACTACGCTCGTTGCAGCGAGGTGCCCCAAAACGGATGTTTTATGCATGGTTGGACGAATATATGGAAAATTCAAATATTTCGCCGCAGCGAAAGATGAACCTCGTTGTGATGGGCGATGTCGATAAATCTTAATAATGCAAAAGAAATGAAAATTTTCAAATATATTTACTATATAATTACATCCAAACTGAAACATTCAAAATCAATTTCAATCTACAAATCTATTTATCACATTTTATAAATGTTTGGATTTAAGTTACTCATTCATTTCTCTCTTTCTAAATTTTTTGGTGTATATGATTTTCTACTTTAAAATTTTGACATTCCTTCTACAAATATATCAGGCATATAAAATAACACAAGTACTCGAGCTAATCTGTGTTTCCGTATTGCCCAAAATTACGCTTGATTAGGTTAATTTTCCATTAAAACGAGCGTTTTGGTTCTTGAGCTAAAAATTCACAAACATCCTATAACATGAAAAACATAAGAAAAAAGTAAATGTCATATATGTTATAAATTAGTTTAAATAATAAATCATTACTTTTTTTTATCAATCTAGTTAGATCGAGTGATAATGTATTACTGAACAAACATCCAGCGTTTGTTTACTTTGTACTTTACTTTGTACGTCACCAAAACTAGTTAAACAACATCGATATTTTCTACGCACTTTTTGACGTCCTTGACTCATTTGGACAAATAATCATCTTTGTCATCTGTTCTAATATAAAAACTTACGCTCAGCATTGACAAATAGATAGTCTTTATTAATTTCATCTAAACATTAAATATTTAATATTTCTAAAAATAAAACATTTGTTTTAGATACTTACTCTATATTTTTTTATGCATCATGCCAATTTCGGTGTAGCACAAAAAATCAAAAAATATTTTCAAACGATATATTGGAATCAAGATAGAGACAAGACTTGTAAGAACCATGATTACATCATCGTGGTAACATTATTTTGTTGGCATTTTGAGCGAGCAATTGAAACTTGATAATAATAACTTTGTATTGAAATTTTTTACTATCGTCGTGACTCGGTTGACTCTCTAAAGTCACTTTTGATTGTTATTTACAACTGGACCAGAACTTCATTTTTCCTCGTCAAATTTGATCAACCTCTTTGGACACTCCATGATCCCATGTACAACATCTTCAATGGTGATTACTTCTTCTAAGGATTTGGTAAATTTTTTTACCAAAACTCCAAAAATACTCACTCGTATATTTTTGTCCTCCAATGATGTGAACTAAATTACACTATTCATTTTGTACGCTTGCCCATCCGCAACATGAATCACGCATTAATTCACATCATCAACAATAAAAAGAAGACATTTAACGTTTTCTTACAAATTTGGTGTTACTGACATGGTTGGATTCAATATGCAAATAACATGAACACTATAGGTCTTATCAACCATGGAACAATTTTTTTGATCATCACGAATATTCACGCAAATACCATATTGCTCTATGGAAATAACGACATATATTAATAACTTTATACAAAAAAATTTAAATTTATTACTATATTTTGTACTAATAAGAATACATAAAACTTTTCTAAATTCAACATTGATTACACTACTACAAAACCGGTTTAGACTCGTTGTAGGAAGATCATACAACGGGTGAATCCTGTTATATGAACTTTCATTGCAGAAACTTCCTACAATGGGTCAGTGTACCGCTGTTGGAAGTACAAGATCTCACATCTAGACTATCCCATGGGGGGAAGAATACTTTCCACGGCGGATCAAGCCCGATGTTGAGAACGTCTTAAATTTAAAACGTTCACCGGGGTCAAGTGTTTTACACGCTGCGACAACCAAAATGATCCCACTACGGAACTCACGTTGTGGGATCATTTATTTCCATCACAGTTCTCTGCGGCCACGTATTAAACACACATCGGCGAAAGAAGCATTAAACATCGGTTTTGACCAATTGGAGGAAAAAATTTAAAATATTTCCATATTTAGCCACATCAATGTTCTACACACCGCGGCCAAAATATATATGACAGCTGTTCATACCTCATATGGAAGGGTAAATGTGTGTCAAATGCTTGCCATTGAGATGTGTTAATAATGACGCGGCCAAGTATTTTCCTACATCAGATCAAAACCGTTGTGTGAAGGGTTCTTTCTTAAATTTTTTGCCGTAGAGAGATTTTTGATGCGTTCGCCGCGACTACACTAGTTTCTCGCCGCGGTTTAATTTGCACAATTTCAATACCTAATGAAAATTAAATGAATCCAAATCATTTTTGCAACAAATTCAATATCCAAAATTCTTTATACAAAAAATGTATAAACAAATACAAATAAAACATTCTTAATATTACAAAAAAATCTCATATATACAAATTACATACCTAAAATCACAAAAATTATGATAATCTTTAGATTCGATAAAAGTTTGTACTTAAAACCCATTCCTCCAGTAATTTTTCTAAATGATCGGGTGTATATGTTTTCTTCACTTCTAATTTGTCTAAACCAAGTCTAACGATATCACACATATAACTCGAGATATAATATCCGCATTTGCTTCTACCAATTTGTCTCGGAGACGAAGTACACTTGATCAATTTGATTGATGCTTGATTCTTCACTAGGTCTCTTGAAATTGAGATTTTCTTTCACATGCTCACAACTAGGAATATTGACTTTAATAATCTCTTCCACATGCTCAACACTAGAAATATCGACCGTTGAAACTCATGCTTCCATTTCCACCAAATTTTGCCATGACGAAAGACGTAAGAGTATTTAGTTGTTATTACATCTTCTTCTCATTTTCGCTCAAACTTGAACATAGTACTTGCACCGCGTAGAGTATTTGGATTGACCGCATCAAGATGATGTTCTTAATTAATACTTCATTGAATATATATTTTTTCATTTTCCGGCATCCACGACCCTTACATTACTTGCCGCGGTCAATAGAAATAGTGTAATAACTTATATATTACTTTGTCGTCATCTTCCTTTTAGTTTATCTTGCTTTTCTTTCGCAAGCTAATCCACAATTCTGTTTTATAGCCCTTAAAGATGGAAAGAGAAGCGTGCAAAGGGACAACGTTGGACGGAAAGAGAAGCAGAGGGAAAGAGAGATAGATAGAGGGAACGAGAGAGAGAGAGAGAGAGAGAGAGAGAGAGAGAGAGAGAGAGAGAGAGAGAGAGAGAGAGAGAGAGAGAAAAAGTGGTCGGAGAGAGAGAGGAAGAGACCAAAAGAAATGGATAAGGCAGGAGAGATGAATAAGGAAAAAAATGAAAAATGAAAGAGTGATTTAGTCGAAAAAAGTGGTTTAGACATAAAATTTTGGAGCTGGAGATGAAAAATTTGAATTATGTTAGCTTTAAAAGCTCCCATTATGCTTAAAACAAGCGTTGTGGAACTTCTCCGCGGCGAAAAAGAAATCTTACCACACTGATTTCAAGCAAGTATTGTGAGAGAATTTCTCCGAGAGATATCTGTGGTCGCAGCGAGATACATATGGAGTGCAGGACAACAATTATTCAAAGACTCGCTATGGCGGTGCACATCTACAGCCGTGGCGAGGTAGTCACACCGTGGAAAATGTTATGCACCGCTGCGGCGAGACATAGAAAATTTATATATTTAGATTTTATGGTGAACATATAATTGTTTTAATACTCTCATAGAGATTGGAAACAATAAACCTATGTTAGTGGTAAGTTAATTGTTTGAAAGTTGTATAATATATAAATATATATATACGCATATATATATGTGTATGTTTTATAAACAAATATTTAAAATACGAAAAATGATTCGTATAATTGAAATTTATTAAGTATATGTTTATATTTTTATGTTTACAATAAAAAATTATATTTAAATTTTTGCAACTATATTTTGGTCTTAATTTCCGTGTTTTATCATGATTTATTACTGTAACTTCGTCGGCATCTTCTTTTTTGAAATTTATACTACTTTAGCCGTAATTTTTGTTGGCTACCCTAATTTGGATATCAAAACGAAATCAATTGTATCGCATACCAGGAGAGGAGAATCTCTGTTACATTAAAAAATTGTTAGTGTACACAGAAACTAAAATAATCATTTCAAAAAATTATAGTCCTACAGCAAGTTTTTAGACCTAATACAATATATATGGTAAAATAGAAAGGAATCTGGAGTACTAATATTTATGTTCTAATATAATCATCTACTTTCAAAGTAATCTTTCTTTGCTGATTTTATTTTGTTGGGCTTCCATGGAAACTGTAGGGTACGCTACTAGTTTATTACTAAATATTTTCTGACCGTAAAATAAAAGTAGCATACCCTTTGCAACATTATCATCAAGCGTAAATGCAAGAGCAGAAATACCGTAAAATTTTGACAAAATGATCGTAATTCACTAACTCATTTTGAAAACGACCAACGTTTCGTAAAACTCGTGTAAATGATTATACTGTTTATGTGTTTGAGTCAATTTACGTTGTAAAATAAAAATATAAATTGATATGAAACGTAAATACTGAAGTCAACTACACGATTTTTACGAAATATTAACTTTATCTGAAATAATAAATGTATATGAAACTACTATATAGTCGTTGAATATTAAACTTGATTTGGTTATAGTTTTTGGACCTAATCATTTCTTTTTGGACCTTACATCTTGAGCCCATTTTTGTTATCTTATTTTCTAGAATATTTTTGATATGTCTTCTCTAGAAAATGTTGTGTCTAGAGATTTCCATAGACTAGTATAAATAGGGGTCATGTACTCAGGTTTTGTATGAATCCAAAATAAAGAGTTCTCCTTTTCATAAAGAAATTTCTCTACCTGTCTACTCTTCCCAAAAAATTTCCTAAACACCCAACATATCTAAGCACTTCTCCACATACTCAAAACTTCCTTGCAACAAAGTGGCATCAAAGTCATACGATTCTCTTAAAGATGGCTAATAGTGGTGTTCCATTCCAAGTCCCTATGCTCACCAAGAGCAACTACGACAATTGGAATCTTAGAATGATGGCTCTTCTCAGTGGACACGACGTGTGGGAGATAGTTGAGAAAGGTCTCGCCGACTCAGAGAATGAAAGTACGCCATCTCAAACTCAAAAGGATAGTTTGAGAGACTCAAGGAAGAGAGACAATAAGGCTCTTTGTCTCATCTACAAAGGTATAGATGAAGACACGTTCGAGAAAGTTTCGGGAGCAAAGTCGGCCAAAGAAGTTTGGGAGAAGTTTCGAACCTCATACAAAGGAGCACATCAAGTCAAGAAGGGACATCTCCAAACTTTAAGAGGAGAGCTTGAAGCTTTGCACATGAGAGAATGCGAACTCCTCTCCGATTACTTCTCGTGAGTTTTGACAGTCACCAATAACCTAAAAAAAACGGCAAGAAGTTGGATGACGTGAGAATCATGGATAAGGTTCTTCGATCCGTGGATTCAAAGTTTGAACATATTGTCATGGTCATCAAATAAAGAAGGACTTGAAGGAAATGACGATAGAGAAACTCCTTGGATGGGCTGCAAGGTTATGAAGAAAAGAAGAAGAAGAGGGAAGACATTGTGGAGCACACTCTCAAGACAAGGTTCGATTCGACAAACAAAGATCGCGGTGGAAGCCAACAAAGGAGAGGTGGTATTCGAGGACGAGCATATAGACAAGGTTGGAGGCCCAATGAGGACAACAACAACAAAAGACGAGATAGCTCATCCAGAGGACGTGGAACATGAGGCACAAAATCAAGGTACAAAAAGTCACAGATAAAATTGTTGGGATTGGTGCCCACAAAGGAGAATATTAGACATTTTATTTATTATTTGTAATATTTTGCTGAAACATTAATATTAATAAATAAGCTTTCTTTTCCTATAGTTTGTGTTTATGTATGTATGCTACGCTCTGAAACTGTCATCAACGAAAAGGGTGTTAAATACAGATTTGACATGATAACCCCTTGTGACTAGTTTAAACCATTTGTTCACAATCTTAAGACCGATTGAGCATTCGAGTCTAAGTAACGATTGTTTGAATGAATCATGATATCTTATCATGTGATATAGAAAGTTGTGACTCTATGATTTCATTCTTGATATCTTATAGAAGATATTGAACAAGACCTAGTGATTCTATGGAAGCTCGATATAAAACCATTTAATCCAGAAGCTCCAAGATCACATACGAGGGGTACTTCGATAACTACCTTAATCCTGAGGTGAGTGCATAGTCGATACTACACTTTATGTCATTTGATTTGTCAATGGGCGATGGCCGTGTAATGGCTGCATCTGACCCGACGGTTGGTGACATAATGTTGTAGTGTTGGATTATGTGATTCACAGATATGGAATTCGTGTACACATAATGAAAGTCATTGTATCACACTATGATTTGTTACGAGATAGTGAATGAATTAATCTGGCCAGATAATCATTGAATATGAGATTCCTTGATTAAAACATGTGACATGTATTGACGTCTCACTTTATGTTTTTTCTCATTCACAAGTAACAAACGAGTTAGTGAAATAATAACTCTAGGGGTAAAACGGTAATTTTACATTCCCCGGACTTACTGATACACACGAAGGGTATTTTGGTAAAGTACACCGTGGATCGAGTACAGAAAAGTTCTGTGACTTCAAACGGCGCGCATGAACTTAGAGATTTTCAATATTGGTCCTTTAGTGGAGTTGACCATTATTAAGAATTATAAGCCGAAAATAATTTGTGAATTATTGAGTCTGTGCTATATTCTCAAGCTTCGTTCATGTGGGTCCATAAGGTCTCAATGATGCACATTTATAAGAGATTAATTGAACGCAATAAATTGATTTACTCATAAAATACAAATTGTGATTTGTATAGAGAAATTTATTTTCCAAGCAAATTAATGAATACTGTGTTATTCATTAATTATTGATTTTGTGAATTAAAGAACTTTATTATTGTAATAATAATTTTCTTGAGAATTCATAATAACAGTATTAGAAAATAAAACGTTTCTCATTTTATATTATTCGATAACCATGAAACAATTTAATAACGAGTTATTAAATAATTGAGAGTTCTATATTAAGTCGAATTTGGAAATTAAATCAAGGCAATTTGGAAAATAAAATTGAGAAACGAGTAGGACATACGGGCCGGCAATTAACATGGTTTTGGGCTGAATATCGATTCAACAAAAGCCCACATGAAAGCCCATTAACAATGTCTATAAATAAAGGGTTTGAGGAAACCCTAGGTTAAGCTTGCTCTCTCTCTCTCTTCCCCTCCCTCTTGGCCGACCACCCTATCACCCGAGAGGACGAAAAATTTCGTTTCTTGTTTTCTCGTGTGCGTTCATCTGAGCCCACACTCATCTTCTCGTTTTTCTTCTTGTGTCATCGTTGAATCAACTTGTGGTTGTTTGGTCCATTTTCGTTTTCTGGAAATCTGACCTCCGAACCAAAGATTCGATGAATCCGACGAATCTGAGTCTGCAAACCCAGATCTCTCTCCGAACCCATTTAAGTCAGTTCATTGCCGACGCAACGCAAAAAACAGCGTCCCGATCCGAGCTTCCATGAGCTCTCAGCGTCGTCGCGAAGTTTCGCCTGCGATCTGCCTCCGCCCATCCGCGCGAACCTGCGCCTGACTCCGCCCGACCGCCCCTCTGCGTGTCCCAGCAGCCTGCCGCCTTTGTCCAGCCGAGTCTGCCTCTGCCCAGGTCGCTGCCGACGTCGCCGCTGTTCCTCCGCCTGAGCCCAGAGGTGCCTGCCCCTCTCAGCCGCTCCGGGGTCTCCTAGGGCCGCTGCCTTCTGCGTCGGACGAGTCCAGCCGCTGCCGCCCGTTCCCAGCCTGCCGAGGACCGCGCGCCATCTGCTGCCAGCTTCCCGGACCAGCTCCAAGGACGCGCCTGCTTGCCACCTTCGCTGCCCGTGTTGATGAGCCGAGGAAGTCTCTTGCAAACCCGGAATTGGAGAAGCTTGAAGATTCTCGCATCGAACTCGTTTTCAATTCCTCGACTGAGTTATTTATAACTCGTCGATGTAAGTTTCGATAATCTTAAATACTCTTAATTGATATAATTGTTATGATTGTTTGGAGTGTTTGATTTTATTGAAATAACATGTTTAGAATTAAATTGTTAATTAACATACTTATGATTTTAATGCCAATAGGTTGTTAGATATTAAATAGTTTAATATGATAGATCGATTTTATTATTAATTCCGCACGTAATTAGTTATGTTTAATAATAATTTACTTAAATCGTTAAGTAATTTCCAACAAAAATGTTGTAACTGTGAGAAGTTTGGGCATTATGTCACTGAATATAGAGTTCTGTGCAACAATAGAGTCGAAAAGAAGGCCAACTATGTTGAAGATAGAGTCCATGAAGATGCGACGGTATTGTTGGCTCACAAAGACAACAAAATAGGAGGAGATTCGCAATGGTACTTCGACAGTGGTGCGAGCAATCACATGTGCGGGCAAAGAAACATGTTTGTGGCGCTTGACGAATCGGTGAAGGGGAATATTACTTTTAGAGATGAATCAAAGGTAGCGGTAAAAGGTAAAGGTAATGTTCTCATTCGATCAAAGAATGGAGATCATCAATTCATTTCCAATTTTTATAACGTGCCAAACATGAAGAGCAACATCTTAAGCCTAGGGTAACTCTTAGAGAGAGGTTATGATATTCGATTGAAAGATAATAACCTTTCTATAAGAGACCATGCAAACAACTTTATTACCAAGGCACCGATGACAAGAAACCGAATTTTCATCCTCAACATTCATAATGATGTTGCATGGTGTCTCAAAATGTGCTACAAGGACGAGTCGTGGCTTTGGCATCTTCAATTCGGGCATCTCAACTTTGGAGGTTTGGAGCTGTTGTCTAAGAAGGAGATGGTCAAAAGATTGCCCTCCATCAACCATCCCAACCAAGTCTGTAAAGGAAATCTATTCGCAAAGAAATTCAAAGTGAGCTTTTCGAAAGAGTCAAGCTCAAGAGTCAAGAAGGCGTTAGATGTGTGCGGGCCGGTCAAGCCAAGAGTCTAAGAGTAACTACTTCCTTCTCTTTATTGATGATTATTAAAAAAAACATGAGTATACTTCTTAAAGGAGAAATCAGAAGCGTTCGAGAACTTCAAAAAGTTCAAAGCCCATGTTGAGAAGAAAAGTGGCCTTGTGATCAAAGCCATGAGGTCCGACCGAAGAAGAGAGTTCACTTCAAACGAGTTCCATAAGTACTGTGAAGAGAACGGTATTCGACGACAACTAACGGTGCTAAGAACCCCAACAAAATGAAGTAGCCGAGAGGAAGAATCGAACGATCCTTGAGATGGCTAGGAGCATGCTCAAGAGCAAGAAGTTTCCAAAAGAATTGTGGGCAGAAGCAGGCGCGTGCGTGGTTTATCTATCAAATCGATCTCCAACAAAAAGCGTGCTGGAAAAAACACCACAAGAAGCATGCAGTGGAAGAAAGCCTGTAATTTCTCACTTAAGAGTTTTTGGAAGCATTGCCCACGCTCACGTACCAGATGAGAAGCGAAGCAAACTTGATGACAAGAGCGAGAAATATATTCTCATGGGCTACGACACCAAATCCAAAGGCTACAAGCTCTACAATCTAGACGCGTAGAAGACAATTATCAGTCAAAATTTCACATTCGACGAAGAAGGAGAAGGGGAATGGAGATCCGCAACTGAAGACTTGAACTTATTTCCATAGTTTGAAGAAGATGAAGTTGAACAACAAGAACAACCAAGAGACCATCTAGCTACCTCACCGACTTCACCAACTTCAAGTTCCCAAGGAGGCAAAAGTTCAAGTGAAAGGACTCCCTACCTTAGAATTCTGCAATAGATATATGAGGTAACATAAAATCAAGACAACCTTACTCTCTTTTGTCTATTTGCGGACTGCGAGCCTATGAACTTCCAAGAAGCTTTGGAAAGAAAAGCTGGAGGAACGCCATGGACGAGGAGATCAAGGCAATAAAGAAGAATGACACCTGGGAGTTAACTTCACTTTCAAAAGGGCATAATGCAATCGGTGTAAAGTGTATATACAAGGTAAAGAAGAACTCCAAAGGAGAATTTGAAAGATGCAAGGCGAGATTGGTAGGAAAAGGCTACAGCCAAAGAGCGGGTATCGACTATGACGAGGTATATGCTATTGTCACTCGACTAGAAACTGTTAGATTAATCATATCGTTAGCAGCTCAAAAGAAATGGAGGATCCATCAAATGGATGTCAAGTCGGCATTCTTAAATGGATTCCTAGATGAAGAAGTCTATATCGAGCAACCACAAGGCTACCAAGTCAAGGGGGAAGAAGACAATGTCTTGAGGCTGAAGAAGGCACTATATGGGCTGAAGCAAGCCCGAAGAGTTTGGAATGCTCGAACCGATAAGTACTTCAATGGAAGAGGCTTTATCAAGTGTCCATATGAGCCTGTACTCTATATCAAAGTCCAAAACAATGATATATTGATCGTATTCTTGTATGTAGACGACTTGATCTTTATAGGAAGCAATCCAAGCATGTCTGAAGAGTTCAAGAAAGAGATGAAAAAGGAGTTTGAGATGACTATATTGGATTCATGTCTTACTACCCCGGTATCAAAGTAAAACAAGAAGATGGTGGAATCATTATCAGTCAAGAAGGCTACGCTAATAAAGTGCTTAAGAAGTTCAAGATGGATGATTCAAAGCCAATCAGCACGCCAATGGAAAGTGGAATCAAGTTGTCTAACCATGAGGAAGGAGAAAAAGTAGATCCAACACTTTTCAAGAGCCTGGTTGGAAGCTTGTGATACTTAACGTGTACAAGGCCAGAGATCTTGTACGTAGTTGGAGTCGTCAGTCGACACATGCAGCATCCAACAACCACTCATTTGAAGGCGGCTAAGAGGATCCTTCGCTATATCAAAGGTACGACAAACTTTGGTTTGTACTACACTGTTTCCAATGATTACAAGCTTCTCGAATATAACGATAGCGACTAGGGTGGAGACATAGATGATCGTAAAAGCACAAGTGGATTCGTGTTCTACATGGGAGACACGGCCTTCACATGGATGTCGAAGAAGCAACCTATTGTCACTCTTTCTACTTGCGAGGCGGAGTACGTAGCTGCCACTTCATGCGTATGTCACGCAATTTAGTTGCAAAACTTATTGAAGGAGTTGAGTTTTCCACAAGAGGACCCGACTAAGATCTTCGTGGACAACAAATCAGCAATAGCTTTGGCGAAGAACCCAGTCTTTCACGATCGAAGTAAGCACATTGACACACGTTATCACTACATTAGAGAGTGTGTTGCTAAAAAAGAAGTGCAACTGGAGTACGTAAAAACTCATGATCAGGTAGCCGATATCTTCACCAAGGCACTCAAGCGCGAATATTTTGTCAAGTTCAGAATTTTACTAGGAGTAGCCAAATCAAGTTTAAGAGGGAGTGTTGAATATTAAACTTGACTTGGTTATAGTTTTTGGGCCTAATCATTTCTATTTGGGCCTTACATCTTGAGCCTATTTTTGTTATCTTATTTTCTAGAATATGCTTGATATGTCTAGAAAATTTAGGAAGACCAAATTCTAGAATAATCTTATAATTTCTATGATATTAAGTAATTAATAGATTTTTTTAGATAATGTTGTATTTAGAGATTTTCATAGACTAGTACACTCAAGTTTTGTATCAATCCAAAATAAAGAGTTCTCCCTTTTATAAAGAATTTTTTCTACCTCTCTACTCTTCCCAAACAATTTCCTAAAACATCCAACATATCTAAACACTTCTCCACGTACGCAAAGGTTCCTTCCAACAATAATAACCCTAAACTTTGTTGCTTCCCATAAATAAGATGTAGACTTTTCTTGGAGTCGTAAAAGAAAAATAATATATTATAATATAAATCCATTACATAATCGCGGATACAGACACCAACTAAGAAATCTAATTAGCGTATATGCACTCCGCTAGTGACATTTCTAAGTTACCTAATAGATATGCCAAAAATGATTTAGAAAATCCAAAATTCCAAGCTATTGGATTGAAGATAATATACATGTCTGTATATATATATACGTATTTATGCAGCTGGAGCGTAATCATAAGTTCCATCATCGTCATCGTCATCATCTCCCTCCATGGGAGCTTCTGGAGCGTAGCACACATAGTGTACTGAGATACGATCGTCTTCATGGCATTTGGAGACCTCGGCGAGTAGCCTAAAAGTGGCAACGAGATTCATCATCTTCTTCTTTTGTGTGTAAGGAAAATTTTGGAATAGTATATGGAGTTGAGTGATGATTAAAGGGAAGCCTAGGTTGCTGGGTTTTTGTGTGTGGTTTTGGTGTGAGAAGAGACTGAGTGAGTGCGTTGGGTTAAATAGGGCGAAGATACAGCTCAGCATGTGGAAGCAACGTGGACTGGTGCTTCAAATGTGTGCTTACCATATGCTGTGTTAAGGTGGCAAATGTGGCCCACTTGATTTAACTGATACTCCCACTGACCTATTTATTATTAGGATTATTATTATTACTATTAACGAATTTCTCTGTAGATCCATATCTGTTGTGCTACCATGGTTTAAGTCTGTATATATATATATATATATGTATATATATATATATATGGATGGAGAGAGGTATATATGGATGGAGAAAAAGAGAAAAAAATCGGCTCTTAGAAAAAATAATGTTGAATCTACTCTACTTAAAATTTGATTATTAATAATATTAATTTTTAGAAATTAATGCTTTTAAAATTTATAACCAAAAAAATATATGAGTCTTTTAATTTTCGTTATTTTTTTTTTGGTATTAATCAAAATTATTATTTAGTTGAGTATTTTGTAAATTAAATACTAGAAAGGGGTATTTAGCTCAATTGTACTTTAATAATTTTACGTGTATATAGTAAAGTAATTACAGGATTGACGTAGTACATGTTTTACTGTCGTTTGTTGCAAAATGGAAACGACACCTTTACAAAGTGGAAATGACACATCTACAAAGTAGACACACACTTGAACAAACTTTGTGAACCTAGATTATTGGCAAACACGCATTCACAAAACTTTCAGGGTTAAGTCCATCGAATTATCAATGTTGCAGAGTTTTCGGCAAAGCAACACTATCCCTAAAGATACAAAATTTACAACGGAAAACTATCAGCGGAAAACTATCAACATCAAAGACTATCGGTAACCAATGATATTGACAAAAATGACTATCGATATCAATTATTTTCGGAATTAAAGATTATAGGCGCCTAAGACTATTGAGATATTGGTCTTCAACCTTAGGCAAAATTAATCTTATGCAAATAGAACCCTCGGCAAAGAAAACTCTAGGCAAAATGTACCTTAAGCAAATGGAACCTTAAGCAAATAGAACTTTAGGCATGATTTGGTGAGCTACATGCCAATATCACTACCGGTTCTAATTTATAGGCAAGTTTCTAATCCCTTAGCCAAAATTAACCTCTAAACAATATCGGCGAAACAAAACTATCTCTAAAAGATATTGGAAGGATGCAAACCCAAAACAAATATCCACATCAAACATTACACACTGAGAAAGGTATCAGCCTTGAATTTATCGCCGGAATAACATACAACTCTTGGTGCGACAAATTCTTCTACAACATTTTCATAACCACACGTTGTAGAAGAACTAGCCAGAAATTAAGCTATTTGGCCGTGGCGAGAAACATGGATTGCTAAAATTAAAAAATTTATCGTTCTTTTCACTTTAACTGATGTGGCTAAAAAATATTGCGGATGATTAGTTTGCACTCAAGAGAAATAAGTATTTTACCTTAGCAAAGTTCTGAATGAGTTTTAATTCCATTACTTTTGAGATATTGGTGACTCTTTTTTATAAAAGTACACAATAGTTTGTTTAATAAACGAATTTACCTTGCCGACATGAATCAATTCCTTTAAGTTGTGCGCCATCTAAAGTCGCAATTACACTATATTTTTTCGCATTTTCCTCGAATACTTTATCTGTTGGTGATTGACGCACCTTATTAACCATATTAAATGTGGAATATCATTAATTGCGCTCACATTAGCCAATTAGTAATAATGATTACTAAAAAGATCTAGATTTATTAATTTCATTCATTTACGAAAGTAATTCAGCAACCAATATGAGAGAAGAAATTTATAGATAAATACGGGTTTGAGATCCGCTACAGAACGCCCCGATCCAACGTGCGCTCCGTTTCGCCTTTTTTTGAATCCACTCTGTTTGGTTCTTCCTCTAAATATAGTACTCGACGATGACACCTTAGTCTCCCGAAATGTAATCTCCGAGACGAATAAAAAAGATGAGTGTGCGCAATCGATATATCACTTAGATCTCGAAACCAGATTATTTAGAGATCTCGTTCCTATTATTTAGGTTTGGAATTACCAATTCCGGGGAAAGGGGAAGAGGAATTCGACCACTCAGAGAGATAGAGAATGGACGACTATTCTGTGTAGAATGAGAGTAAATTTTCCTCTTCCCTTTGATCCCTATTTATAGCATTGGTAGGGAGATAACCCCTAAGAGATTTTCTCTCCTTTCCGTTGAGATATTCTCTCCTTCTAGAGATATTCTCTCCTTTGGATTTAATCTGAGCCATTGGATATCAACAGTGAATTTAAACTTTCTCTCATCCATCAGATTAATATATATGGAAGAGATTTTCTCTCGTTTAGAGAAATTCAAGGAAAGTTTCAAGGTAGAAGTTCCGCCATCCTAGGGCATCCCCATAGGGGGATTTTCGACCACCCTAGTGCCAAGGCCCAACCCAAGAGTTTCCAAAGCCCAAAAATCCAATTAATTATTTATTTATTTGGTCCAACAATAAATAAACAATTATGCTATAAACCTTTAGTTAATTATGGAATCAACCTTTATGGGAGTGAACATTGACCTCATTTCAAGGAGGCTGGATTCCATATCTAGGAATCACTATCCACTCGAATCATGCTCCGAGAAGACTTCCAGGGGAAGACATAAACTGTGATTAGCATGAATAGGATTTTTGCGAATGAGTTAAAGAGTTCAGAGACATGATTCAGTGTCCATGACCACTTCAAGATTTAGATCGAGTCTCACTGTGACCATTATAGTGGCCTCGGTTAGTGCTTCATAACGGTCCTTAAATGACACATCTACCCCAAGGCATGTCCAGGTCGTACACTTACCACTAGTGTACAATGCTCCCACATCGTGATCACTCTTCACTCATGTGTTCCACATATATGACTTTCAATACAGCTTCCCATGCGTATATCAGTCATCGACCTTGTTTTAGCACACCGCCCGAACTCAGGTGCCTAACACGTGACTCAGTTTGATAAGGAGGCTATGGAAAATAGTTGTTATTGATTCTGAATAACTATTCAGACCTCAACCCACTAATCATATAATTCTTATATAATAATCTGCTTATCGAGTTCAGTAATTATAAATACGTCATCTTCAAGTGGGCAATATTCCGAACATCATCATTTATTAAAGAAAACAAGAAGCCACTAGTACAAATTTGGTAATCTGCTACGGATGACTTTTAGATGCGACTAGTTGCATCCAATAGTTAATTTAGATGCGACTTGTCGCATCTAAACACGAATATATGCTGAAATAATATTTTTCCTGGGGTAGAGAAACAGATGCGAAACTGTTGCAAAGATCGCGCGCGCAAGTGCACACGTCGAACAAGTAATATAGTTAGTAAGTTTAGTTCGTTCCCAAGAGGATTTATAATTAAAATGTGATTCTAAGAATACCGCAATTGAAATCAAGAGAAAATGTAATAAGAGAGTTGTGTTCACTAAATTTCTAAACAAATTAATTAAAAACGTTTAAAGATGGATGATATGGAACAAGGGTGTGGTTTCACTATTCTATCCTATTGTCGGGATTTCTAGATAAACGAAGAATAATCAATCCTATGGTTGTGCTAATCGTGTTCACGTGAATTTAATCGCTAACCCTCTCTACAGTGATATTAATGACCTAAGACTAAGAACTTCTTTTACTTCTCGGTCTCAAGGCAAAGAACCTAACTTGCTTTACGTTTTGGAATACTCACACAACTCCCTAGCAGCTGTGACTATCTCTATACTTCACAGAATGAACTACGGTATCATATTTTACTCGCACGACTAATTAAACCTCGTTAGAGAGAATAACTAATCCTAAAATCAAACATATGATGATCAGGCATATACGAGCACTAAGAACAAAAATATAATAAACACCTGTCAAAGAATCAAATCAAACCTCAAAGCAACTAAAATAAATCCATGACAATTATCAAAAACAATCCACCATCACCCTCTAAAGGATTAGTTCAATGTGATGGTGGAAGAACTAAAAAATAAACAAAAACAATGATCCATAACTAAACAAAGCATAATGAATAAATAGAGTTTCAGAGGGAAGGGAGAAAGAAAAACTAGATATGAAGTTGCAGGCTCGTCACAACCTCCAGAACGTCTCCGGTCTTCTTCTCCGGTCAACCTCGGCTCCTTCGTGGTGTTTTCTCTCTCTAAAAACTAAAAACAATCAAGAATTCTCTCTAAGAGGCTGCTAATAGGTTATGCTCTTTAATTTCGTGCAGATCTGGCCTTCTAAAACTGATCAAACGGCTCAAAATCGCAGTCCACGTATCAAATTGACTTGTTGTCAGAGACCTATCGCGTCGTGATGGTCTTCCGTCGCGTCGCCGTGGACCTCATCCCGTCGCGATGGGCACTCTGGAGGTCTCCGCGCTGCTTCACTTTTTATCCCATATCTTGAGCTCTGGTTATCGGAATTGAGATCCGTAAAATGTTTCGGATCCTTGCGATCGCCCCGTCATCCTAGGATGCTCTATTTCTCTTTCTCTTTTGCATTTATATATGCTCATTTCCCATATTTGCATCTCATAGATCTTTGCGCACCTGAATGTCCTGAAAACTTCACACAAACTACAAAAACTATCAAAATACTTGAGGATAAACATCAATTTTTCGCTTAAGTTCATCTAATCATCACGTAAGAAAGAGGCTTATCAAACTCCCCCAAACTCGAACTCTTTCTTGTCCTCAAGCAACAAAAATAATAAAAATGTAGAAAAAAGACTAAGCACACGAACACACAAAAAAAAACTAAACAACACAAAGATAGGTTCAATATTATTATTATTTCGATCGATTCACGCTAAGACTCTATTTTTAATTTTCATGACTTTTCGGCTTCAAAAATTCAAGGATTTAAACGCTTCGTTAACTGCTAGAATTCAAAATCGAAAATAAAATCACATGTTAGCTTTAGCCGTTTCGCATTGTTTACCTATCACGAAAGTGTTCGGATACCTAAAATTGTCTTTTGTCAAACAAAATCATAAGACCACAAAAACCGTAATATATATTTGAGATTTGTTATTTACGGTTTTGACTTACCATAGGCCTCCTCTTTCTCCCTTGATCTCCATTAATACACTAATGTACACAAATCATTTCTAACTTGTCAAAAGGTCTCAGGAGGCTTGTAATGTTAGGCTCGGGTCAAGAGTATGAAAGTGAATTTTTAGTGACTAGGGTTGACCTTAGCGACTCAAATAAGAACTTGAGAACTCCTACATTTTCACCTTCTTTCTCAAGACATGTTTTCCTCATTTACAACTCTCTTTTTCTCTTAAATTTTCTCAAACATTGATTCACATTGCAATTTCTATTTGAACTACACCACGTCAAAACAACTAACACTTCTCTTTTCAACTTTCAATTCTTATTTTACTTTTTTTTAAGAAGAAGAAGACAAAGAGAAGGTTTTTACAATATTACTACTCGACGTGGTGATTAAACCAAATTTTTTTTCAACAAAGAACGTATATACTCTCTAGAGACAACAGAATATTCCCCAATATTTTATTTAAGCTTAACGAATTTACTTGTTCTCAAGAGTCGCAAAAAATCAACGGGTTCTTTGTGGGATTTACAATTATGGCTCAACGAGAGGGTAAAACATTAGGCTTTTTGTGACCGGGTTCTAAATGATATTCAATATTTTTTTGGTCCGGCTTTTTGACTTGAAGGGCTTTACCTAATGCCTTAATAATTCTTACTAGATCAATGTGTACTCAATTTCGCCTCGATTAGGAATTGGAGAAGGTTCTAGTAAGTACGGTGATTTTAATTCAATTGTTCGACAATAATACGCATCTAAAATTCCTAAACTTCAAGACATACAAAATTCGGGCTTATATGACAATAAAGATTCTCAAAACTCAATTTCCTCCTAGAAATTCATGAATTTTTACTCCTAAGCCTAAAGTCTTTAAAAACTCAAAATCTCATTGACAAGCTTATGTGAACCAATCAATTTAACAATAATAAACAGCATATCGAACAAACTAAGTAAAAACAAATAATGAAAAACTAGAACAATAACAAAAATAATGTACATCGCAATTTAAATTCCCCCCCCCCCCCCCCCCCAAACTCAAACTAAGTATTGTCCTCAATCTGAAAAGGACTGAAATACGTGGGGGAAAAGGAAACTTACCTTGCGAGTGAACGACCGAGTCACTTGTCGTCCGGCGGTCTCGAGCGCTTTGTGCTCGCATCGAGCTCTTCAACATACTTTCTCTTCGGGTACTTCATCGAGTTGTAGACGTTGAAAATGACTTCCTCGTCTTGCACTCGCAGCTTCAGTTCTCCCTCTTGCACATCAATTAGTGTTCCTCCGGTCGCTAGAAATGGCCTCCCCAAAATGATCGGAATGTCTCTGTTCTCCTCCATATCTAAAACAACAAAGTCAGACGGAAAAAAGAATTTATCTACCTTTACAAGCACATCCTCGATGACTCCTTGAAGGTATTTGATTGAGCGGTCGGCCATCTGTAGTGTCCGTCATGTCGGTTTCACGTCGTCTATTCCAAGCTTCTTGAAAATGGAGTACGACGTTAGGTTAATGCTTGCTCCTAGGTCGCACAACGCCTTCTCAAAATACCATTCGCCGATAGCACATAGGATGGTGAAGGTTTTTATATCCTTCAACTTTTGAGGGATCTTTTTTTGGAGGATTGCGCTGCACTCATCGGATAAGGATATGTTGCTGCAATCTTTGAACTTCCGCTTGTGAGTGAGGATGTCTTTTAAGAATTTGGCGTAGCTCGGCATTTTCTAGATGGCGTCAACAAATGGGATGTTGATGTGAAGATGCCTGAATACTTCGAAAATTTCCCGAATTTCTTATCACACTTCAGATTCTTCAATCTTTGGGGGTATCGGACTTGCACATGCGGAAAAGGCTGGATTTTTGATGAACTGCCCTCATTTTCTGCTCCTGCCCAATTCAGACCCGATTGACCATCGCACTGCAATGAGGTTGATCGCGTCGCGACCCGTCCTCCTTCTTCGTCATCGCGTCGTGATGTACCCTCGTCGTGTCGCAACAATTGCGCATCGCATCGCGTTGAATCTTCGTTCCGTCGCAAATGGGACATTTTTCCTGGGATTCCAGCACCCATTTTCCTGCGTTTTTATCCGCATCCTCCAAAACCAAACCAGCGCATAAAGTAATAGCATTCACATGACCTTTTGGGTTAACCTTTGTGTTTCTCGGAAGTGATCCTTGAGGTCTGTCGATCAATGTTGATGCTAATTGACCCATTTGAGTCTCGAGACTCCTTATTTAGGCCGATTGATTTTGAAGGACGGTGCGAGTTTGGTTCATGAATGTCGCCATCAGATCCTCGAGATCCACCTTTTGTGCTCGTTGTGGATGATTTTCTTGTGTTTTCCTGTGAGCTTGGTTCACCGGTTGTCTCCATAAAAAATTAGGATGATCGTTTCTCACGCCCGTCTATGAGTTGCTGGAATTCTGAAACGTCGGGCGGTTGTAGTTGCCTATAAAATTAGCGTGTTCGTGAATTTTTGTTGGGCATTCTTTGATGGTATGTCATCCATTGCACCAAAAACACGGTTTAGCGATCGTGGCTTATATGGCTTTAGCTTGGGCGTCAAAATTTGCCATTTGCTTCGTGATGAGAGCCATCTGAGTCGACATCATCCTTAATAACTCTGAATCGTTGGATGAGGTTGTCGCATCGTGTATTGTGTTTGGCTCCGGCTTCAAGATTCTGCGCTCCATGGGGTATTGCTCATTCGCTCTCGCCAATTCTTCAAGGAGTTCATAGAACTCAGATGGCGTCTTTGTCAGGGCAGCCCCTCCAGCTGCAGTGTTTACTAAGGTCTTTGTTGGGGTGAGAAGACTATAGTAAAATGTGCCAAGAAAATATGCCCGAGCAATCCCATGGTGGGGGCATTTTCTGAGCATCTCCTTGAATCGCGACCATGCCTCGCATAGAGTTTTTCCGTTCCATTGACGGAAGCTGTGAATTTCGTTGCGGAGGCGAGCAGTCTTCTCGAATGGGAAGTACTTGGTGAAGAAGCATTGCAAAGGTCCTCCCACGAGTATATGGAGTCTGACGGCGGTGACTGCAACCACCATTTGGCTCGGTCCCTCAGCGAGAATGAAAACAACCGTAGACGTACAACGTCCACCGGAATGTTGGGGATCCGGAACGTGTCGCACATCTCGTTGAAATTGCAGATATGCTCGTACGGATCCGAATCTTCATTCGGGGCTCCTAAGAATTGACTCTGTTGAATCATGTTGATAATCCTCGTATTGATGTGCAAGCTTTGATCTACCGTAATTGCCGCTTTGATGTGGAATTTGTTGCGGAATATTTTGGAAATTTTCCATCGGTTCTTGGTGCCCTTGCTCTTTACTCTCTGGTTCTTGACATTCGTGTCTTCTTGTTTTCGGATTTCAATTTTCCCCCATTTCGCATTGTTTAAGTGACATGGAATTTATATTTTAGATTTTCAAGAGTAAATTAGATGCGACTAGTCTAAAAAAATTTGGGCGAGTCAATTTCCCCCCCTTCCCCGACTTTTAATTGACATGGCGTTATTTTTCATTTTTCGTTTTCTTTAAACATCATATGCGACATAGTTACATCCAATGGTGGCTTCAGACGCGACTTGTCGCATCTAATGGTTACCATTGGATTCGACTATGGCGTATCTGATTCTAGGGTTCGAATAAAGCCCCAGCCTCATCCCTTTCTTCATCATTTCAGCCTTCATCTCACTCTCTTCCTCTCCCTCTCTTCCTCCCACTAAATCTTTGCTGCCCAACCTCTCTCTGCCCACCTCTGTCGCCCCTCCCTCCTCCGCCCACCTCCGCCTCCCCTCCCTCCTCTACTCCGCCCACCCTTCGCCGCCCACCTTCCTCCTCCGCCCACCTCCATCGCCCCTCCCTCCCTCCTTCGCCCACCCTCATCTGCTCACCGTCCCTCCGCCCCTCCGCCCCACCCTCCCACCTATGCCCACTCTTCCTCCGCCCCACCCAACCTATGATGCCTCTCCTTCCCTCCCTCTGCTTCTCCTCTCTCTCTGCCCACCCTGCCTCCGCCCTACCTGCCTCTGCTCACCCATCGCTGCCCCTCCCTCGCTGCCTTCGCCCACCCTCCGCTACCCCTTCCTCGCTGCCTCCGCCACCCCTCCCTCGCTGCCTCCGCCCACACTCCATCCACCCGCCGTAGCTCCTGCCCGACCTCTGACGTCCTTTGACCGTCACGCAGCAGCTCCGTCCCCCTCATAGGTATGTTTATTCTTCTCCTCCCAATGTTAAATATTTTCGTTCGAGAGTTAACGCCGTTCCGACCTTCGCAGCATCACAGTCCGAATTCTAACAGCCTTGGTACTCACAGTCAAGATTCTCACAGCCTCTGTACTCAATGTTCAATTTTTTTTTTGTAATAGATTAAGAATTTGGGAGCATTAAAATTTGTTTTCTTTTTTAAAAATTTGTTTTTTTTTTTGCAGGTTGTAGTTCTCCGCAACGTCGCCTCCTTCAGAGCCTCGCCGGCCGCCAACTGTCTCGTCGTCGCCTCCTCCGCAGTGCCTCACTGCACGTTAGGTAGTATTTTTTTAATTTTTCGATTTTAAGTTTTTCATATATATGTGTGTTAATTTTTATTAAATAGTATTTATATTTTGGTCGCAGTCTCGTTTCTACGCTCGTAATCTTCGTCTCCGATCCAAATCTCGTTCAACGCATTTCAGCTTCGTCTATACATTAGGTAATTAAATTTTAAACTTTTAGAATTTTAAATATGTTTAGTTAATTGAAATTGATGAATATGTTTGGTTTTGAAATTGTATGAATATTTTAGTTTATGAAATCGGTAAATATGTCTAGTAAATTAAAATGATTGAAAATGATTAGTTTTTTAGAATTTTAATTATGTTTAGGGAATTGGAATTGGTGAATATGTTTGGTTTAAAATTGTATGAATATTTAGTTTATGAAATCGTGAAATATGTCTAGTAAATTGAAATATTGAAAATGATTAGTTTTTCAGAATTTTAATTATGTTTAGTGTATTGAAATTGATGAATATGTTTGGTTTGGAATTGTATGAATATGTTTAGATTATGAAATCGTTGAATATTTCTAGTAAATTGAAATTGTGTAATATGTTTAGTTTATTAGTTGATTTAGTTTAATTGATAAATATGTTTGTTATGTTTACGTTTACTTGTTTGTACTTTAAATTACTTTAAATTATATTAAGGTTAAATATATGTTTTAATTTAATTTTATTTCTGTCCGTGTAGTATTACATTAACTTTTTATGTATTTTTATCTTTATTTATGTAAATTTATTAAATTAATTTTTTTTTATTTGACCTTTAGATGCGACTATGTCGCATCTGATAGTTTGGCGGGAGAGTATTGGACGCGACAAAGTCGCATCTAAAGGCCGAGGAACAACTTTTTTTGTTATGTTTTATTTAAAGCGGGTACACATTTAGATACGACTAGTCGCAGCCAATAATTTTGACGTGCAGACCTTTGGATGCGACACAATCACATTTAAATTTCGTTTACCGCCAAATATTATGTTTTATTTTTGCGGAATTTAGATGCGAGTAGTCGCTTCAAAGTTGTCGTGTCTAATGGTGGATAGCATTGGATGTGACTAGTCGCATCCGAAGGTTTTAGCTATGACTATTCCGATGCGACAAAGTCGCATCTAAAGTCACATCCAAAAGTCGATTTAGATGCGACTTTTGGCCTTTAAATACGACAATATGTCGCATCTAATAGCTATTTTTGTACTAGTGAGCATGATTTCTTTTCACTCTTTTAGTAAACCCGGTTTAGAAGAATGGCTACGACTATTTGTGAGACTATTTGGTTACGTTAATTACTTATTAATTTGATTTTTACTTTACATAATCCTATGACTCTATAGTTTGATCATCGTAGTACTTTTCAGTCTGCTTCTAACTTGGTCTCTCATGAGTCAATCTAACGAATGATACGGAAGCTAAAGGAACCTTCCGTGTTAAAACCGTTGAAAAATTGAGTTTATTACAAAATTTTGATATTTCATAATCATACATAAAATTTCAAATTCATACTTTAATGTGGTGGGTGAATTATTATTTGAGTGAATTATTATTTGAATTAATTATATGATATTTTCATAGCTTAAAATAATGGGCTACGTTGAAGTCCTTTATAAAGTGATTTTGAGTTTAAATTATGTTAAATTAAACTCATATTTGTTAGGCATTAAGTTAAAATTACCTTTTTTGTAAAAAACATTTATGAAGAAAAATGACTATAATGGCGCAGAAGAAACAAGTTATTTCTAAAGTTGTATGTCACTTCTAAATTCAATTTTGTAGTATTGCAAGTGAATTCTAAAGAGTAATTGCATCCAAAACGAATTAAGTGAAAGGAAATAAATGTGAAAGCATCAAAATTCAAGCGGGCAAGCTCCCCGCTTTCAGTATTTTCATTTACGTCCAAAACATTATGTGACAAATCGCAAGCTCTTGAAATGCGACAATGTCGAATTTAAATGTTAAGTTATTGGAATTTAATTTCTCTCTCTCTCTCTCTCTCTCTCTCTCTCTCCACCACCTCTAAATACTTTTTTTTTGTAAAAGAACACTATATATTGGAAGGAAGAGCAACAAATTCTACAAATTACATATAATGTGTCCCGGGAAGATAATCACATGCTCTAAATGCATCTATTGGTTAAAAAACTCGCCAAATAAAGTTTACTATGATAAAAATATGTACAACTTTGAATGCAAAGAGACACATTTAAATTTTTTTAGAATTTTAGATGCAACTAAGTAACTCTTAAATCCAACAAATATTTTGTGCTAGTAGACTAAATTCCCTTAGGATCATTATTGTTTATTCCGATCGGTAATTCATTCACAAAGCTCTCTTCACTTTTATATTAAATAAGTAATTTATGCGTATATGAGTAATTTATTTTTTGGGTAATTTTGATGTATAGCCTTATAAACTATGTGTAATTTGGATATATCAAAGGTTTCGTTAATAGATTGAAAATAGCCACACAAATTCGTTTACACATCGTAAAAGTCCAAAATACTTTTAATTTATGTTTTCAATATGTAAACGAATTAAGGGTATTTTGGACTATTTAGAATGTGTAAACGAATTTGTCTGGCTATTTTCAATCTATTAATGAAACATTGGGTATATCTAAAATGTAAACGTTTTATAAAGCTATAAAGCCAATTTTTTGTTATTTTTTTCTTATTTCATTTTATTAGAGTTATATCAAATATCGTCAATGAATAATCTTTGCATTTGTATCTAACTAGTAATAATAACTTTCCAGTTCACTTTCATTCTCTTGATATTCCTTTTCTTGTAGAAAATAAAAATGAAACTAAAAAGATTTTATCTTATGACTTAATGAGGTATATAACCTTTTAAACATATAGGAATTTTGAAATGGTCAACATTTGAAAAAAATTGGTAAATGACTAGTTTAATGTTTAACCAAAAATTTTGGACGAAATACCCTAACGCTTCCCGCCCATTTGTAATGCCACGTCATGTCGTGCATGAGGTTTATTGAGAAACTGGAAGTCATGAGACCACTACATGACTCAGTTCGGACCCAGTGTAGGCGATTCGGGCAATGCAGGCGTTTCGTATTCGCAGCAGAGACCAGATCGGCATTCGACTCCCACCGACACCGAACCAGACGAGCCTCCACACGGACCCAGAGGACGACTCGCAGGACGAGGACGACGATGATGATTGTAATTTATTCGACGTTTTAGACTTATCGGTTTATGTTTGTTTACTTATCGATTTTCGGTTATCTTATTAGTTGAACTTACGTTATTCATTTCACGATTCACCCTCCAAACGTTGGCCATTTGACTAATTATTGATTATCTTATCCTCCAATTTCCCTGAATCAGGTTTCGCTTTTATCCGTTCCTATTAGGTGTCCTGCATACTTGTGCGGGTTTTACTTAACTCATGGTTTTACTAAAGATGTCAATCCAGTCAATTAAGCTACAGGTTTAAAATATCCATGGTATACCACAATGTACCTACGGTATATTCGGAATCAAAACTTCAGTATTAATACCGGTATACCTTCGGTATTGGGATGTTGTTTTTTTCAAATTTTAAATATTTTTGAAATTTTGACAAATATTTTAATTTTTTTGATATTCGACTTATAATTAATTTGGAAATTTGTTATGGAACTCTTTAATATTTAGTATTTGAATTTATTTTAAATTTATTGTTTGTCATAAACATTATAATATTTTATTTTATATTTTTATAATTTGATTGTGATGACTTTTATCTATAATTTGAATTGTTATAGAATTTATGTCGATTTATTTGTCGGTATTCGATATATCATTAGTAAATTGTCTGTATTATTGATGATTAATATGAGTATATATATAAAATACTCATAGGTATATCCATCGATATTCGATATAAGCAGAAAATTAAAATCTCGATATTGATAATAGTATAAGCCTTTGTATGTTTTAGCATAAAATACTCATTGGTATATCAGTCGATATAAGCAGAAAATCAAAATCTCGATCTTAATATCAGTATAATATCCGTAATAAAAACTTTAGTACAAATACATCAAAGTCGAGGGATGGGCCTTTGTACGATTTAGGTCACATCTTAATTGATATTCATTATAATTCTATATAATTGAATAAACCAAACTGCAAGATGAATATTATTAATAAATTTGTTGGTTGACCATTCAGAACAAATATATAATAAATACTACTGGAGCCAAATTGGATCAATATGTTTCAGAAAAGAAAAGAAAGCTCGGGCAAAATGTATTAGCCAGACTAATTAAAGTACCTATACTTGGTCCCTTGACATAAAGAATTACATTTTTTTGTTCAAAAGCCAATAACATCAATAAGTTATAAGGGTAGTATTGGGGATACATGCTAGCAAAAAAAAAATATTGGGATAGACACACACTATATATGTGTAACGGAACACAGAGAGCTGCCCAATAATAAACTAGGGCAACCCAAACTCTGTTTTATATAAGCTTATTATTCAAGAACATCAAAATACGTTATACATGGTACTGTAGAATCTGGAGTTCTATATTAATTGATAAACATCGAGATAAAATTCAACTCTGTGAGCTACAAGTATTGTACCCATATTAGTATCAAAACTGGGACAGAAGCCAAAAAAGTATGAATAACATAACCTATTAGCGATACACTAATAAGCAATAACGTAAACAAAAGTGAAATGACATTATTAGTATTATCTCATTTAAGCAGCCGGAGCGTAGTCGTAATCGGCATCATCATCGTCGCTATCGTAATCGTCATCGTCCCCTTCCAACAGTGCAACGGCACTGTAATTACAAACTTCAGTGGAGCAACAATACTTTTCATCGCCATAACAACCATGCTTCTTATCTCCGATAACTGCGAATAGCGTGATCTTTGTCATCATTATAATATGACTGTGAATTATGATTTTTTGTTTGAAGTATATAGCGAAATGTTTATATGAGATTTTATAGTATGATTGACATAAAGAAGGAGTTAGGGCTTTATATAGAGACAATGTTGTGGGTATTCTGTAAATAATAAACGACATTATTGAAGGTGAAAGTTGGAATAAAGGTTTGTAATGTTTATGAGCCACGTATGACGAAATCCAATCGTGGTGGTCTGCTTCTGCGAACTGTCGAGCACGATTCATATATAGCTCATCTCGACATAATGACTCCATTTCTTTCATGATCTTTATCTTTACAGCGCTTGGACCCCAGATATATGCTATCACTTGGGATTTTGCATGTAAAAAGAGACATTGTTGGACTGTTTGGTGTTGGGATTGTGTGGACATCGAAAAAGCTATGGTTTCTAGACATGGACTTTCAAACCCATCGGAAAGCCATTTACTTTTAGTGGCCCTTAAAAATCTTTTCGAATATCTTTTTATTAAAGCTACAGTACAGTGACAGTGTAACAACTTCTGAAATAGCTTGTACAGTTTATTTAAGCTTTAATTTTATTTTATTTTTTGCTTAATGTCACACAATCATCTAAACTGAAGGAAGTTCAAGATTTATGTACTGCATGTACTATATATTTATACTATATAGTAGTACTACAAAAATGTATGGCTGACTTTCACTCCGATATACTTGTGCAATGGAATCAGGGAATTGATAAATTCGGATATGATTAGAGCAAGGATGATAAACAATAATTCTTTAGAAAAGTTGGGCTCTCATTTATGTGTCTTATCTTCTAATCTTGTCTAATTTCTCCTCATCTTATATTAAAAGTTTACGTGTTTAAATTTAGAATTTAAATTGTCTTTCAAATTGTCTGCTCCATCAATAGTAAAACTCTACTTTCAAACATAGATTAAAAGAGCTGTAATATGGCATCAAATTATGTTAGAAGCTCTACAAGATGTCACATATAATATTAAAACAATGTTTGTAATACTTTGTTGAGCATATATGAGACGACAATATAATTTAGTTCACGTTTGTAAATGACACAAGATATAATAACTCAATTTAGTGCAACGTCACTTGCATTGTAGCGGCGTAAAACTTCACGGTAGTTAATTTACTAATTAATATAGTTAATCATAAAACAATGTGATCAGGCTCTCTCTTATATTCGTGTCTCAGCTCGATTCCACTTAATGAACACTTTCGCAGTGTTTTTCCAATAGTTTGCAGCTTCCAACCATGCTTTTTCGAAGTCATGGTCATTCGATAAAAACAAGTAACAATAATAATTTTAAACCAAAAATTCATACTTTTTGAATTTTGCGTTTAACAAGAAATTTAAAAAAAAAATGAAGAATCAAATAATCTACAATCACCGACGAATCCTAATACACATAATCATATACTGAATTGCATGAATAATATATCAAAATATCAATTCAATAAACTACATTTAAATTTAATTATGAGAAAGAATCGATTAATTAAGTAATAAAATTAGCTCTAATGCCATTTTTTTTTTGTGATTTAAGCAATATCTTTATCCAATAAATGAGAAAATAAATTATGCTATCATAAGCAAATTGCGTATGATTGTAAATAAGAATACTTATTATTGAATTAATTATAGGCGGAAAGCAAATATCAAGCAACCAATTCAAGAAGCGAAATAAAAGACTTGCAGGTTAGACTCACAAACCGAAACTTGAAGCATTGACAATCCTTCTGAAGTCTAAGATAGACTAGTCTTACTAAAGACTTAGTGAGTCCCTCCTACAAAAAATATGGGACATGTTTAAACTCATAGAGTGCCTTTTGTAGTCTTAAATGATGAGAGATACCTAGATCAATATTCCATTTAGGTTGTGCATCCAAATACCTTCTTCTTTCAAGTATCCATTTAGAAAAGCACTTTTGACATCAATCTAAAACAATTTGAATCTAAAGTGGCAAAAATACTCAAAAAAATTTGAATACCTTCAAGTCGAGCAACATGAGCAAATGTTTCATAAAAATTAACTCCCTGGAGTTGAGTGTAAACCTTTATAACCAATCTAGTTTTGTTGTGAGTAAAATTTTGATGCATATTAGACTTTCTGTTAGATCCACTTTGTACCTATTACGTCTACTTAATGGGGTCTTGGTACTACTTCTCAGACATAGTTTCTTTCAAACTGTACAAGTTCTTCCTGCATGGCATTCATTCATAACTCATCATCAATAACTTCTGTAACATTCCTTGGTTCCATCTTAGACACAAAACGTATATCCTCTATCATTTCATGATAGGAGACTAGATTCTTTTGTCGCGTTCTCAAACTATCCTTTACATTCCCAATGACGCGATCAATGAAGTGAGTCTTCTGAACACTGCGAGAAGGTTCCAGATCTAAGAAATTTCGTTTTGAAGATACCGAAACTTCAGGTTTAGCTAAAGGTTTCGCTTTGCCTGGCTCTTCTTCATTTAGTAGTTCATTATATTTAATGATGCCTGAGATTAGTTGGTGAAATATCATTCTTGACACTTGTGTTAGCATTTATACCCACAAATGAGATTTTTGATATTAAATACTTTTGTATTTGTTTTGCTTTGAAATTAAATAAAGATTAAATATCCCTTCTTATCTAAGATTGTGTTTACGCATTTATGTCTACGCTCTGAAACTGTCATCAACGAAAGAAGTGCTAAGTACAGACTTGACAAGATACCTTCTTATGACTAGTTTAAATAATAGTTCGCAATCTAAAGATCGGTTGGGCAATCGATTCCTAGTAATGATTGTTAGAATGAATTAAACGATATCTTATCTTGTGATATGGAGAGTTGTGACTCTGTAATTCATTCTTGATATCATAATGAAGATATTGAACAAGACCAGTGAAGTTTTAAAGTTCGAGATAAAACCGTTTAATCACTCGAAACCTCAAACTCACATACGAGAGGTATTTTAGTAATTACCTAAATCCTGAAGTGAGTACAGCACTTTATGACATTTGATTTGTCAATGGGCAATGGCTAAATGAAGTTTCATTGACCCGACGGTTGGTGTCATAATACTGTTTCGTTGAAACATGTGATTCACAGATATGGAATTTGTGTTGAAACAATGCTAAGGCATTAGTATCACACCATGCTCTGTTATGAGAGTGTGAGCGAATAAACCAGGCCTGGTTTTCATCGAATAAAGAATTCTTTGAAATAAAACATGTGACATGTTGAGACATTTCACTTTATGTTTTTCTCGTTCACAAATAACAGAGGACTTGGTGAAATAATAACTTAGGGGTAAAACGGTAATTTTACATTTCTCTGAGTTAATGATACACACAAAGGGTAATATCGTAAAATACACCGTGGACCGTGTGAAGAATAATTTTGTCACATCAAACGAAAATATAAACGCATATGAACTTAGAGATGTTCAATATTGGTCCTTTAGTGGAATCGACTAATATTAAGAATTAAAAGCCGGAAAAAGTTTGTGAACTTTTGTGTCCGAGCTTTATTCTAAAGCTTCGTTCATGTGGGTCCATAAGGTCTCAATGATAGACTCTCGGATGAGATTTTGGTGAAGAAGAAATGATTGATTTTCTCATTCAACGTAAATTGTGATTTACGCTAAGAAAATTATTTTATGAGTAATTAAATAAATAACTGGTTATTTATTATTACATTTATTTCACTATTCATATTATGTTATTATATTAATAATAATATAATTTGACGATTCAAATAAATAAAAGATGAAAATAAATATTTTCTCGTTTCGTACTACATTGATTAGTATGAAAATAATTAATGACTTGTCATTAAATAAATGAGATGTTCTAAATTAATTAAATATTATTTTAGAAATAAATCAAATAAATTTGGGAGATAATTAGGACAATATGGCCGGCCATAATAAGTATTTTATGGGCTGGAAAAATTGTTTAAACTCATTAAAAGGAGTTTTGGGCATAAGTTTGACTAATGGGTCTTAACTGGATTTTGACCTAACTTAAGCTCATTCTCTCTGATATAAAAGGAGGCTCTCTCTTTGGTAACCCTAGCCTAATTTCGACCAACACTCAGCCCAACCTCTTCCCCCTTGTGCTTGAGAGGTTTTGGCCGAAATTAAGAGAGAAAGAGAGAGAGGAAAACAGTTTCCCAGCAGCCCTTCCTTTTCTTTGAGTTTCCCCTTCTTCCCTTGTTCCTACAAAAGAGCCCACCCTCTTTGTCTCCTTAAAATTCCGTTGAGTATTATCATTGACTCAACTTGTGGTTGTTTGAGTGATTTTTCTCTCCCCAGGGCCGGCCACTTTTGGAGGAACAAAGGCACGACGGATTTGAGGATCTCCTTGACGCGCCTGGTGTAGAGGATCGGCCGATCACTTGGACGTACACCGAGACTTGCTCTCGCACATCCAAACCCTATGTAAGTGTCTCTTAAATGAATTGGATCTTAATGATATAGTATTGTAGAATGATTATATTTATTTAGATTGTTCTTTTGCATGCTTAAATGAATTTATTGATATGTACATAAATTTGTTGACATGCTAGTTTAGATTTAATGATATGGTTATGAATATGTTAGAAAACGTTTTTAATATGTTAAATTGAATTATGAATTTCCGCCATATATAGATATGTTTCATAATTAATTAGGTTAATTGTTAACTAAATTCCAACAAATGGTATCAGAGCCATAATTGTCATTAAAATCGATTTTATGTGTTGGCGTTTTTATATGAATTGAATTTGTGAATATATGTGTGTTTTGTGAATGGATCCTTATTCTAATTGGCCCTAGGATTGTTTACGGGTTACATCCCGATTTTTATTTTTATTTTATTTAAATTTGTAATTTGTTGTAAATTTAATTTTGTAATTTGTAATTCGGGAGGACAAGAAAAATGGAGGCGACCACCGGGAATGGCCGCGCGTTATGGAACGCGTTGGAGCTATCCCGGACCATTCTGAATGGCCCAAGGATCTGTATATTGGACACAAGAGGGCTGTTTGGGTCGGCCAAAACCCTAGCGTGGCCGTGTGTCTTCGGACGCGCGCGAGCTAGCTAGGGTTAGGCCCGACGACCGAGATTCGGAAATCGTTTCCGAATAAATTTAAAATCTTGAATAATTAAATTTTTTTATATTATTTTTGAAATAATAAAAGTGAATTTAGTTATTTGAGTGGGAGATATTAATCTCTAAATTTTAAAACTCGGAAATTCGACGACTCGACACAAGACTAGGAATAAAGTAGTTTATTTATTTTTCTTTTGTAAAGGGTTGTAATTTTAGAAATGGGCCATTAGATAAGTTAAATATTATGTTTTATTTTATTTAATCTTATCTCATATCCATCTACATGTCATATAGGATAGAATGCCAGCACTATATGAATTGTTCATGCATCACTATAGTTTAATTTAAATAACTAGTTATGAAATTGAACATCGTCCACAAAAATATGATTTTTGCAAAAACTAAGTGGGAGGGTTATTTGTCGTTGAAATAACCCGAGGTCCTCAACATGAATTTAATTAACTTGTGTGAATGAACTAAAAGTCACCCTCGTAGCCCTCCCTTTAATGGGAGTACTTCGGAAGCACATAGTTAATTAAATTGTTACGAACTAAGCTCTAAAGAGGAACGATGAAGCGGGGTCTCCCCTAGGAGAACCGTTTTCAAAGTAACTTGGATAAGGGCCCACATGTTGGTTACACGCTTAGACTTATTGTTTAAAGTAACCCTCCATAGAGGCTATGCGTTAAACATAAGTGACCAAAGTCCATGGTAATTAGCGAGAACTAGAAGTTGTAACTTCTTGTATGGTTCAAACTAAATAGTGATGTGTCACGACTATGAAAGGTGATCAATTGCGGTTTCCCTTAGGAAAAGTAATTGATCATTTTTGTTCATAATACCATGAATTATTTATCGCTTTCCTCCCTAATTTAGGATTGTACATGCATCATAATTCGAAACTGTAGCATATGCTAAATTTACTCATTTCATTTCATTTCAGCAATATCATGAATCCACTTGCATCTATACTGAGTTATAACAAACTCGAGGGTGAGAATTACGTTGATTGAAAACGTAACCTCGACATCGTACTGACGGTGGAAAAGCACAAGTATGTTCTCACTACCCCATGTCTTCCAGCTCCGAGTGCTGACTCAAGCCAGGAGGACAAGAACGCCTATGACACGTGGGTGAGGTCCGATGAGATTGCCAAGTGTTATATCTTGGGGTTCCATGAGCAATGTGTTGCAACAATCTCACAAGGACATTGCCACGGCATCTGACATGCTCTACAATCTTCATGACATGTTTGGATGTCATGGGCGTCAGGCGAGGCAGCAGGCAATCCAAAATTTCATGAATTGTCGGATGAAGCCGGGAACGTCAGTCAGGGACCACATGCTAGTGATCATGGGTCACCTGAACGACATGGAGATTGTTGGATCGGAGATCGATGGACTCACCAAGGTCGACATGATCTTGGCGACTCTGACGGATTCTTTCGATAGCTTCCGTCTGAACTACTCCATGAACAAGCTCGATTATTCTGTAACCGAGCTGATGAAGGAGTTGCAGACTGCCGAGGGACTTCTCCCTAAGACGAAGAAGAAGACTGGTGAAGCCAATGTTGCTGAACATAGGGCTTCCACTTCTGGATCGAAGAGAGTGATGAAGGGTCCCAAAAATGCCAACCGAACGGGATCCAAGACTCCTTACAAGAAGGCTGCGGATGTCAAGGGCAAGGGCATCGCAAAGGTGGACAAGTCTAAACACAAGTGCCACTATTGCGGAGAAGTCGGCCATTGGCGAAGGAACTGTCCTGCCTACCTCAATACTGTAAAGGGGAAAGGTATGGCTTTCGTCACCCAAGCATGTTACACGACATATAAAGAATCACCGTGGATTTTAGACTGCGGGGCTTCTGATTGTGTGTAATCTGAATGGTTTCAGGAAAACTAGAAGCTTAGGTGAAGAAGAGTTCACGTTCAACTGGGGGAATGGAACGAAGGTCAGAGCCAGATCTGTCGGGACCATGCAGCTGAATTTTGGGAATAAGGCTTTATTATTGAATAACGTTTATTATGTTCCAGATTTTTGCAAGAACTTAATTTCTTTTGGTCGTTTAGAAGAACAACATTATGAGTTTAAAGTCAATAATGGTATTGAAATTTTTCTAGCCCATTCTCTCTGATATAAAAGGAGGCTCTCTCTTTGGTAACCCTAGCCTAATTTCGACCAACACTCAGCCAAACCTCTTCCCCCCTTGTGCTTGAGAGGTTTTGGCCGAAATTAAGAGAGAAAGAGAGAGAGGAAAACAATTTCCCGGCAGCCCTTCCTTTTCTTTAAGTTTCCCCTTCTTACCTTGTTCCTACGAAAGAGTCCACCCTCTTTGTCTCCTAAAAATTCCGTTGAGTATTATCATTGACTCAACTTGTGGTTGTTTGAGTGATTTTCTCTCCCCAGGGCCGGCCACTTTTGGAGGAACGAAGGCACGACGGATTTGAGGATCTCCTTGACGCGCCTGGTGTAGAGGATCGGCCGATCACTTGGACGTACACCGAGACTTGCTCTCGCACATCCAAACCCTATGTAAGTGTCTCTTAAACGAATTGGATCTGAATGATATAGTATTGTAGAATGATTATATTTATTTAGATTGTTCGTTTGCATGTTTAAATGAATTTATTGATATGTACATAAATTTGTTGACATGCTAGTTTAGATTTAATGATATGGTTAGAATATGTTAGAAAACGTTTTTAATATGTTAAATTGAATTACGAATTTCTGCCATATATAGATATGTTTCATAATTAATTAGGTTAATTGTTAACTAAATTCCAACAACTTGTATCTTGGTGAAAACCAGTATCCTCATCATCTTGTATATAGATATATGTAGTATCTTTCATGACTATACATTATGCTTTTTTCCTCAGTTTATAGACTCTGAAAGCACTAATATTCCTGGAATAACCTATAAATATATATTCATCAATTTTAGGATCGAATTTCTTCATAGGTTCTCTATCTGCAAGCATATAGCTTGTGGATTGAAAAATGTAAGAGTATTTTACATTAGGTTTGCGACCATGCCAAATCTAATATGGTGTTGTTGATGTACAAGACAGTGAAAGTATCATGAGGTTCCATCTTAAAACCAATTGTTAATGGGAAGAGTAACTCATGGACTTTATAAGCTCTTGTTAGTTCTCATTCACTTTCAATGTGGGATTTATAACACGCCCTCTCAAGATGACGGCTCTTTTGCGTTCGCTCATCTTGGGCCGAATCCTAATGATTGGATCGGATACCCGTTTGGACTTAATGGATTCTGATACCAAGTGAAAGTATCATGAAGTTCCATCTTAAAATCACTTGGTATCAGAGTCCATTAAGCTCAAACGGGTACCCAATCCAATCATTTGGATTCGGCCCAAGATAAGGGATTGCAAAAGAGTTACCATCTTGAGGAGGCGTGTAAGAATCTCACATTGAAAATGAATGAGAACTAACAAGAGCTTATAAAGTGCGTGAGTTACTCCTCTCATTACCAAGTGAAAGTATCATGAGGTTCTATCTTAAAACCAATTGGTAATGATAGGAGTAACTCATGGACTTTATAAGCTGTTATTAGTTTCCGTTCACTTTTAATGTAGGATTCCGAACAAGGTCTGATTTTAACCCTATTATGAATGTGACAAATAGTGTTTAGAGCCTCATTCCATAAGCGAGGAGGATATTTTTGGCTAGTAACATCACTCGAGCATATTCTTCAAGAGTTATATTTTTTTCTCTCCACAATGCCATTTTGCAGAGGTGTTCTGGGAGCAGAAAATTAACCAGAGATCCTTTCTCTTGAGTAAAATGCAAAGAAGCTTGAGTTTTCAAATTCTCACCCATGGTCACAGCAGATTGTGACTAATTTTCCAATAGTCTCACTTTTTGTCTATGTACCTAGTGACACAGCTCCTCAACGACTGCAAAAGTATCTGACTTTTCTCTTATGAAGTGAACCCACGTTACCTTGATAAATCATCTACACATACAAAGACATATCGTTTAGCACTCAAAATTTTTGTTTGCATAGTACCCGTCAAATCCATATGAAGTAATTCAAGCACTTTAAAGGTAGTACAATGGTGCAATGTCTTGTGAGACATTTTGACTTGTTTTCCGATTTGGCATTCTCTATATGTGTCAATGTCATAGCATGGCCTCATCTGTCTTGGTCATAAGACATGATTCAGATTTATGAATTTTGTGCGAAGACCACATGTAACAATTGTCCTAATACATGTCTCCATTCATAAGTTCAATCTTCTGTTTCATGACTAATATGCACTTATCACGAGTGAAATTTGCAGTAAGATTCGAGTCACATAATTGCTTGAACCTAATGAGCTTTCTCGTGAGCTTTCAACTAATGAAGCTTTTAAGCACTCGAGACCTGGAAAATTCAATAATACTTTCCCGATAATCTTTGTGTTAACTCCGTCTCTAAAGATTACATAACAGTTTGAGCAAGGTTTGATATTGCGATGTAGACTCCAACACTTGTCATTTGTATTGAGCATCAATATCAAAGTACCGGTCCTCATAAGTGATGCACGTAGAGAAATGTAATCAATATTAGCCTAGTATCATATGTAATTTCCCAAATCATATGAGTTTTTGTATATGATTGAGTCTGACCTTTGTTGAGATAGATACAAATCAGTGCCATGCAACCGACAGCAATAAGAACAAATGTGTCTATTCATCAACAATAATGACATATCCAAAGGAGGCCTATTATCATGAGAGTTCACAAATCTGGATTATCTATACATGAGTCCTTGATCAAGATTAGATGTCTTGGATGGTCTATTGAAGATAAACAATTTTTTATCCATGGTACAAATTTGGTCGAAGAGATGGAAGTGACATGAGTATAATCAAGTCCCGTCGTATTTAAGGCAGGTTTTCCCAATCATCAGTGCCTTAATTTAGAATTCTAATAATGTTTGTCATCTTCAACAGATAAGTGTTTAGGCGAGCCACTTCCAATTTTAATCGCAGACGTCTGCTCTTGTTATTTTTCAGGAACAATATCATGTTCACTTAACTCTACGTTTAGACTCATGGATTGATGACAATTCACTAGTTGTATCATTTTCGACACATTATCACCTCTCATTTTCAGGTAAGTTTAAATAGAAATATAAAACATCTTTAATTATTATAAATACCCTATTTTTCATATATCATATTTTGAAATCGACAATGATGAATTTTTTATTATTTTAAATAAACTTATCATTATTACGTTCGAGATCAGACACGAAGAGCTCAAAAATAATTAATAATCGGTACATTCATAACTTATGAAACAACAGGAATAGATGGCAAACAATAATGAAATGAAATTAATAATAATCACTCACTTACGCACAGACATATAAATATTTTAAGCAGCCGGGGCATAGTCATAGTCAGCATCATCGTCGTCACTATCGTAGTCATCATCCTCACCTTCTATCGGTGCACCAACGCTATAACAAGCTTTCTTGGAACAATACTTCTCATCACCATAACTACCACGCGTCTCGTTCCCAACAACTGCAAATAGCATGATCGTCGTCATTCTATTAATTTATAATAATGATAACCTAAGATGAGTACTATATCAACTAGGGTTTGTTGTAGCTAGTAAATAATTCCTATTTGACATTTAAGATAGTATGACTTGAAATGGAGTCTTATATATAGATTAAAAAAAGCTGGTATTCCATATACGTAAGAATAAAATAAATGCATAAAGAAAATAAATCGTGGGAAAGAAAACAAAAATTGCCCAAACTACCACCATTTATATTTGATTTTCTCAAAATTCACTAAAATTAATATTTTTCTAAAATATCAGTCCAAAAGTCAAAAATATATCCAAAACAATTTATTTACATTTTATTGCATACCATTGTAAACCTGTTATTATTTATATTTTTTTTAAAAAAATTAAACTTAAAAAGTTTAAAGTTGCTCCAACCCTAAAAGAATTAAATTTTTTTTTACTAATAATATAGTATAGAGCATTGTATTAGTGTTATTTTTTAAAAAAGTTATTTTGTTTTTTATACGAATTTTTTGTATTTTGTGAAAAAAAACATGTTTAAATTAATTTTCGAAAAATTAATAATAAAAAGTTAAATTCCGCGGTTCCTCAAGAGAAAATGATTAGTATGGAATGGTTGGTCAAAAAAAAAAGATTAGTATGGAATGGATGTATGTGCGTGCGATAAGGAGTGCAAACGTGACGTTCTGCATGGGCGACGTGTCAAACACGCTTCTCTTTTATTTTATATCGACACGATGAGTCTATTCTGACTCCATATATTATATACATATTTATTCTCTCCATCTACACTTATATATATATATATATATTATATATAGTATATATCCTCGCCGTCTCTACACTTTTTTGCTATCCGTTTGTTTGGATGGAAAAAGCAACTTTATGGATTATTTGAAGCAGCCACTATGTGGACATGGAAAAAGCACAGGTATTGTAGAATGGGTGTTCGAAGTCATTGGAGGGCCGTCTACTTTTTCAAAGTGGCCCTTGAAATGATTCTTCTGTGAAGTTGAACTGGGATTATTTCTTTGGCTGAAATTACTCTAATAAGGAGGTTCTATATAATGCTCTTCGTATTTTTACGTACTGCATGTATTGTTTAGACGGAAGGAATAACTTCGAAACCGAACGTGAATTAGTTTTAAAAAAAAAGATAAACTAAACGTGTATTCAAGGTAAACGCTTGACAGAAAAAGAAATCGGGGAGCAAGAGTACAGAGAATTTGCGTGTAACTAATGTAGTGTCATACGCAATGATCATTCATGTACTCGTGACGATCATCTTCGTCTGTTAATTCTAGTGCTACAACGATTTAAAAAAAATTAATATAAAAAGCAAATACGTTTGGTGTTGTAATAATTTTTACTTCTTATACTTGTATGTATATAAATTATAATAGACACTTGAAGTATTTTATAACGTTGATTTCTAAAGTAAAGTAGAGCTTAATCTCAAACTAATGATATTAAAGATATAAATCTTTTTAAGTCCTCATAGATGACTGGTATCAATATGAGATTTAAATTTTTATCCATAAAAAAGTTCAAGACGCGGTCGAATACTAATTTGGGAAAAATCTCAAATATAGGGTTAGATATTTTGACTTTGTCGAATATTAATACAAATATCACGTGAAGTGTCACATATCACATTAATTAACAAACTTTATACATCATTTTAGTTCCTGAATACAATATCTACTTCATAATAAAAGGGGTAAACGGGTATACTGATATAAATATAAATATATATATTGAAATACCCAAAATTTGATATTTCAGACCATTACGAACTCAAAAATCAAATTCGTGATAAAAGTGATATAGGTTGAACTTATAACCACGTCATCAGCATTTACAATGTAGGACTGGAGAAAGTATAATATTAACCTAAGTGGTCATATATTATATCAGTATTAGAAATAAAACTAGAAACGGAACAATTAAATTGAGGTATATTACTTACACTTGGTAGGGTGCGTACTTTTGTAATTGTACACATTATCAACCATAACCAAGTTCAAAATATGTATGTATATATCCGAAGCTTACATTATTACGCAGCTGGGGCATAGTCATCCAAAGGATCATCGTCCTCATAATCACTGTCATCGTCACTACTAATATCATCATCACTGTGATCATCATCTTCATCACTGCTATCATCATCATCACTAGCAGTAGTAGCATGAACATCATCGACCACCTCATAATCCGAATAGATATCACTCTCTGACATGTCTTTCTAAATAGCGGTTTATAGTAAAGGTTTTTCTGAGTCGGTTTAAAGTAGTCTCTAATTTGGGTCAATTACAGTGAAAAATTGCACAAACTTGGGAGAATGATTTATGAGAAATTATTAGCTAGTTAGGATATAGCTAACGATGCTTGTACAAGTGTTTGGAGATGTAGTTATTTAAAAGGGTTAATGTAGTATATAGGCCTATATAGGTTTTGGATTTTGGGTGGCCTACGTTTTGTAAAACTTAAGTAAATGTCCACATATAAAATTAACAAAAAATTTGTGCCCAAATTACCAAATTCATTCCCGCCCAAACCACTCCAATTTTCCGGAATTAAATTAAAAAAAATTCGTAAATAGATTTCAGTTATTAAATCCCGAAAAACCGTCATAATGACCAAATCTATAGCATTAAAGCATTCGAAACAGAGAGAGAATATGCATTTGAATACGAAAAACCACTCGAAAAAACGAAACCCTTTTTCTCTCTCAAAAGGAATTCAAAATTTAACGACGATCGGAGGATCTTGCATCTACAGGTAAGTTAATCGTTCTGCGTTTTATATTTACTCGGGTTTTGAAATCGTCGACGATATTTTAATCGTTCTGCGTTTTATGGTTTATCTTCTTCATTGTTTTCTTCAGCGATTAACAGGTATTAACAAAACTTATTTTGGTTTTTATTGTTCATCGTTATCTTCAGCGATTATTTACGTCGTTTTTCATTTTTTTCTCGTGTTCTTCGGTGATTATTGTTCTTTTTCTCCACTGGATAATTCGTTTTCTGCAACATTTCGTTTTTGGTGGACGTCGGATTTGGATCTAGTGGCTGCGACACCGACGATGGAGGCCTTGACGAAGACAAAGACGAACACCGGCGGTGAACGCCGGTTTGGCTCCAATGGCAATTAAAATTATCATCGTTCTTTGTTTTTCGCCATTGTGTTTTGATTTGGATTTAAAATTCTTGTATGATATTTTGATTTTCTTTATTATAGTCAAATAAACGTGTTTTGTTAATTACTATGCAATTAACGATGATTTACATTATAAAAATCAATTTACGGTGTAAAATCAATATCAATTTACGGTGTAAATTCAATATCAATTTACGGTGTAATCATTTACGTAGATTAACTGCCGACAATGAAACGAGGACGAACAACTATTTTCGTAAATTGATTATCAATTTTCGTCTACTACCAAATCTCTGTAAATAAGATACAGGGTTCGTGTAAAAATAAACAATACATAATACAATAACGGAAATCAATTACCGATAATTAAAAAAGAAAATTAAAAATCCTAAAAAAAGTAACCGCTTTTTATTAACAAGTCAAAGGTAAATCCCAATATTATAGGATCTATTATTCATTCCAACAAATAAGCGTTGATATTTAAAAATATAAAAAAGGAAACGGTTTCAAAATGAAATTCAAATAAAATTCGGTAATCTATTTGAATACAAAAAAATTTGAAATTCAAATCAAACTGATTTTTAAAAACGTCCAAAATACAAGGGCAAAAAGGTAATTAGATAATTAAATTAAAAAACCACATAAGCAAAATGGACATTTATTAAGTTTAACAAAACGTTGGCCATAACCAAATTACGTTTGTCAGTCAGGGTCAATTCTCCAATTTTTTGTATTTAAAAACACAGATATATGCTGAGAACAAAACTCGAGACAAACGAATATTCGAGTACTTAGGGCGTTTAAACGTAATCTATGAATATTTATATTTGAGTTATCATATGAGTCAATTTCATCCATTTAATAATGTTTGAAAATAAATCAGTTTAAGTCAGGGGTTTGACATTTATATTACTTAACTACTTTTGAACGTTTTATTTTTAAAATAACTAATTAATTCTATTTGAATAAAACGTTACATGTCAAAGGTATTAAAAAAATTATGAAGCGTCAATTTTTGTATACTATTTTTCAGTATGCAGGAACGACTATTTTAAATGTTGCAGTGAAGTCAAAGTATAAACCGAATGTATTTCATGCGTCACAAGTATGGTGTCAACACGGATAGAAGCAGTGAACTCGTATGATTATTTAAAAACAACATGCGTGTGCTTCGTATACTCGAGTGTAGTATACATGCAGCATGTAAGTCAGCTGAATTTATTTTCATTCTTTGCGCGTTTAAATTGTATACTATATTAATAAACTTTAGTCGGAGTTAATTTTTGAAAAATAATACTGAAAACATATATTTTATGCATTTATATTCAAATCGCCTCTGATGGTCTAAATAGTCGCATCCGTATGACTATTAGATGTGGCTGCGACTATTAGACACTTTAATTAAACGATTAAGAACATAGAAATCTTGGGCCGCCCAAATTGTAGTGACTATTAAATGTGACATGTGACATCAGATGCTTGATACGGAAATTTCAGATGCGACAAGTCGCATTTAATAGCATTTTCCATACAAATGCGACTAATCGCATCTTAATATCACCAATATCAAAAAGTTTAATTTATATTAGTGAGTTAGAGCACATTGGTACTGATAATCATTTGGTTGACATCTTTAATAAGCATTGGGATGTTGTGCAGTTTGAAATATTTCAAGTAGGGTTGGGAGAATGTCTCCCAAATTTATAGCATTATTTATGTTTTCCTATTCTCAGTTCGGCCAATATCAGTGTCTATCTGGGGCCACTTCAGGTCATGAAAACGAAAATCATCCACAATATTTTCTAGGTCATCCTCGAAGAAGAGGAAGAATGAATCTTCCTACTCGCTCCTAAAAGAAGGTTCGCCATCAAGACAAGCCTACTATTGAAACATCTATGGACCAAAAATTTCCAAAGCATGTTTTCAAGCTCAACAAAGCTTTTTATGACTTCAAATAGGCCCCTCGAGCTTTGTATGAATGGCTTGTAGACTACTACTCACATATACAAAGGGGTATTAAAGATCAAATTTTATTCATCAAAAAGTCAAGTAAAGACATGATGTTATCTCAAATTTATGTGGATGACATAGTGTTCGGGGGAATGTCACAAACATTTGTCAATGACTTCATCAAGAAGATACAAGCAGAATCGAGATGAGCATGGTGGGAGAGTTATCACTTTTCTTGGGTTTCCAAATCAAACAACTAAAGGATGGATTCTTCGTGTCTCAAAGCAAATATTCAAAGGACTTGGTTAAGAAGTTTGGCCTTGAATCCGGAATTGTACACATAACTACCACATTGAAGTTGATTAAGGAAGATTGGTCCGATGATGTAGATCCAAAGTTATACATAAGCATGATTGGTAGTTTGCGCTATCTTACTACAAGTAGACCCCGCATTGCTTTCTCAGTCGGTGCCAGTACGGGGTATTACGCCAAAGACATCTCATCTCATGTGAGCTATGTGAAAACGATGTGTAAAGTACATTAAGGGAATGGCTGACTATGGCCTCCTAAACTCTAATGATACAAATTCCCATGTGGTGCATTATTCAACTGATGGCTGCCCAGACAATATGTAGATGATCATAAAACTATCTTTGGCAGATGCTTCATTCTAGGGAACAATCTTATCTATTTGTTTACCAAGAAACATAACTGTTTTTTCTTCTCATCAGTTGAAGCTGAATACATTGTTGTTGGAGTTACATTTACGGAATTGGTGTACTTAAGTTTTTTGGAATCGTTCCAAGGTTTTGAAATAATTTAATGCTTCTTCCGTGAAGTATAAAAAAATTCTATGTAAACATTTAAAATTTAGACAAAGTGATTGAACATGTAATCTAGATTAATTAAACTATGAAAATTGTTTATACTCGAGTATCAACCTTTAATTCTTCAACCGCTCGCATCCACTCTCAACAATTCTCATTCACGTCTCCTTGAATTCGAGCAACCATCATAACTTCTACTATTAGACTCTATAGATTGTTTCTTGGATTTAGTGTGTGGGCACTATTAAACTCTTTTACTCAAGAGCAAGTTTTCAAGCCAAATGGCTAATACAAACCATAAGTCTAATGAGAATGTAGATGCCAAAACAAAAGAAGAGGATCGAGAGAGACAGAGAGAGATAGAGATAATTTGGCCAAGTATAAAAAGAATATTGGCTATTCGAATTATGTGTGTTTTACCAATATTAAAAAAATGAGATACGACTACAGTTTAATTTTTTTTAGACTACAGTTTAGATTTAAATCGTAGTCTTTTAAAATAGACTATATTCACTTTTTTAGGGATAAAAACGACTACATTTATGCATAAAACCGTAATGATTAGCTTATATTTGACTACATTCATTATAAAACTATAGTCTAAGTATAAAAAATTAAAATTTCACCAAAATTTTGGTGAAAAGAACAAGAAGGAAACATTTCCACTCAATATTTCATTTTGGTGGTACCAAAAAATTCTAAAAATAAACTAAATTATACCATCTTTCTTTTTTTTTCTTCCTCACGCGTTTATACCATCATTCTCTCTCTCATTCCACACGTCTTTTCCTCTTCTCTCTACCTCGTCTCTTTATTTCTTTCTCTCGACCGATCTCACTCTCCCTCTCACCCAGGAAACCATACCCGCTCAACTCAGGCCTCACCCACCTATCTCTCTCCGCCTCTCTTCTCTGCGCCACACAACCGCCCATAAAACCCCCGCCGCTCCTTCTCCGTCGTGAACCCCCACCTCTCAGCCGCTCTGTCTCTCTTCTTCGCCCTGATTTGCGTCGGAACCCAACCACCAATAACCGCCTCCCTCTCCTTTTTCTTTGCCAGATTCGCCGTGAATCTCAGCCAAGAAACCCTTGTCTGGAGTCTCTCCCTCTCTTGCTTCCTCGCGGATGAAGACGGTCCTCAGGAGACTCGTTCTTTTCTGTGCAAGAAGCTCTTCTCACTGGAAGTTTTGTCCCGCGACGGTGCTGGAACGAGGAGTGCGGCTCAGATTTCACGGCAAAGGTTTGAGAAGGTGAGTGTGGACGTGGTTTGGTTTGGGTATGGTGGTTCGATTTTATAAGCTATGAAACTCAATTCCCTGAGAAATACAGAATTTTGATATCTTTCAGTTTTTCTACATATAAACATTAGGAGGGCGAATTATATGCATAGCCTTCGTTTCCCAACTAGGATATGGAGGACTTGTTTTTGGAGCTTCGTTACATACATGTATAGCCACATCGCGATAGAAAAGTCAATGCCCATTATCCCACGGAGAACGTCAGACGCGTTTTTTGGGGTTCTAAATAAATATTATGATCATAAATATTTTAGTGTTCATCATGCAATTGCCAAAGATTAATGATCAAGAAATCTCTGTAACATCATATTCCTGCAATATATTGGAAAAAAAATAAAGGGAAAAAAGGTGTTCATTCAGTTTGAGCTTTGAAAATGTAAATAAACCCAATAGTAAAAAATTTCACATTCTTTTTTACGACTGTAGGTACGTAATTTTAAGAAAGCAATATTGAGAGGATGTTTGAGAGCTTCAAATACTAGCCCGACGAAAGACATGGAAGCAATGTGGAAAGTTCCGGAAGTAACCACTGAATGGTTAGACGGTGGAATGAGACTAGGGCAGAAAGTTCATGTCTCCCGCGACCCCGACGGCCAAGCTTATCTCACTCAGACGGAGATGAAGGTATAAGAATAGACTAATAACAAAATATCTACAATCAAGGTCTTGATCATTATTATTATTATCTTGATTTGTTGAGTCATGCTCTTTGTTCGGGATTTTATTTTCAAGCTGTGATTGATATCATAATCTGCAGGCATTTTGGCTCTAAAATATGCCAAGAACAAAACGTCATGTGAAAATTCAGTGCACATTTTTATTTTTTTCCTAACAAATTCATGTTCTAGAATATGATCCGCGCTATCCAGGTACTACCTCTTTCTTTCTTTCTTTATTTTATGTCTATATATATTCTTATTACGCTAAGATTAGCGTTTGTGATTGGCTTATTTTTATTAGGCAAGTGTATTAACTGAATTATTGTGTGATATCCTGTTTTGATAACTTTTCTGACATTACGAGATTCAGCTCTCTATATTTGGACAGTCTGTGGATATCGCGTTAAAGGCACCATTGAAGATCCTCTCTTTTCGGAAAATATTTGTTGACTTTGTGGAAAACCTTAGGTTGGATTTGTGCCTGCTTTGGACGCTATATATTGTTTATATATTGTTGTGTTGCAAACTCTTGCGTTCTTGTTGCATTTGTTTGATCAATTGATTTTCTAGTCGTGCAAGATTGGCGGGCTGGAAAACTCTTGTATTGAACTGAAGCACTGTTGAATCAGATTACCCGCTGTAATCGATTCCTGATTGTTATTGTGTTCCTGCGTGTATGAACTGATCACGCACTTAAGATTACTGTGATTAAAGAACACGTGAAGGTGTGTCTTTGGTAAAATCTGTGAAGGGTCACTAATTCAGGGGGAGGACTGAATTAGGATTTCACTTTATAGTTAGTAATTGGGTTGATGTGTATGTTGTTCATGTAAGACCAATTGTACTGAGAACTATTATCATAGTGAAATCATTTCCACCGGGTTATCATACCCCCCAGATGTAGGAGACGTTGCTCCGAACTGGGTTACCAATCGTGTGTGTTATTTACTTTACATTATTCATTTAGTTCATCTATATATGGTTGATTGTTACACATATTATCATAAAAATTATGTGTGACAATTGGTTGAGCGACTAACAGAATTTCAATTGGTATCAGAGCAGGCACCTTTTAAGGTGGTTTCCTGTTGGTGTTTTTCAATTCTGTTTAGATGGAAAATTTCAGGGAAGGTGGTTCTGTTAATCGACCACCAAATTTGGATGGGTCAAATTATGGATATTGAAAAGCTCGGATGTGTGCCTTTTTAAAAGCTTTAGATAGCTAACTTGGAAAGTTGTTCTTAATGGGTGGAAACCTCCTATTATTCTTGATGAAGAAACTAGTCGTAGCATTTTAAAACCCGAGAAGGACTGGACTGCTCCTGAAGATGAAGAAGCTCTTGGAAATTCCATAACTCTTAATGCTATCTATAATGCAGTTGATAAGATCATCTTCAGAATCATTAATACTTGCATCAGTGCCAAGGAAGCTTGGGAAATTCTTGAAGTTGCTCATGAAGGCACGGCTAAAGTTCGCAGCTCTAAGGTTCAGATGCTTACTACTTAGTTCGAAGCCCTTGCTATGAATGAGGATGAAACCATTGCTGAATTTAATGTTCGAATTCGTGATATATCTAATGAATCTTTTGCTCTTGGTGTTCCTATGTCAGATGAAAAGCTTGTTCGCAAAATTCTCAGATCTCTTCCTACAAGGTTTCAAATGAAGGTTACGGCTATTGAAGAAGTTCAAGAAATTTCTACCATGAAGCTTGATGAGTTAATTGGTTCTTTAATGACATATGAACTTTCCATTCATCGTCTGTAGAAAAGGAATAAGAGTTTGGCTCTGAAGAGTTCTTTAAAGCAATCTATTGATCAGGTATCATCTGAGTCTGAAGATGATATATATGACACTATTGCTCTATTATCAAAGAGCGATAACAGGGTCATTTAGAAATTTGCTAGACTTCCTCCTAGAAATTTCAACTCAGAAGGTCGTGACAATCAGACTCAATTTCAATCTCAGAAAGGAAATTCTTCACAAAGATCCAACATAAATGGTGATAGGTTGTTTGGATATAAAGCTAAAGGCATTCAATATCATGAATGTGAAGGGCATGGTCATATTTAGAAAGATTGTACTAACTTCTTAAGAAAGCAGAAGAAGGGATACAATGCTACTCTTTCAGATGAAGAACATGAAAGTGATTCTTAAAGTGGGAAAAAATTTCTTGCTTTCACATCCACAATTACTAATCTGGAGGAAAATGAAGCTGATCACATCGTAAGCTCTAACAATTCTTCTGTTCACTATACTGATGACACTGATATGAATGATGTTTCTGATAAGCTTAACAATATGATTCTCTCTCTCACAAATGATAAGACAAGACTGTTAGAAACCATTGTTGATTTGAAGCTGGAAGTTGCTCGATTGAATAATCAGCTTTTGAAGATGACAAGATTGATAAGGATGCTGAACTCTGGAACAGATGATCTCGACAAGATTCTGACCTCAGGGAAGACTGGTAAAAGTATAACTGGGCTTGGATACTCTCATGGTGCATGTACTTCTCAAACCAGATTTGTTCCACATAAAAGAAACGATACAGACAACAGAAACTTGTCTCAACAACGTGTGAAATCTCATGTCACCAGATCTCCTTGGATCTGTCATTACTGTGGAAGAAAATGTCATATACGACTTTATTGCTATCAGCTGTCCAACAGAAGGAACAATCAGGTCAAATTTAATTCTCATGTTCATAATCAATTAAACAGGAACAATAGATTTGTTTGGAGAATTAAAGATGATCATCATGCTAATATTGCTTATACTTCCTTGTGTGCATCAACTTATGATGATTGGTATTTTGACAGTGGTTGTTCAGGTGTTAAGGACTATCTTACAGATGTTAAGCCTTATTCAAACTGCTTCGTAACTTTTGGAGATGGAGTAAAAGCTAAGATAATTGGAAAAGGAACTGAACTTCCTTGGTCTTGAGTGTCTTAAGGAAGCTCTTCTTGTTGAAGGTCTCACAACTAATCTCATTAGTATTAGTCAACTGTGTGATTCTGATCTCACTGTGAACTTCACTCGTGATAAGTGCATTGTCAAGACTTCTCAGGATGACATTCTAATGAAGGGAAAAAGATCACAAGACAACTGTTACATGTGGTCTTCTCACAAAAGTCCTAGGGTTGAATCTTGCATGATTTCAAAAGCGGATGAAGCTAAGTTGTGGCATCAGCATCTTGGTCATTTGAGTAACAGAAGTCTTCGTAAAATTATTATTGAAAAGGCTGTTACTGGAGTTCCTGAGCTCAAAGTCATTGAGGGACAGATTTGTGGAGAATGTTAGATAGGAAAACAGGTTAAGAGCACTCGTAAACCTGTGAAGATATATACTACCACTCGTGTTTTGGAACTTCTTCATATGGATTTGATGGGTCCTATGCAAACATAAAGTTTGGGTGGAAAGAGATATGTTTTTGTTTGTGTTGATGATTTTTCTAGATATACGTGGGTATATTTTATCAGAGAAAAATCTGAGACTTTTGGTGTGTTTGAAGAACATTGTAGACTTCTTCAAAGACAGAAGGAAGATTCAACAGGAAAGATTGTAAGGATAAGAAGCGATCATGGTAGAGAATTTGAAAATACTCGTTTTTCAAATTTCTGTGGCGAGGAAGGAATTGCTCATGAGTTCTCTGCTGCAATTACTCCACAAAAAAATGGTATTGTTGAAAAAAAAAACATAACTCTTCAAGAGATGGCTAGGGTTATACTTCTGGAAAAAAATATTCCTACACGTTTCTGGGTTGAAGCTCTTAATATTGCTTGTCACATTCATAACAGAGTGACTATAAGACATAGCACAACCATCACTCAGTATAAGATCTGGAGGGGACGTAAACCTAATGTGAAATACTTTCACATTTTTGGTTTTACATGTTATATTCTGGTTGACAGAGAGGCTAGAAGAAAATTTGATGCCAAGAGTGATGAAGGAATATTTGTAGGATATTCTAGAAACAGCGCTGCTTTTCGTGTTTACAACTTGAGATCTAAACCTATTATGGAGTCTGTTAATGTGGTTGTTAAGGATACTACTGATATGTATATGCCTGATGAAGAAGAAGATATTTGTCAACCAAAGGAAAATGTTAGTCAGAATGTTACACCATCTGTCTCTAACATTCTTCCTCAAGAAAGTTCCAGTAGTGATAATGTTTCAGAGAATACTGTTGTTGAAAGTAATAATCTTGATGATGTCTCATATGAACCCACAGATACCGACTCATCTGTTGAAATCAGTCATGACTTAATACCTTCTACGGTAATTCAGAAAAATCATCCTACTGACAGTGTTATTGGAGATGTGAATGATCGCATGCAAACCAGAAGAAAGGATCCTGTAAACTACCGAGAAATTATTGGAAATATTTGTTTTGTCTCTAAAATAGAATCGAGGAATATTAATGAAGTTGTTCATGATGAATTCTGGATGAATGCTATGCAAGAAGAACTAGTTCAATTTGAGAGAAATTATGTTTGGGATCTCGTTCCTAAACCTGATCATGTTAATATTATTGGAACAAAGTGGATTTTCAAAAACAAGTCTGCTGAATATGGCAATATTACCATAAATGAAGCCAGACTTGTTGCGCAAGGATACACTCAGGTTGAAGGTGTTGATTTTGATTAAACCCTTGCCCTTGTTGCTAGACTGGAAGCTATAAAGCTTCTTCTCGGAATCTCATGCCATTTCCGTTTTAAACTCTTTCAAATGGATGTCAAAGCGCCTTCTTGAATGGTATCTTAATGAAGAGGTTTATGTTGCTCAACCCAACGGATTTATAGATCCACACTCTCCAGATCATGTGTATAAACTCAGAAAGGCTCTCTATGGATTGAAACAAACTCCGCGTGCTTGGTATGAAAGACTTACTGAGTTCCTTATCCTGAAAGGATATATTCACGGATGTGTTGATGAAACTCTATTTGTGAAGAAAGAGGATGGTCCGCTTATGATAGCTCAAATATATGTAGATGATATCGTGTTTGGAGGAATGTCTCAGAATACGGTTCAACAGTTTGTGAAACAAATGAAAAGTGAATTCGAGATGATCATGGTTGGTGAAATTAATCTCTTTCTTGGTTTTCAGATTAAACAGATGTCTTATGGAATTTTTATCTCTCAAAGTAAGTATCCTACAGATATTTTCAAGAGATTTGGTCTTGATAAATCCTCTCACAAGCGTACTCATGCAGCCACTCCACTCAAGCTTACTAAAGATGACACTGGAACTCATGCTGATCAAAGTTTGTACAGAATTATGATCGAAAGTTTACTATATCTCACTGCTAGTCGTCCTGATATTACCTATTATGTAGATATGTGTGCTCGCTATCAAGCAAATCCAAAGGCTAGTCATCTAAGTCAAGTGAAGAGGATTATACGTTACGTCTCTGGAACATCAAATTTAGGTCTTCACTATTCTTTCGACACTACTTCTACTCTTGTTGGATATTGTGATGTTGATTGGGCAGGATGTGCTACTGATCGCAAAAGTACATCTGGTGGATGTTTCTTCCTTGGAAATAAATCTAATCATATGGTTTAGTAAGAAACAAAATTGTATCTCCCTATCTACAGCTAAAGCTGAATATATTGCTGCTGGTAGTAGTTGCACTTAGTTGTTATGGATGAAACAAATGCTTGTTGAGTATGGTGTTTCACAGGATGTTATAACTTTGTTTTGTGACAATCAAAGTTCTATCAACATTTCAAAAAATCTTGTTCAACATAGCAGAACTAAATACATCGACATTCGACATCATTTTATCAGGGATCTTGTTGAAGATAAAACGATTCGTCTCGAAATCATCAAAACTCAGAAACAGCTTGCAGACATATTTACAAAAGCTTTCGATGTTAATACCTTTGAAAATTTGCGTGCCTCTATCATTTTGTGTACGATGGATAAATATTAATTACTGAAGGATCGGGCTTTTTATCTATCAACCGAAATTTGTGTTTCTAATTGGACTTTCTGGGCTATGGATAATCATATTGAAAATGACAAGAAGGGGTGTGGTTTTTCCTCTCATAAAATGTTGACGGTTCGCATTCTTACAAGCTATGGGTATTTCGTTTCTGATCACAATAACTCCTCTTTCAGCAGTTTCAACTGGCGGGATTTGAATTACTCTCTCAACCGCTGTTTTGTTCCTTTGCTTGTCAATATAATGGTCGGTGCCAGGAGTGGTATTCATACATCTTTTCCTTGCAAAACTTCAAAGATGAAAAAGAAGAATGTTCCTCGTAGGGTGACTCGTCAACATGTTCAATAAAAGGTGTCGACGAACTTGGGTCTTTCCTTTGTAGATTGTTCCGATGGTCAGGACAGAGGTACTTCTGCACGAGTGCAAGGTCTCAATATTCCTCAAACCTTTAATCGCCCCCTGACTATCCATGACATCACGGGTCATTACTCCAGTAGTTCTGAGGAAAATCAAAGGTCTGACATGGACGATCAAAGAGTGTCCCAGAACAATCATGAGTCAGGTATTTATGTTCCTCATACAGATGATCCTCTAAATGCATGCCCCTTAACATGCAACCCCCTCCCGAGGAATTAGAAAGAATCAGGATTCTATTGGGATTAGATGAAGAAGATCAAAATTCCCCAAATGTCGACGAGGAATGGTGTGACAATTTCGTGTCTGGTTCTGTTGAGAACTCTGATGAAAATCTTAAGGAGAAAAGTGTATCTGATCATGATGAAGAAACCATTCTTAATGCGTTTCGTACTCCGAGAAGAAAGCCAAGATGACTACTCCGTCTGCGGTGGTTTCTCCCTCTTCGGTTGAGAAACAAAATTCTCCTCCGAGAGATTCTACTCCTGCTATTCCTCCTCAGGGTTCCCCTGTTCGTCAACCATTTCTCAGGAGGAAGAAGTATGTTGCTTTCAAGTCCAAAATAAAGAAAATTTCTAAGATCCAGACTTAAAAGACTCCTCCGCCGCAGAATGATTCGTTTGAGATTAATGAACCAACTAAAGCTCCTCCTTCTCCTGTTTTGGTAAACAAAAAATATAAGGATGGTAGGAAGGTTCCCACCAACATTCCCTCAGCTCCCCTTGACAACATTTTCTTCCGTACTGAAGCTCAAGTGGTCAAGTGGAACTTTGTGTATGCTCGCACTATTTTTCCTGAGAGAGAATTGTATGTGGATGCGACTAAGTTCTCTACTATTCTTGATCTCCTCCAAGAATCGGGACTTCTTTCCACTGTAAGCACTCTTGGTCCCTACTACCCGAAACTGGTTAAGGAATTTATTATCAGCCTCTCTCCTAACATGGACTCCCCTAGTAGTCTTGATAATGGGAAGGTGAATCTTCGTGGTCATGTGTTCACGTTTACACCCGCCTTGATCAACACTACTTTGTGTCGTTCCACGTCTACTCACACCGATCTTTTGCCGAATCTCGACATCATAGTGAAGATTATCACTGGAAAAGAGTCTGCTAAATGGCCAATCAAGGGTGGCCTTCCTGCGTCTGAGCTCACTGCTAAATACTCTATTCTGGCTCGTATTGCTGCTACTACCTGGGCTCCCACCTCTAATGGCTCACTTGTCTCTACTGATGTTGGTACACTGATATACCAGGTTGGCACTCATTGTAAGTTTTATTTCGGAGCATTGGTCTATGATAATTTTGTTCGCCATGCTAAGCCCTATGCAGCTATGATGTCGATCGGGTTCCCTTGTCTGATATCAAAGATTCTCCTTGACCAAAAGAGGGACTTACTGCGCTTTGATGACGTCCTTGGCAAATCTCCTCTTCCTTTCAAGTTTCATCTGAAACACTTCAAAGGAAAACATTTTTGTGACATTGAGCCTCTTTCTGTTGAGACTGCTCTTGCGGAAAATGCCTCTTCTTCTAAAGTTTTCCTAGCCCTACTATTCAGAATGATGCCTTCAAATTTCTTCTTCAAGAGTGTCTTTCTCCATGAGCTCATTCAGAAATCTGTCAAGCGTAGTTTTAAAGTATGATCAAAAATCTGTTGACAGTATGATCATAATTATGAAGTCCTCATCCTCGGCTTCCAATTCCAAGACTCCAGATGCTCTATCTACGTCTGACACTATTTCTGCATAGTCTTCTTTTGTGTTCGTGTCTTCGGCTGCTTGATTTTTTTGAAGACTGTTATGTCTCACTTATCATGTTGGATTATTTTAGTTGTTTTTGCTCGCCTTAAAGACCCTGCATTATATTTCCCTTTGTGTTGGTATATCCTTGTCTTTTTGCTCTATATTTTGAGGAAATCAGGGGGAGATGGTGTCTATGTATTCTGGATTACTGAATATGATGTTTCTATTGGCATCTTTATTTCTCGTGCTTGCCTAAAAATAGCCAAATGGGGAGTTTGTTGTTACGTGTGTTGGCATATTTTTATTAGGCAAGTCTTCTTTCAGTATTCGCCAAGATTTGTTGCAAGATTATCATGTGATCTTTGGCTTTAACATTAAGCGATATTCTGGGCTCTGAATGGATCTGCGTATATCCTGGATTAATTATCGTTATTAAATGTCTTTCCTTCTTTCTGCCAGCGTGTTATTCGTGAGTAATTCCGTGCATTGTCCTTTTTGTTTTTGACGCTATAAAAGCTAGCAGTTGCTACCGTTAGCGTTTTGATGCTTTCTCTGGTGTTGTAGGGTTTCTAGACCTGAAAGTTGGCGGCCTGGAAAACTACAATATCAGTGAAGAGCAATGTTTGAATTTGTTCACCCATTGTGAAAAATTCGTGGTTTTGGTTATGTGATTATTGCGTGAAGTATCTTATCACGCCTGTGAGTACTTTGTGATAAAAGAACACGTGTGTGTGTGTGTGTGTCTTTGTGGATATTTGATTAGGTCACTAATTCAGGGGGAGGACTGAATTAGATTTTCACTTCATAGTTTGTAATTTGGCTTTGATGTTTACGTTGTTCATATAAGTCCACTTGTACTGAGAACTATTATATAGTGAAATCATTTCCACCGGGTTACACCCACTAGATGTATTAGACGTTGCTCCGAACTGAGTTACCAATCGTGTGTGTTATTTACTTTACATTATTCAGTTAGTTCATCTATATCTAGCTCGTTGATTGTTACAGACATTGTCATAATAATTGTGTGGGATAGTTGGTTGAGCGGCTAACAAAATTTCAATTTGTGGGATTATTAATATTTTGAGCACTTGAACTTGATAGATTGGAGATTAGTATATTTGAGCCTTTATTGAACTTGTTTTGATTTACTTATCTTGCATTGTGGTAACTTAGCCTTAATTATATTGTATTGTGGTAACTTAGAGTAATTATCAATGTCTAAAGTGTTCTTGGTTTTGTTGTTATTTCTTATTTCTATTTTGTTGTATTTGTTCAAGATTATGTTAGGCTAAATTGTTTAGGGGATGTGATGTAGCTAGGGAGTTGATTTCGGTTGGCCAAGCCTTAGGTAATGGTGTACTTCATGGTTGGATTAGTATAAAGATTTAATGGGATGGGTTATGTGTGAGTCCTAAGTAGAATAGCTACCTAATTAGGAAACTTTAGGTGAGTTTTGAGACCGAGATTAGATAAACGAGCGTGCTCTACCCTACCCGTCATTCGCCTTCCTAAAGCTACTTAGAAACTTTAGGTGAGTTTTGAGACCGATTAGAGGTAAATGTGATCGTTTGGAATTCCGAGCTTAATGCGAGTGTTTGTTTTAATAGGACACAAGCCGAGAGATGAAAGTTCATCAAACATTTAGATTCCTAAAGCTTGAGAGAGATTAGTGAATAATTTAAGAGGAGTGAGATTATAATTACTTATTACTAACCCGTAGTTAGAGCCATTACCGAAGCCGACTGAATCGATGAACTAGCGAAGTCACATCCCTTATTTGTTTATCTTGAGTTCATCGATTTTAATCACTTTTCTCTTGTTCTTTGGATTAGTTGAAAAAAAAAATCACCTAAAAACAATCCCCCATTTTTACATTTTATATAACTCGGAAAAATAAACTAGTGAAATTAATTGAATTTGCCTTAGTCCTCGTGAGAACGAAATCCGTGCTAATTTCACTTCATTACTTGACGACACATACGCTTGCGTAGTGTGAAATTTAATTACGAAGACCAATTTTCCATCAGGGTGCCACGTCTACACCTCAAGGAAAGACACGTAACTATTAACAATTCATTCTCATACACTTCAGACTCGCTTCGAGTATGAACGCGAGACCTTTTTTTCTTCTTCACAGTTTCTCTCTCTCCATGATAAATGAGCTGGAGAAAAGAAAAAAAAACTTCACAGAGTCTTCGTTCTTCTCTGTATTTTCGGACAGACGGTTCCGATCTGCTCGACGATTTGTTTGAGAAAAAAAGATACGGAATTTACTCGGTGTTGTTTTCTCACTTATGATAAATGAGTTAGAGAAAAGTAAAATACTTTACTTAGTCTTCGTTCTTCTTTGTATTCTCGGCCAGACGGTTCCGATCTGCTCGACCAATTGTTTGAGAAAAAAAGTACGAGATTTCGTTGGTTTTGTTTTCTCATCGATATTATTCGGTTGGATAAGATGTTTTATCCATTTAAAAAAGAATTTTTTTTAAATTTCCTTAATTTCCTTCCGTGTTTGTTGTTGTTGTTTAGGCTTTGTAAGTTAGACTTATGGATAATTGTTAGAAAATTTACTTGTTGATGAAAAGTTTGATTTGCAAGTTTTCTTTCTTTTGTTTTTGGCAACCTTGGTGTGTTGAAATACGGTTTGAAAATTACTAAGTATGTTCTTGACAATCTTTGGTAAAAAAAGCTAGGCTCCGAGGGCAATGAAAAGCCATGTATTTATATATTACTAGCTTGACAACTATCATCAGAATCATCGCAGGTATTCGACTTAACCTTTATCACATGTCGTTCTTTAATTCTTTTTTCCTTGAGAATTTATGACATAAAAATTATCGCGAGAGGAATTCAAGGTGAAAAGAAATTTTGGACATAAGTTACTTTCTTTGGTCATTTTAAAATAGGCCGCCACGAAGATATGCTTGATGGTTCTTTTAAAATAGGCCGCTACGAAAACAGCTTAAATTGACCCATGGACTTCGATTTTAAGCCGTTGGACCAATTTTTGAAGGCCAGATCTGTAGAATGTTGAGGAACTCGACTTTATAACCTAATGGCAGCCATTTAGAAATGATTCTTGGTTGGTTTTAGTCATAGAGAGAGAAAACACCACGGAGGAGCCGGGGGTGAACAGAGAAGAAGACCGGAGACGTTCTGGAGTCTGCGACAACCAATCTAGTTTTTCTTTCTCTTCTCTTTCTGAATCTCTATTGTCATGGATTATTTTTATTGTTTGTTTTCTTGTTCTTCTACCATCACCATGAACTAATCCCTTAGAGGGTGATGGTGGATCTTTTCTTGATAATTGTCATGGATTTATTCTAGTTGCTTTGAGGTTTGATTTGATTCTTTGGCTGGTGTTTATTCTATTTTTGTTCTTAATGCTCGTATATGCCTGATCACCGTATGCTTGATTTTAGGATTAGTTATTCTCTCTACGAGGTTTAATTAGTCGTGCAAATAAAATAGAGTACCGTACTATATTCTGTGAAGTCTAGAGATAGCCACAGCTGCTAGGGAGTCGAGTGAGTGTTCCAAAACATAAAGCAAGCTAGGTTTGTTGCCTTGAGACCGAGAGGTAAAAGGAGTTCGTAGTCTTAGGTCGTTAATATCACTCTAGCGAGGGTTAGCAATAAAAGTTACGTGAACACGATTAGCACAGCCATAGGATTGATTATTCTTGTTTATCTAGAAATCTCGACAATAAGATAGAAAAGTGAAACCTCACCCTTGCTCCACACATCCATCTTTTAAACTTTTTTAATTTAAGCTATTTAGAAATTTAGAAATCACAACTCTCATATTACATTTTCTTTCGATTTAAATTGTAGTCGGCCTTGATTCGCATTTAATTATAAATCCTCGTGGGAACGAACTGAACTTACTAACTATATTACTTGTTCGACGTGTGCACTTGCGCGCGCGATTTTCGCAACAGTTGTACTACTCTGGTTGAAACTCTTCTGCTAAAACCCAAAGCACCTCGTTCTTTTCCTAGTCATCAATGTTGCACCATTATGTTGAACCTCCTTCGCTGAAACTCGAAGCAGCTCGTTCTCTTCCTGCTCATCGATGTCGCACCAAGGACGTTATCAATTAAAGTGAAGGTGGCTAGCAAATAATTGTTCTCTTTACTCTGTGTTTTTACCAATAAAGCTTACAAAGAACAAAAAAAACCACTTACTAATGATGTTGATGAATTTATCTTGATTTTTTTATGAAAATGTTTTCAAGATAAAATTTTGGTATCCATGTAAATATTTGTATGAAATATGGGGTATGGAACTTTAGTTGTTTTGCATTACATTTTTCATTTATTGTTATGGTTTATAATACCCAAAAAGCATAGCTTTTCAAAATTATATACCAAGAAGAAATAGCTTTACAAAATAATAAGTTTCCATACATATACAGATTGAAATACTTGCTGAGGAAAGAGACCTATTATAATCTTCTTTTTTGTGATAGGTAGGCATAGGGTAAAAACATTATTAAAAATTTCTTTTACTAGTAAAATAACTTTACTATCTAGGCAAAGTGTATGAATATATTGTTATTTAAAACATTATTTAATTACTTGTTACTAATTTCTTTTTGTAGTTTGATCTTTGAGAAACCTTAAAAATAGTAGATCATCTTGTCTTGCTCGTTACCTTCACACTTAAACGTGAACTCGAGAAACTTAAAGTTTTTATTACAAGAGTCTTTAGAGGGTTTAAACGATTTGTGTGTGAACACATAAACACAATAACTCAAGAACAAATCTATGAGCTAAAGAGCTAATTTATGCCTAAGTCTAATCAGGACTTAGGTGCCAAAATAAAAGAGATATTTAGAGAGAGAGGTGGAATATGGTCGGCCAACTAAAGAGAAAACAAAAGCAAAAAATTATGTCACATCTCAATGTGAGCCTCTGTTTATAGGAGAAGGAAATACAAAAAAGGGTAATTACTCTTTCCTATTGTGCATACATGACACAATATTTGATTTTTTCTCCTCTTTCTTTATCAACATGTCCAGCCACTCTTGTGCATTAGTGAGGGAAATTAGTTTCCTTACTTAGCACATTTGTTTCCTTCTCAAAGAAATTCATTACGGACAAACTCTTATGGGTTGTTTCCGAAGATATGGAAAGAGATGTTTTTATGTCAGCAATAGAAGCCCAAACTCACAGACTAGTTGATCTTGTAGCGGTTTAATAAAAATAAGATAAATTTTACGTTTACGAAATTAAAAGTATATATAATGTGACATTTTACCTTCTTACTAGAGTTAATATATTCAATAAAAAAGGATTCATAATTATCTTGTTAGGATCGATCTAAATCATCCCATTCTGTTATATGATTCAACATGCCAACTATTAAACAAGTTATTAGAAACGCAGGCCAGCCAATTAAAAAGGTAACAAAATCTCCCGCTTTAGGAGGATGTCCTCAGCAACGTGGAACATGTACTAAGGTGTATGTGTGACTCGTTCAGATCTGTACTACGCAAAAATAAAAAAAATCAAGTATAAGTAATGATAAATAGTGATATGGAATATAATGTAAGAATACATGTCATTATACATACAAATTAATTTATGGCTGACATTAGTACAAATCCAATCATTTAAATTTATAATTTAAGATGATAAAGAATTCCCCATTGATAGAAAATAGTATTCATTAAGCAGGGAAATACAATTTAAAAAACAAAAAGATTTTACCCTTGACTCCTGCAAGAACGGGCTAACAAGGTCAGCTATTTTGCGTTCCTCTTTTCATTTCTGGCAATTATCTTTATAATTCAACGCAAAGAAATTTCTAGAATTAATTTCTTCGCCTCTTTGATGTTCGGCCAAATTCTTAAAATACCCATTGTATAATTAATATTGCACAAATAATGAAATTAATTTCATAATGCCTCAAACAACTTCTCGGCATTAGAAACTAATTTATATTTCTATCATATGAAAATGTTCAAAATTTTATTTTGAAATTCACATCATTTTATGTCCATGTGGACAAAAGTACCTTTTAGACATTTTTCGAGAAAACGTCTAGTTCAACACTTGAACTTATTTTGAATTAGGTTCTAGTTTAACAATGTTACTATAATGACCTGTAGTAGTGACCTTATGGAACCAAATGAACAAAGCTTGAGCTACTATACTCGGCCTCAAAAGTTCACAAACCTTTTTCGAGTATTAGCTTAGTGTCAATTGACTCCACTAAAGAGTTGACATTGAGAATCTCTCAGTTCAAATGACTTATTTTTCTACTCAAATTCAACTTAATTATATTGAGTGGATCCATTAAATGTTATCTATGATTACCCTTCATGATAATCATCAACTAGATGAGATTTATAAAATTACCATTTTACCCTTCTAGTTGTTATTTCCTCAACTCCTTTGTTACTTGTGAATAAGTTAGAAACAATGTATTGACTAGGAGTTAACAAGTCACATTATTTCATCCAAATAAAGTTGTTACTTAATTTTAGATACCGCGCAATTCATTTATTCACAATCCAAGTAATAAAGCATGAGGTGATATACATTGCATTTAAGCAATCTTGTACATGAATTCCATATCTATGAGAACTTTAAAAAGCTGGTTCATGACATCTTCATAGCTTAATATCTCACCAATTAGTCTAGTCTAGATCACTGAATGGACCTAGAATTTGACTTTCTCAAATGAGAATATGTAAGCTATGAAATTACATGTCTCATTTCAAGATTTAGGTAAACACGATTCAATTCATACATGGTGACCTTGAGACAGAAGAGGTTAAATGGTTTGTTCTTACATTGTCTCTAAAGGAGCACTAATCAATTCAGTATCTTCAAAAGATACACTTAAAGAACTATGGAGTTCCTAACTCTCTATCGTAGTAAATTTATTTCAAATGCGTTGTTTATATCATAGTTTAAATTAAAAAAATCATTTTAATCATTCGAATGTTCAGAAAAATCCCAATTTATATAGAACAAAAAAAAGTATAAATAAAGTTCATGCATGTCTTATTAAATGTAGACTAATAGTAAGTTAAAATGAGATTGACTTTACTTTATATAAAGACAATAATATTTAAAATTTACATTTATTATCAATTATAATTAAATATATTAGATCAAATCAAGAATAAATATGTTTATGTAAACAATTAAATTATCATTTTTTAGAGAATTTATATTATCATTTATACCAAACATATTTTTGAAAAATAATCGATATCTTTAAAATGAGATTTACTTGACTTTATAAACAAGACAATAATATTTAAAATTTACATTTGTTATCAATTATAATTAAATTTATTAGATCAAATCAATAACAAATATATTTAGGTTAAAAATGATATTATGCCAAAAAAAATATTATAATTCATGGTATACTATCAATGTAGAAAGTTTAGTAACCAATTAAACAATTTGAATGAAATCGGATAAAATTTTAATACATGTATATGTTTACATACATGTTTTAATCATATATCGTACTAAATGTTATTTCAAATGCGTTGTTTCTACAATAATTTAAATAATAAAAAAAATCTTTTTAATTATTTGAATGTTCGAAAAAATCACAATGTATATAAAACAAAAAAAAAAATAGAAATTGAATAATCAAAAGTTTTTGCATACATTTTTTATTAGATGTAGCATAATAGTAATTTAAAATGATATTGACTTATATTTATAGAATGACAATAATATTTAAAACTTACATTTGTTAATTATAATTAATTTTATTAGATCAAATCAAGAACAAATATATTTAAGTAAAAAATTAGATTATCATTTTTTTAGATAAATTATATTATCATTTACACCAAACGTATTTTCAAAAATTAAGCGAGATCTTTAAAATGAGATTGATTTTATTTTATACAAGACAATAATATTTAAAATTTACATTTGTTTCAATTATAATTAAATTTATTAGATCAAATCAAGACAAATATATATATGCCAAAAATATTATAATTTATACCAAACATATTTTTGTGTTGCATATTTTAATTTATTACTTATATGTCTTTTTGTATTTTGAAGCATTTAAAGGACGTTTATTTTTCTCACTATTTTCGTATTTATTTTAGATCCTTATTTTGTGGTGCCTACTGATTGAATAGAAGTTGTAAAGAATACTTTTTAATTTATGTAATATTCTTAATTTTGAAAGCTTATATTATTTTAAATCGTTCGCGCGTAGCGCGCGTTTATAAAACTAGTATATCCATAAACAAAAAGTACACTATATACATATGCAAGATACATATACAGATACACTAGCCACACATACATGTATTAATTTATATAGATATAGATAAATACATAAAATAATATATATTTTTATTATAAATATATATACACAAATTTAAATGATTCATGAGCAAAACATTACAAAATATTCTTCCATGATTATTCTCGTTAGTATATTATGTGAGTTTATTTAAAAAATGAAAAAAGATATAAAACATTATATATAGTGTTGTGCATTTATGTTTTTAATAATAATATTTGATAAATTTACGGGAGTTAGAAGATCTTGACATGTGGCATTAATTTATAAAGTTAACGGTTTGACCGTGACAGAAATAAAAAAAAAATTGATTTTTACCCACTAACTTACATATTGTTTAGAAAATACTAAATGTTAAGCATTTTGTAAATACATAATTTTATGTTTACAGGATTTTATGGTCTATATTACCCTCATTGATATTTCGTAACTAAATTTTCCAGTTTGATATTTTTTATTTTTGAAAATCAAAATAATTCAGTGGATATTTTCGAGTTAATTCGCTTAAATAGTTAAATATTTGAATTATTAATGCCCAAATTGATAACTGATTTTATGTATTAAAAATGAAACAAATCTGTGATCAGTTCCTTGAATTGTGGTAACTAACCGTTTCATTTTTATTCCTTTTTATTCAATTAATTAACACTTTTTCTTTATTATTTTTATTTTAGCTGGTCGACCATCTGTGATTCATTCTCAACCAATTTTCTGTTTTAAAAAAATCAAACCTTCATAAAAAACATAAAATCATTTCTCTGTTAACTATTCTAGGTGACATTTACAAACGTAATTACGTTCAACTTTATACATTCGTTAATCATAGTTTTCTGTTCTTCTCAATTAGACAAATGAAATTAAATCATAATAAAAAAAATGCACACACAAATTCGGGTGAATTTTTCAAATTTTGTATTTTATTTTGTTTTATTTTATATACAATTAACAAAATTGCAAAACAATTTCCATTTGATCTAGTTAGGAATGAGTTGTTTCAATAGTTTCAATTAACAATCTATTTGCATGTTATCTTTTATACCTCATTTTCTCTCTCATAATTTCACTTCCATTTATTCTTTGGATTTAAAATTCAATTAAATATTATTAATTATTTTCTTTGTTTTACGTGTTGACAAATAAGTTCATTTAAGTTTTTTTTTTGTTTTTTTTAGCGGGAATTTCATTTTAGGTTAAAATGATCTTATAAATTTCGAAAACATATTAAACTGGGTATTTATCAACAATTTACAAAACGTTAAGTATTTCAAAATCTGTAAACGTTTATAGAGCTATATACCTCAATTACCTAAAAAAATGACATTGACTATTAATTGCATAGCTTTTAAAAGATAGACATATAAGTGATAAAATTGGTAAACGTAAGAAATATTTGCCGCTGTATTCTCGTTTTCTTATATGGACGTTGAAAGCAGTCTGAGAGCCTTATTCTTTCTTGAAATAGCTCTTGGAATAACTCTTATTGAATTCGGATATTTTTTATGGATATCCTTTGCCTGAAGTTATAGAAATAGTGTAATAACTTTCTATAAAGAGGTTTTAGAAAACGATCTAAAGTAAAAAACTTTAATATCGTTTTGTCAAACGTACATTTAAATGTTTATACTAATAAGTACATTTAAAGTTAAGCTCTTTAAAATAACGTATAATTTACTAACACGTACGCTTTGTAATGGACTTTAACCTCAAAATCAGTAATAGTAATTAGAGAAGCAAATCATAGTCGGTTATCATAGATCACTTTGAGCAATATCAGATACTGAACATGTTAACCTAAAAAAAGGATAGCACAAATATAATGGTCAAGAGCGGACCCTTTGCATTTTTGTTTTTTGTTTTATATCGAACCGAATCTCAAATACTCTGTGGAGAATTTCAAAAAATATGTGTTGTAGTAGAAATATATTCTGCTTTTATGTGTGCTAAAGTTTTATTACAAAATATATGTGTTAAAAAATAAAATAACTCTTTACAAAATTTAACGCAACATACCGCAACATACTGCAATTAATTTTAAATGCAAGATAACGCGATCGACTGCAACACACCGCAATTGACGAAAGTATTATCAATGAATTTTTTGTCATTTGGCACATATATTCCGTAATAAAATTTTATCACACATAGAAACAAAATATACCCCTACTATGTCACATATTTTTTGAAATTTCCCTGCTCTTTAAACTTTATTGGACTTTGTTTGACTCTTATACCGTGCGAAGCATAGTTGGTTACATTTCAAAACAAATGAACTCATGGTATTATAATCATTATTAATTCCCGGAATATTATATGTTAATACTTCCTTATAAACCGGTCATGTGCTGTATTCAAGTATAAAATGGCTAGCTGTATTAATATTAATCAAAATTGTTGAAAATTTGAATACACACGTGAGAAAAATGATCAAGGAACAATTAAATTGATATATGTTAGCAATATTATTATTGATATTGAAATAATAGAAGACAGATATAAGAAAATGAATCGAATACAAAATCGAAAGTAAGAATTATAGAAGGAAAACGTTGAGATCCGTTGGACGATTTCCTTAAAGATATTTATCGTCCTCCACAGGTGCTGAGATGAGCGATAACCTCACAAAATACAACAACAACAAGAAAATCTTAGCACCACTTGACTTGACTTCAACGAACTTGAACAAGAGGGTCGAACTTCCACGAACTTCCACCGGACTACAAAAGAAAACAATTTCGAAAGAGAGAAGAAGAACACGAGAGAGGAATGCTTTGTTTCAGTTTTAGGTGTGTACCGAATGAGAGGATGAGCCTCCTTTTATAAGCTAGATTGAGATAGTGGTTACAAAACGTTTTTAGCATTCATTCCGATAAACCACATTCATAATCCGGTCATAAATGGCTAATCTTAATGCCTACCTAACTCATCTCTTAATTCCCTAAACCATCCAGTAATGCACCAAGCTCCTGCCAACCAAAGGTCATAGCCGTTTGAGACGGTTTTGATTTTTATTCCCATAATAACGCACAAGCCCGAGCCCGACCCGATCTCGTTTGAGCTCATTTGAGGCCCGAGCCCGAGCCCAGTCCGGCGGCGGCGCGTGTGTGTGCGCGCGCGAGGGATTAGAGTTAATCCACCCACACTTTCCCCTCTTACACTTAGATGTCACCTTAAGAAGATGAATCTCTTATAAACACTTCACCAACACACACTCCCAACCTATGTGAGACTCTTTTCATTACACACATCTCACTTCTCTAAACAACACATATCACATGTGTTTTTAGCATTCTTAGAGCATCAATTTCTCATTGATTATAGACATGATTTTGACAAATAAATACTCAATCTTATATATGTCGCAACGAGGAATAAGAATATGGAATAATTATCCAATTCCGATGAGTGGACCTCACTCAAATATTTAACCGAAAATCATTAACACACTAGTAAAAATACTCTTTTTTTTTATTCCAACAAAATACACACACATATATTTATATATATATAATTTATTGTAAAAGGGAAAAATAGGTTTGCACATATTATCATCCATGAACTAACAAAAAGTAGTGTAATATAATTAGGAAGCTTACCTTATTACGCAGCTGGGGCATAATCATATAAAGGATAATTGTCTTCATAATCACTCTCGTCATCACTACTAATATCATCATCACTATTATCGTCATTGCTATCGTCACCACTATTATCGTCGCTGCTATCATCATCACCATCAATGATATCATCAACATCATTGACCAACTCATAATCCAAATAAATATTGCTCTCTGACATGTTTATATATATAATGTCTTTAGTCAAGGCCTTTCTGAATTGGTTTAAAGTAATAGCCTCTAATTAGGGCAAACAGGGAAAAATAACCAAAAACTCGAGAGAATAAATTATGTGGACTTATTAGTGTGGAGATGTAGCTAATGATGCGTTTAAAGGTCATTGGAGATGTATTTATTTATAGAGCGAGAAAGATAGTGTGGTATCTTCATAACTCTTGATGAAGGAATATTCAAGTGCATAGGGAGTACATAACCGGTGGATATTTATATTTGTCAGCATTGAAAGTCCATTTCATTCATTAGTAATATCAGGGTTTGACATTTTTAAATATGTCATTATTTTAATGAGTGATGTTTAATATAATTAATTAAGTCAATTTGACTAAAGTTTCATTTCTCAAATTAAGAAAGATTGATCGTTGATTTTCTTAAATGTTCAATTGCAATCCCTATTATAAATTTATATCTTTAAACAAGTGAGTTTGAGAAATAGACAAATAAATTGTAATTATATAATGGCCATGCAAATCTACAGCATATATTAAAGTATCATAAAGTCAAAATCTAGTTCATTTCCTGTGTCAACGCGGATTAAGGAAGGAACAAGCTTTATCAGTTGCATGGATATTCACAAACAACCATGCATGTGTTCCTACAAAGAGTAAACCATGCATGTAGCATGTATAAGTCAGCAAAATTAGCATTGCATTTATACATCTTCACGCGTTTTACACTAATCGGTCAAATCAAATTTTACTTGGATACCAAGGGATCTCACTATTTCTTTCATTTTCCTCAAAACTTAATTTTTCCCCTTTTACCACTAAATTAAGGTTGCAAAGACTATAGTCTATTTTTTTCATGTACCATTACCCCTAAACTTATATCTAAGATTAAAATAACGTATCATTACCCGCATTTTCCCCCTACTTATCGCATATATGTTCGTATTAGTTCAGATTTAAAGTGTTGTTTGAATTAATTAATTTTATATCTTTGCAAAACTATCAAAGATATGTGACCATTTGTAACATCTTGATTAACAAGGACAGATCTCATGAAAAAAATTAGATGTGGTGAACTTGAACTCGTAACCTCTCAAGCGAAACATGCACGAGCTTATCAATAAAGCATACTAGCTACCAGTTTTCTACATTCGTTTGATAACTCTAAATGCTACGAGTTTTTTTTTTTTTTAAAGAAAGGCCTCACTAAAACCTCATCCCCCGACACGGTGCGGGGAGAGGAAGGAGCGCCTCAAAACGTGGATTCCAACTGAATTTGATTCCGAACAGGAGTAAGAATCTCCCCAAAGTTACAAACTCCAAAGGAGTCGGATAAGAGAGCCCACCTAGCTAATTTATGAGACACGCTATTACAGCTTCTAGGTATCCATCCAAACTTACACAAGGAAAACGACAACATTTTCAGCCAGATGTTTTCAAACACAGAAAGCAGTCTCCAGTTTACCTCCGCCGCCGGGTCCGCCGCGTGAGCCATCACCTGCTGGTTATCCCCTTCAACTCAGATCTTCCTGTAATTATAAAACTTCCCGAGTTTCAACGCAAGCCCCACAGTGATAGCTTCGGTTTCCAGTGCCGACGACGCATCAACTTTGCTCCGCCAAATCCACTTCACTGCTCCCTGCGTGTCTCTCGCGACAATTCCGATCGCCGCCTTCCTCTCCAAAAACGCGGCGTCCACGTTCAGCTTGATAATTCCTTCTTGAGGACGATGCCACCTATCGACCCTATCATCAACAAAGGAGACCTCCACTTGAGTATCTTGCGCTTCGCTGGAACGAATATCCTCGACTTTATTGATGACATGATCGAGGATCGGTTGAATCAGCGGCTTCACCCCTCTGAACACCCAGTCATTCCTTACTTTCCAGATCGAGTCAATAATTGCAATTGCATTCACAATGAACTCATTTGAGCAACCCGCCTCTTCCACGAAATCGTTGCATTCAAACAGAGCCGATAAAATGTCAAGGCTAGAATGCCAATCCTCAGTTATCCATCGTTTGCATGACCTCCAAGAAAACAGAGCGATGTGGGTTTCACCTCGGTCAAGATTAATTTACTCGCAAATGTATATATTTAGACGTTCTTACAACATTATTATTTCTAGTTACTTCGACTGTATACATTTGAATCAACCACCTCATAGATTTCTATAGTACCTGAAGAAGGTAAGTAACGTATTCTCTATGTTATTATAATTCCTCGTAAAACAGTGAGTTTGGAAAATATTGATTAGGGAAAGTAATTAAATTGCTCATTTATGTTCCCATCTTATATAATACCTCTTTATGATGGAAGGAACTTTTTCTAATCATACAGATTTTGTTACAGTCAAAAGCATAAAGATGGAATTCAAAGTACTCTGAGTTCGAAGGTACAAATTATCTATTTGTATATCGTGATACTTGGAGTTGGAATGAACACTGATAGCTTGGTAATAATTAATAAAGGAAACTAATGCTCTTTTACTTTTCAGAATACACTTTTAATAATCAAGAAGATGTATAAGTCATATTTATAATGTATATATATATAAATATAATGGATCACCAATCGGGATAAAACAGTAAGAGCTCGAAATAATTAATTAGGATTGATCCGATCTTACATTCAAAACTGGAACAAGTGAAAAGAGGTATTACTACCATAAGCAATTAGCAATACACTTATAAAAAATGAAAAATATGAAACTATTAAGAATATCTCATTCAAGCAGCCGGAGCATAGTCGTAATCAGCGTCGTCATCGTCGCTATCGTAGTCATCATCGTCAAATTCGACAGCACTGTAATAGCACGCTTTGTTGAAACCATACTTCTCATCACCATAACCACCAAGCTTCGCGTCTCCAACGGCTGGGAATAGCGTGACCTTTGTCATCATTATAATATGAGTTGTGAATTTGAAGCGATTTTGAAGTAGCTAGTCAAATGCGTAGTTTGGGATAGTATGATTGGAAGAAGGAACGAATTAGGGTTATTTATAGAGAGAAAATATTGTCGGTATTCTTTTGAGTAAATAATAGAAGGTTATCGACAGAAATAATAGTGGGGAAAATGGCTGTGATGTTGGGTTGGAATATGCATGAAAAAAGCGATATGATTGTTTTTTTAGGCATGCTTTCATTTGCTTGGGTGAGTAGGGTTTGAACCCACAACTTTCAACGTAGACGAGTGTCGTATTACCACTAAATTATCCTAATTACCACCACATGTCGTAGGATTATTTGGTGTTACAATTATGTGGACATAAAGAAAAAGCTATGGTTTGTGGACATGGACTTTCAAACCCTTTGGAAAGCCATTTACTTTACGCAGTGGCCCTTGATTTTTTTTTTTTTTTTTTGAATGAGATGTTTCGAATATCTTTTGGTTTAGCTTACAGTCTTAATTAAGAGATTTTACAATGCTGTCACATGAAAAAATTTCCGTGTACTGCATATACTATACAGTCGTCCTACATACTTAAGTTATGCGGCGTATGGCCTTGATCTCATGTCCAATGCATGTACTCATAACGTTCATCTTCTTTAGTAATTAGTAGTTCATGCTAATCAAGTTCTAACAATTATTTTTTTGAAGGCAGTTTTGCTGGGGGTAGTTCATGTATTATTACCATTTTGGTTATTCTAATTAACACAACTTCTAACAATTAACCTTCAAATATTAGTTCATGTTCCTTTTTTTAATTTTTTTTATCCGGATATTCTTTTAGTATAGCATATTTGCGAGCTCTTTATTCAATGTGATTTGCTAAAAACATGTATGCTATATATATATATATGCATTTCTCTTTCTTTATCCGGATATTCTTTTAGGATAGCATATTTGCGAGCTCTTTATTCAATGTGATTTACTAACAACATTTATCTATATAATATATTATATGTGTATATATTTATATGTATATAATATATTATATGCTATTATTATTTATAACTTCGGCCAGGAAAACTCGTATATTCTTTATAACGTTGGCTAGATGTAATGAAATATAAATATAACTCCATGAATTGTTATTATTAAAATTATTAGTGAACACAAAAGAGTAACATTTAATATTCTTCTGAAAAAAGTAACGCTTAATTGAAATATTTCTTTCTAGCACATATATACGGTGATTACTTGTATTTACGAGATCATTGTTCAATGCAAGAGACTTGTGCGACGATTAAATGAAGAGATAAAGACGTCATTACTTTACGAAAATAAATATTATACATAAAATATCAAAGTCCAATCTATAACCCGCGTATATGTCAACACGGACTAAGGAAAGAATGAAAATAATTATAGTGCATATTTAGGCATAGTAATTACTAATTAGTTTATTTGTCGAATCGTAGAGTTATTGCACAATAAGCATGCACGTTCTTCCTATTCAAAAGATACCAGGCATGTACAAAGTCAGTTCAGCTACTTCTTGGCGCATTTAGTTTGAAAACTAAGTCTTTCTCAAAAAAAAAAAAAAATTGAAAACTAAGTCAAATAAATTTTAGTCTAAGTCAATAAGCAAACATAAACTTATTCACAAAAGATGGATCAAAATAGCATTTAAATCAATACAAAAAATTTGTATATACATGACAAACTTCGTCATAATTTAATAGTTAGAAGTAAATATTTTATAAAAAAAAATTTAATTAGTCATTGATATTATCCTAAAGCTTTTCCCCTGTTTTTTGGATATGTTTTATTCAAGAGAAATGAGAACTTCTCTTAGGTTCCGCTGGTCAATTAGAAAGCTCAAAAATTAGTTGAAACACTTATCATTGATTTCTAAAGTTATCAATTAAATCATTTTTTTAAGGTATTGTGGCTAGATAGCGTCTTTGAAATGCTGAAATTAGATTGTAGCAGGAGTTAATGCTGGTAATAATCATATTATTGCAAGTACTTTATGAAATATTTAGTTAAATTTCTGTATACGGCCGATTTATTTGTTTTACGGAATTCACATGATCATTTTTAGCCCAAAGTTTGTTCTTGCCAAAAGTCAATAACTGGGTTTTTTTTTTAAATAACATTAATATCAAATCGTAAAACGTGGGAGTAATTACACTATGCATCGAGTAATTAATTTATTCGAAACAAAAAGAGAAATCGAAAACAAAGAGAAAACAAATCGTCTCATGCAAATTCAAACAAAAGAAATTGCTATATTTTATTTTTTTTGTCACTTGCACGAAAAAAAAGTCTGAGTTTCGATGAAATTTTATTACTAGCCATATTGTTTGTAAATGAGTTCATCTTGTCAATTTTATCTTATTATGTTAGTATCACTATTTTTTTAGTAATTTATCACTATTTTTAATTTATGTATCATTTCCATATCCTTTGCATGATGTTTACATATATTTATATGTCATTTGCTGGAACGTTCTTACACAATTATGGAAGTTGAACATGGTATACTTTTAAGTAATTTCTTTTTAGTTTGTGTTCACATATTTACATTTAAATGAATGTTTATAGAGAAATTCTTTAAGTCCGTGTCATCCTATAAAATAATTTTTGAAAATTTACGGCTTTTATCATCAATCAATTTTTTTTTCGAGACTATGAAGATTGAGAGTCAAACAATTCAACTACAAAAAAGTATTGACATAAATAATGAGTCGGAATAATAAATAAATTTAAATATAAACGGAAAACATACCTAATTCATTTAGAGAAAACAAACCAATAAATTTACATATTGGTTCTTGATGTCTCTATAGTTTTTGGCTTAAATTTTCACTGTGCAATAATTTTAGGTAATAATGTTTCGGGTTTGTATTAAAAGACTTGTGCAGATAATAGTTGGTATCAGTCAATGAATTTATGGGTTTTTTCAAAATTTTATAATAAAAAAAATTGTCTAAATAATATTCATTAATAACTACTAATTCTTTGGCGTCTTCATCTTTTTCAGCGATTCCTTTTTCATTTCTTATTAGTGAAGAGTGACGAGTTTTTTAAACATCGGCAATGTGAGATTTGTTGTTTTAAAGGCCTGCTCAAATTTTCAATTAACTTGAATCTGAATAGGGCAGTGGGCTCAATCATGAATTAAGGCTGCAGCTTAGAGCTGATAAGAGGACTTTGAAATCAAATATGAAACTTAAACATAAAATAATATTAACTCAGGTAAGCTATCAAAACAACATGAGCTGAGACGTAAACAGTCTTTTGCTAAATTTTTGTAAATAGTCGAACTAATTATGTATTATCAAATTCTTGAATTTTTTCTCTTATTTGTCATTTTGTTTTACGCAGTATATAAAATATATTTAAGATTTTTTTTATAATATTGCTTTTTTGTTTTACAGTACTTCGGCAAATATTGATTTCAATATATTTTAAAATTTTGAAATTAATAATCGAATATGATATGTTATAATTAGGCGGGAGTGATTTAGATCATTTTGAATTTTTCGTATTAAATAAAAAATGAATAATTTTTTAATCCACTTTAATTTTGGGTGGCTACTAAGACCATCTCCAACCCATCTTTAATTTGGGTGGGGATGAGATATTTTTAGGGTGGAGGTGCTCTAACCCATCTCAAATATTCACCCAAATTTGGGTGTGATGAATAGGATTTACCCAAATTTGGGGTCCAACTATTTATATTTACAAATATATCTACAAGTATATTAATATGTAATTTAGACCATAATTTAAATAATTTGTACCAAAATACATATTATCAATAAAAACAAGTATCAATATTTGTAATATTTATACAATGTTTATGTAATATTTTTCTCTATTAATGTTATCTAATATAATATTTGTTTTTGTTATTACGCTAAAATCATAGCTTGTGATTGGCTTATTTTTATTAGGCAAGTCTTTATTCTGAATATTCGTGAGATATCTTGTCTTGATAACTTTCCTGACATCTCGAGATTCAGCGTGCTATTTTGTGAAAGTCTGTGGATATCGCGTTAAAGACTCCTCCATCTTTGGAATCTGATTGCTGACCTTGAGGGATCTCTTAGGTCTGTTCTGTACCTTTGTTGGACGCTATATATGGATGTGTAGCCTCCTCTTGCGTCCTTGTTGCTTTGGTTTGATCAATTTCTTTCTAGACGTGCAAGACCGCGGACTGGAAAACAATTGTATTAAACTGAAGCACTGTCGAATCACATTACCCACTGTAATTGATTCCTATGTTGCTACTGTGTTTTTGCGTGTATGATCTGAACACGCACCTGCTATTACTGTGATTAAAGAACACGTAAATGTGTGTCTGTGGTGGATCTGTGAAGGGTCACTAATTTAAGGGGGATGACTGAATTACACTAGGACAAAAAAGGGCATTAGAAGCGATATTTAGAAGCGACTAGTCGCTTCTAATATCCAAAAATCTATACTTAGTGAAATTTTGGCGGAAAAGTTTTGGAGCCTAAGAATTTGGGCATTAGAAGCGACATTAAGCGACTAGTCGCTTCTAATGCCAAAAAATCTATACTTAGTGAAATTTTTGGCGGAAAAGTTTTGGAGCCAAAGAACTTGGGCATTAGAAGCGACTAGTCGCTTCTAATGCCCAAACATACTAAAATTTTAGGCGCGGAGGGTGCGAGCCAATATTTTTGGCCTTTAGAAGCGACTAGTCGCTTCTAAAGGTCAAAAATTTCATTTTTCGGGAAAAACAAGTGTGTTTAGGTAAGAAGCGACTAATCGCTTCTAATGGTTAAAAGTTGCTTCTAATTCCACCAGTCGCTTCTAAAGGTCATTTTTGTAGTAGTGTTAGGGTTTTCATTTTATAGTTAGTAATTGGGCATTGATGTGTATGTTGTTTATGTAAGGCCAATTGTACTGAGAACTATTATTATAGTGAAACCATTTCCACCGGGTTATCACACCCCCAGATGTAGGAGATATTGCTCCGAACTGAGTTACCAATTGTGCGTGTCGTTTATTATTTCCTGCATTGTCTTACTGTCATCTTATGTGTGCTTGTAAATTGTCACATACATTGTTTCAATATTGTGTGTGACAGTTGACTAAACGTTTAACAGAATTTCAGTTTTTATTAGTTAATTTTTATATTTTAATATCGTAATATTAACATAATATTTAATATAAAGTTAATTTATATTTTTGACATCCAAAAATAAATTAACGTTTAATAAGATTAATATTGACATAATATATAATAGGGGTTAATATTAAATTATATAAAGTCATATTGAAAAATATTTAAATAGAATATTGTTTTTGGGATAAGATTTTGGGTTGTGGGTTGGAGTAAAAACACTGTATCTATACCAAATTTGGTAAAAAATTTATCCAAATTTGAGTTTTGGGTTGAAGATGGTCTAACCCAAAGACTGTTGTTCATGAATTCCCAAGTCCTATTTTACTAATTTAGCTATTTGAGGAGCCTATAAATTTCATACAATTATTTGTTAGTTATGTCTTGTAGAAAATTTGCTTCACATTAAAAAAAATAGAATATTTAGTACATGGATAAAAGATGGACCACTTAATGCACAATGATAACTTATCCTGCCTTACTGAGACGGGAGGTAACCGGGAGTCCCGTTCCGTTAGCAAATAAAATCGGTATCAGGAGTCTCGGTACCATGGATGGAGCGGTACCGGGACTCTCGAATTTTTATGTAACCGGGAAGTACCTCCCGGTACCTCTCGTTAATATATAAAATAAAAAATTGGGCCGTCGGAGATGCCGGGAGGTACCCCGACTCCCGGTAGACCAGGATTAGTGATAAGTATAGTAAACAAATTTTTTTACTCTATTAAGGAAATGATTTATTTCAATTTTTAGTCAAAATTGTGGTTGTTTTACTAACTTTATAATAAAATGCCTCATTATTTATATTTTTGTCTTAAGTCTACAAAATATATAGGTCCGGCCCAATTCTTCTGCTTCATAGAAGTAAATTTTTATTTTTGTTAGAAGCTTAAAATGTTAGCTATTTAAGTAATTAAAATCGACAATGTTGTACATATATCATATGTTATCTTTAAGGTAGATATATTTGCAATTTTAGTAAATCTTCCATATTTTGGTTTTATTAGACGGAAATCATAGCAGAAAGTATAGCAACCACAAGAGTATTTAACTGAGTTGGCCATTCTCAAGCCAATCATATTTTCTGGCTATAACTCTCTTTCTCTCAACAATCTACTACGCGCCAAAAACTACATTTCACAACATGACCAGCTCAGTTCAGCTCAGCCACCAAATTTCCATCCGACCAATCGCCGCCGCGCGCGTGAGTTTCACAGCCACCAAATCCAAAAGCCTAACCTTTCTTCGACACAACAAAAGCTCAAATAAGCTGGTGACGAAGCTCAGCTCAGTCAAACAGCAGAGTCCGTCGACAGAGTCCACGAGCTCGGTCGTCGACGTGGACAAACTGGTCGGGTTTTTGTACGACGATCTCCCACATCTATTCGACGATCAGGGAATCGATCCGACGGCGTACGACGAGTCCGTGAAATTCCGGGACCCGATCACAAAGCACGACTCCATAGCCGGATATCTCTTCAACATATCGCTCCTCAAGAATGTCTTCAGGCCTGAATTCTTCTTGCACTCGGTCAAACAGGTCTGCCCTTGACCTCTTTGTTTATACACGTGTCGCGATGGTATTGGGTGAGAAGAGTAAGTTGGTGTAGACAGGTCCGTACGAGATCACGACGAGGTGGACGATGGTGATGAAGTTCATGCCTTTGCCGTGGAAGCCAGAGCTGGTCTTCACCGGAACCTCCGTCATGGGAATCAATCCCGATAACGGCAAGTTTTGCAGCCACGTGGTAACCATTGATACGTCACTTTCCCAATTGATTAAGCTGTACAGAACTATGGTAAAAACAATTTGGAAATTTACTTGCATTTTTTCGAGTTGTAGGACTATTGGGACTCCATTGAGAACAATGAGTATTTCTCTATTGAAGGCTTCCTGGATGTTCTAAAGCAGGTAATCAATTCTAGTGAAATGTGAAACACTATATTTTTCATTTTTCCCTTTTGTTGAGTCAAACCTCCTACTTTCTGACTGCTCTGTTATTGATTGATAAATTAATTAATTAATCATGTGCAGCTGAGGTATTATAAAACCCCAGACCTGGGAACACCAAAGTATCTAATACTCAAGAAAACAGCCAATTATGAGGTATGCTAAATCAATCCTAAGCGTCTTTTGTTTTGAATGATCTAAAAATCACCATTGACCCATTACTGTTTCTGTGTACAGGTTAGAAAGTACGATCCGTTTATCGTCGTAGAAGGTACTGGAGACAAGCTCTCCGGCTCAGGTGGATTCAATGACGTCACTGGGTTAGAAATCCTCTCTTAAAAAAACTATGAGTACTCTTTGAGCGAGTGAGTGAATGTGAACCTGTATAGAGGGAGAGAGAGAGAGAGAAATGTGACCAATTTACTCTGGTTTCACTTGCCGCTCAACCTTTCTTGGCACTCTCCCTTGGGCTGTCTTGTCGTTTCCGGCCTGTCTGCTGACGTGGCAGCAACAGAATATACCACCAGTTAAAGACCGGAGGGAATATGTCTCTTCGAATTTTTTAAAGGGTTATTGTATAGAGTAGCCCTATATACGTTTGTTATTTTGGATATGTCCAATGTTTCGTAAAATTCGTGTAAATAGCACTAGTGTTAACGTGTCATGTTAATTCGTTGTTATTTTATAGCGTAAATTGAGTTTTACAACATAAATTGACATGACACGTAAACACTAGGGTCATTTATACGAGTTTTACAAAACGTTATACATATCTAAAATGAGTTAATAAATTAGGGTCATTTCGCCGAAATTTTGTTTTTTAAAATTATAATTTTCACCTTAAAACTTTGATTTGTTTTTTTTTTTCATAAGTGTTAAGTATCAAGACGAGTCATTGAATATTTTCTCATGTTTCTCCATTTTATTTTGATGAAGTTATCTAAAAGGTGTAATCTTTGGCATACCAGGTACATTTTCGGAAAGAATTCGAAGACGGAAAAGATTCCGATGACAACTCCGGTATTCACGGAAGCTACTGATCACCAGACGAAGCTGTCAAATGTATCGATCCAAGTAGTCCTTCCATCCGAGAAAACCATGAACAGGTCATTCAAATAAAACTGCACGCTGGTCTTACCCATCCACATATCATGATATATATTATATAACAACTGCTTTATTATATTTCTGACATGCATTTTTTGTGACAAGTTTGCCCGATCCCGAGAGCGATGCGATAAGGCTGAGAAACGTGGAAGGAGGCACGGCTGCGGTGGTGAAGTTCAGCGGAAAGCCCAACGAAGAGCTCGTCTCGCAAAAAGAGAAAGCTTTGCGCGCGAGCCTCGTCAAAGATGGACTGAAACCGAAAAGCGGTTATTTGCTTGCCCGGTACAACGATCCCCGGACCAAAAGCTTTGTGATGGTATGTTGATTATAAACAGATGACCAGTTGGTTAGATGGAGTCGACTTATTATGATACGTCTCTAAGGAGTACTAATTACTTGGGCTTTTTATTTTTATGAAATGAAGAGGAATGAAGTGCTAATATGGCTGGAGGGGTTTTCATTGGACTAGTCCCAGTTTGAGAAGCTTTCACTCAATATTCAGCAATGAAAGTTCCTCGTCGGGTAAGAGGTTGCGTAAATACTTGAAAGAAAAATACTTACTTTTATCTGAGCTTATGTAAAAAGCTTGCTTGCGCTGCAAGCTACAGTGATATACACGTTACTTCCAGATTTAGGTTTGACTAAGTTGTGCCAGCTGCATCATTTAAATATACACCGTTGGTCCTTTCTCTCCTCTACTGATAAGGATATGTAATTAATCTCCTCAGTTTATCAACACGGATTTCATTCCATAGGCAATGGATACGTGATCAATTTTAGCCATTTTGATGACAAAGGTAACATAATTATATCAACCGAAAAATGATGTACTTCAAAAAAATTAAAAAATGGAATCTTTTTGTTCAATGCAACTTGTTGAAAGTATCATAATTAAGAAGGCAAAGTTATCCTTGATTTTTACTTAAATTATGGAAAAGATAACGGAATCAGTTGAAATGTTAACGATGATATTTACCAATGTTTGAAATATATTTCAATAGTCATTAAATTTTACATGAAAAATTTAATTTATCTTAACCTTTCAATTTTTTGTATCCTACATTTTAACACTTGTATCCTATATTTTTTCAACGTTGTATCCTATAATTTTTGTAGACCTTTCATTTTTGTCGATAGGTATTTGCAAAAGTAGTTGAACGTTGACTATTCGTTTGTCGTGAATATTTAACTAAACTCTTAAATAATCAACTATAAATAATAAGAGTACTTCCTACCAAAATAATACGTAACTGTTTCTTGATTTAAATCAATGATCGAAATTGTGCGCGTTGATAACGTGTCGATGGTTCAAAAATATGAAAATTACAGTGGTCGATGGAAATTGCGACGAAAATAATGTGAAAATTTGAAAATTAAATTGCGAGAGAAATTGCAGTGGCTGACAGAAATTGCGCTAAATTACGAAAATTGCGACTGAAATAATGTTGCAAAATAATAAATATAAACATAAAAAAACATATGTTTAATATCGTTAAATTTTATATACTTTCAAATATAAAAAATTAAAATTAGTTTTACACGATTAAAACTTATTATTTATTGACTCAAATAACTAGCCCACTAAAATAAAGCCAACCCAATAAACTAAAATCCTACCCTAACAACTCTAACTATTATCTTATTGTTTCATATCTCATCCTCCAGACACAGACGGCCGCTTCTCTCTAGCCGGCACTCTCTTTCTCAGTTTCTTTAGCCATTTTTTTTCTTTGCTTCTCTCTAGCCGGCTCTCTCCTTTTTCATTTTTATTTCTTCTTCAACTCATATTTTCCGGTAAACAATGTAAACGACGGCGAAATTACCGTTATGGCGCTGAAATAATTTTGATTTACAAAGAAGTTGAGCGATTTTGCATAGATTCCGCTGAAATCGCGGCGAAAATGCGTTGGCCGGTGTATACAAAAACTGAAACGACATACACCGACACGTCGTCGTCGTTTTTGCGTCATCATCTCGTCATCATATCGGCGAAAAATTGTGACGAGACGATAAAATGCAAAATATAATTCGGCTTTTACAAAATAGCGTCATTGCGGCGCAAAACAGGCAAAAAATCGCGATATTTTTTTCCTTGATTTAAATAGAGTAATGTAAAGAGAAAATTATCAAATTACTATAATTTTATAGCCTTATTTTCATTTTTTACGATTATAGTTTTAATAGTTTTACTAATAAAAGAAGAGGAATAATATTTGTTATCTATTTTTACCGTTTTTATATTTTTGGAGTCCCACAAAATATGTTTAATCTAAATTTGTTTGACTATTTGTTACTATATATATGTCGACATATGACAACGTTTAAAAACATGGTTAATTTGTTGACATACATGTCAACAAATCTCATGTTTTATTGACATGTGTATTAATAATAAAAATTAAGAAAGAGCATTAGACTATAAGATATTATATGGAAAAAAAAACACCATCTACATTTCTTTGAAGGGCATTGATACTTACTTATGGTCTAGCATATATTTTCTTTTATATATTAAATTACTAAATTATTACTAAAAAAGGCACATGAAGTTTATTAATAGCTAACTAATTTCAACAATTAACCCAATGTCAGCTAAATGATGTAATTGATAAACGAGTTATAATTCAATAATCCCGAAATTTGATAGTAAATATAACAACTAGTTTTAAATAATTGTCAAACGTTCACTAAAATGTGAATTTAACAATAGCCAAATCTACTACATTTTATTATTTTTTTCTCATTTTTCTTAAAAAATAGTTTTTATACTACACCATAAAGAACGTTAAAATATCATTTTTATCTTTGAGTTCAATTTTCTAATTATTCATCTAAATATCAACAATATACATATATATTTAGATCAATAAATGTATATTGTTGATATTTAGATGAATAATTAGAAAATTGAACTCAAAGATAAAAATGATATTTTAACGTTCTTTATGGTGTAGTATAAAAACTATTTTTTAAGAAAAATGAGAAAAAAATAATAAAATGTAGTAGATTTGGCTATTGTTAAATTCACATTTTAGTGAACGTTTGACAATTATTTAAAACTAGTTGTTATATTTACTATCAAATTTCGGGATTATTGAATTATAACTGACGTTTATCAATTACATCATTTAGCTGACATTGGCTTAATTGTTGAAATTAGTTAGCTACTAATAAACTTCATGTCGATATATATATATATATATATATATATATATATATATATATATATATATAGAGAGAGAGAGAGAGAGAGAGAGAGAGAGAGAGAGAGAGAGAGAGAGAGAGAGAGAGAGAGAGAGAGAGAGAGAGAGAGAGAGAGATTTCATTTTATAGGCTCAAAAGTGTTAAAAAAATATTCACATTAGACCCATTCTTATCAAAATATCTCAAAATAGACCTTTGGGTCAAAATCGGACAAAAATACCCTAAGTTCATATCTATTTTCCCTCTCTTCCCTCTTCCTCTTTTTTCTCTCGGGTGGCTCTTAACTTTCTTAAAAATAATTTCAAAAAATCAAACTCAACGTCCCTAAACAATCATACCGAAGTTATCAACATCCTACAATGTCGTCAACCTCGGATAACTTCCTAAGCGGTGGTGGAGAGGACCCGTTATCTAAAGAAACCTCTCAAAAGAGAAAATCTCAAAAAGGTCAGATTTGTTATTTTTTCTTACTTAAATCTATTGCATGTAGTTTAGATAGTGTTTTCGACTATAAAGTATGTTAAATCTGCTTGATTTGGGAAGATTTGAGCTAGTTTAGAGATTTAAGGTTTTCCGGAAACGAAGAACACATTGAATGCCATCGTCCGAACGATAGGTTACGATAGGATACGATGGAATACGATAGAAGGAAGATAGGTTACGATAGGCTTCAAATGAGACAATGTTATCGTCTGGACGATAGGTTACCATGCCGTGCGATGAATTACAATAGGTTACGATAGAGGACGATATTAGGCGATAATTTTGAATTTTACGATACTTTTTTATGATAAAATTGATTTTTTGATGTTTTGTTGTGTAGGATCACTTGACATTCCTTGTCGAAAACACATTCCCGGGGAGAATCACGTATGGTGGATCCCGGGTGTTAAAAAATGTGAAGCAGCGCTTTGAACAGATGAATTTGATCGACCAACTCCGAGGATGGTGTTCGAGCAATTCTTCATCACCTCCGACTTTAACTTCTCTCACATCCTTTTCCATTCTCTGTTGGAGGGGAAAGTTGAGTCAATCAAAGCCGGAGAGATCCGATTCGGCTTAGGAGGAAAGAGAGTGAGATTCGGACTAATCTCGGGGTTAGACTATAGAGACGGTCCGACAAAAGAGGAGAAGGACGCACGCTCCTCTCGCAGGCTCATTAACGAGTATCTGAATGAGTCAACCAACATCAAATTCAGCATACTCGTCAACAATTGGACATTGTGCAAAGCTCCGGATGACGTCTACAAACTTGATTTGTGCGTCTTTATTCTCGGTTATTTGTTCAGACATCGAGGGAACAAAACAATACCTTCAAAGTGGCAACCGATCTTCCAGTGCGTCTAACATTTCCCTTCTTCTATACCTTACCATGGGGGAACATGAGCTGGGGGGAGACGTTTCTATCCCTCTCAATAGATTTGAAGCGTCACCGGGAGAGTCTCGACGACAAGCTGAAGAAGAAGCCCGACGTCGTCCAAAAAAAGGCGAAATACACGCTAACTGGCAATCTTCATGCCTTTCAGTATTGGGCATACGAGGCTATCCTCGAAAATTGGGCACGCCTTTGAAAACGGCGTCCAAAATCGAATACCGAGAATGCATTCGTGGTGAGGAACCATCGTCGCTCTTAGCAGAGACGTTGAGAAGATCCTGAAAAAACAATCGGTAAATTTTATAGTTATTTAATAATGTTCTTAAAAGTTACGATTTAATAATTTTATCGTTATTTAATAATGTTCTTAAAAGTTCTTAACATTTTATATTTGCAGTTAGGCGTCCTTCAAATGCTGCGACTGCGGCCGGGGAAAAAGGATTTTTTTCAAACCATTGAAGAGAAGACGCATAAATGTATATATCTGATAGACATCGAAGGAGAGAATGCGGCAGAGCCGAAGAACATCGACGAAGAAATTAACATCGTCGGTTCTGCCGCAAAAGAAAAAGACATACTCGGCCACGATGAGGACGAGGACGATGACGAGGATCACATCTCTAATACTCCTCGTCCTACTTCTCCTCGTCGTCAAGCTACGCCTCCTCCTCAATCTCCGCCTCGTCCTAAAGGTCGTCCCGAGGATGAACCAATTGTCATCACGGATGACATGTGGGCAGACCTTCGCCAAGGAATCGGGTACATCCTCCAGAACATCGCCACCATAAGGCGCGGCATGAACGCACTTAACAGGCGATCTGAGCGCGTTCAGATCGAATTGAGCGTATACGCCATGATCCTACAATAAGGTCGTTTATTTCGTTTAGTAGTTTATTACATATGCTTAACTAACGGTTTTTGCATATTTGTCAACGGGAGCGTCTGAACCACGTATTCTGCGACGTTACTGGGATGTCTAGTGGACCTATTCCTACCACGCAAGTATTGGCAGAGATGCCCACAAGAAGATTGTTTATTTGCATATTGATGTAATATATAAATCTTTGTAAAGTCCTTATTAAAAGATTGTTTATTTACATATTGATGTAATATATAAATCTTTGTAATTTGCTGATTAAATTAATAAAAGTTGAAACGTTCATTCATTCCCTTTTAGTTTGATTGAAGATTTATGATATTCAATAGTCTTATAGTCCTTAATCAAACCTAAAAATATATGAAGAAACAAATGTAGATTTGCGTGAACAAACTCTTCATGGTTTGACTAAAACGATATATTCGCAATCTAAAGATCAACGGACTATTGTTCCCAGTATGATTGTTGGAAGAATCTAGGATGTCTGGTTACGAGACATAGAGAGTTAGGAACTCTATAGTTCTTCCAGTGTATCTTTCGAAGATACTGAATTGACCAGTGCACCTGTAGAGACAATAGAAGAACAAACCATTTAACATCTTCTATCTCAAGGTCACTACGTATGAATCGCATCATGCTTACCTAAATCCTGAAACGAGACATGTCATTTCATAGCATTAATACTCTCATTTGAGAAAGTCAAATTCTAGGTCCAATGTGTGATCTAGACAAGGCCTATTGGTGAGATATTAAGTTATGAAGATGTCATGAACCAACTTTGTGAAGTTTTATAGATATGGAATTCATGTACAAGATTGCTGAGATGCAATATATATCACCTCATGCTTTATTACTTGGATTGTGAATAAATGAATTGCGCAATGTCCAAATTTAAGTAGCGACTTTATTTGGATGAAACAATGTGACTTGTTAGCTCCTCGTCAATACATTGTTTTTGACTTATTCACAAGTAACAAAGGAGTTGAGGAAATAACAACTAGAAGGGTAAAATGGTAATTTTGTAAATCCCGCCTAGTTGATGATATTCATGAAGGGTAAACATATATAACATTCAATGGATCCGCTCAATATAATTTAGTTGAACTTGAGTAGAAAATAAATTCATTTGAACCGAGAGATTCTCAGTGTCGACTCTTTAGTGGAGTCAGTCGACATTAAGCTAATACTCGGAAAAGGTTTGAGAACTTTTGAGTCCGAGTATAGAAGCTCAAGCTTTGTTCATTTGGATCCATAAGGTCACTATTACAGGTCATTAGAGTAGGATTGTTAAACTAGAAGTTAAGTCAAAATAAGTTCAAGTGTTGAACTAGATTTTTTCTCGGAAAATGTCTAAAGGGTATTTTTGTCCACAAGGACATAAAATGATGTGAATGTCAAAATAATATTTTGAATATTTTCATTTGATGAAAATATAAATATTTCCTAAAGCCGAACAGTCGTTTGAGGCATTATGAAATTAATTTCGTTATTTTTGCAATTATAATTCTACAATGGGTATTTTAAGAATTGTCTTAAAATAAATAAGGAAGCATCTAGATACTCCTCCTTAGGTAGAAATTCGGCCAACATAGCATCAAGAGCAGAGTTTTATTTCCCTTTAATTATAAGGATAATTACCCAAAAGGAAAAGGGAAATGAATTTCTTTGAGAAGGAAATAAATAAGCTAAGTGAGGAAACAAATTTCCTCCTTGCTTGAGGTATATGGTCGGCCAAACTAAGAGGGAAATGGGAAGGGAAAATCAAATATTGTGTCATGAATACATTATTCATTCATGAATGAATAATTAACCTTTATAGATTTTTCTTTCTCCTATAAATAGAGCCTCACATAGAGATGTGAACGTTAAGCTTTATTCTTGCTCTCTCCCTCTTTTGGCGATCCTCTCTCTCTCTCTCTCTCTAGAAAATACTCTTCTTATTTTGCACCTAGATCTATACTTGATCTAGAGAATTAGCTTATGATCCAAGAATTGTTCTTGGTTCATATTGTTTAATTGTGCCCACACACAAATCCTTCTAAACCTTTATAGACTCTTGTAATAGAAATCTTAGGTTTCTCAAGTTCAAGATTAGGTGTGAAGGTGACGAGCGAGCCAAGGAAGATGATCTACCTTTCTCAAGACCCTTCAAGATCAAGCTACAAAGAAAGATTCGTATTCTAGTAAATTAAACAATGCTTTTAATATATAACATGTATATGCTTTTTCTAGGTTAGTAAAAATTCTTTTACTTGAATTTTTTTTTTAAATTCCGCCATTAATTTGATTAATGTTAAATTTTTCTTTAACCCTAAACCTATTCCAACAGCAAGCCCGTGGTCCGGATACGCAGAAGCAGCAGAATGCCGAGGCTGCTCAACCTCCTCCCCCTCTAGCACCTTCTAGTATTCCTCATTTGCCGTGTACGCCTGTGAGCAGTCGGAGTCTATCACCGGAGATCCCGGATTAGCAAGCCGGCTTATTCAAAAGGTCTGAAGGCTCCTGCAGAGGAGAAGACTCCTACAAGGGAGAAGGCGACTGAGACGTCGTCGAATCGTCAAGACGAGAAAATGAAAGCTCCTGTAGAGGAGAGACCGTCGAAGTGCAAGAGGGGCGATTCACTCAAGTCTCCAACTCAACCACTCCTCAAATAAGTGGGATGACTTCACCGAACCGACGAAGCCGAAGTACACTCGAGCATCGTATTTTTTCAATCCGCTGAAGGAGCCTAACAAAAAGGAATACATGGACTTCATGATGTAGGTTAAGACGGGAAAGTATCTAGGGCATTACAAGGATAATGTTCGTCTACCAACGTGTACTGCATGACCGAAGTTCTTCTCCTCGATCACCGACGCAGGGGCTTAGATGACTGATGAGGTACAATGTTTTTATTTAGTAACATACAAATTATCTATATATTCATTATTTGTTTTGTATTGCAGCATATCGACACGATCGTTCATATGCTCATGAAACAACAACGTGATCTCAGTGGTTATCGCCATGATGTCTGCATTATGGACAATGTGGGTTCAAAACATGTTCGGGAGGTATAAGCAAGAGTGGATGAACCTCGAGAAGGTGAAAGAGTTGGGGACGAAGCCCGAGAGAGTCAAGTGGGATCAGAAGTCTGTCATTGTGCCGATGACAGGGTTCAGAGACAAAAAAATCAAACCGTGGAGGGAGGCTAAGGAGATTCTCTTTGTTGTCAACTTCAGGAATATGCACTGGCTCACATTCCAAGTAGAGTTGACGGAGTGGACGATGACGATTCTTGACTGTCAGAAGAACCTCGCGGAAGGGGAGCAGCATGAGACATATTTTACGACGTTCATGCAGGTATAATTCTATCTTACAATAACGATGTGTTAAATTCTAGTAGAAATTTCTTAACTTAACAATTTGTATAGGATTGGAGTCTCGCATTGCCACGGGTGATGATGTTGAGCGGCATGTTCATAAACCACCCAAAGATGTATCAACATCTCTCATCCGACCGACCGGTGCTTCATGAGTTCACTTGGCTCATTAACCAGAATGTTCCTCAGTGTCGTCTAACGTAAATGTTAAGAATTAATTTTAGTGAAAAATGTTATATGTTGACACCTTTGTCATCTATCATTATTGCAGCGGTGATTGTGGAATGTTCGCCATCAAATATATTGAGCATCTTCTAGTTGGAGCTCCATTCGACACACTCATAACGGAGAACATGAAGATATTCCGGAAGAAATGAGCCGTTGACTTATTTTTTGGTCGAGTTGCGCGATGAATGTACTAACATTTTGTTATTTATTACTGTTTGTTATTATAATAATTTTGTATTTTTTCTCTTTGTTTATTTATATTGAACTTGTCAAAAAACATCGAATTGAACTTGTCAAAAATCTTCTAATTAAACTTGCTCAAACATCATCAAGAACACATAAAAATAACATTGAAATTGTCAATAACACATAATTCACACTCTATTCTCGCCACGTGCATGTCTTTCTATTGTGACCTAAGCCACCGCATTTCTCGCATTTTCGCTTTACAACAATTTTTCACCTTGAGATGGATATTGGTTTACCCTTCACATTCCTTGCTTACTTTTTCTTGGACGACCGACTTGTTTTTTCTCGACTGGAACCAATACTTTCATATTCTTAATTTCGTCCGGAACGTCTCATTGCTCTTCATTCCCAACTGGATAGATAGCGTCTTTATACATTTCGATCCATGTTTTCTTCACGTAAAAAGGACTACACGAAGAGTATACGTCCACCGAACGATGTTGAGCTGATGCAATAACATGTTCGCAAGGGATACCTAAGAGTTTAGGAATTCCACAAGTGCCAGTATTTGCTTGCAAGTTTACGTCGTATTCACCACCGCTCGACTTTAACGTGACATTCGTACAAACCAAGCCTGTACACATGCACGAATTGTGCTTTGTTGTTCATATTTTCAAAGTCAGCTTGCCACTTTGGTGTAAGTTCCGTGTTTAACTTGTTCACAATGTCCTCTCTTTTGAAAAACCAATTGTGTAGCGTGAATCTTATGTACGCAAGGAGCATTGTAATCGGAAAAGACCTTGCATGCCTTGTTTTAGCGTTAAAACTTTCGACGTTGTTACTTGTCATGATATCATATCTGTAAAACATAACAATTAACACTTCAGGTAATGAATATTCTATTAAAAGTTAATTAATTTTTCATTTTCCCAGGAAACAACGTTATTGCCCATCGATCGAACCCGATATCTTCAAGATATTTTGCAATCTCGACATCTTTTCAACTCAGTTGCCTGAAATGAGCTTCGAACGAAGTCTTATTGAAACAATAAGCCGCTTCATACAATTCACCGCGACAGTGATTTGTCTTAAACTTGTGTTAAACGTTGAGCTGCATATGATAGTAGCAGTAACCATGCGGTCTTCTTGGAAAAGCAACTTCGACACCATGACTGATACTAACATGTCGATCAGATATGAATGCCAAATCAGGTACGTCTTTACCAATAAAAATTTTCAATTTCAACAAAAACCACGTCCATTATTCATGACACCCACTGTCGACAAAACTTGCCAAAAACTAAAGAAACTTGTCTAAAACTAGTCAGACATCTAACAAAAACATCAAAACTTATCACCATCTTAAGTTGTCCAACAAATCATCTTCACTAGTCAAAAAACCAATTTTTTTTAAATTCCATCATATGCTATCGTCTTCTATCGTTTTCTATCGTCCACCATCGCATGTTATCGTCCACCATCGCAAGTCATTGTACGATGGAGTACGACAACGTGCGATGGTGTACGATAGAAAACGATAGAGGACGATAGCATACGATGGAATTCATGCACCTTATCGTAAAATATTTCCCAGATTTTTGACGAACTTTTTGTTTTTTGATCCGAAAACGATTCTACCACCAAAAATGACTACAAAAATGATTTAAATAGAGTGAATGAAATAACATACCCAGAATGACGATGATCTTAAGTGATTCCAACGGATTTGGAGAGGTTTTTAGTGAATTCGAAGTTCAAAATGAGATTAATATGAAACATAAGCCTATTTATGAGCTTATGGGTATTTTTTCCGGTTGTGGGCCTAAAGTCCAGTTTTAGATATTTTTAACAAAATGGGTCTAATTTGGATATTTTTAATATCTTTAGGTCTACAAAATGAAATTTCTCTATATATATATATATCTATCTATATATATAATGTTTATTATTGATCTAAATGTTAATAATAAATAGTTATTGTTAACATATAAAATGTTATTATTTATTTTGTAATAGAAAATAAACTAATGCAAAGATGATTTTTTCAAAGATTCTTTTAAGGATCAAGTAGAAATTTTTAAGAAGAAATGAGAAATATATTAGTAAAATGTGGTCTCATTAAGAAATGATATTAAATAAATGCCATGAGCATAGACGGAGCTGGAGTGACATCATTGGATCAGATGACCCTGCTAAAAAAATTAAATTTTTTATGTATATTAAATATAACTACGGTAAAAAAAAAGTAACCAGTAAAAAAGAGTATGCGACTACACTGCAACGGAAATTAAACAAAAGACATCAGCAAGTTTCACTCTGTTTTCAGGTACGACTTGATTGACCACCATCACCATCGCCACATTCTGCTAAAGTAGATTTGAGATATCAAATTTGTTGGTATTGGTGTCCACAAAAAAAATATTAGACATTATAAATAAATACATTTGTATTTCGAAACATTAAATAAAAATTAAATATTCATTTTTATTAAGTTTGTATTTATATATGTTTGTTACGCTCTGAAACTGTTATCAATGAAGAGGTGCTAAGTACAGACTTGACAAGATACCCTCTTATGACTAGCTTAAATAATAGTTCGCAATCTAAAGATCGATAGGGCAATCGATTCTAAGTATTAATTGTTTGAATGAATCAGGATATCTTATCTTGTGGTATCGAGAGTTGATACTTTGTGATTCATTCTTGATGTCTTAAAGAAGACACTGAACAAGACCTGTGATATTCTGGAGCTCGAGATAAAACCGTTTAATCACTCAAAACTTCAAGATCACATACAAGGGGTATTTTGGTACTTACCTAAATCATTAAGTGAATGCATAATTGATGTGACATTTGATTTGTCAATGGGAAATGACTACAAATGTGTGGTGCACCCAAACACCTTCAGATGCTATATATGAGGTTTGTTCTCTTTCCACGCTTGGTAAGGGGTGCGCTCTCCTAGCGTCTTCGTCGGTAGACAGATTAGCAAGTAGACCGCGTTTCGTATTGCTTCTCCCCATAACCTCGCTGGGACTTGCATGCTCTTCAACAAACTCCATGATGTGTCCATCAATGTCCGATTTCTTCTCTCCACCACACCGTTTTGCTGGGGCGTGTACGGAGAAGTGAGGTGGCGTTTGACTCCTTCTTCATCGCATAACTCTCTGAACTACTAGGACGTGAACTCTCCATCTCGGTCGGTTCTCAAGGTCTTCAACTTGTGTCCTGACTGGTTCTCCATGAGACTCTTGAATTTATTGAAGACTTCGAAAGCTCCACTCTTCTCCTTGAGCATATAAATCCACATCCAACGACTGTAGTCATTAATAAATAGGAGAAAATACTTGCTACTAGAGTTTTCGAGTTTATTGGACCACACAGGTCAGAATGCACTAGTTGGATGGGTCAATCTGCTCGGAACTTGGCCTTGATTGGAAATGGCACTTTTGCCTGTTTTGTGACCATGCATCATTCAGACAGCTGGTCAGGGTGTTCAATCTTCGGTTGCCCAAAGGTCATCTTCTTCTCTCCTATAAACTTGAGCGCGTGAAATTTTACGTGCCCAATTCGTGTGTGCCACAACCAAGCCGGGTCTGCTAGGGACGCCATCAAGCAGACGGGTTGACTTATCTCCAAGAATATCTTGTATAACCTGTTCGGCGTTCTCTTCACCTTCATCGGGAGGGCGCCGCTCTTGTTCCACATGTTCGGGTATGAGCCGGCTAGCACTACTATGTTGCCAACCTCCGTCATCTGATCGAGACTGATGATGTTACTCTTCAGCTTCGAAATGTAGTACACTTGGGTCAACAGTCGTTGGTCCTCGTTCTTGCACTAGAACAGGATGGATCCTCTGCCTCTGATTTTGACGATTGATTCATGGCCAAACTTCACGCTCCTTGTGATCTTCTCATCTAGCTCTTCAAACTTAGCTCGATAACCCGTCATGTGGTTGCTCGCACGATTGTCTAAATACCCGTCATATAGACTTTCCTTTCTCCATCTACGAGGAGGTTCGCAATAACCTTGTCCTCGATAAGTATGACCGTCTCAGTGGCCGTCTTCTTCGAGCCGGGCTTCGAGTTCGACTTCACGTCGACTAGCTTCTCCAGGTCGATCTTCTCTTTGACCGATTTTCGCCCGGGCTCAGCATCTCTTTCGCCATTGATCCTTGTCTCCTTTTCTTTCCGCACTTCCACGTTGTCCTCCTGCTGGGCGAACATCAGCATGAACTCGTCTTCGTGGAATCTCGTAAGATTCGCTTCGTCGTTGTGGTTCTTGATTCGGCACTCCGAGCTTTTGAAAATTATAGCACTTCATTGTGCTCTTGTCTCTTCGGGTCGTGGTGTATTCCTAGCAGGGTGAGCTACTGCTGCGACCACTCATGTCACGACCTTGTCCTCGTCCTCGGCCTCTGCCATGTGCTCAGCTATCTCCACCGTATCCGCTACGACTCGACGAGCTAGAAGAAAACTCAGCTCCATGGTTCTTCTTATGTTTGGCTATCCATTCTTCATGCGTGAGTAGGAGGTGTTTCTACTCTTCTTTGTCGCCATAGACCCGAAGCCTCTCCTCGTGGACTTTTAGAAAATCGACGACCTCCTCGACAGACATAGTCTTGAGGTTGCTAAAATGCTTGATCAACGTCACGATCTGCATTTATCTGTGAGTTACGGATCTTAAGAACTTCTTGACCACGGTGGTCTCGTCCACCTGCTCACCTAGTGAGCGGATACCCGTCACAAGAGATTATAGAATCATAGCGAACTCGTCAACGGATTCGCCGTCTCTCATACGGAAAACCTCGAACTCGCTCTTCAAGGTTTGAACCTTGGCTTCTCTAACTCGTTCTGCGCCCATATGCATCGTTCGCAACGTCTCCCACGCCTTTATTGCGGAAATTCTTCTCGGCAATCATAAGAAGGACATCTTCTAGAACTCCTTGATTGATGGCGGCGAGAGTCATCCTATCATTGTGCCCTTCGACAGCTCCATCTTTTACAGCCTCCCATACTCCTTATGCATGCAGGTTTACCCGCATCTTCAACGCCCACACTGAGTAGTTTCTCTTCGCGAGCATCGGGTAATGAAGCGTCACGTTTCCTTCCTTCACGATCTTCATTTTCGTCGTCTCTTCTCCGGTTGATTTGTTAGGTTACTCATGTACTTCGGCATAGGCTCTGATACCAAATGTTGGTTCCAAATGGTTAGATCTTTGACAAAAACTCAATGAAGAAGAAACGATGAAAACAATAAAAACACCACACCACAACTCACTCTTGATTATAATGTGTTAGGAGTAGGAGATAAAGAGGAATGGTTCTTTTAATATGTATAAACGTAGGAGTTCTATTGAAAGTGGGAGATGGGTTACAATCACACACTAGAAGTTTATATAGGCAATGCAAACTTGGTGCTCAAGGCTAAGCCTATAATAATAAAACAGATGGAAAACTTGCATAGCAAGTTTACTTGGTCAACAAGTAAGCTTATTTATATTCACAGAATTGACTAATATTAAGAATTAAAAGACGGAAAAAGTTTGTGAAATTTGAGTCCAATCTTTATTCTAAAACTTCGTTCATGTGGGTTCATAAGGTCTCAATGATAAACTTTCGAACAAGATTTATTGAACTAGAACGATTGATTTTCACACTGAATGTAAATTGTGATTTACACTAAGAGAATTATTTTCTAAATAATTAGATAAATAATTGGTTATTTATTATAACATTTATTTAACAAATCATACTATATTATTGTATTGATGATAATATGATTTGATTATTCAAATAAATAAAAGATGAAAATAAATATTTTCTCGTTTCGTACTTCCTTAAGAAGTATGAAAAGAATTAATGACTTGTCATTTAATAAATGAGATGTTCTAAATTAATTAAATATTATATTAGAAATAAATCAAATAAATTTTAGAAATTAAAATAAGTAAATACTCGGCCAAATTAATGAATCTAGGGCTGAGTAATTATTTTAAATTCAATTAAAAAAACTTCGGGCTTAAGTTTTACAAACTGGCCAAAATTGGATTTTGACCTAACTTAAGCCCGTTCTCTCAGTTATAAAGAGGTTTTTTTTAACCCTAACCAAAATCCTAATTGAAAACCCTCGGCCAACATATCCCTCACCTTTGTGTTGTTCTTGGCTGGGAGGTTTGAGAGAGAAAAGAATCAAGAAATTGTTTCTTGATTTCTTGGTTCAACTTTGAGAGTTTTCCTTCTTCGTTGTTCGATTTAAAAAAGCTCAACCTCTTAATCTCCTTCATAATTTCGAGAATAATATCATTGACTCAGCTTGTGGTGTTTGAGTGAATTTTTCCTGCATAAAAACGCCCAAGAATCGAAGAGAATTGAGTTTGACTCATTCTACGCCAACCTGCCGAACAGACAGGCCCATCCGGCTAGACACCATTCCGGGCGACCAGTGGGTCCCAAGTGCGTCGTTGCTCCCACGCGCGTCCTGTTGCATTTATGCGCAATCTAATGCCTCTTGCACGTGTCCCTGGACCCTGCCCACCTTGTTGCACCGATCCCACACCTCCAGCAAGCCTCGCGAATTCGTAGGCTCACAGGCCAACAGATCCCGTCCGGTAGATCTATCCCGGCCGGCCATCAGTCAATCCGGCGAGCCTGTTCCAGAAGCAATGCGGCGAGCCTATCTTCCCATTCCGACGAGCTTGAGACTCTTTCATTCTGGCGAGTCAGAATCTCCCTTCTAGTGAGGAAAACTGAGGAGGCATTCCTGAGTGAGCTAACAACGCATGAACTTGTAAACAACTTCACGTGTAAGTTATTTCTAAATGAATTGGTTTGCACTTATAAATTGTTTATAGGTTGTTAGTGTGATCTATGCAATTATAAATTGTTTATAGGTTGTTAGTGTGGTCAATTTGTTGACAATATGTTTAGAATAAAACGTTTATTGACATGTTATGAATTTTTAGTGCCTAAGTTGTTAAATATATTAAAATTTATTTTTAGATCTTATTATATAAATCCGCCATATTTAGATATGTTATGTAATATTTTTAATTAAACGTTAAATAATTTCCAACAAAATTTACGACGTTCGAAATCCGAACACAATCACTTGGTCAAGTTTTGGATCGAACCGTTGGGGGAGATTAACGTTGTCCGAAATAAGACTACCACTAAAATCATTTACGCAATCGAATGAGAGACCAATTTATAACAATTTAATTGCTTATATCGATAAATATATTTTTTATAGCATAGATAATGATATGATTTTGAAACCGTTGTAAATTATAAAAACTCGTCGCATACCATTGTTGTAATTTTTTAACATTCAATATCATTTTTATTTTGACTAAATATTTTAATGAAATATATTTTTATCATGCCAACAAATTTAAAATTATGGATTCGTCGCTGTAGTGAGATTCTATATCCTACGGACAGCTCATGTAAAGAAAGTTCTAGATATTTATATACTTAAAGCCCAATTTCCTGGACTAAGGCCCAACTCGTTTAATGTTGAAGATCTTGTTGGTGTAGGTGGAGAAACAACATATTCTTCTTGGTGTTCTTTTTAATGACGTTGGAAAGCGTCGTTTGATTTACCACATGATGACCGCATCATTTCAATGAGTCTAATAGGCCACAATCTCAGTCCTAAGTATTTCTTGAGTTCTTGATTTGGTATTCTTGTACAAAGAAAAGGGGATCAAAAGTTGTAATGGTATAATCTATGATATGATTTCGTATTCTTGTATAGACTAGTTACCAGTTTGATTCGTTTTTTACTTTGTATTGTACTTGTAAGAACTTGACGAAGATCTGAAGGCTTTTATGTCGGCATTAGTAACCGAATTCTATCGCCGGAACTTAACGTGAATATAGGTGTGTTTAATACCAAACCATGGTCAAATTTCTTGTGCATTTTTATCTTACACGTATCGTTCATAGAGTGTGTTTGCGGTGGTTGGCCGGAAAAGTTCTTGTGGTTGTTTACTATTGAGAAACGACAATGTTTGTTTACTTTTATTAGTTTTAATTACTTTTCTTATATCTTGTTTATTATGTTATATACACCGATGATTGTAATCGGTTAGTTTCTTAATGAGAAGATTCACTTATGTGTTGGATCTATTCATGATGAATACATCATTTCATTTTATGTTATGCAGTTGGGTACTTTACAAACTAATATGCCCTATTTTTATGCATAATTAATTATATGATTATGAAATGATTGTAAATTATGAAACCTCGCCGCATATCATTGTAATTTTTTAATTTTGTTATCATTTTTATTTTGACTAAATATTTTAAGGAAATATAGTTTTTCATGCCAACAAATTAAAATTATGGATTGGTCGCGATCGTGAGATTCTATATCCCGCCAAAATAGTAAAAAAAAAAAGTTCTTTGTTAAACCGTCAAAAATAACTTTTAAATGGGTTATATTGTGTATATATATATATATATATAGCAGCATGTCATTTCTGTCTTTGACATGCATCCGCGCATTGATGTTACACAACAAGCTCTAGCCGCACTACTGGAACCTGAGTAAAAGAAATGGACAGAAGATGCGCTCAAAAGGAAGTCAGGGATCTTACAGAAGCCTATAACCTCCTAGTTCTAAACCTCTCGAACTCAGTCATGCGCAACGTCGACAGCTTGGAAACAACATTTAAGGTATGGCCAAAATTAAAATCCATCTATGACTATCAAAACAACGCCTATCTTGACATTCTTGAAGGGTGTCATCTTTAACTATAAAATGAATATAGTAAAATAAATAGAAAAAAAATCGATGAATTCCTAAAAATGAATCAAGTTTTAAAAGGATCTAAACAAGCTTTAAATGATACATGTCTTGTAGTTATCTTGTTAAATTCATTGCTTGAATCCTACAATATACTGGAACCAACCTATTTGTTAAAGAAAATGTTAATATAAGTCATCCAATTTTTCTGGTAAAAACAAAAGCAAGTCCAAGAACAGTAATACTTTAAATTCAAATAAAATAAAGGTAGGAAGTGTTTTTATTGTTAGAAACCTAGACACATAAAGACAGATTTCTATAAGAGGCAACCTAAACAAAAGAATCTTGCTCCAGAAATTAATGTAGTTATAAATCATGGTCTTGAATAGGGAACTTTGATATGCTTAATGTCAGTGATCAAATTAGATCAAATGAATGGGTATTGGATTATATTTCTATTTTTCAAATGTGTCACTATTTGGATTGGTTTGTTGATATTAAAATGTGATATTTTGGTTTAGTTTATATGGTAAATAAGCAATCCTGCATACTTGAAGGCACGGTAACATAACTTTTAAATGGTTAATTGTATAATATAGCACTATATATAAGTTTCCTAATTTTAATTTGTTCAATGTGTGTAAAATTTTGGTAAAAGTCAAGTAAACCATTTCGACCAAAAGTTCATTCTCAAAAAATCCAAAATCGTTTCTCATGTCCAAACGAAATTAATTAAAAATATAATAATTTAATTATTTTCACGTCAGAGTAATTTACGGGAATTTACATTAAATAACAAACATTAAATTCATTTATAAAATGTTTATATTATAGAGAGAAAAACAAAATCGCCGCCTCCGCTCTCTCCGATCACCTCCGAGACCTCGACCTCCTCCTCCGCGCCGACGTGTTCCGACAGTCTAACGCCATCGTCCTCTCACACCACTCCACCAAAGACGATCTCCCTTTCTTCCTCTGCGACCTCTACACGCGCCTCAAGATCAACGGTCTTGACTTCAAACGCAAGGCTCTCGACTCTTTCCTCCGCCTCCTTGCCGGCGACGCCAAAAGCCGCCACCATCGTCGCTGCCGATGTAAAAAGCCATCACCGCCGATCCGAAGAATGCATGGGCTGTCTCTGCCTGCGGAGGCGTTCGATCTTGCTTGAAACTTGCCGATCTGGTTCCTCCGCCGCCGTTGGAGCGATCAAGTGTTGGGAGAGATGCCCACAAGAAGATTGTTTATTTACATATTGATGTAATATATATAAATCTTTGTAAAGTCCTTATTGAAAGATTGTTTATTTACATATTGATGTAATATATAAATCTTTGCAATTTGCTGATTAAATTAATAAAAGTTTAAACGTGCATTCATTCCTTTTTAGTTTGATTGAAGATTTATGATATTCAATGGTCTTATAGTCCTTAATCAAACCTAACAATGTATGACGAGACAAATGTAGATTTTCGTGAACAAACTCTTCATGGTTTGACTAAAACGATATATTCGCAATCTAAAGATCAACAAACTATTGATCCCAGTATGATTGTTGGAAGAATCTAGGATGTCTGGTTACGAGGTATAGAGAGTTAGGAACTCTGTAGTTCTTCCAGTGTATCTTTCGAATACACTGAATTGACCAGTGAACCTTTAGAGACAATAGAAGAACAAACTATTTAACATCTTCTATCTCAAGGTCACTACGTATGAATCGCATCATGCTTACCTAAGTCCTGAAATGAGACATGTCATTTCATAGCATTAATACTCTCATTTGAGAAAGTCAAATTCTAGGTCCAATGTGTGATCTAGACAAGGCCTATTGGTGAGATATTAAGTTATGAAGATGTCATGAACCAACTTTGTGAAGTTCTATAGATATGGAATTCATGTACAAGATTGCTGAGATGCAATATATATCACCTCAATGCTTTATTTGCGCAATATGACTTGTTAGCTCCTCGTCAATACATTGTTTCTGACTTATTCACAAGTAACAAAGGAGTTGAGGAAATAACAACTAGAAGGGTAAAATGGTAATTTTGTAAATCCCGCCTAGTTGATGATATTCATGAAGGGTAAACATAGATAACATTCAATGGATCCGCTCAATATAACTTAGTTGAACTTGAGTAGAAAATAAATTCATTTGAACCGAGAGATTCTCAGTGTCGACTCTTTATTGGAGTCAGTCGACATTAAGCTAATACTCGGAAAAGATTTGAGAACTTTTGAGTCCGAGTATAGAAGCTCAAGCTTTTTTCATTTGGATCCATAAGGTCACTATTATAGGTCATTAGAGTAGGATTGTTAAACTAGAAGCTAAGTCAAAATAAGTTCAAGTGTTGAACTAGACTTTTTCTCGGAAAATGTCTAAATGGTATTTTTGTCCACAAGGACATAAAATGATGTGAATGTCAAAATAAGATTTTGAATATTTTCATTTGATTAAAATATAAATTATTTCCTAAAGCCGAAAAGTCGTTTGAGGTATTATGAAATAAATTTCGTTATTTGTGCAATTATAATTCTACAATGGGTATTTTAAGAATTGTCTTAAAAGAAATAAGGAAGCATCTAGATGCTCCCTCTCCCTAGGTAGAATTCGGCCAATATAGCATCAAAGAGGAGAGTTTTATTTCCTTTTTCTTATACGGATAATTACCCAAAAGGAAAAGGGAAATGAATTTCCTTAAGAAGGAAACAAATGTACTAAGTGAGGAAACAAATTTCCTCACTAATGCATCAATATGGCCGGCCAAACAATGAGGGAAAGGGGAAGGGAAACTCAAATATTGTGTCATGAATACATTATTCATTCATGAATGAATAATTGACATTTATAGAAATTTCCTTCTCCTATAAATAGAGCCTCACATAGAGATGTGAAGGTTAAACAATTTTCTTCTTCTCTCCCTATTGTGGCCGATCCTCTCCCTCTCTCTCTCTAGAAAATACTCTTCTTATTTTGCACCTAGATTCACATTCAATCTAGAGAATTAGCTTATGATCCAAGAATTGTTCTTGGTTCATATGGTTTAATTGTGTCCACACACAAATCCTTCCAAAACCTCTATAGACTCTTGTAATAGAAATCTTAGGTTTCTCGAGTTCAAGATTAGGTGTGAAGGTGACGAGCGGGCCAAGGAAGAGGATCTACCTTTCTCGAGACGCTTCAAGGTCAAGCTACAAAGAAAGGTTCGTGTTCTAGTTAATTAAATAATGTTTTTAATGTATAACATGTATATGCTTTTTTCTAGATTAGTAAAATTGTTTTACTTGAAAAAGAAATTTTTAAATTCCGCCATTAATTTGATTAATGTTAAATTTTTCTTTAACCCTAGACCTATTCCAACATCAAGAACGTCACGAACGTCGAGGACGCGAGAATCACGCTCACCGAAGAAGGAGTTGTCTCGGTGCTTCTTCAGATCCTCGTCTCCGGCACTGCATCTGACGCGTAGGAGAAGGCCCATGATGTGTGGCAGTATTCGATTTACATTAAAAAAAATCATTAAAAACGAAAAAAAAAAATTGAAATTTCAAAACGAAAAATAAATGTTTAAAATTCGAAATGTATATTAAAAAATAATTAAATTCGGTTAATTAAAAAGGGTTTAAAAGTAATACTACATAGAGACATGTCAGCATCAATGCTATTTACGAAAGTTTTACAAAATATTAAACTTTTTTTCTCAAATTACGTTTGTTAATCTGGTCCAATTCGCCGAATTCTTGCTTTTAAATTAGATGAAAAATAAGAAGGTTATGTTAATTGAAGTAAGATACATTCTCGATCTTAAACGTAACCCAATTTCCATTGGCTGGTAGTGTTCACGAAGAACCACATGGAGCGGCTCGACCCCGCTCTGATCCGAGAAGGAAGGATGGACAAGCCCGTCGAGCTTTCCTTCTGCGAGTTCGAGGCTTTCATGGTCTTGGCCAAGAACTACCTCGGAATTCAAGACCACCCTTAGTTCCCTCGGCTCTCCTGGCTCCTCTCTGAGGTCGAGATGACCCCCGCTGACGTGGCGGAGCATCTCTTGCTCAAGAGCACCCGCGTAGACGACGTTGACCTGCCCTTGACCAACCTACTCAACGCCCTCCAGCTGAAGAGGAACAACCTCTCTAGCTAGTTTGGGGATAATATACATATTTTTGGTTTCTAGTTTACTTGGAACTAATCACCAGTAATAGAGAACATCTTTCGTCTCTCTAAGGCTCAAAATACAGCATGGTTACTGGAAAACATTAAAATAAGGAAAAATGTGTCATTTGTCTGTTAGGTTTAGTAACTGATTAAAAACACTTAACGAGTATGAAAATGAAAGTGAAGGCAAGCTCAACATTCTAAAGATTAAAATCTTCTTTGAAATAGTTGTGGAGTTAGAAATCTTAAAAGATTATATTCTATGGCATTCCGATCGGACTCGTACGCGCATACTAGTTTATTATTTGTAGTAGTACTGGAGTGCTTTTTAGAAAATTGTTTCTATGGCTTATTTGAACACTTTTTGTCAAATATTTTTGAGTGAGGATAAATCAAGTTAGCCTCTTGTCCAACAACAAATAGTTAAATTTTACTACCTTCTCGTATATGACTGTTTAAATGGGTGTTTCCAAGAGAAAAGCATGTCCCACAGATAAACCCAAATAAGTTTTAATTAAAATAGATATACGGCCAATTTTTATTGATAAAGCTCTCTCACTCACAGGTGTACACTTTACATGAGTATATATACTTCATACAAGGAAGTAGTTATATTGTGAACATCATGGTTGAACAAGCTTTTGTTGGCCGGATAAGTAGGTTTCTTAGTTGTTGGACACCATTTTAATATTACCAAGCTTTCTTGCTGCCAAATTCTTCATGTACTCTGCCACTGCACGGATTTGGTCTGTAAATACGCACAAACTCATATATGATATATGTTTACTTCAAATATCAAAAACTTTGTATGGATACATGTACGTAGATATACCTATAGTTTCCGCATCGCAGACTCGCTTGAAGCAAAAATCGCTGAACATAACGCAGCATGGTTTAGTGAATGGCTTGAAATCCCCACTCACGAGCTTTTTGGTTATGACATCACCGACTGCATGCATATCATGATTGATTTTCGTTTCATAACACATATGTACGTATATATATATATATATATATATATATATATATTCACTTCTATCCATGCATTTGTATGTAACGTAGATATATATACCTTGCTGTATGGTTTCCGCATCGCAGACGCGTTTGTAGCAAAACTCGCCGAGCATAATGCAACAGGGTTTAGTGAGTGTAGGAGAATCTCCACTTATGAGCTTATTCGCTATGACAAAATTAACTGCATGCATAACGCAATTGATGATCGTTTCATATAGCTGCGTTATAATCTGTATCCATGCATTTAAATGTATGTAGATATACCTTGTTGTATGGTTTCCGCATCGCAGACGCGCTTGTAGCAAAACTCGCCGAGCATAATGCAACAAGGTTTAGTCAGCGGCTTGAAATCCCCACTCATGAGCTTATTGGCCATGTCATCACCAATTGCAACTGCACGCAAATCTTAGTTGACCTTATACATACATATATATATATATATATATAGAGAGAGAGAGAGAGAGAGAGAGATCGTAAATAATACCGTGGGTTTCCTCTGCGTTGATTTTGTCACCGTGATCGGCTGCTGAAGATACAACAAGAAGAGCAGCAAGAAGAAGACCAAACAAGACAAAAGCTCTTGAGTTCATGTTTCCCTTAATTCTCTCTTGTGTCTTCTATTTGTGTTTGTGTTTGTGTTTCTGTTTCTGTTTGACAGACTTATGTTTATAGCTGAGCCTTGCCCCTAACTTTAGTTATTAGCTCATTCTCAATGATTATCTTTTTCAAAAGGCTCTTGACGCATTTAATGCAAAATGGTCCACATGTTTGTACCTTTTTTTCCATCTCAAATTATCGATCCATATACTGTACTTGCCTTTTCCCATTGATTCTTGTTTTTTTTTTACATATTTTTTTGTGTGGCAAGGAACAAAATAACTTATCATTGTTTGGAGAGAGTAGATGAAGATTTTTTGTACTTTTCTTTTGTTCATGCTAATAAAAAATTGTTTCTTCAGGATTGATACTATATGCGTAATATAAATAAACAAAAAATGAAAATGAAAAATAAAAACCCCAGTTGAAGACTATATTAAAACTTCCAGATTTATAATTGTGTGTATCGTTTATTACTTTACTGTTTTTTTCTCTGTCATCTCTATTTTACTTGCGAATTGTCACACACACTGTTACAATATTGTGTGTGACAGTTGACTAAACGTCTAACAGAATTTCAAAATGAATAAGCTATTTACACAAAATTAATATATGAATTTTTTCTCGATTCAATTCACTTCCTGTAAATATCAACCACAAGTTTACCAATGGCTCTACAGGAATTTCTCTGCTTAATTGCGAAACCCTATTTTAAAGCAACCACATGCGACGTGCATCTCTTTGCGAAAAGCTCTTTTGAAAACTGCCACATGTCATGGGCCTCTTTCACACAAATTCGTATTCATATCAACATATGTAAAAGGTAAAACAATGATTAAAGTTTGTGTCGTTTATCATCAATCACTACTTTTCTTTTCTGTGATCAAATTTTCTCCACTGTTCTCTTATCTTTGATCAAATCTTCGCTACTTTTCTTTTTAAGATTTGTCGTTTATAAAATTAAAATGAAGCTCAATTTCACTTATATTTTTTTTAGAAAAAAGACTGAAATATTAGGAAAAAAATGAAAATAAACTTCTTTAATAAACCTTTATAGTTATGAGCGGATATAGAGTGAGAGTTTAGAGAGAAAATGAATCTGAACTGATAAAAAGATAAGTGAAACTGATTGACATTATCTTGATTGTGAGCTTCAATTTAAGATTTTGGCTACACATGTTACAAGATATTGAATAAGGGTGATGATATGTGACAAGTGGATAATGTACACACACGGTTACTAACTTACTCTTGCGCACATCTAACTTATTTTGTTAGTTTAAAAATAAACAATGTGTTCTCTCTAGAGTTCTCCTTCATTCTCTTGCTCTGCCTCGTAACCTACCATCTCTGTCGCTTTCTCAAGAGTACTGGTGACAGTAGTTGCGTGTTCATCGGTAGTTGGGAAAGAGGGAAAACTTGTCCTGTTGTTCAAGGTAGTATGGAGGACTTACATCAGAAATAGTCAGGTTTGGAGCTTGATGACGAGGACGAGCATGCGGTGCTGATTGAAGACGATGTAAAAGTGTTCTACTGAGGAGACTTCTCGGCAATAAAAAAGTGTTTAAAGTGGTTCTATAAGGCTTATGGAACCACAGACAATGTGAAGATCGATGACTAGATAATAACATTACCTGCATTATGTTTTATAATCCAGCTAACAAGTCTGAGAGTCGGGTCCGTGTCTCTCCGATAGAGCCATGCTTATACTCTACGTCTTCTTCTACAAGAATTTGGGTACAACTCCACGGCCTACCGCCTCTGGCTCAAACTTCCAAAATAGGGAAAATAGTAGGGAAAAGACTAGGACTAATTGTGAAATTTGATTTGGACAAAGAGGGTCAATGTCGCGATCCCTTCGTCCGGATGAGGGTGTTGCTTGACGTCTCGAAACTGCTCCGGAGCGGACCCTCGGTGGCTCTGGGAACCAACGTCGCCAAAATCTGGATTGAGGTTAAATATGAGAGACTCGGGGACTTCTGCTTTGCGTGTGGGAGATTGGGTCACAGTTGGAAATTCTTTGAGGAACCACGCCTTCAAACGAAGGGAGTTCACTAGGAGAAAAAAGGCTTTTAGAAGCGACAAAAGCCGCTTCTAAATAGGCTTTAGAAGCGACATTAGAAAAGACAAAGTCGCTTCTAAAGTCGAGTCGCTTCTAAAGTCGCTTCTAATATTTTGAAGCGACGAAATTAGAAGCGACTAGTAGCTTCTAAAGGCCCTTATTATCGATCAAAAAAGCGTGCGAAGAGATGGCGGGTAACAATTAGAAGCGACTTTAGAAGCGACTATTCGCTTCTAAATGTTACCCGCCATATTTTAGAAGCGACTAGTCACTTCTAACTGGTACCCGCCATATTTTAGAAGCGACTTTAGAAGCGACTAGTCGCTTCTGACTGGTACCCACCATATTGTAGAAGCAACTTTAGAAGCGACTAGTCGCTTCTAAAACCGTAAAATTTAATTTTAAAAATAAATTTTCGGTTTAAATATTAATTATTTATTTAATTGAATATAATTATTATTAAATAAATTTAATAATATTCAAATTTACTAATTTAAACATAAACTGAATATAATCAAAAGTCCGTAATAATATAATCGAACGTCGACAATGTCTAAAGTCGATAATAACATCAGTTCAACTAAATAGATAACCGAAAGTCGATAATAACATAAGTTCAACTAATTAGATAATCGAAAGTCGATATGTAAACAAACGTAAACCGATAAGTCTAAAACGTCGAATAAATTAGAGTCATCATCATCGTCGTCCTAGTCCTCGTCGTCCTCGTCCTGCGCGTCGTCCGCTGGGTCCGTGTGGAGGCTCGTCTGGTTCGGTGTTGGGGGGAGTCGAAGGTCGATCTGGTCTCTGCTGCGAACCCGAAGCGCCTGCATTTCCCGAATCGCCTACACAGGGTCCGAACTGGGCCATGTACTGGTCCAAAGTCTCCCTAAACACGGGAGTCGGAGTGAAGTCCGGGGTCTGGCTCAAACCAGCAGCCATGGCAAACACAGCTCCTTGGAGAGCCGTTAGCTTCTCTTCCATATCCGAGGACGACTTCGAACTCACATTCCCTACAGAAGACGATGAGCTGTCGTGGGCTTGAGCTTCTAGCATGTTAGAGCGCGAAATTAGAGGCCCAATTCCCGTAGTCCAATCACGTCGCATCCCGAGGACTTCGCTCATAGCAGTCTCCTCCAAAGATGACAAGTTCACCTCACGTCCCGACTCCCGAGCTTGTACTTGTAGATCAGCCACCCGAGCTACTATCCGAGCCTACATACATGATACAAATTAAAGTAATTATTAATAACAACAATTATAAGGTAAACTTAATTAATAACATATACTTACATAATACTCTCCAGCAGCATGCGTAGTCCACTGACCATTAGGAGTCGTGTGCATCCTCTCCCACCCGGTGCATATGCATATAACACATTATAACTATAATATATAACTTATGTAATTTGAAATTGAATGAAAATATACTTACGTGACTATGATGATACTCATAAAATATACTTATGTAATTTGAGCCAAATATTTGGGACATTAGAAGCGACTTTAGTAGCGACTAGTCGCTTCTAATGCCCCAATTTCTGTACTTGGCAAAAATTTTGGCGGAGGAAATTTGGAGCCAAATATTTGGGACATTAGAAGCGACTAGTCGCTTCTAATGCCCCGAGCCAATAATTTTGACAATTAGAAGCGACTAGTCGCTTCTAATTGTCAAAATATTGATAATTTGGTTAAAATCGGGGTGTTAAACGTAGAAGTGATTAGTTGCTTCTAATTCCCAAATGTCGCTTCTAATTCTCCAAGTCGCTTCTAAAGGTATCTTTTGTCGTAGTGGTTGAAAATCAATCGTAGGTCTCGAAGAAGGGCTTCAAGTACGAGCATGGATGAAGGCAGAGGCTCCAAATAGGTTTATTAAAACAAATTTTATCATCCAAGGATCGGAGAGCGCCCGGAACCGCGAAGAGGCAAGACGTCGAAGTGGTTTTCATATGATATAGGAGAAAAATTAGACCACCTTCAAGGTTTTCATATGTTGAATTGGTTTTCACTTCTTTGGTTGCTGCTAATGAAATTCAACCGGTTGAACCTAGTTCCTATCAAGAAGCTATAAAGTCTAAAGATAAACATGAATGATTTGATGATATGAAAGAAGAAATGCATTCACTTAGGGTAAATAACACTTGGAAATTAGTATGTAAACCTAGTGACATGTAGGTTGTAGAATGTAGATGGCTCTATAAAATTAAAAAAATTAGTTTAAATTCAAATGAACCACCTAGATTCAAGGCTAGTATTTTTGCTAATGAATTCACTAAAAAAAAGAATAGATTACAATGAAATATTTTTGCCGGTTGTAAAATATAAAACTATTCGAATGATGTTATATGTTGCTGCTCATTTTGACTTTGAAATTAAAAAATTGGATGTTAAAATTACTTTTTTTGCATGGCGATCTGGATGAGACTATTTACATGGTACAATCCGAAGATTTTGTTGATGAAAATAATTGTGATAGTGTATGTTTACTTTAGAAATCCTTGTATGGTTTAAAACAGTCACCTAATCAATGCTATAAGAGGTTTTACAGTTTTGTTTTAAGCATTGATTTTGAAAGAAGTATCATGAGCATGCAACCCACCTGAGTAAGAACCCGGTATATCATGAGCGTGCAACCCACCTGAGTAAGAACTCGATAAATCAAGAGCGTGCAAAGCATGTTGATGTGAGGTTTCATTTTATGAGAGACAAAATTGAAACAGGTGAAGTTGATGAGAAAAAGATTCCACTGAAGATAATCCTTCTGACTTAGGAATAAAAGTTGTAACTAATATTAGGTTTGAGAATTTCTTGAACTTGTTGTTTATTGGTTGGTCGTAGGTAGACGAGAGCATTTGGACTTCAAGTTGGAGATTAGTTGGATGTGTGAAGCCCAATTTCCCGGACTGGCCCAACTTGTTTAATGCTGAAGATCTCATTGGTGTAGATGGAGAAATGACAAATTCTTATAGGTATCGTTTCTAATGACGCTAGAAGATATCGTTTCATTTGCCACTCAATGGCTGCAGCACTTGAATGAGTCTAGTAGGCCACAATCTCAGCCCGAAATATATACAGACTTTATACTTTGTTAACCTAATCGGTTCACTTTATGCTAGGTCATATGCACTTGTTAACTATTTTTTGCTCTCTCGGGTTGTATGTTTTCATCTGAGTATTTCTTGAGTTCTTGATTTGGTATTCTTGTACAAAGAAAGGTGATTCGAAGGTTGTAATGGTATAGTCTAGGATATAGTTTAATATTCTTGTATAGATTAGTTACAGATAGCCGGTTTGATTTGTTTCTGATTTGGATAATTGTATAATATAGCCCTGTATAAGTTTCCTAATTTCAATTTGTCCAATGTTGTGTAAAACATCGGTAAAAGTCCAGTAAATTATTTCGAACAAAATTTCATTCCCATGTCAATGGTCTGGGTTTTGTGTTCATGTGTTTCCGGGGATATGAGAAAGAGAAACTGAGAAAAATGTGAGCGAGATGTAAAGTTTACATGGTGGAGAGGATTGTCGCAGTTTTGATTATTAATAATCAATTACATTATTCTTCTTGTTCTTCATTGTGTTTTAAACCAAAATCGTGCTTTTTATCAGTGTAAAATTTAATTTATGCTGTAAAACGCAACTCAATTTACGTAGGTACAATTCTATTTCAGTGTAAATTGGATATAAATTAACAAACATTATCAGTGTAAAATTCAATTTACACTGTAAATGAAAAGTCAATTAACGCGAGAATAAAATCGTATGATCAGCTCGAGAACAAATATGCGACAGATTAAAAATCATTTCCAAATATAAAAAATGATAATTAATTGATAGATATTAAAGTTGTTCGAAATTAAACATGGAAATATTATCTTGAATAAATAGGCTAATATTTAATCAAAGGTCAACTCACTAATCTAGAAAACAATATCCAAGCCCTATAAACCGCCAACTTTTAATTTTCGGAAACAAATTTAAATTTTCAGAAGAAATTAATATTATTATAAGTGTAAAATTCAATTTACGTTGTAAAATACAACTCAATTTACGTTGTACAATTCTATTTCATGTAAATTGGATATTAATTAACAAACATTATCAACATAAAATTCAATTTACACTGCAAATGAAAAGTCAATTAATGAGAGAATAAAAATCGTATGAATGGATGGAAACAAATTTTCGACAGATTAAAAATCATTTCCGAATTGGAAAATAATCACTAATTGATGGATTAATGATCTGATCAAAATTAAGTATGAAAATAATCTGTAATTAATAAGTTATCTTAAATTAATAGGATAATAATTAAGAATATAGTCAACCCTAGGAAACAATATCGAAACCAAATAACCGCCAATTTTAAAAACCAAAAACTAATTTGAATTTTCAAACGTAATTAAAGTTTAAAATTCGAAATTAATATTGTCAATTCTTATTATTCGGCTAAATTATAAATGGCATAAACGTAAAACTAGATAGATGAAAAATAAAACACGTCATCAATAAGACTAATTTACAAAAAATTTACAAAAACTTGAATGTTTCCAAATTGAATTTGTAGTGGGCCAATTCGTCAAAACATATATATATATATATATATATATGTATGTATGTATATTAGCTTACTTAGTGGGTACATAAAGGCTAAAATTTCTCATATGCTATAAAATACTTTAATACATGTAAACAGATAGGGGTTGTTCCCGAGTATCTACCTAGCTGTTGTACTTTGCACGAATATACATAAATTAAATGTAATAATGAACTTCAATTCAAAGTAGAGTTGAACAAATTTTATAAAATATAAACGCAGTTTATAAAAGTTATAAATCATTGCACACACATGACTCGAGCAGCCAGCAAATATGAATGCAATAACTACAGACATAATATATACATAAATATATTCGATAAGATATTAATAGCGTACTCTCTCAAACGAATGTAACAGGTTTGTCGTTTCTGTCAACAAGTTATCCAACCAACGCAATGTGTGTCATCACCCAAATAATATATATCATCCTACTTTGTATATATACTCGCGTCTAACGTTAGCAATAATATTTTACGTGTAAAACTCAACTTTTCATACAGGCCAGAGAACGAAGATACAAAATTATGGCCGGATCAGAGTTGGCTAAACTCAGCTGTTTATCGCAAAACGGCGTCGCTCCGGTCACTTATTCCCAGCGACGACAATACATTGATCAGAAATTCGTACGTTGCAAAAGGGCTAGAAAGTACTACTCGAGAGTTACTAGTTTGGGCAGGTTCAGGATCGCCGTCGGATCGCGGATCTCGACGGTGGACGTGCCTCGGTTGGTTGACTTCTTGTACGACGATCTTCCACACGTTTTCGACGATCAGGGTATTGATCGGACGGTGTACGACGAGCACGTGCAGTTTCGAGACCCAATCACGAAGCACGAGTGTCTTGCTGGATATCTCTTCAACATTGCTTTCTTGAAGACTCTCTTCAGCCCTAGGCTTCACTTGCATTGGGTCAAACAGGTTTTCATTTCATCTGCTTTCTCTTTAGTCAACGATACGGAAGTTAGATAGAGTTTAGGGTTGGTTTGGAATTTTTTTTAAGTTGTTTGGATTCAGGAAAATAATTTTAGGATCGAAAATAAGAGGAAAATTGTATAACTAAAATTGAATTTCATTTTCGTATGGTGGAAAATGAAAATCCTCATTATTTCACACATGTGCAATATTTTTATTTTCCATCCAGCATGTGTAGAAAGAATGTATAACTATAATTATATCTTTTTATTATATATGCATAAGTAGATAGAAGAAAAAATATTTTATTCACAAAAATTAAAAGAAAAAATAAAAATTGGTTATTTTTTTAAAATAAATCAAAAAAATAAAATAAATTTTAAAAAATAAATAAATAAAAGAAAAAATATCTTATTTTAAAAAAACCATAAACTAAAAATAAAAATTTAAAAAATAAAAATAAAATAAATAAAAAATATTCAAAAAACATAAAAATAAAAAAGTATAAAAAAATAAAAATTCATAAAAAAAAATTAAAAAAGTGAAATAAATATAAAAATATTTAAAATATAAAAAAAAAATTAAAAAATTAAAACAATTCATAAAAAATATAAAAAAAAATAAAAAGATTCATAAAAAAATAAAATTTTAAGAAGTAAAAAACTAAAATATAATAAAAAAATAAAAATTATAATATAAATTTTAAAAGTAAAAATTAAAAATTAAAAAATAAAATAAAAATTATAAATTAATCATAATGGGAAAATATCTTAGTCACAAAAAAATAAATAAATAAAAGAAAAAAATATCTTATTCACAAAATAATTAGTTTGTTTTCTTAAAAAAAAATCATAAAAAATAAATAAACAAATAAATAAAATTTTAACAACTAAAAAAAATAAAAATTAAAAAATATTCTTAAAAGAAAAAAACTCAAAAAAAAGTTAATCAAAAAATATATCTATAAATAATTTTTTATTGTGTTTTCTATTTCTATGTTTTAGCATAGTCACACAGCTTAGAATTTTGATTTTTCATGCATTATCTCTTCCGTTTTCATTTTCCTTCAAATTTTCATTTTCTCTCGTATTTTTCGAGTTCCAAATGGACCTTAGACTTTTGATAAACTTTCTATTATATTTTACATCACTATAATAACAACTATTGACACTATACCAACTAAACTAACTACAGATTTCTGTAAAAGGTTCTGTAAATAGGTTGTGGATGTTCATCCCATGATGACGTGATTATAAATTTAACTATATTACTCCCGTCACGAATTTGAGTGTGCATTTACGACCCGTTTATCAAATTTTGGGTATTTCAAAATCCATATATGTTTATATGGGTATATAGTAGAATTACCTAATAATAATTATAATAGTATAGCTGTATATCTATTTATTATCTACTATAGCTACGATCAATAACAGTCTAGATTATAATTGAACATGCGTAAATTTGTTAATTGAGTTCTCAAATGTTCAGACGGATACATATGAAATAAGAGCGAGATGGACAGTGTTAATGGAGTATTCTCTTTTGCCATGGAAACCAGAGCTGGTCCTAACAGGAACCTCGATTATGGGAATTAATCCACACAATGGAAAATTTTGTACTCATGTGGTAAAAAAAACCATCGCTGATTGATATAATATGTGTATGATAAGGCCTGAAAATACTTACGGGGTATTTTGACTTTTATAGGACTTGTGGGATTCAATAAGAGATAACAACTACTTTTCTATTGAAGCCTTTTGGGATATATTCAAGCAGGTAAGTGATCGATTCTTGAAAAAATAATTTGATGATACCAAACTAATTCTAACATAATATAATATTATCCAATATGACACTGTATTTATCTATCCAGATGTGGATCGACTGTATTTACAGAACTAAAGACTTTGAAACACGCAAATATCAGATATTGAAAAGAATGCCAAGCTACGAGGTCACTCGTTATCCTTTCTCCTATATTATTCAAAAGTTACAAATTACATTTTCTTTTTAATATTCTTTAAACAGGTAAGACAGTATAATGATTCTCAATCAGACGAGATAGACAAAGTCAAGTGAGTATATTTGTTAACTTTTCCTGATTTCTTTTATTTTATTTGATTACAGTAATGAACTAAACGAAAGAAGCTAAAAATAATTAATCAATCTTGCCCATCTCCAGTAATTCATATGACAGGAAAATAGAAGCAGGAAATATCGTGGCGGTGATGAAATTCTTTGGTGAATCCACCGACAAGATTGTTGAAAAGAATGAAAAAAAATTACGGTCAAGTCTTATGAAAGATGGCCTAAGATATAAGACCGGTTGTTTTCTTGCTTCGTACTGCAACAAATTGGGTCCAACACCTTGGAGATTCCCAGTAGTATGTCAATGCAACTTTAATTATATCGTATCTGATTTTATCTAGAGCTTAATTCGTTAGCTCGCAGTTTTAAAAACAAAATAAGTTTGACTGTATCTTACAGAGAAACGAATTGCTGGTATGGCTGGATGGATTTACAATGGACTAGCATATATACATATATTGCTTTAGAAACTTGAGAAAAACCGAGATGGTTCTCTGCTTTAAGAAACGCCAGACGGAACTCAACTTCTTAGCTCAAGTGTTTCAAGGACTCAATGAGAAGGGGTCCCCCACTGACTTTCTTGGGAACTACTCGTGTCGTCTGTTGGAGACTCGGCGTACATTGTCTTCCTATTTTTCTTGTTCAAGTAAACACGCATATATCCAATCTCTTCTCTTTTTCTTAGCCTACATTTTCATCTTTATTTTGAAATCAATAAGTTTCACATTTAGTTTAAATTTAACCAAATCAATTTGGTTTGACATATATTTTGCTCGTAATTATTATACGAATAATATTCAATAAATTTTAAAGAGTCACCTAGAAAAATAACCGGTAAACATAGACAGCGATCGAGTGTTTAAAAGATTAAGAAAAAACAAATAAAGTGCTTTGCTTAAAAGAGTATTTTAGTCCAATTTTGTCTCAAAAATTTATTTTCATATAAAAATACAAAGATGAGTGGTGATGTTTTGATAAAAAAAATTTCTTATAAAATAAAATTAAAAGTTCATTAGAAAAGGGGAAAAATCTAATATAAATAATGAACATACAATATGAATAAAATTTATTACCTTAAGTTTCTGTAATATTTTACCACAAGGACATGGTTTCATGAAAACAGTATGGATACTAGAATACCTCCCCCAAAAGAATTGGGTATTGATCTATTAAAATAAATAATTGATAAATAATGAAACTTTCACTAAGATAAAACAAAAAAAAGGTCTTCAGATATAATGTATTACATGAAAGATAAAATTTTGAGAAATGTTTGAGGTGGATGAGATTATGAATATTAATCATTTTAGATGGTTAAAAGAATATGGTGAAACTTGTATTGAAATATAGTCGTTTATAAACTTATATTAATATAGTTGTTTATAACTGTTTATGCTATAAACGTTTTAGCAAAATTAGATATGATGTAGTTGATTGCATAATCAAGAAAGAAGTAAGCAACAGTCAATTCTCATAAAAGTAATTAAAATATAGTCAATACCATTTTATTAGTTGGTGAAAAAACTTGCCTTCATATAATAATTTGACAATAATATAAAACAAATAGTTATTAACTATCTTTCACATAATTTTACAATAAGATGACAATACTTCATGTGTATAATAGTCTAAAGTTATAGAGCAGTGTAAATATTGTAAATTTCATCACATTAATACAAAATGGCGCATTTTCTATATGATAATATACAATGTAGTCATAATAGTTAAATGTTAATATTTTATAGAGAAATTGCCCAAAACGCCACCATTTGTACTTGATTTTTCCAAAATCCACTAAAATTAATTTTTTCCCAAAATACTAGTACAAAAGTCTAAAATACCCATAAAACAATTTCTTTACATTTTATTTCATATCCATATTAATCAGTTATTATTTATTTATTTTTTTATTAAAATTAAACTTTAAAATGTAGAAACTGTTCCAATCCTAAATTTTATTTTTTTATAATTTTTTAATTTTTTCTTAATTATTTTGGCCGGTAGTATAATGTAGGGCATTTGTGTTAGTTTTATTTTTTTAAAGGGTATTTCGTCATTTCACATGAAATTTACTAGTATTTTGGGAAAAAATTATGTTTGGGTGAATTTTAGGAAAATTAAAAATAAAAGGTGGTACTTTGGACAATTCCTCTATTTTATATCACATCACACGAAAATATGGTGACAACGCCCCCTATATACCTTAATATGATGATCAATAAATATAGCAATTCTAATAGCGTATTATTAAATTCAATAAATAATTTAATAAAAAAAGTTATAGATAAGATATAATGAGATACAAATGACACGGTAACTTGTTCAAAGATATAAGAAAAGTCAAAAGTGAGATTTCATTCTCGAAATAGATTTTGCAAATGTATAAAGTAACTTGTAAGAGTAAAAATAACTTGTATGATGAATATCTCATCTCATTCAAAATACGACCTTCTTAGAAGTTTTGGACGTTGACCAAACCACAAAAATGAATGGACACAAAAGTAATTAAAAAGCAAGGTAAACCGATCTAATTGAACCAAGCATTTTGTTACCCCGATTAGGATGATGTCATCCGTTCTTTTTTATATTGAATTTGTTATAAAATAAATGCAGACAATAGTATATGATAAAGAGAATAAGAACAAGAAAGAAGAAAATGAAAGAGAAAATTGTATTACTTATGTGATTCAATGGTTTACAATACGCCACAAAATACAATGAAATGAAAGGTGGCAAATAAATACATAAAAATAAACATAAACTTTAATATGAAGAAGAAAAAGTCTTTGACACAAACTGTCAGACAACAATATTCTAAACATCTATAAATTATGCCTCGTTAAAATCTTATTTGAGAAAACCCGGTGGAACAAATCTTTGAAAGAAAAAGAGTACATAATTTATACAATACTTATAAATGTTACCTCATTAAAAATCTTTTTTGGGAACTTATTGGGATAAAACCTAAAGCTAGGGAAAAAGAGTGTTACCTCATTAAATGTTACCTCAATTCAATATGTCTATTAATTTATGTATTTGAGTTTTCTCATGTCAATCTTATGTACGAATTTCTCAAATGATGATGAAGGAAGCGCTTTGGTGAAAAAAATCTGCAAGATTGTTACAGGAGTGAATTTGACAAACATCAATTTCTTCCTTTTTATTAAGTTAATGAGTAAAAAAAAACTTTCGAGAAATGTACTTCATTTTGTCACCTTTTATGTAGCCATCTTTGATTTGAGTTATACAAGCTGCATTATCTTCGTATAATATAGTTGGACTTCCTTCATCTATTGAAATATCGCATGATTCGAGGATATGATGCATTAAAGATCTTAGTCATTTACATTCACGACTTGTTTTATGAAGAGCCAACAATTTATCATAATTTGAAGAAGTTGATGAGAGTTTCTTGTTGAACCCCAAAAATAGGTGTATCACTATATGTAAACACATAACCAGTCTGTGAATGCACTTTGTGAGGGTTAGATAAACATCCAACATCAGCATATCGAATCAATCTAGACTTTGAGTAAAATCCCTTAGCGAAAATTCCTTAAATGCTCAATTCAAAGGCAAGGCCAAAATCTTTTTTTTCTCAAGTCTTTCATTTTGAATTCACTTTTAAAATATGTCATGTCTCTTCAAGTTCATCATGAATTTTAGTGATGTTCAAATCTTAAACACATTTCATTGTTCATGTATCCCTCTTTAAAAAGTATTCGCTAAGAAGATTATACCACATTCGACCAGATTATTTGAACCCATATAAAGATCTTTGTAGTCTTTTAATACATTTTCTCGGAGTTTTAAGATACATGCTTCATTCTTCTTTAATCTCTCTGAGATTTTCATGTAAATTTTATTATCTAGTGACCCATATAAATAGGTTGTCACGAAATCCTTTCAATTTATTTGGACTCCTTCAAAAATTGACATACTAAGTAAAAATTTAAATGTGATCGCATCCATGACTGCCGAGTATGTTTCTTCGTAGTCAATTTCTGGTCTTCGTGAAAATTCTTGTGGAACTAGTAGTGTTTGTATCGTATTATGAATTCGTTTTTCTCATTTCATTTTCGTACAAATACCTATTTGTATCCTACGGGTTTGATGTCTTCAGGTGTATGGACAATAGGTCCAAAGACTTGACGCTTTTCAAGTCAAATAATTTTTATCTCAATAGCATCTTTCCATTTTGGCCAATCATTTCTTAGTTGACATTCATAGATCGATCTTGGTTCATGATCCTCATTTTCTTTTGATATGTCTAACACAATTGCATGTGCAACTATATTATCTACCACAATTTCTTTTATATTCCATCTTATACCTTAAATGACATAATTCGAGATCTCCTCATTATCATCTTTTTAGGTGTTTTGTCATCTTTGAAGTGTCTCTTCATTAATTACATTTATTTATGATGGAATAGTGATGTCATTTATTGTAACAACTTGCTTATCTTGTTCCTTTCTTTTTCTTAGATATTTATTCTTGGATCCAACAAATCTACCGCCCTTCTTGCGCACTTTAGACTCATTTGATAGCATATTTCCCATTTTTTTTCTAATGAAGATTAATTTTGCAAAGAATATTGGTAACTGGTGTATGCGACTTGATCTTAGTTTTAACATCAGTAAATCTATCAGACAGTGTATTCGCGACTTTTTGTAAGTGGATAATCTTTTAAACTTCAAATTCACATTGATTTGTACTAGGATCAAAATGAGATAATGTTAATGCGTTCCATGAAATTTGTTGTCTTTATTTTTCTGAATTTGGTTTATATCCTCATAATCCACGAAAAAAATTCTCATCAAATTGATAGTCGTTAATCATGCTTTAAACATATCACTTGCCATGGGTTCCAAACCCAAAAAAAATTATGTTGGAGAGATATTGGAACATGAATCGCACAATCAGAAACTCTTAATTTTGAGAGATATGTTGCAACAAGGAAAATTTATGATACGATGTTGGCCTTCTACGAATTAGAGATGTAACATTCAATATTGAATTTTGTTCTCATAAATAAGGGTCTAACAATTAGCTGAAGCCTCATAATAAAAGATTATGCTAACTAATTTTAGGTATGCGTATGAGAAATATGATGTTCAATCGACATACAATAGTCATTAAAGAAATTGGATATAAATTCCAATGCATTGTCAAAAAGAATTTTCTTTATTGTATGATGTAGATATTGTACTCTTAGACAAATTATTTAAGCAAGGAGTCTTGCAAATACAACATTGAGATTGAAGATTAATCAAACATGAGACCAACATGACAATGCATCAATAAGTACCATAAAGTACTGAAATGGAAATGCCCCATTTAATGGGTTATAAGTCCAGATATATCTCCTTGAGTATGTTCTAAAAATGTTGGGCATTTAGTGGCAAATTTAATTGGAGATGGTCTTGTTACTAACTTTCCTTGAAAACATGCCACACATGGAAATCTTTGGAGAAAGGAACATTTTAACTAGTTAAAGTATGTCCATGTGAATTTTCTATAATTTTTCGCATCATTGTGGCCTAAATAATATTTTCATATAAGAAAACTTGCTAGTTCCATTGATTTCTGGTTAATCACCATGTTTGAGTCAATTGAATTTATAAAAATATAATATAATCTAAAGTTATATGCTGGGAGTTTTTCTACAATTTCTTTCCTCCTTGAGACTATAGACGTAATATACAAATATTCAACATCATTTTCATTTATTGTCTCAATGTGATAATCATTGCAGCTTATAGCCTTGAATACAAAAGGTTCCTTATTTATTTGTTAGAAAATATTGCGTCATCTATGGTAAATTGTGTACCATTAGGTAACATATATAGGCTCTATCGATGTCTTCAATCAGATGTGATGCACCATATATTGTGTTTAATGTAGCTTTATATAATATCGGATTAGAAATATATATTATCTCTTAGCATGGTATGTGTTGTCGCGCAATCCGCTAGACAAAGTGATTTTTCATCATTTTTATATAATCATAAAGACTACCATCCATGTGTCTCATAAAAAAATAAAAAATAAATTGAAACAAAGCACTCCAAATAATTTATAGATGAAAATAAAAAAATTACAAATCACACAATGATATGAAAATTTAAAAACACCAAAACAAACACTCAAACATTTGAAAGTAAAAACATCATCTTCTTAACCGATTTACTCATCATTGATTAACTTGTTGAAATCTCCACTGATATCTTCAAAGAAGTCTCCAACCTCCAACTGGGTAAGATCCATACGATCATTTTGTTCAGTAAAATTTGCCTCTACACCTTTTTTTTCACCGAGACTTGATAAAAGTCAATAAGCTGTTTCGGAGTACAACAAGTACGACTATGATGGCCATTTGCTCCATATTAATGGTAAATACTCTATTTTCTGGAAATTATTATTTTATTTTTGTTTTGCATCGTTATTTATCCACTTCCTGCAGTTATGGGACTTGCTGTTCAAATTTGAGGGTTGTTGATGACCACGATCACGTACATACCCACGACCGCGATTGCGAGCGTGGCTACGACCGTGTCCACGCCCATGTTGTTGATTACGTTCATATAGATTACTATACACAACTTTTGCTTCAGAGTTGGCTCAAAGTTGCAATTTTTTTTATCAAAAGCTCATTATTTTTTCAACAACAAGTACGCATGAGATTAGCTCATAATATTTCGCAAAGCCTTGTTCACGATATTGCTACTGCATGAGCATATTTGAGGCATAAAATGTGGAGAATTTATTTTCAAACATATCTTTATCAGTGATATTTTCTCCGCATAACTTCAATTGAGAAGTAACTTTGAACATTGCAGAATTATACTCGCATACGCTTTTATAATCTTGTAAACACAAGTATAACCAATTAAAGCGAGTCTTGGAAAGTATCACTGTTTTTTTGTGGTCATAGATTTCTTTTAAAACTTTCCAAAGAATGAGAGATCCTTCCACTTCAAATATTCAGTTTTCAACCCCCACGGAGATGATGGCGAAGGAATATCATAGCCTTGACTTTGTTTATTCAAGATGATTTATTGCACTCTTTTATGGTATCTCCTGTTGGTGATTGATACACTTTAACAACCATATTAAGTGCAAAAAATCATTACTTACGCTCAAATAGCCAATTATTTCTTATGATTGGTAAGCAAGATCTAAATTTACTAATTTAATTATCAATGAAAGCATATCCAGCAACCGACTAGCTAAGACTTTAAAATACTTACATGGATTTTGGCTTATCTACAAAACGCTCCGTTACCAATGCGTGCTTCGTCTTCGTGTGTCGTCTTGATTGAGTACTCGAGGATGACACCTTAGCCTTCTGAAATGTAATCTCTGAGACGAATAAGAAATATGAGTGGGCACACTAGATATCTCACTCGATCTCGAAAGCAGGTGTTTCTGGATCTGACTCTTATTTCTAAGAATGGAATTACAAAATTCTGAGGGGAAGAGAGAAAGAGAGAGGTGCACGGCTAGAAGGGAGTGGGAGCCACGAATTTTCTTAATGAATAAGGTTAATTTTTTCCATCTCATCAATCCCTATTTATAGCAGAGAGAAGGAAATCTTCTATGGGATATTTTCTCTCCTTCGGAGATATTCTCAACTAATAAATTAAATCTAGTCCATTAAATCTCAATTAGTGAATCTACATTTTCTCTCATCCATCAAATCATAATTTATGAGAGAGATTTTTTTCATTTATTTAAGCATCAAAAGAGAAAATATTAGTAACAACCAATAGGCAAATTATCGTCCATGACACACAGCCAAGGGAATGGATTTTCGGCTACCCTAGGCCAAAACCCAATCCGAAAATTCCAAGGCCGACTTAAAATCCAATTAATTATTTATTTAATTGATCCAATAATAAATAATTTAATTATGCGAATACCAATTTTTCAGAATTAATGCTATTAATCACCATTACATATTAACATTATAATTTGAAAGTTTGTATCCGTCTTTATCATAACCGAATCGGGGACTATGGACCTAGTGGTAGAAGCTTAATAAACCAGAAAAAGAAACAATATAGTCATATATGTTTTTCAATGATTCGTCCAGACTTGATCAATACTCCACCGTGTAATCCAAGATTGAACCATTCTTTGATACTCGAATTAGGTTTACTCATCGTGACAAGTGTCCACTAATATAGTCAGTTCGTGGTCAAGATCGTCCAAGTTCAACCTGTGTCAAGAGAAGTTAATTTTTTTGTTATACTTCTCTTGATACATATCACCCCTAAGCATTACTTAATTCGAAAGTGCGCACAACTTATCAGTTTCGGAATCAACCCTTAGGTGAGTGAACATTAACCTTCTTTAAGGAATGATAGTTTCCATATTTGTAAATCACTTCCCCCTCGAACCATGCTCTGAGAAAACTCCCAAGACATCATATGTGATTAGCATGATTAGACTTTCAGCGAATGAGTCAAAGAGCTCAGTAATATAACTCAATGTCCATTATCACTTCAGGATTTAGATCAAGTCTCATGGTAACCATCATAATGGTCTCGATTACTGCATCGTAACGGTCCTTAAACGACACATCTACATTAAGACCAGTACAAGTCATACACTTACATGAAGTGTAGAATGCTCCCACATAGTGATCAGTCTTCACCCATGTGTTCCGCATATATGACTTTAGATATAGCTTTTCAAGCATATATTAGCTATCGGCCTTGTTTTAGCACACTTCCAGAACTCAGGTGCCTAGCACGTGACTCGGTTTAATACAGAGGCTATGGAATGATAAATGTTTAATAAATCTCAATAAATAAGAAATAACTCTTTCAATTCAAATAGATTATAAATGTCAAACTTTATTTTATTAATAATTTCTGTGCGAATTTACATAAGTATCTTCTTGTGAACAAGAATTGCTAACGTCTCAAAGACTCATGACATTGGAGTCAATTTTGGCATCAAAAATCCAAGCCAAATAATTATTTCCAGAAATGTAAAGGGCATTAAAATTGAGTTTTATAAGGTTTGCATTACAAAAACTATACAAAATAAATATAACATGAGTTAATTTTAAGTTACAATTTCAATTCGTACATGAAATACCAAAACTAATTCGTATGAAAAATTTAATTTTGTTTAATGTTCGTTAGATACAACGAAACGTACAAAAGGTGTAAGACATAAAGTATGATTAGTAAAATAGATCTTATATAAAAAAAAGAATACGTTATTTTATTTTTCAATTTATTAAAATTTGTTACATATTAAAAGGGATTAGCTAGAAATAAAAACAAAAGTAAGATCCACTATAATGAAACTAAGAACAACATCAAGTAGATATATAATCCAAAGGATAAAAAAATATACTTCTAGTAGTCGAATATTACTTCTCACATGCTAGCCTTGTTTTGACACATTTTCAAAAACAACCCTCAAAATTTTTGTCATCGTAAAAAGTATGGAGAATATAAAATAATTATCACAAGTGTGATGATAATTTTTAAAAAATAGTTATTTTTTTCATATGCTAGTGTTATCTTAAGACGTTTTCAAGAACAATACTCAATATTTCCGTGATCTCATCATTACCAAAAAAATTATAGTAAAAAATGATTACCACAACTACGATGACTTCTTGGAGACATCGTGCCGATAACATGTTATAAAATAAATGGAGACAATATGGTATAATATAGAGAATAAAAACTAGATCAAGAAGATGGAAAAAAAAATCGTATTATTTGTGTGATAACATGGTTTAAAAGAAGTTATATTTTTTAAGGCAAAATAATTTCTATTTATACGCTACAAAATATAATAAAAAATCACAAATAAATACATAAAAATATATATAAACTTTAATATGAAAAAATAAAAATCTTGAAAAACACGAAAAATCATCCAATAACATTCCAAATAATTATAACATAATTATAGTTTATCGCATACTTCTTTTTACAACAATAAATTAGGGAACATTTTTCATACAAGATTTTACATATCAATATACAAAAACATTTTCCTTTAAATTTTTCCTACTTTTCATTTTCTGTTTCTTTACATTGTAACTTATAAATTAGCCTCCGATTCATAATTTTATTTTTCTAACTTTCTTTTTTTTGCACACTAACCCCCTGATATATATTTTTCATTCATCCATTAATTTAATATACTACAGTAAAAGAACAATTGCAAAAGAGCAAACCTAATGACTACAAATTAAATGGACCATAGAAAGGAATTATTTTCCCGACTTTGTTAAAATTCACAACGGTTATGTGCGAGATTGCTCCAGCTAAAGAATGATCACCAATTACCGACTCTCAAAACACATCTTAGAAAAATAATTCTTCTTTCTCAATCTAATACAACCAACTAGTTCTTTATCAATACAACCCCTAATAAACCAGTGAATCATGCGGAATCGACTCAGACACAATGGTTTCCACAAAAAAACATCATCCTCAGCTTAATCAAGAAATTGACGTTACACATAGCAGGATCTAACTTATCAAGTCTTGAATCGTCACAGGACTACTTCAATCACAAACCTTAGGTAATAGTTTATGCTATTGTATAAGCTGAGAAACAAATAATCACGTCATTCAATGAGACAAAGTTCATCCACACTAAGGCATGTCTCTTGCTCGAGACTTTATTGGGCTTTTGCTTCATATTCCAACAATTCTATTATCATTAACAATTTGTTATTACAAAACATGTACCTTAATACATATTAAGTTTTTCCGACAAAGAATGTAAAACCCCGTAAAAAAAAGATTAGCTAATTAATAAAATTAGATATTTTGTAATCATATATAAAATTTCAAGTTCATAGTTTACTGTTGGGAGTTGAATTATTATTTGAGTTAATTATTTGATATTTTCGTACCTTAAAATAATGAGGTAAGTTAGATTCCTTCGTAAAGTGATTTTGACTTCAATTTATGTTAAATTTTAAGTTAGACTTTTACTCTTATTAGGCCGAAATAATGGTTTTTAAACCCAATTGAAGTAAGGCAATCATTGATTCCGAATTTGCATTAGATTTTCTTTATTTAAAGAGTTCTGACTTATTCATATCCTATTCACTCCTCTCTTCCCTATATATCTCTCATTCTCTTCTTCAAAACTTTAAGTAAATCGTTTTATTGTTGCTTTCTCCATTTGCAAGTTTAGGTTTTTACTTTTAAAACTACAATTTCAACTCCGATAAAATTTTATTATGTTGTTCAAAGTTGTGAAATTGTATTCACATAAAAATTTCCTAATCTACATTATTAATATTTAATCAGAAATCATTTTTATAAGTTCACTCGTTGTATTAAAATTCAGATTTTACTATTCCGACTTTCTATATTATTTATGAGCACACATGTATGTATGTATGTATGTATGTATGTATGTATGTATAATTACCTAATATTTTAATATGATATTCTTGATTATGTTATATATTTGGTGTAAAACTTAAGTGATTTCTCATAACTTAGTTGACCAACATCATTATTTTCAAATTAGTGCAAAAATCAAATTTTTAAAAGAAAAACTTCAATTTTATTTAGTGATGTATTTTTGTTCTTTTTTCTCAAGTTTACAACCCGAATCATACTTTGTTACTTTAGTAGTTTTTGTTAAAAAAAATAGAATTCCAGTTTTCTAGAATTTCTCACAATTTTTCAAATATAATTAAATAATCCCGAAAAATCCTAAGGCAAAGGGTATATTAGTTTCCGTTCCGATTCTGAGTATGTTGTTTCAGAACTTTTTGTTTAAAATACTATTTCTAATTCAGTGATATTTATTTAGATTTCTCCCATACTTAACGTTTTATCGACCCTAAAGGTACTTTTGTTAATTACGAACTTTCAGCCGAAAATCAACAGTTTCCATAACATGTGGTATCTTTAGAAAGTATTATAAAAGCTTAAGAATTATTTTAACGCTTAGGTTCCGAGCTGTTCAGCTTATACGTAATGTCTAAGTTCTTCCTGAATCGTGCACGATCATTACTCGAGATTTCTGAAACTACGGTGTAAATAATATCACTGCAACACGAATTAGTTTGTAGTATAATATTATGTTTATTATTATGTGTGTTTTGTTTGATTGAGTAATATTATATGATATGATATGGTATAATATGCTATGAGATTATATGTTAGGAATAATATGTATGACGGACCAAAAAGTTGATTTTTCAAATAGAAGATTGGCTAAGGGATCTCATCTAAACTGTTATAGTCGAATTATAACACTGCATAGTCGAACATGCTTCACCGAATAGTAAAAGTATTATACATAAGAAAATGAAAACGAATATGAACTTAATCTAAGTTCATAATACCGACTACATAATAGTAAAGACGAATAGATGCTCAATATACAAAGACTAGTCATACTAAATTTATGTTGGCCACATAAAATACAAGATAAGTCTAGTAAACCGTTGAACGGTTATTAGAATATTTATTCTAAAAAACGGTTATGAGAACGTGTTGGGATTGGTGCCCACAAAGGAGAATATTAGACATTTTATTTATTATTTGTAATATTTTGCTGAAACATTAATATTAATAAATAAGCTTTCTTTTCCTATAGTTTGTGTTTATGTATGTATGCTACGCTCTGAAACTGTCATCAACGAAAAGGGTGTTAAATACAGATTTGACATGATAACCCCTTGTGACTAGTTTAAACCATTTGTTCACAATCTTAAGACCGATTGAGCATTCGAGTCTAAGTAACGATTGTTTGAATGAATCATGATATCTTATCATGTGATATAGAAAGTTGTGACTCTATGATTTCATTCTTGATATCTTATAGAAGATATTGAACAAGACCTAGTGATTCTATGGAAGCTCGATATAAAACCGTTTAATCCAGAAGCTCCAAGATCACATACGAGGGGTACTTCGATAACTACCTTAATCCTGAGGTGAGTGCATAGTCGATACTACACTTTATGTCATTTGATTTGTCAATGGGCGATGGCCGTGTAATGGCTGCATCTGACCCGACGGTTGGTGACATAATGTTGTAGTGTTGGATTATGTGATTCACAGATATGGAATTCGTGTACACATAATGAAAGTCATTGTATCACACTATGGTTTGTTACGAGATAGTGAATGAATTAATCTGGCCAGATAATCATTGAATATGAGATTCCTTGATTAAAACATGTGACATGTATTGACGTCTCACTTTATGTTTTTTCTCATTCACAAGTAACAAACGAGTTAGTGAAATAATAACTCTAGGGGTAAAACGGTAATTTTACATTCCCCGGACTTACTGATACACACGAAGGGTATTTTGGTAAAGTACACCGTGGATCGAGTACAGAAAACTTCTATGACTTCAAACGGAAAAATATGCGCGCATGAACTTAGAGATTTTCAATATTGGTCCTTTAGTGGAGTCGACCATTATTAAGAATTATAAGCCGGAAATAATTTGTGAATTATTGAGTCTGTGCTATATTCTCAAGCTTCGTTCATGTGGGTCCATAAGGTCTCAATGATGCACATTTAGAAGAGATTAATTGAACGCAATAAATTGATTTACTCATAAAATACAAATTGTGATTTGTATAGAGAAATTTATTTTCCAAGCGAATTAATGAATAATGTGTTATTCATTAATTATTGATTTTGTGAATTAAAGAACTTTATTATTGTAATAATAATTTTCTTGAGAATTCATAATAACAATATTAGAAAATAAAACGTTTCTCGTTTTATGTTATTCGATAACCATGAAACAATTTAATAACGAGTTATTAAATAATTGAGAGTTCTAAATTAAGTCGAATTTGGAAATTAAATCAAGGCAATTTGGGAAATAAAATTGAGAAACGAGTAGGACATACGGGCCGGCCATTAACATGGTTTTGGGCTGAATATCGATTCAACAAAAGCCCACATGAAAGCCCATTAACAATGTCTATAAATAAAGGGTTTGAGGAAACCCTAGGTTGAGCTTGCTCTGTCTCTCTCTTCCCTTCCCTCTTGGCCGACCACCTCATCACCCGAGAGGACGAAAAATTTCGTTTCTTGTTTTCTCGTGTGCGTTCATCTGAGCCCACACTCATCTTCTCGTTTTTCTTCTTGTGTCATCGTTGAATCAACTTGTGGTTGTTTGGTCCATTTTCGTTTTCTGGAAATCTGACCTCCGAACCAAAGATTCGATGAATCCGATGAATCTGAGTCTGCAAACCCAGATCTCTCTCCGAACCCATTTAAGTCAGTTTGTTGCCGACGCAACGCAAAAAACGGCGTCCCGATCCGAGCTTCCATGAGCTCTCAGCGTCGTCGCGAAGTTTCGCCTGCGATCTGCCTCCGCCCATCCGCGCGAACTTGCGCCTGACTCCGCCCGACCGCCCCTCTGCGTGTCCCAGCAGCCTGCCGCTTTTATCCAGCCAAGCCTGCCTCTGCCCAGGTCGCTGCCGACGTCGCCGTTGTTCCTCCGCCTGAGCCCAGAGGTGCCTGCCCCTCTCAGCCGCTCCGGGGTCTCCTAGGGCCGCTGCCTTCTGCGTCGGACGAGTCCAGCCGCTGCCGCCCGTTCCCAGCCTGCCGAGGACCGCGCGCCATCTGCTGCCAGCTTCCCGGACCAGCCCCAAGGACGTGCCTGCTTGCCGCCTTCGCTGCCCGTGTTGACGAGCCGAGGAAGTCTCTTGCAAACCCGGAATTGGAGAAGCTTGAAGATTCTCGCATCGAACTCGTTTTCAATTCCTCGACTGAGTTATTTATAACTCGACGATGTAAGTTTCGATAATCTTAAATACTCTTAATTGATATAATTGTTATGATTGTTTGGAGTGTTTTATTTTATTGAAATAACATGTTTAGAATTAAATTGTTAATTAACATGCTTATGATTTTAATGCCAATAGGTTGTTAGATATTAAATAGTTTAATATGATAGATCGATTTTATTATTAATTCCGCACGTAATTAGTTATGTTTAATAATAATTTACTTAAATCGTTAAGTAATTTCCTACAAATGGTATCAGAGCTATAATTGGCATTAAAATCTAAGTTGTAACTAGTTTTAAAATTTGTTTTAGCTAGTTGATTGTTGGCGTTTTTGGATATGATTGTTTATTGCATTATGAATGTTATAAATTATGATTGGTTGTTTATGGATGGAACCTTATTGATATGGCCTTAGAATTTTGTTTCCGGTTACGTCCGGGTTTATTTTATTTTTCTTTTAAATTGTGAGCCTCAATTTTCGAGGACGTTTAAGTTGTAAAACATAAAATTGTTGTAATCCGGCGATGTAAAGACGAGGGACGAAGGAGACTCGGTGTTGGCCGCACGTTATTGAATGTGTGAGAGCTAAACCGAGAGACTCAATTTGGCCGCACGTTATTGAACGTGTGAGTGCTAATTGAGTGGGAGGAAATCGGAGTTGGCCGCACGATGGAAACGTGTGGGTGCTAATCCGATCGACTGAATGACGCGTCATCAAGCACCTCGACCGGAAATAATAGAAAATTAAATAGGATTTAATAGTTTATGTAATTATTTTATGGGTTGTATTTAGAAATAGGCCATTCAATGAGTTAAATTAGTTATGCTATATTTAATTTAATCTCATTGCATAGCACGTCACACGTCATATAGGATAGAACGCCAACATCAAAATTAACATGAATTTTTCATATAGTTTATAATTAAATAATGAGTTATAAATTGTAAACTGTTTTTAATAGAATATGATTCTTTCCAAAAACTAAGTGGGAGGGTTGTTTATCGTTGAAACAACCCACGGTCCCCGATGTGAATTTAATTGACTTAATGTGTGATGAACTAAGAGTCACCCTCGTGGCCCTCCCTTTAATGGGAGTACTTCGGAAGCATTAAGTTAATCAAATTGTTACGAACCAAGCCTTAAAGAGAAACGATGATGCGGGGTCTCCCCTAGGTGAACCGTTATCAAAGTGACTTGATTAAAGGCCCACACGTCGGTTGCACACTTAGACTTATGTTTTAAAGTAATCCTCCCTCGAGGCCCTGCTTTAAAAATAAGTGACCAAAGTTTATGGTAATTAGTAAGAACTAGAAGTTGTGACTTCTTGGATGGTTCGAACTAAATAGTGATGTGTCACGACTATGAAAGGCGATTAATTACGGTTTCCCCTAGGAAAAGTAATTAATCATTATTGTTCATAATATCATGAATTGCTTACATGCTTTCCTCACCATATTAGGACTGTTGCATGCATCATGTAGTTCGCATTTGTAGCACATACTAAATTTATTTATTTTATTATTTGTTTCAGCAAATGTCTTTTAAAATACCCCACATAGAATTATTTTAAGTACAAACAAACTCGAGGGTGAGAATTACGTAAATTGGAAACGTAACCTCGACATTGTATTGACGATGTAAAAGCACAAGTACGTTCTCACTGTCCCCTGTCCTCCTATTCTGAGTTATGACTCGAGTCAGGAAGACAAGACGCATATAACTCTTGGATGAGATCCGATGAGATTACAAGGTGCTATATTCTAGCATCTATGAGCAATGTGTTGCAGCAGTCTCATAGACACATCGATACAATGTACAAAGTGTTGTACAACGTACTTGAGATGTTTGGAGGTTATAGGCGTCAGGCTAGGCAGCAAGCTTTCCGCAGTTTCTTGAACTGTAGAACGAATCCAGAAACTCTTGTTTAGACCACATGCTTGCGATCATGGGTCATATGAATGAGATGGAGATTCTTGGATAAGAGATCAATAGAGACACCAAAATAGATATGATCTTGAAAACTCTCTCTGACTCTTTTAATTGCTTCCGTCTGAACTATTCCATGAACAAGCTCGACTATACAGTCTAGGAGCACATGAAACAGTTGCAGACTGCCGAGGGTCCTCTCCCTAAGAACAAATAGAAGTCAAGTGAGCTCAACGTTACTGAACATAGAGGCCTCGACATCTGGTTCTAAGAGGTTTAAGAGGAAGCCCAAAAACGCCAACCGAAAAAGAATATTTGTCACCTAAGCTTATTACACGACAAACAAAGTGTCGCCCGGGATCTTAGATCGCGGGGCATCTGAGCATGTTGTTTGTAATTTGAATGGTTTTGAGAAAATCAAAAGCTTGAGCGACAAAGAATTATGATTCACTTGGGAAGCCACAAACGGTCACATGTTGATGAGACCGACGACACATATCTATGGCACTTGTGTCTTGGACATATTGTCCTAGATAGGATTAAGAGATTGACTAAGGATGATCCTTTGAAATCTCCAAAAATTAAGAGATCCCAACAATATGAATAAAATATGAAGACTAGACGAAGGAGACGGAAAAACACACTATCTTTAACCACTTAACTTCGCATAGAATCTCATTTTATATACTTCTTGTACTGAAGATACATCTTGTATAAAAAAGTTTGACCTTTATATAAATGCCAAATAGAAATTCTACTCATCCTTTTATATTCTCGTCGAGACTTTGTTGTACTTTTTTCAGGCATCAACGTTTGACGCTTGAAGGAGGGGGTTCATAGCGTTAAATTCTAATAGACAACTCAACATCGTAACGTATTTTGGAAGTGGAGGAATGTCGTACGTGAGGAGCGTGAACAAATCGAGCACCACAATAGGATGTTACTGCTGATAGCTAAAGAACTTAAGGAAAGGTATCCGCAGCCGACTCTTCCAAAATTGTTCAACGAAATGCAAGAGCGACTTTAACAGCTGGAAGAACAAATTAAGGCGAAAAGAGAAAAATTCGAAGTGAAGTTGTAACTCACGAAGAAAATCGATTTTTCCAAAGATTCGGAAAAGAAGGTGAAAAATCTAAAGAAATTTTTTTTCTATGAAAGCTAAGAAACATGCAAGAGACCAGTACAAAAAACAGCAGCCGAGTGAAAACACCGAAAGCTCTGAACCACCGAGTGCCCAAAATTATGAAGATAAATATCATCCGAATGAAGATGGCTCTCGGCCTAAGAAGGCCAGATCAATGAATACTTGAATATCTAGACAAGAATCCGAGTCCGATGAATCACATAGTATGGGGCAAACTGATTTCCAAAGTCTTGAACATTGAATAGAAGAGGTTTCCCTTTGCATGTTAAACCACCAATAGGACAAGACACCACTTCCCCGTTGATTTCAAGAATTCTGGAACATCTGCCTCATCAAGGTTTTAAAATTTTGAGCATACCATCATTTGAGAAACTGATCCATGAGACCATTTACACAATTATAAATATTATTTGACTTTGCAAGGGGCGAGGAGTCAAGTAATGTGTCAAGTTTTTTCAATTACTTTGATCAGAACCGTAAAAAAGTGGTACCGAAAATTAAAGATAGATTCGATAAATTCTTGGAAGCATATGTGCAATGCTTTCATGGATCAGTTCATGGGATTACGTGCAAGAAAAAATCCTAAGGAACGTCTCTTGGAAATTTAGTAGCACCAACGCGAGTATTTAATAGATTATATAAATCGTTATTATTAGTAGGCGATATTAGTGGAAGACTTCAACAAATAATTTATATTCTCTAGTATAACATCAAGACTCTAAACAGAATCAGCGTTCTGGCGGTCATTGTAGAAAAATGGATCCAAGGGCTACAATGAATTCATTTTGAAAGCTTAGAAATATATCAATGCCGAAGAGACAAATTCAGCACCATATTTGATTGGAAAACCAAAAAACTCCGAACAAGATCACAAAAATGATCATTCTAGGTATCCTAAAGAGAATCGGCATCCCCATGAGAATCAACATAATGACCATAGTCGTCGTAACCATTGAAGTCGAGACGACATGCGACACCGGAAGAAAAGCAGCAGAGAGCAGTCGGTTAGTAAGTCGTTTTCAAGTATTTGCGATAAATACACGCCACTAACCATAGGAATCGACAAATTTTTTGCTCTCTTGAAACATCAAAAGGAGTTCCCTAAACCAGCAATCAAGAAGGGTATCTCGAAGAGAGATCGCACAAAATAGTGTGCCTTTCAACGAGATATTGGACATAATATTGCGAGATTGCTTCAACTTGAAATAAGCAATTAAGGTTATGATCAAGAAGATAAACTACACAAGTATTGATCTGATTACAGAAATCAAGATAAAGAAGGACTCAAAAGCCTTATGAAATAAAAATTATTAGCAGAGGACCCATGTTGGAGGAATTTCACGCCAAGCACAAAAGTTCTATACTCAGGAAGCAGATTCCCACTCGGCAATGGTCATGTTCACCTCTGACTCTAGGCCGGTGAAGACTCCTAAGAAAGAAAAAGAAGAAATCTATTCGTCATGAGATAATGAAAAATGGGTACATTTCCCACATAATAATCAGATTGTAGTTAAAGCAAAAATCAGAAATCATATAGCCGGAAGAATATTTATTGATAATGGAGTTTGGTGGACATCTTATATAAAGATACATTCTACAGAAGGGCCTCAAGGAAGATTATGTTACCTCGAGTCACACTCAACTCTACAACTTTACAGGTTATGTTGTCATTTCCAGAGGACTTATTGCCCTCCCTTTAGCGTTGGAGAAAAAACAAATCTGGTAACCATTAATCTTCAATGGATGGTGGTTTCAAGCTCATCGACATTTATTGTAGTAATCGGTAAACCCACTCTTCAGGAATTGTACGTACGCATTAACTTTAGCGAAATTTCTTACTATTAAATTCTCGGCAAAATATGGAATCAAAGTAATGAAACGTAACTAGAAGAAGGCAAGGAGTTACTATTTGAAGTATTTGAGAAAGAGTCGGGATTAATGTGGTCACGTATTCATGATGGTATAAGAATTGCATGACTTAGATCACCGGCTCCCGAGTAGATTATATGTCAGTCTCGAGGATGAAACATAAGTGCTTGTTCTTAATCCAAGTCAGCCGAAGAAGAGTCTACAAGTTGGAAATTTAATTAAACCATGTATAAAATCCGAAATCATTTCTTTGTTAGCAAATAACTTAGACGTGTTTGCTTGAAAATAACCAGATATGGTAGGAATAGATCCTAGTCAAACTTGTCATATGTTAAATATTGATCGTAAACCTAGACCGGTCAGGCAAAAGAGAAGACCTTTCAATCTTGATTGGTACTAGGCGTTAAAAGAGGAAGTCAGCAAACGTATATCAAACAAATCCATTAGAGAAACAAAATACCCTAGTTGGTTTTCTAATCCAATTTTGCTTAACAAGCCGAATGGAAAACAGAGAACTTGTGATTTCACCGATTTGAATAAGGTTTGTCCAAAAGACACTTTTCAAATTCCGAGAATAGATCAATTTGTAGATTCTAGTGACCATGAATTATTAAGTTTCATGGATATCTATTTGGGATATAATCAAATCTCGATGTATGATCCGGATAAAGATCATACAACATTGTTAACCAACTGAGGACTCTACTGCTACAAAGTAATGTTTTTTGGATAAAAAAATGTGGGCGCTACATATCAAAGATTAGTAAATCACATGTTCGATGAACAGTTGGGAATTACAATGAAAGCCTACATAGATGATGTATTAGTCACGAGAAAAATATTGACTGATCATGTTAATCCACTAAAATGTACATGTGGTGTCTGTACATAAAAATTCATTCGTTATATTGTCAATGACAATCAAATCAAAGATAATTCGGCTAATATCAAGGCTTTGATAAATATGAAGCCTCCTCGAAATGTGAAAGAAGTTCATAAACTTACAAGGTCAATAACAACACTCGGAAGGTTCATTTTCCACTCCACCGACTTGAGCATTATATTCTATGATCGTATGAGAGGATCACAAATTTGAGTGGAATGAGGAATGCATTGAAGATTTAAAGATAATGAAGGAGTACCTTCCATAGCCGCCACGGTTGGTAAAAGTCGAACAAGGAAGTTATACATGGACGTCTCCGAATATACCGTCAGTTTGCGCCTTAATAAAAAATGAAGAGTGAATTCAGCTCCCAGATTACTATACAAGCTGAAGAATGGAAGATTCAGAAACAAGATATCCAAAGATAGAAAAAGTGGCATTAATTTTGGTAATTTTCTCAAGAAAACAACATCACTACTTCCTGGTACATCCGATCAAAGTCCTCACATACTTCCCACTTTAGCCGGTCCTATGCAGACCCGAAACTTCGAGACGATTGACAAAATGGTCTATTAATTAAACTTGCTCAACACAATAATGAATTTTTCTCGAGGCCAACGGTAAAAGGACATGCAATGGCTGATTTCTTAGCCAAATTCACATACCGACAAGTAGAGTCTCCGACGTGGAAACTCTATGTAGATGGACCAGAAAATATCCATACACTGGGTGCTGACATGATACTATCAGCCAAAGATGATTTTTAGGTAAAATTTGATTTGTTTTTTATGTTCAAAGCTTCAAATAACGAAGTCAAACATGAAGCACTTATCAATCAATGGGCTAGAGTTAACAAAATTTTGTAATATTACCAAATTAATTGTTCATCGGACTCTCAGCTTATGATTAATCAAATAAAACTTGAATATTGGGCTAAATGAGCAAGTATGAAGCAATATGTCAGTGCAGCAAGAGCACTAACAGAAGTATTAGAGTACACCAAATTCAAGAAAATCTCAAGAGAGAAAAATAAAAATGGAGATTTATTGGCAAAAATCATAGCAAGATCATTGGAAACTCTGATCACACAGCCAGTCATCGACATACATTCAAGAAGCATCAAAGGACAATATGTATATATGGTTGAAGATAGAAAATATTGGATGACTTCAATCATTCAAATTTTGAGGCACGGAGTCCTCCCGAATATAATGTATAGGCCAAGAGTTCAAAATTCAAAACTACTCGACAATTCAAAAGGGATATTCTTTGTACAAAAGAAGATTCTCTTCTCCAATTTTTAAGTGCGTCGGTCATGAAGATGTGAATATGTTCGGAAAGAGGTTCATTGAGGTTATGTGGACATCGTGGAGGAGTTGCTCTCAGCAAAAAAGTTCTCCTTCGGGAAATTTATTGGCCCACAATGCGAATCTATGCAAAAATATTTGTGAAAGAATGTGAATCTTGTCATGGAGGAGCTGTTCTCGACAAAATAGTTCTCCGTCATAGAATTTATTGGTCTACAATGAAAATCTAGGGAAAACGATTTGAAAGAGAATGTGAATCTTTTCAACCTCGCTAATATACCACAGAAGCCACTAACTAACTTGATTAATATTATAAGTCTAGTCCCTTTCGCCAAATGAGAAATTGACCTGATCGGTCCTATGCCAAAAAGGAAAGGAAGTTGTAATATGTTGTGGTAGCAATTGATTATTTTACATAGTGGGTTGAAGCAGAACAACTGGCATATATTACTGAAATGAAAATAGAGCCATTCGTGTTATTGCAAGATTCAAAATACCAAAAAATTTAATTTTTTGCCATGGAACCCAATTTGACTGTGCTCAATTTAGGAGTTTTGGAAAAAGATCCAAGACTAAGAATTTTTTTCTACACCGATAAGATCATACGCAAATGGGATGGTTGAGGCCGTCAACAAGAGAACAAAACGAGGTCTTAAGACACATTAAGGAGCTAGGTACACGAATTACCGGGAGATTTATGGGAATACAGAACTTCTCAATACTCTTCAAATGGAGAAACTTTTTTTTCGATGTCATTCGGGATTGATACAATGGAACCAGTCGACATTGTGGGAATTCTACTCTGAAGAGGTAAACAATATGAACCTGAAAACAAATATTTATTTCTTAGAAGAAACACTCGATATTGCATCAATAAAAAGTTTTATTAATCACGGAAGAGTTGCATGATGTTTTAACAGGTATGTTCATAAACAAAACTTTTAGATTGAAGGCGGGGTAATGAGAAAGATCTTTTCGCATTCCAAAATTCCTACTGATGGAGTAGTAGGCCCAAATTGGGAATGAATATACACAGTTGTGTCGTCTCTCGGTAATGATGCCTACAAAATCTCCAAAAATGGAAAAAGATGAAAATAATTCTTGAAATGTCGAACATCTTATTCATTTATATCTTTAGTCATGTGTGTTTTAAAATTTTATGTAAAGGCTAAATAGCCGTGTTTTTAGATTTCAATCAGAGCTTAAACCCATGTTGAAATTATTTCTTGTCATGTATTCAATCAAGGAAATTTGCCGAATTACAAAAGTTGTTAAATTATGAGCCACGGACATTAGTTTCAACCTGATTGTTAAAGTCCGAACCATAAAAATTTACTACAAATAAGTTTAATAAACTTTTTCAAACAACATTGCTTCATTCGGCATGAGGATATATGCAGATGGATCGCGGTTCTTCTCTTCGATGTTCTTGTGTTCGGCAGTCTGATGCCCGGCATCTTGGAGAGTCTGGTTTGGAAGGTTAGAGTCGGTATTTTCTTGGCTATTCTCTTGAGATGCCTTGGTGTCGTCTAGATCAAAAGTATCCATATTCATATTCTTCTTCTTCAGACACTCCACGGTGGCAACTTATTCAGCATAATAGTATTTGGACAGTTCTGTTTGATACTCTTCAAAGTCCTTAAACTCTTCGACAACTCTCTCAATCATTCGACTCATGTCAACCTTGGCTACCTTCAGTTTTGCACGAATTTCATCCAGGTAGTTGTCGACCTCTTTGATTTTCTTGCGTGCTTGCTCCTAAGTTTCTTTGAGCTCTTCTCTAAAGAGTTGCGTAATGGGTTTCTACTCAGTGAATCCAGACTACTCGGCATACAAAGGAAATAATAAAGATATAATAAAATAAATAAATAAATAATCTCATCAGAAAAGTTCTGAAGACCGAATACTACTTGAGAGCATAGACAATGCAAAAATGATTATTGAAGTATGAAAAATCATATGTATAGGGTTCGAAGTGTGAAACTTCCTAAAGAAGCTTAAAAATGACGCGTAAGATCTCATCTGACACGCGACGTTCTGACTATACTTTACAAATCTGACGGATCAAAATGAAATTTATAACATAATACCAAAGGTCGCGACGAATGACGGGTCAAATCATTCAAATTATTTTTTTTTCCATTCAGTTAATACCCCTTTGGTGTCATTTTTTTTCTAAAATTAGCATATAATAACATGTTAGCTGGAAATAGCGTTGAGACCATTTCCAACCCAAAACTCAAATTTGGGTTAACATTTTACCAAATTTGGTGTAACTTCAATGTTTTCACTCCAACCCACAACACCAAATCTTACCCCAAAAAATGAATATTCTCTTTTAATACTTTTCAATATTACTTACATTAATTTCATATTATCCCCTCTATTGATATCTTATGTCAATATTAATTTTATTAAATATTAATTTATTTTTGAATGTCAACAAATATAAAAATTAATTAATAAAATAATATTATATTGGATAACATTAACAGAAAAAGTATTACATAAATATTATATAAACATTACAAATATTGATACTTTTTTCTTTTTGATAATATGTATTTTTCTATAAATTATTTAAATTATATTCTAAATTACATACTAATATTTTTGTGGGTGAATTTGAAAATAAAAATATTTTATCACCAAATTTGGGTGATGAATAGTTGGATCCCAAATTTGGGTAAATTTTATTTATCATACCCAAATTTGCGTGAATATTTGGGATGAGTTGCAGCACCCCTCTCCCAAAAATGTCTCATTCCCACCCAAATTAAGGGTTGGTTGGAGATGGTTCGAAGAACCAAATAAACAAGGCCAAAGTTTGAATACGCGAAAGACGAATTACTCGAATAGACAAAGTTTCTCACCAAAAACATATTTGCTAAGAAATTAGAGGGTAGTGTTATAGTCGAATTTTAACACTGCTAGCCGAACATATGCTTCACTAAATACGAAAAGGATTCTGCATAAGCATAAGATAAACGAATAATAACATAACTTAAGTTCAGAATATCGACTACATAATCGTAAAGACGAATAAATACTCCGTATACAAATACTAGTCATACTAAATTTACGTTGGCCACGTAAGATATAAGATAAGTCTAATAAGTTGTCGTGGTTATTAGAACATTTATTCTCAAAAGACGGTTACCACAACGTGAGTCTGATCAACCCCAAATTTGGAGATCCGACGCTATAAATAGAAAATGAAGACGAAAAAGAGGAGATATAAAAACACATTGTTTTTTACCAAGTAACTTTGCATAGAGTCGCTATTATATACTTTTTGTACTGAAAATACATCTCGTATAAGTCCGACATTTATATAAATACCGAATAAAAATTCTACTCGTCCTTTTATATTCTCGTCGAGATATTTTTATACCTTTTCTTAAACATCGACATGAATCATCCACTGAAGTTTGTGGTGGCACATTGGATTTGGAAGAAGGATCCTCTCCGGTCTGAGCCATGTTTCAAATAGTGTTTGGCAATTCCATGTGAAATTGATGTTTCTTTTAGATAAAATTGATGTTTCTTTTAGATAAAATTGTTGTTCTGGTATTCATAATATTATTCGGATATTTATTTGCTATTGACAACTCAAAATCTCAAAGGAGCAAGTGGGTAGAAATATATCATCATCAAGCGATGGCGATGGTTTAATTTCACTAAAATGAATTCGAAATGGGAGTCTTGTGTTCCAATTTTGACCGTTTTCGATCATGAGTGGTACTTGACCGTCATTCAATAATGTATTCAAATGGAAACAAATTTAAAGGTGAAAAGAAAAAGAGCAGCTTTTTCTTATCTGACTTAATGAAAAAGTCTTGCGATTTATTTCCCACACGTTATTTATTCACACCTACACTTATTCACAAGTTTGTTAGACTTAAAACCCGTCTATGTTATACTATGTATAAAGTATTGAAAATAGAAGCTGCAATAAATTAATCTTATATCGGGCCAAGAAAGTTGGTCACGAACACGAGCAAGTATCGTCTACAATGATGTCGGACTTTAGTATACTATTTTGTGGTTAATATAGTTATTATCTATTTATCTACTTATGTTAACAAATATGTATCAGATAGCTCCTTCCTAATTTAATTGTTATTAAAAAAACATTTCGTACCTGTATTCATAGTAATGAATGCCAGAGTTCCATTAATATAAAAAACATATATTTAGTAAAAAAAGAAAGAATCAAAACATTATAATATTAATGATTAGTAAGAGACCTTTTAAATTAATAGAACATACCACTAATTATTGAATAAAATAAAATAACAAAATCGAGAATTTCGCCAGCAACGCTTTGGTATTTCAAAAAAAAAACAGAGGGTCTAGGAAAACGCGTGATCATGAGAGTCACCACCACATTGATTACAAGGCGTCCGCATCTGAATATTTCTCTCGGTTCATTATAAAACCCCAAAGTCTCACTTCTCTCACGCCCCTTTTCTTTCTTCCTCAATAAAACATTTTTAATCTCAAATCCTTACTCTCTCTTTTTAGGATTGCCGAGATTAGAGGTCCAAACTTTCTGTCGCTGAATCTTAATCATATGCAAAGGTGAGCTGTTTCTTTTTCTTTTTTGGAAGTGAGATTTTCATTTTTTTTTTATCTATTGTTTGTTCAGATCTTCGATTCGTTTGTGACTGGTTTTTATCTTAATCGTAAGGAATGTTCTTCTTGTTGAGAATTCCAGTATTCGTTGGCAATGATCGACTGTTAATGAATGGCCATTTTCTCGTCTAGTACGATTTACAAATTAATTGTATGTTGAAATATCGCTTAAAGCACATCTCTTTTGCACCCAATTTTTCCTCTAATTTTTCAGGTGTTCATTATTTTAATTTACGTAATTCAGAGGACACCTGAATCTAGCATTGAAAAGAGCCAAACATTTGCAATTTGAAACGAGCATATAATCTTAGATTCATACGATCTATGCTCAATTAGAGTTCCTAATCCGTGGAATATTGTTAATCTCAGGGGAGAAATGGCAGAGCCAAACTCAGAAACCCCTTTGAACCCACAATCCTCGTCATCGTCGTCTCGGAACTTACCGGACTACAAAAACTCGGTGAAGCTGAAGTACGTGAAGCTCGGATACCATTCTCTGAGCACTCTCCGAATGCTCTTCGTTCCGCTTCTTCTGGTCGTCTTCTTCGCTTACGCTTCGACTTTTTCCCTGCAAGACCTCTACGATCTGTGGGAACACCTGAGATTCAACCTCATATCGGTCATCATTTGCTCGACCCTGCTCGTGTTCCTGAGCACTCTGTATTTCCTGACCCGTCCCCGGCCCGTCTACCTCGTCGACTTCTCTTGCTACAAGCCCGACGAGGCCCGAAAGTGCACCAAGAAGATCTTCATGGACCAGTCCCGGCTCACCGGAACGTTCACCGAGGAGAATCTCCAGTTCCAGAAGAAGATCCTCGAGCGATCGGGGCTCGGTGACTCGACTTACCTCCCTCAGGCGGTGCTCAACACCCCGCCGAACCCCTCGATGAGCGAGGCCCGAAAGGAGGCCGAGACCGTCATGTTCGGCGCCATCGACGAGCTCTTCGCCAAGACCTCCGTGAAGCCCAAAGATATCGGGGTCTTGGTCGTGAATTGCAGTCTTTTCAACCCGACCCCGTCGCTCTCTGCCATGGTTGTCAACCACTACAAGCTCCGAGGCAACATCGTGAGCTTCAACCTCGGAGGAATGGGTTGCAGCGCCGGGCTTCTCTCAATCGCCCTCGCCAAGGACCTCCTCCAGGTCAGAAATGTTCATTTTAGCTATACTAACTGTTTTTCAAGGTTAGCTAGATACGTAGCCTTACAAACATAATAAATTTGCTAAATTGTACATACTAGCCGTATAAAGTATATAAAGTTTGAACTAGTCGTTTTGTAAATAATGGGTAAATAACCAGCCCAATCTATTTACTCATCAAATGTCAAAAATAGTCCACGTAAGCAGTTATTTACAAGTAACAAATATTCAAGAATTAGATGCCACATAAGGAGTCAGGCTATTTACTAATAGTTAACGAAACGTTGGCTATATCCAAATTTGTGGGTTTAAGCTGGCTAATTACCCAATTTTTTGTAGAAATTATGTTTTATTTTTTCAAATGGTTAAAATCCTATGTGCGTTTCAGGTGCATCCGAACTCGTACGCTCTGGTGATCAGCATGGAGAACATCACGCTGAACTGGTACTTTGGGAACGACCGGTCGAAGCTGGTGTCGAACTGCCTGTTCCGGATGGGAGGGTCGGCGATCCTGCTCTCGAACCGGCGCTCGGAGCGGCGGCGGTCGAAATACCAGCTGGTGCACACGGTGCGGACCCACAAGGGCGCGGACGACAAGTGCTTCGAGTGCGTGACCCAGGAAGAGGACTCGGAGGGCAAGATCGGCGTTTCCCTCTCGAAGGATCTGATGGGCGTGGCCGGGGACGCCCTCAAGACCAACATCACCACTCTCGGCCCCCTCGTGCTTCCCATGCACGAGCAGCTTCTCTTCTTCGCCAGCCTCGTCCGCAGGAAGCTTCTCAAGACCAAGGTCAAGCCTTACATTCCCGACTTCAAGCTCGCCTTCGAGCACTTCTGCATCCACGCCGGAGGGAGGGCGGTCTTGGACGAGCTCGAGAAGAACTTGCAGCTCTCCGAGTGGCACATGGAGCCCTCTCGCATGACCCTTTTCAGGTTTGGAAACACTTCCAGCAGCTCTCTCTGGTACGAGCTCGCCTACTCCGAGGCTAAAGGGCGGGTCAAGAGAGGCGATCGGACCTGGCAGATTGCCTTCGGCTCTGGCTTCAAGTGCAACAGCGCTGTGTGGAAGGCTCTCAGAACGATCGACCCGACAAAAGAGAAGAATCCGTGGATGGACGAGATCGACAATTTCCCTGTGGAGGTCCCCAGGGTGTCTACCATCTGAGACTGACTAACGGAGCTGGTATTCCTTACGTGCCACTGCTTTTTTTCTTATGGTAGATGCGGGAAATCGGGATGATTCTTCTGATTGATGGTGGTGATAGAGTATTTTTTTTTATTATTCATTTTTCTCTTTGGTGGTGGCTTTCTGGGTACAGTGAGAAGAGAGTAATTTTATCAATTTCATAGTTCTGTCTGGGCTTGTTCGCTCTGATGGATATTGATGGGGATTCATTAGACCGGTTTTGGGGAGATCTGGTCTAGGTCATTTTGAGCGATTATTTTATTTAATTTTTCCGTGTTCTGGGTTTGTAATTCTATGACCATCGTTGTATGACATTTATGAAGCTTAGAATTGGGATGTCTCTTAATCACAATTTTAGTCTTTTTCCCCTCATTAGTTTTTCTTTTAACTTATTAACATCGGGTCCGGAACTGAGTGAATTCGGATTTACTGTAATGCGGTTCAGTTGAGTACGATATTTCATGTTTAACAGCTGGTATATTCATGACCAGAATAACCTCTATGAACAAGGAATCTTTAAAAAATTCTTCCAACAATAGATTACATGAAGGAGACAAGACAACCCATGATGATGATCTCATAAACAACGTCGTAAGCCTTGAAAAACAACTGCACTCTAAGGTGTTTGAAACAAGCAGCGAAACACTAAAACAAACCTCCTAAACTAGTGAGACCAAAAAAGATGAGCCAACACAGATTCAGCAGAGGCAAATCACAATACCAAAACCACTAAAAAGACATACAACAATGATATGATCACTCTTTGGTGGACTTGTTGATGAGAGACTTGTGGATGTGTGGGATGACTCCTCCACCGGCGATGGTGCCTTTGATGAGAGTGTCGAGCTCCTCATCACCGCGGATCGCCAGCTGGAGATGCCTGGGCGTGATTCTCTTCACTTTCAGATCCTTGCTCGCGTTTCCCGCCAATTCCAGAACCTCGGCGGTGAGATACTCGAGAATGGCCGCCGAGTACACCGCCGCCGTGGCTCCAACTCTCCCATTCGATGTCGTCCTCCCTTTCAGCAGCCGGTGGATCCGACCCACCGGGAACTGAAAATCAGAAACACAATGACTCCATTATTACCAACTCTCTCTTTGCTATTACTTTCCTAATTCAGATTTTGAGTTCTAAAGATTCAATTTTTAGAAAAAGGGTTTAAATGAATCCGACCCACTGGGAACTGAATATTAGAGGGCCAACTCAGTCAGTGATTAGCATTACCAACTCTTTTAGCAGAGAATCTATAATGAATGAGCTCTTAAGCTGGAACCTGCTTTCTAACTCATTTTTCGAGCTAAAGATTCAATTTTCAGATAAGGGTTGTAACTTGTAACGATTTCAACTCCAAGATACTCCAAAAACTAGAACTAATAAATCATAAAACAGAATTTTATAAGCTCTTACTTTATGTTGCTGAAAAGGGTCTCAGATTTAAAACGCGGTTAATATGACGAAATATTATAGAGCCGCCAAAAAAATCTTGAGTTAAAAGTTTGACTTGAAACCAGATTACAAGTGTAAGCATAACGAACTAAACCTATCCTACCCAACCACTGTTTCACATCATGGTAAGTTTAAGCTCAAATGTCTTGAAGTGTCAAATCTCAAGTATCTTACTGGACAAATTATATTATGTGAAAAATTATAACCTAAACTTTTATGCTTGAAGGATGAAAAATTCAGACTTGAAACTCCCCCAATAATAAAAATAATTAACTACTAAATAAAATGAAAGGTAAATGCTTTCTGATTTTCCGTTCAAATCAATTTCAGGGCGTAAGATTTCCAAGATGTAAACAAGTTTCTCACATTCTCTGCCCTCCTGAATGTGAACCAGAAGAATACTCTAGAAAGTAACGGCAATATATACATAAAGATCTTTTGGCTGGGTTTTACAAAACCACAATCTAAACTCTTCCATCAACTCAGAAAGAAGCCGAAGAAAATTCAGAACCACCCATGTACATTTACAACTTCGCAACGTATATATATATAGAGGGGAGAGAGAGAGAGAGATTTGAAACCTGAAGACCGGCACGAGAAGAACGAGAAGTGGGTTTCTTCTTGTCCTTGTCTTTGTCCTTGTTCGCCGCTGTGGTCTTTCCCGTTATGAGTCCTTTCGCTCCTTTGCCTGACATTTTTTCCCACCAAAGAGAGACGAATGAGTCTTCAAGCTTAACTTTTAGTCAATTTTACACCTGATTTCTTGACTCTGCGTCGTCCTGATGAGAGAGGGATGTACGAAGTGGCCAAAAGAACTGTGGAGAAGATTTATTTACTCCAACTCTGGTGACAAAACTACCCTTGAAATTTTAATAAAATTACATGCCTATGGTTTGTTTGTACATTACAGCATGTCAGTGGTTTATTGTACAGAAAAAGGGAAAACGCCGATTTTAATAAATTTAAGAGTCGTTGTACCTGTATAAGAAAATTATCCGAATCTGCACGTTAATTTTACAAGCGTGTTTGATCTTTGTTTTGTTCTGAAACTTTCTACTATTACTTGGACGGCTGTCATTCTTGTTTGCTTCTTTTTAATTAAACTACTTTTTTTCAATTAAATTACCAGGTTTCCTGCTAAAAATCAATGGGAAATTGGATATACTAGTCACATAGTCACTCGATGGGTTATAAAAACAAAATGTTTTCTTTCCATAATTTAATTCAATAATTAAATTTGATGATGTGACATCTACAGAAAATATTTGATAAGGTTTTCATCTTGAAAAACTGATAACAGGAAAAAAAATGCAATATATTAGTAATGACTATCAAAATATCATAAATATAGCATTTTCATAATATGAAGTTATAAGTATTGCATTGATTTAATTTTTTTAATAATTAGACAGATAGGTTATGGTTTAAACATATGAGACGTGTGTAGAGGTCGATTTTCACCGAATCTCTAAATAGTCATAATGATTAATAAGCAATGATAATGTTAAATAATGATGGGTTGAGTTCGTTAATATCTTTGAGTTTATGTGTTGTAAGGCTTGGTCTCTTTCATTTATTAGCTTGAAAGTTTTAAGAATTACAAAAGATATATGAACTCAGAATATTGTGACGGCTAATAATTTTCGAACCTCTTTCAATGAGGTTTACATTCGTATTTATAGTTCTCTAGAATTTGCTTAAACGTTCTCTAGGGTTTCTCTCCTTCTGTTAGGGTTTCCTCATTTGTCTCATCCCTTTTATGACGAAGTCCGGGATGTCCTCCGAGATTTTCCAACTTATCCCACGATTTTCGCGTCTTTCGTCTGACTCTCTGACGCCAATTCCTGTTTAAACGTTGTCGCTACCACGTAGACTCCTAGTGACAAGCCCTTCTCGGGACGGGATTCCCTTGAAGTAAACCTTCCTCGGAATGAGATCTCCTGGGGACGAGAATCCCTCGGGGTAAACCTCTTCGGGACGAGACTCCCTCGTGAGGAGCCTTCCTCGGAATGATATCTCCTCGGGACGAGACTCCTTCGTGAGGAGCCTTCCTCGCGACAAGCCTTCCTCGCGATGGGACCTCCTCGCGAAGACCTCTTTACTCATGCTTGCGATAGGACATTAAGGGATCGAGTCCCTCTCGTTCGTTGACTAAGAGTCAACTGAGGGTTCCTGCCTTTATTCTACGTCGTTTGAAAGCTGAAAACGACATAGAATATGTTAAGAAGGATTTGACGAAATCCGGCCTTAACAACATGCACGTGACTCAAGTCCCTAAAGAACGTATGCAGCAAGAGCGAAGGCCATTTCTGGAGTCTCAAGCTTGCTTTCCCAATAAAACTTGTTAAACAAAATTTAGGATTACAAAATTTAGGACTCTAAGCACGAGAGGATTGATGAGACCCCACAAAAAGTGGATAGTCGATATGATAAAGTACTTTGATATGGGAACAAAAGATATATGTCTATGTTCGAGAAAAAAGGAACCTCATATAAGTTTTTAGACTAACATCACTAACGGATTCAGTTGAGGATCGATTGGATCACCGATTTAATTGTATTGAACACAGTCCTGTATCATCACCTACAGCTCATCCCACTAAGCTCGCTAAACCCCTATTGGTCACATCTCAACTAATCACAAGATCCTCTGCTGTGAGTATAAAACTTGTCTTATTTCTTCACGTGGACATGAGATTGGAGGTAACAAAGTTTTTAATTATTATTTAATTGTATTAATATGTACGTTACACCATAATGGAGTAACTAAACAATTATTGCATAAACGTTTGTTTTTCTTATATTGTTTTGTTAATGTTTACGTTGATATAGTATATCAACGTTAGTGTTTGTTTTTCCTATAAATATTGTGTAGCTATATAACACAACTTACTACCCGAGTATTTTTGTATATTTCTCTCCAAAGTAATAAAAGGTTTGTCTCACTCTTTTTTGTCTTTTTCCATAAACACTAACGATGTTTATTTCACTATATTTTTTCTTCTTTTATTTATACACAAATTCATATATTTTTGGAACAAACATTTGGTATCAGAGCTATGGCAAGTAAAGCAACCGGATGAGATGCGGCGGCAACTAAAATTGGAAGAGAACGGAACGTGACGCTCTCGTATCCGTTACTTACAAAAAGTAACTACTCGGTGTGAGCGTTCAAGATGAGAGTGAATTTACAAGCGCAAAGTGTATGGGAAACCGTTGAGGTCGACGAGATTGACGGACGGAAATATAGAATGTCTCTCACTACCATCTATACAACCTCTTCCAAAGGACGTCCTTCTCATGGTGGCCGAGAAGGATTCCGTCAAGTAAGCATGAGAGACGCTAAAGACGATGCACGTAAAAGTGGAGAGAGTCAATGAGGCAAAAGTGCAAACCTTGAAACACACTTCGAGGCGATTCGTTTGAAGAACATGGAGTCGGTGAATGATTTCTCCATGAAACTGACATTCATTGTGATAGGTATCCGCTCATTGGGAGAGAAGGTGGAGGAGATCTTCGTTGTCAAGAAGTTTCTTAGAGTCGTACCACAAAAAATCATGCAGATCGTTACTTCGATCGAGCAATTTGGTGACCTCAAGAATATGACTGTCGAGGAGATTGTCGGTAGTCTCAAAGTCCACGAGGAGAGATTTCGTGTCTACGGAGACCAAGAGGAGGAGACACACCTTTTGCTCACGCGTGATGAATGGATGTCACGCATGAAGAAAACGGAGAGGCTCATTTTTCTTCAAGCTTGTCGGGTCCAACGGCAACGATGGTGATAGCCGAGGCCGAGGTCGAGGTCTAGGACAAGGGCGAGGTCAGGGACGAGGTCGAGGAAGCAGCTCACCTCAACAACAAGATACCAAACTCCATAAAGATAAGAGCAAAGTGAAGTGCTACGCTTGTAAAAATATGGGCACTACACGAAGGAGTGTCGAACCAAGGAGCTAAAGGGGGTGGAATGAGGCCATGAAGAAAGAGCTCGAGTCCATTGAGAAGAACAAGACGTGGGAGCTCACCGACTGACCACGTGGTCACAAGCTCATCGGGTTAAAGTCTGTGTTCAAGTTAAAAACGGACAGTGAAGGCAACATCCTTAAACACAAAGCGAGATTGGTGGCGAAAGGCTATGTACATAAGCAAGGAGTTGATTTCGAGGAGACCTTTGCACCGGTGGCATACTATACTTGGACTCAAAAGTTCACAAAGTTTTTCCAAGTATTAGGTTAATGTCAACTGATTCCACTAAAGAGTTGACACGGAGAATCTCTTGGTTCAAATGAATTTATTTTCTACTCAAATTCAACTTAATTATGTTGAGTGGATCCATTGAATGTTATCTATGATTACCCTTCATGAATATCATCAACTAGATGGGATTTATAAAATTATTATTTTACCCTTATAGTTGTTATTTCATCAACTCATTTGTTACTTGTGAATAAGTTAGAAACGGTGTATTGACGAGGAGCTAACAAATCACAATGTTTCATCCAAAATAATCCTTAATTCAATTAGGATACCGGCCGATACATTTATTCACAATCCAAGTAATAAAGCATGAGGTTATATACATTGCATTTTGGCAATCTTGTACACGAGTTCCATATCTATGAGAACTTTACAAAGTATACTCATGTCAACTTTATAACACAATACATCACCAATAGAGCGCATCTAGTTCACAAAGTTGGATCTAGAGTGTAATTTTCTCAAAGGAATGTATTGAAGTTATGAAATGACATGTCTTGTTTCAGATTAAGGTAAGCACGATGCAATTCATAAGTAGTGACCTTGAGACAAAAGATGTTAAATGGTTTGTTTTTCATTGTGTCTAAAGGTTCACTGGTCATTTCAGTATATTCGGAAGATACACTGGAAGAACTATAGAGTTCCTAACTCTCTATGCCTCGTAACCAGACATCATAAATTCTTCCAACAATCATACTAGAATCAATAGTCCGTTGATCTTTAGATTGTTAATAATTTGTTTTAAGCAAACCATGAAGAGTTTGTTCACGCAAATCTACATTTGTCTCTTCATACGTTGTTAGGTTTGATTAAGGGCTATAAGACTATTAAATATCATAAATCTTCAAACAAACAAAAAAGAGATGAATGAACGTTTCAACTTTTATTAATTTAATCAGCAAATTACAATAAGGACTCATGAGAGATTTATATTACATCGATATGTAAATAAATAATCTTCTTGTGGGCATCTCTACCAACAGGTACAACAATCCTAAGGTCGGTCACCAAGATTCGAACGTCACATGTGTTGTGGATCGCCCTGGAGTCACTCCTTGCAGTGAGATCGAGAGCTAGGATCATGCCACTTTGACTACAGCTCCAAAAAAACATTGAAATGAGGTTCTTCTATCTCTGATTATTTTTCCAAAAATGGAAGCAATAGCGGACTCGTTATTCCTTGCTGGAAGCGAGATCTCTTATATGGATCTAATAGTTAACATTCTATTGGGCTTACCCACTGGGAATGATGTATTAGTTGTCATGGTTAGCAATAAATTGCAGAGTCAAGAACTCACACGTGTTGAAACGTCGGTACTAGAGGTACTGGCCATGGCTCTTGCACAAGAAACTCGCATCGAGAAAATGATGAGTGTCACTTCAAGAGAAGTTCATGGTGCTATGATTAATTATGTGGAACAAGGAGTAGAGATTAACGTCAAGGACGACAAGGAATATTCAATGGTGGTCGAAGCTAACCTGCAAATTCACGGTCGATATGTCAGATTTGGAACAAACTTGGCCATATGGCCTCGACGTGCTGGCATCACCTTGATGAAAACTTCCAACCATCCTCTAGCTAACAACAACAAGTAGCCTACACGAACAACAACAACTCGGTCAACTCAACTGGAGTCAAAACCAATCCAAACCCTAAACAGCACAACACCCATCACACTGCTTTTTCACAAAACCAGAAGTCGTTTATGACCTTGCTTGGTATGCTAATTCAAGAGTCACTAATCATGTGACTGCAAGCATGGAGAATATGCACGTTAGCTCTGATTACAAGGGCAAAAATAAGCTTATGGTCGAAAATGGTAACTTATTGACCATCTCACACATTGGAAATAGTTGTCTCAATAAACACTTAAATCGATCTCAATCTTGTGATAAAATGGTTTTGACTAATGTGTTACGTACTCCTGACAGCAAAAAGAATCTTGTGAGTGTGTCTAAGCTGACAACTGATAGTGAGGTGTTTATCGAAATTTACTCTTAACTATTGTGCTATTACTCTTAACTATTGTGCTAAAAAGGACGAGAAGTCGGTGAAAATTCTACTACAAGGCACTCTGGATAATCGCTTGTACCGGTTTTGTGAGGCTAGAGACACACTTGGTGATAGCTACACAAGTTTCTCATCCTTCCATAGCAGCGTTTAAGATCAAATACAGCCTCCACTTAGTATTACTCGTTATGTAAAAGCTTGTTTTCTACGACTGATTATAATGCACACTTAATTGTAATGAATAAAACACTTTCTCACTATCCTAAGAAAGACTCGTCATATTTTTGTTCCTCGTGTCAATTAGCCAAAATTCATGTCCTACCTTTTGCTCAGTCTAAAACTCATACTACAAGTGTTAGGAATTCTTGCCCTCTTGAGAAGATACTTATGTAAATTCTTGTTGATATCATTAATCAAATAAAGTTTGACATTTACAAATTATTCGAATTGAAATGATTCTTTTTTATGTATTAAAATTTATAGAACATTCATCATCCTATAGCTTCCGTATCTAACTAAGTCATGTGTTGTGCACCTGAGTTTGGGCGGTGTGTTAAACAAGGTTGATGACTGATATGCACATGTGAAGCTTTATCGAAAGTCATATATGTGGAACACATGAGTGAAGGTTGATCACTATGTTGGAGCATTCTACACTTGTGGTAAGTGTACGATCTGGACATGCCTTGGGGTAGATGTGTCGTTTAAGGACCGTTACGACGCACTAACCGAGGCCACTATGATGGTAACAGTGAGACTTGATCTAAATCCTGAAGTGGTCATGGACACTGAATCATGTTTCTGAACTCTTTAACTCATTCGCTAAAAGGCTACTTCATGCTAATCACAGCTTATGTCTTGTGAGTATACTCTTGGAAGTCTTCTCGGAGCATGATTCGAGTGGGAAGTAATTTACAGACACGGATTCCAGCCTCCCTAAAAAGAAGTCAATGTTCACTCAACTAGAGGTTGATTCCATAACTGATTGATTGTGCACACTTTCAAAGTAAGTTAACTTTCGAAAGAATCTTTCGCTAGGGTAGACTTCTCTTAGCACGGGTTGAACTTGGAGGATCTTGATCACGAACTGACTATATCAGTGGACACTCGTCACAATAAGTTTATATAATTCTAGTATTAAAGAAGGGTTAAGTCTTTGATTACACGGTGGAGTATTGATAAAGATGAGATGAATCGATGAAAAAGAGATAGGATTGCATCGTCTTTTTTGTCGGGTTCGTTATGCTTCTACTACTAGGTACATAGTCTCCGATTCGGCTCTGATAAAGGCGAATAAGAACTTTCGAATGATAATATTGTTCATTATTTAATCTCACTTGATGTAATAGTGATTGACATCATTAATTCTGGAAAACGGGTATTCGCAGAATTTACTAAATAAATATAGTATAATTGTTTATTTATTGTTGGATCAAGTAAATAAATAATGAAAAATTTCTCTAAATAAGCCAAATGAAACGTTGCAATTGTAAAATACCCAATCTTTTGCAAACGTTTAAAAAATACCCATTCGGTCCTATTTGGCGGTTTTTATGGAAGATGCAATTCCAATTATGCCTTTTTTATTTTTCGGTTAAATTATTTAATTAATCCAGTTTTTAAATTTTAACGCAAATTAACCTAATATTCCGGATTTTTGTGTGTAATTTTCAATTATCAGATTTGAAACCGTTAATTAATGGATATTTCATTAATGGTTCTATTATATATATATATATATATATATATATATGCTCGTTTGCAAATTACGTATTTGTCCATATGAAATACTAGTTAATACTCGTGTTGCAGAGAGAAACGAGGGATATGTTGCAGAGAGAAGTTTTTGTTGGATTGAGTGTTTCGGTAGTAGAGAGAAAGAATAAAGGTTGACTGTTAAAAAGGGTTAGAGTTTAAGATGTTTGATTTAGTATTTAACAATTCTAAATATAAATTTCTCCATTAATTTTACCAAAATAACCGAGCATTAAATGGAGAGAGAATGAGTCTATCCATTCTTCTTAAATACCGCATATGTTTACGCTAATTTTCAGAAATTAGTGTTTCTTATTTAATAAATCGAAAAAGGGTACAATAAACCTTTAATTTCCGTTAATTTCTCTAACTGGGTATTAACCAAAACTCATAATAAGTTGGGTAGTTTGCAAACTCAATATTATAGAAGAGTATATAGCTCTTTATCCAATAAATAATTTACTGGATTTTTGGGCTTTGGGATTTTGGATTGGGCTTGGCCTAGAGAGTGGCCGAAAATCACCTAAAGATGGACCTTAGGGGTGGCCGAAAATCTCCTTGAATTACTCTCTGAAGAGAAAAATTATCAACCATAGATATTGATCTGATGGATGAGAGAGAGTTTAGATTTTCAGTTGAGATTTAATGACCCAGATAAAATTCAAATGAGGGAATATCTCTAGAAGGAGAGAATATCTCAATAGAAAGGAGAGAAAATCTCAATAGAAATGAGAGAAAATCTCTCAGGGGTTATCTCCCTACCAAGGATTTAAATATGGACTCAGGGAGAGAGGAATTTTCACTCTTTTCTTCACAGAAAATTCAGCCAACTGTCTCTCTCTCTCTCTTGGGGTTATCTCCCTACCAAGGCTATAAATAGGGACTCAAGGAGAGAATATCTCTAGAAGGAAGGAATATCTCTAGAAGGAGAGAATATCTCAACTGAGATAAGAGAAAATCTCTCAAAGGTTATCTCTTCCTAAATGTTATAAATAGGGATAGAAGGGAAGAGGAAAATTCATTCCATTCTTCATAAAAAATCGGCCATCTCTCTCTCTCTCTCTCTCTCTCTCTCTCTCTCTCTCTCTCTCTCTCTCTCTCTCTCTCTCTCTCTCTCTCTCTCTCTCTCTCTATCGAGTATTTCCCTTCCTCTATTCCCCAGAATTGCTAATTTCAATCCTAAATAATAGGAGTGAGATCCTAAATAATTTGGTTTCGAGATCTAGTGAGAAATCGATTGTGTCCACTCATATTTCTTATTCGTCTCGGATATTACGTTTCGACAGACTACGGTGTCATCCTCGAGTACTAAATCAGACGCAGGAGTTGTGAAAGATTGAAGACAGAACGAGCATTGGATTGGAGCGTTCTTTAGTTGAGCCAAAATTCATGTAACTGTTATGATCGTCTCTTTTATTATTGGTTGCTGAATTGCTAAGCTAGATCTTGTTAGCAATTATAATTATAAATTGGCTATTGTGAGTGAATTGAATGAATTTTCGCATTTAAAATAGTTTCTAAGGTTAATCAATCACGAACAAGTGATATCAAAGCTAGATGATTTATTAATTTAATTGATTCGTTGTTGTGATTAAATTTGGTTTGAATGGATTTATATTGTGATATGAAATTCGTTACAATTCAATATGTGATATGTGAATTGTTATTCGTGATTTATCGTAGATTTATTGATTCTCGCTTTATTTAAATTTTTGAACCAAAAATTCAAAGGGTAGCCTTTATTTAAAATTTGTTATTTTCAATTATTATTATTATTATTATTATTATTGTCATTGTTGTAATCCGCAGATCGGCGAGAGACGGATCTGCGATGAGGAGACAGAACGAGACCGAGGCATCAAAATATGTCACCTTTGCCCTCATATGCATGCTCAGAACAACCTGAAAGGAAACACTGCCATGTGATCGAACTTGGTCTATCTATGCTCGCCAAGCACACATGCCCATTGACATTTGTTGGGACTCTTCTCCACCGCAACTACCATCCACAGTTTTGGCTGGTTCTACACACATTTTCAAAATGTTTGGCAAGGACCCTGACTACAAATTCTTAAGGGTGTTTTGATGCAGTTTCTACCCCCATCTCTGACCATACAACCATCACATAACCGACTTTAGGTCATCCAAAATGTCTCCTCATTGTCTACAGCTCCATTCACAAAGGATATCGGTGTCTACATCTCTCAAGACGAGAATACATAACCTGCAACGCCATATTTTTTTATGAAAATGACTTTCCATACAAATCAATTTTCCATGTTGGCACAAATGTCCTAGTCTACCACGTGTCCACATCCCTACCAAACCTTCTCTCTCGGTCCAGCTCCCCACTCTGTGGTCCCAACCTGTCAGCACTGTGACCCAATTTCATGTCAGGCAACAGCCTTTGAGTCCACTATATTATCTACCACTACTATACCCTTGCTATAATCAACTCTCCCTACACCTTGTCCCTTCCCACAACCTGTCATTGGATCAGACTCGCCCTTCCTGAGCCAAGTACAGTGCCACATCAAACATGCTCAATGTTAGAGATTCATAAACCTAATATTTTCTCTGCCACTCGTCACCCAATTAATGTCTTATCTTGTCCCTTGGAGCCGGTCTCACTCAAATAGGCCCAAACATCCTTTTGTTTGTCTAGGGCTATGCACAAGGAACTCGAGGCTCTTCATGTCAATTTCACATGGTCTCTTGTCCCACGACTACATGATCATAATATCATTAACAACAATTGAGTTTTTAAGTTCAACTTTAACTTAGATAGCTCTATTTAACGTCTTAAATCCCGCTTGGTAGCAAAGGGCTACTCTCAAACTGCTGGATTGTACTTCAATGAGACATACAACTCAATCATAAAGTCATGTACCATTCTCTTAATTCTCACGTTGGATGTGTTAAAAAATTGGGTTGAGAAACATTTAGACATTAATAACGCATTCTTGAGTGGTGTTCTAACGGATGAAGTCTACATGTGTCAACCGGATGGGTTCGTTGACTAAAACTATCCTGACCATGTATGCCGTTTGTATAAGGCATTGTACACTCTCCGACAAGCCCATCGCATGTGGTTCGAGCGTCTTCGTTGTGTTCTTATTCACTAGGGTTTTACAAACTCAGGGCTGCTACCTCTCTATTCATCTAAGCACTCCCACATCGTATATTTTGGTGCTTATCTACATTGACGATATCCTCATCACTGGAGATAATTTCTAGGCCATCACTAAGCTTAATGCCATCACCAGTTATCTTTGAAGCAACTTGGAGATCTCCATTTTTACTTGGGTATTGAGGCTTTTGTTCCTCAATTTTCCTCTACCTCTCTCAATCAAAATATGTCGTTGATCTACTGTCTCGTCTCCAAATGACTGGTGTCATGCCATGCAACACCCCGGCTGCTCCTGGTCAAAATGTGGCATAGAGTGATGGTGATCTACTATCAGACCCAACTCCTTAGGGGAGCACCATTAGAGCCCTACTACTTGACGTTGATCCGACCCGATATTTCTCATGTTACTAACAAGTTAAGCCAGTTTTTGCAGGCTCCTAGCACCGTCCATTGGCTTGGCTGAAATCACATTCTTTGGTACCTTAAAGGTATTATCACGCATGGCCTCACCTTCTTTCCCTATTCAACGTTCTCTATCACCACTTTCACCAATGCTGACTAGGCCAGAAAACCCAACGATTTACGCTCTACATCGGCCTATTGTGTCTTTGTCACCAATTGCTTGGCTTCTTGGAGGTCACGCAAACAAGGCGTGGTGGCTCGCTCGAGCGCTGAATTTGAATACCGCACTCTCGCCCACGTTGCTACTGAAATTTCCTGGAATTGATCCCTACTTAGTGGACTTGGTGTCCAACTCCCCTCAGTTTTGCCGTTTGGTGTGATAACATGGTGCAGCGGCGATGACTGCAAACCATGTGTTCCACGCTCGCACTAAACATGTAGAGATCGATCTTCACTTCATTCATGACATGATCCTCCGCCGAGTACTTAAAGTCTGCTACGTCCCCACTCCAGACCAGACCGCTAACATGTTGACCAAAAATCTCCCAGTGAAATTGTTCCTCCAATTCAAGCGCCACCTCAACATCAGTGAGTCTCCATTCCGGTTGAGGGGAGGTATTGAAGACTACCCTACATCATCACCTACAACCCATCTCACTAAACTCGCTAAGTCCCTATTGGCCACGTCTTAACCAATCACAAGATCCTCAGCCACGTCAGCAAAGTATGTTTGGGCTCTTGACATATATGCCTTCTAGGGCTAGGGTTGTTATGCCAGTTAAGGCAATTCTTATAGATAACAGCTGACTAATCAATAAGAAAATTTTCTCGTTATTTCTCATTGATTCGCTTACCTTACGTTGTCCGTTTGTATAAATATAGTATTGTACATTTGTACTTATTCATCAATCAATACACACAAACACAGCAGCTAAATGAGAGAAAATATTATCTCTAATGCTTTCTCATATAATATATATATATATACATATTATTTTATTTTGTATCTAATTTGTAAATCTTGGACTTCCATTTGAGTAGTTTTGATATTATCTCTAATGCTTTCTCATATAATATATATATATATATATACATATTATTTTATTTTGTATCTAATTTGTAAATCTTGGACTTCCATTTTAGTAGTTTTGATATTATCTCTAATGCTTTCTCATATAATATATATATATATACATATTATTTTATTTTGTATCTAATTTGTAAATCTTGGACTTCCATTTGAGTAGTTTCTTACAAATACGGACTTTGATAGACTTGTACTACCTTTCTTTTAAGCCTTGGTGAAACATCATTCGGAGTTTACATGTCGTCTCCTATTTTATGTGGTCAAAAAGGGTTCTCGCTCTTGTACACTCAAATATTAAGATTTGCATGTTTCTCTCAAAAGCGTGAGTAAGTTTTGTGCCAACATGATTTTGTTTCTTAAATATAACTAAAAAATATTTCCAATATTTTATAATACTTCAACCTGGACAAATGGAAACGGTATAACGCAAGGAAGCATTTCGTTAGGTTTTTTGTGTCTGACAGAAGTTCCATTTTTCGTGAGTTGAGAACACGAAAAATGGTATTTTTGTAAATATTAGAAATGGTTGGGAGCACGCGAAAGAGAACTGAAATATTTCTTTTCGTTTAAAGTTGTTCGTCCATTTTTGTATAGTTTGTTGATTAACGGTCGAATTCAGTTTACGATTATTTATATATTCGTATCTATTCAAAAAAATTACTATAAAAACACTCAATTTTATATTAAATTGCACATCTCATATTCAATTTTTACAACAAATGCTAAAATCTAAATCTCATTTTTCTTTATAAACAGACGTTAACGGATATAGCAATTTATGCAAAGTCTCGCAGAATTTCCACGTACGTTACACTGCAAGAGCCTATGTTAATGTAGACGAGCTTTCACGTGTACACGGAAATCACTTTGACAACAAATCAGAAGGGTAATTCGTTTTGCTGCTCAAGTTTTAATACTCAATAACTCTTTGATTTAATAAAGAAGAATTGCTCCAACTAAACCAAATGAAACTTCGCAATTGTAAAATACTCGATCTTTTGCAAACGTTTAAAAATACTCATTCAGTCCTACGTGGCATTTTACATAGGAGTTGCAATTCCATTTAGAGAAATTGCCCAAAGTACCACCCTTTACTATTCATTTTCCCAAAATCCACCCACACATGTTTTTTTTTTCCAAAATACAAGTAAATTTTATGTGAAAAGACGAAATACCGTTTTAAAAAAATAAAACTAACAAAGATTTCCTACATTATACTACCGGTTAAAAAATTAAGAAAAAATTAAAAAAAAAATTTAAATTTTTAGGGGTGGAGTAGTTTTACCTTTTTAAGTTAAATTTTTTTGTAAAAATATGAAACAGTAATCGGTTAATATAAATATGGAGTGAAATGTAAAGAAATTGTTTTAGGGGTATTTTAGACTTTTATAGTGGTATTTTGGGAAAAAAAATTAATTTTAGTGTATTTTGGGAAAACCAATTATAAATGGTGGTATTTTTGGCAATTTCTCTTCCATTTATGCCCTTTTTATTTTCAAAAACGTGGATTTTTTTTCTCTCCAGATTTTTTAATATTAACATAAATTAACCTGAAATTTCCGAATATCTTATTTAATTTAAGTTCACAATAGAAATCGTTGTTTAGTGAATTTAATGTCTTCCTGAAATAGTCAACTAATTAATTAATAAACGATTTTATTTCTTATTTAATTTTAATTAGATATGTTTCAATAATTGCTATATATGTATATATCATTGGTTACAAATTACAGACACGAATCACTTGTTAATTTGTGTTAATTTGTATACACGCACATTTTAATCTTATCAATCCACCTGATTTAATGGAATTTAATTCTTCGTTTTTCAAAAAATTTATATTAACGCAAATTTACCTGAAATCACGGGATTTCGTGTCTAATTTTCAACTTTCATATTTGAAATTGTTTATCAATAGATTTAATATCTTTTTGAAATAGTCAACTAATTAATTTAGAAACGATTTTGTTGTTGATTTAGTTTTATTTTTCATTTATGACTCGAATTTATGTAGTAAGTAAATAATCGAGTTGGATATTACAGTTAAGGTACATCTGAAACATATTAAAAAGGGTTAATTTTTGTTAATTTGTAAATTAAAACGTAGTTAATTTGCGTTAATTTTTTTTAACTATACAGCGAATCATTCCCCTAATTTACTGGATTTGAAACCATAATTAATTGATTTCATATATTTTTGAATAAGTCAACGAATTTAGCCATAATCGTTAACATAAATTAATAATCACATTTTCAGCAAATATTTTCAATTTCACAAAACTTAACCAAAACAACATATACACGAAATTAACATAAATTAACAGAATCCAGGATTGAGGCTTTTTTCTTTAAAATTTGAAAAAAAAATTCTCCTTTTGAATTTTATTTCTACACGAGATTAGATCTTAAAAAAATGAAAAATGACGATGAAGCTACGTTTGAGATATGTCTTTGGCGTCTTGACTCTGTTCTTGAAGCTTCCACCGCGTATCGGAACATACATTTCCATTCGTTCTTCTTCTTCTTTCCCTTCGTCTTCATCTTCATCGACGCTCAAAGTCCATCTCTTCACCACCGCCCCCGCATCGGACCTCCGCAAGTGGAGCGACTGGGCGACACGCCTCGCCTCCGTCGGAACATCCTTCACGGACTTCGACGGTGGTCCCGACTCGCTTTCCTTCGGCGAGAGATCCGGTGGCTCCTCGAAGACGCCGTGGAGTCGGAGGACAAGAGCACCGGCGTGGCGAGGCTGAGAACGAGCGTGGAGGATCTGTACTCGGCGTGGAAGTAGAGAGTGGGAGAGAGAAATTAGGGAAGTTTGTTTAGTTTTCAAACTAAAAATTTGTTCAGTGATAGAGAGAGATAATGAGGTTGAGTGTTGAAATGGGTTATAGTTTAAGAATATTGATGTAGTATATAACAATTCCCAATTTTAACTTCTCACGCCCAAATTTAATGCTACATTAAATTACTCGAAATTTTCAACAAATCCGACCCATTTATTGCAAATTGAAAACTTCAATTTTTCCTTATTTAATTCCGGATATATGTAGTTAACTTTTATAAATTAATAATTAGAAAATTAATTATCCAGAAAAGGTAAAATAGACTTTTAATTTTCGTTAATTTCTTGTTTTGGGTATTAAGCAAATTTGTCAATAAGTTGAGTATTTTACAAACTCAATACTTTAGAAAAGTATATACCTCTTTATCCATTTAATGAAATAAATATTGAAAGATAAATTGAAAATCATCTACAAGTTTGAAACTACATTCTTGAGTTTTCATTTTGCCGATACATATGCTGAACACCTGCTTCCACATTATTTTTTAACATTATATATATTTTAAAAAAAATCCTTTAGACATCCGAGAAATTTTATTTTCTAGACTTAAAAACATGCAAAATAGTTGTTAGACTTATTTTATTAAAAATATATTAAAATGCAGTTTAGATCTAAAATAGGACAAAAATACATGTATAATCAAAATTTTATTATAACACGATACTTTACAAAATTTTGAATATATAAATATTTTTATCCGATTTAAAGCCTAAAATTTAATTTCAGATATTTTTAATAAGATGAATCTAATATTGATATTTAGCATGTTTTTTGTTCTAAAATGCAACGTTCTCGTATAGATCCTCTAAGTTGTCATTCACACGCTTTATTGCCAATTTATAACAAAACGTTAAAAAAACATCTGATTCGTTTAATGTTTCCATACATATATCTCTTTAAATGTCCCATATTTCCATTTATTAAAAGTAAAATAAAAGTATTCGAGGCTTAACTTCCTTAAACCACACATAGAAGATTATCATAATCAAGGGCTATAGTTCATTCAGTGTATAGCATTCGCATATACATTCGGACAAAGTAAATCAACAAAATATACCTAAGAAAATTATAGAGCAATCTGACATCTGAAAATTGCATACCATCATCATATCATCATAATCAACTAAAAAGAACAAAAACAGTACAAAAATGAAAAGAAGAAAGAGGTCTGGTTTGTGTATCTCAAGTTTTATAATATTGGGCAATATAATCTCTCACTACTCATTATTCCCTCCCTCGTCCTTCTCCCCGGACTTGCCACCTTCGTCGTCATCGACAATGTGGAAGCCCTCGATCTTGCGAGAGACCTCGTCTGCGGTCACTTTGACTTTCCCGGGCGAGCCATTTGTTTCAGCGTCCTCGTTCGAGATCGGAGTCTGCCATATTCTGATTGTTCCATCCTCCGATCCCGAAGCATATGATTCCCCTCCCGGCGAGAACCTCACGCAGTGAACCGGACCATGGTGCCCCTTATTGCACCCTGATAAAACCCAAAAACAACATTAGGTTAAATAAAACAAGGGGATATATATATATAAGGAAATTTCATATTGTAGACCCGATAATTATCAAAATACCACAATTAGCCTCCCCTTTTGAAAAATATCTGAAAATAGACCCAAAAACGGCCGAAAAGTACTTTTATTAACTTCATTTCCAAACTTCTTTGTCGTACAAAATACTGGCTATCGTACACTGGTGTAGGATGAAAAAAAGTTTGAAAAGTGAAGCTATATGCTTTGAGGGGTATTTTTTGGCCGTTTTTTGGTCAAAAAGTCCATTTTCAATATTTTTCAAAGTGGGGTCTAATTGCGATATTTTGATAATTATCGGGTCCACAAAATGAAATTAATATCACTTATTTTCACGACTGTGAAACACATACCGATCTCTTCACCGGTGTGGAAGTCAAACACGTGGACCCACATGTCCTCTCCCCCGGCAATGAACTTGTTTCCATATTTCGGTTCCAATGAAGCAGATTCCATCGCGCACGGCATGTTGTAGCTCTTTACAAGCCCGAAACTAGAAGCAATCAATCAGTTATAATTGCTCAATATTTTAATATCAAGAGCCAATTTGATAAGAGGCTTGAAACCTAGTACTCACTAGTTTGCATCCCAGAACTTCACAGTGGTTCCGTCGGTGGTTGTTATGTAGCGCCCATCTTGACTCACTTCAGCACTGGTAACGGGAGACTTGGTTTCAAGGGTTTGAACTATCGAACCGCTTCTCACATCCCATAATCTGAAGATTAAAAAAGAAGCCCAGAAGTCAACACCAAGCATGAGATTAATGTAATAAAGCAGATAAATTTATACCTGACACCGCCCATTTCAGAACAAGTGCTTAATATTGTCTGATCGCTGTGGAGCCAAGCAACAGTCCTGATTGAGCCGGGAGATTTGTCAACTTCCCTCGGAGGAGCATCTGGCCGATTCAAATCAAAGATTCGAAGAAGTTTCTCAAACCCTCCCGTCAGTAAGAGGTTCATGTCCTGTATTGAAAATTTTGAGTGATAAACTAATATACAAAAAAAAATCTACAATATAAGACAATGTATGTGTTTTAACAAGTTTCTGATTATATCAAATCTTCTAATTTCTATCACACGGCTGGGAAAAGAAAAAGAAAGAAAAATAAGACAAGCTATGAGGAGAATCTACCTCTGAAAATCCACATGCTCGGACAATGTGCTTGTGTTCAAAAGAGTGTAGAATATCTCCAGTTAATGCATCCCAAACCTTCCTGTTCATTTGGATTCATTCAACATATTGTAAGAGTGTCAATATATTCTCTTTTATTATCAACTTCAAGACTGATCATTCGCAAGTGAGCTTTCAGCTCAATGGAAACACACAGAATCGTTTCAATGGAATGAAAGAAAGAAAGAACATACGCAGAGAAATCAGCGGAGCCAGTTGCGGCCCGGAGAGCAGTGGTGTCCAAACAGCAACTCCACACAGCGCCTTTATGCCCTTCAAACGTTCCAATCCAGTCTCCGGTTTCGCCATTTCTCAGCATTGGTTTGGAATCTACATTAATTCATTATTTTCACCAATGAATTCAATCAAATCTCACGATCAAGAAAACGTACCAACAAGTAGAGACCAGAAACGATAAACGCCCAAAAATAAAGAAAACCAAACCGCAAAAAATCTAACGTACCTTTGCTTGCGCTGATTAGAAAGAACCCATCGGGAGTGATCGGACTGTAAAACAGATCAACCACGGGACGAGAATGTCCGTGGCAAACAAGAGGAACGGCCAATTTCTTCTTATCCATTTCAATCACAAGCTAAAATCAGAAGTTACGTAACCCTAATCGTCCGAGAAAATAGTCGAACGGAACAAAGAAGTTGTATGTTTCTTCTTCTGATCCGTATATCAAACTTCCAAGAAACAAACCTAATTGGAAACTAAATGAAAAGGAAATTCCTTTTCTTTGTCAGAAATCTAACAATGAGGATTGTACAAAAAAATAAAATTAAACTGAGGCTTAACAAGAACTCTCTTTTTTGGCGGTATTGTTCGACACAGGTGGTGAATTGATTGATCGTATAGCGAGAGAGTTGATAGAGATCGATCCACACCTCCTAGCCCTTATAATTAATGCGATCAAATTTTCCGAAAAAAAATGAACTATTTTTTTCTAATTACAAATCTAAAAAAAGAAAACGTAAAAGATGAACAGAGAAAGAGCCTGTAAGAGACGAAGGGGCTAAGGCGCAGAGACACATAGCTGAGAGTTGCTTCTTATAAAAAGGCCGTACGGATTCGGATCCATTTACTCAATCCGGGTTAGAAGTCCAGGCCCAAACCAAAAGGGAATTATCGTTAAAAGTATCACCTTAACTAAAGCTAATACAAGAAACACAACCATTCGGATTTTTAATAAGTATTATTTTGTTTAATCTATACTTTTCGTGATTGTTATCTATTGTTTTAATGGAAAGTCTAGGCTACACGTTAAGGCATCTCAACCAAATCTAAGTCAAAACCTTCCTCCGAAACTACACTACAATTAACCCAAAAAGAAAATTTCTTATTAAAAAAAATAAGAAATCAAATTACTTATTCTCGATTGAAAAATAAAATGAAAAGCATAAATTGTACCACAAAACATTGAATTTTAGTTGCGATTGCACCCGCTTTTTAATTATGTCGCCGACTCCCAAGAATCAAGTGCATTGTGGTCTTTTAATTTTTTTGGATAATGATACGTCAGAACACTCGCCCCATAATAATCTTAACACTTTAAACACGGTCAAGAGTTCTACAAATAAAGGTGTGAATGGTATTTCGTAAAGAAACATGAACTACATCACAATCCCTTCAATTTTCAAACAAATATGTTGACCCTGCACCCGAGATTACCACTACAACAAAACGAGACACGTTCAAGTTTGACAAGGGAAAAGACTTATGAGAAGTTCTCTTACTGTAGATGGAGTTACGTCAAAAGTCGTTGAGGAAGGTTGTTGACTAGTTGATTAGTTAGGCAGGTCATTATTCGGTCATGTAAATATGACATCATTTCAATAATTTCAAGCATCCAAACCCAAGACGATGAAGATGTCAGCATTATCATGGAGAGAAAAGCCTTCTTACGCATGAGAAAGCCAATGCATGACATAGCTTGATATTTGTTTGGATAACGACATTGATAGTTAACCCATTTGATATCTTTCAACATATCTATGAAACATATTGAGACATCTACACTTTACTTGCTCCCATAATCACATGGGAGCCCTATCTCTTTCACCCATAAAACCCCCACAATTCTCGAGTTTGAAATCTCATTCACTTTCTTGTACACTTTTGATTTCTCAAAGTATTAACCACTTAACCTAGGTCTCATGCATAAGACTCGAGGCAATGCTTAATCGCCAAACTTTCCTCGAATGTGGACTTTTAAAATGATTAAACTATTTTTTACAAGGAAAATATGTAATACTATCGGCGGGTTCCCAAGCCAAATTTCTTTAAGGCTTACTAGATACTCTATTCTATTAAAGAGAGCTTATAATTCATCGAAGAAAAATAAGGAAGAGGAAAATGGAAAATGAGATCCCTTGACAACGTCCTTTATGAGGAGTGATGGTTCCTTTAATCTTTCTATTGAAGACCAAGAAGAAACGAACCAACAGATCCACTTCATAACATGCAGAACCCAAATATGGTTGTATCCAAGCATGATCATCATGACTCTTAGAAAATATTATTTCACATGGTCGTATGTTTTGATATGTCAAATTTAAAGGCTCCAAAATTGTCGTTTTGAAACGACATCTCCTCATTTATATATGTACTTAACACAAGTTCGAATGTAACTAATTAGATTTATATTTAACTTTAACTGAATAGTTATATTTATTTCTTATTAGTTACATGACTTTGACATAATAGTTTCCTTTATATTCTATTAGTTACATGAGTTGACTGAATAGTTACCTTTATTTTCGATTAGTTACATAACTTTGACTGAATATTTACCTTTATTTCTGATTAGTTACATACGTTTGCTGAATAGTTACCTTTATTTTCGATTAGTTACATAACTTTAATTGAATAGTTACATACTTTTTAATGATTAGTTACATAACTTACAACGATGAAATTAAATTGTGGATGAGATTGACCATTAGGGCATCGTATTCACGACTTACCATCTGAAGATGGCTGATTTTGTTGGCGAGACGAGTCTTGACTCGCCCGGCGGCTCGGCTGAGCTTGCTTTTGAGCTGCTTTAAAATCGCGAATCCATCGTTTGTGTCCATCGCAAACAAATTCAGCTTCAAAGATGCGAGTATAGCTTTGTGGTGTCTCTCGAATATAGTCGACGCCATTATTCCAAATGAGTACCCGAGGCTCACGTACCCGACTACCTCCCCTAAAAGAACAAGGAAAGTGAAACTTCTACACTTTGACCAATTTGGGTGTAATTAATTAGATTTATATAAAACTAAACATAAGTATAAATGTATTTAATTAGATTTGTTTTTAACTAAACACAAATTTGAATGTAACTAATTAGATTAATATGTAACTAAGTGGAATTATATGTTACTTTGACTGAATAGTTACCTTTATTTCCGATTAATTACATAACTTGACTGAATAGTTACCGTTATTTATGATTAGTTACATAACTTTGACTGACTATTTACTTTTATTTCCAATTAGTTACATAACTTTGATTTGAATAGTTATCTTTATTTCCGATTAGTTACATACGTTTGCTGAATAGTAACCTTTATTTCTTATTAGTTACATAACTTTAATTGAATAGTTACATTTTGAATGATTAGTTCCATACTCTACAAAGATGAAATTAAATTGTGGATGATATTGATCATTATGGCGTCGTAATCACGACCTACCATATGAAGATGGCTGACTTAGTCGACGATGCGTGTCTTGACTCGTCCGGCGGCTCGGCTGAGCTTCCTTTTAAACTGCTTTACGATCGTGAATCCATTTTCTGTGTCGATCACAAACGACTTCAGCTACAGAGATGCGAGTATAACTTTGTGATGTCTCCCGAACATGATCGAGCCCATCGTTCCAAAAGAGTACCCAAGGCTCACGTACCCATCTACCTGGCCTAAAAGAACAAGGAAACTGAAACTTCAATACTTTGACCAATTAGATTTATATATGTAACTAACACAAGTTCGAATGTAACTAATTAGATTTACATGTAACTAATTAGATTTTATAACTAAACCTAATTTTGGTGTAATTAATTAGATTTATATAAAATTAAACATAAGTTTAAATGTATTTAATTAGATTTGTATATAAATAAACACAAATTTAAATGTAACTAATTAGATTAATATGTAACTAAGTGAAATTATATGTAACTTTGACTGAATAGTTAACTTTATTTCTGATTAGTTACATAACTTGACTAGTCATGATTTTTTTAAAATTAATTTTTTTAATGATAAAAAATAATTCCTAAAAAACGATATAATAAATAAATGAATAAAATAATTATTATTGAAAAAGATGGAGGGGTGGTGAAAATAATAAATATAATAATTATTTTGATAAAAATATAAAAAGTATGAGAGAGAAAAGATTGATTTGATGCTTGTAGGATCAATGAAAGAGAAAAAGATTATTTTGTATGTTTTTTAATTGGTTGATAATATTTAATTATTTAATATTAGTTTATATATGATAGTAAATAAACATAAAGTGTAAGGGTAGTTTGGTATTTGCACTTGTCTCTTTCCTTTGAAAAAATTTCTCTCTTTTTGGGCTACTCCTATTTTTGTCTTTTACGAAAATTATGAACATTTTCGGAATAGTGAGATTATTAGTTCTTAGAACTGTCCAATGCCAACTTATTTATTTAAATAAGTTGATTCGAACAAAAAGATTTGACTGGGCTATACGTTAAAAAGGCCCAACATGAAAAGGGACAAGAACAACTCCATTAGGCCATTTAAAGTCCAGAAACGAGGTGCCCAAATTCACCGACTTCTTGTGCAAGGCAAAATCAAAGTACAACAAGGAAGTAAATAAACCTCTCTTACATTCTCGTCAAAAGAAAAGAAATAAACCCAAATCTGAATCCGAAACTTTCTTTACTAATCTTAAATGGCGACAGTGGGAGTGGAGACGAAGCAACCGGAGGTGGTTATGGCGGAGGAGACTTGCTCGGCGAAGGTCGCCGGAAAACAGGGAGAAGGTCTCCGGCAATACTACCTCCAGCACATTCACGAGCTTCAGCTTCAAGTTCGGCAGAAGACTCACAATCTCAATCGTCTCGAAGCTCAGCGAAACGAGCTCAATTCCCGAGGTCCGATTGCTCTTCATTTCTTTTGATTTATTAGGTTTTCGTGACGTACTCAGGTGCCAAACCCTAATTCTTGGTGCGGTTGTTTAGTCTTGATTTAGGTTGTACACCGTAATTAATTGGGTGAAATTAGGGTTATTCTTGGCGGTATACATTTCGTTTGTGATTGGATTGATTATTGTACGATTAATCTATGATAGAGATTGAAATCTTTGGGCATAAGGATCTTTAAAGATAAAATTCAGGCAAGAACTTTCTCGTGGGTATTTGAATCGTCAAACAGTATTTGAATTTCAGGTGCCAAACCTTATTTTCTGATGCGGTTGTTTAATGCTTTTTAGGTTTTACACTGTGTTTGGAACTCTAAATTTGGGTTATTTTTTGGTGGTTTACATTTTATTTATGATTGGATTGATCATTGTACTACTAACCTATGATATAGACTGATATTTTTGTGCATATGGATATTTGAAGATATAATTTTCTCGTGGGAATTTGAAATTCGACGGCGGAGGATCATATTTGAGTTCGGCATTTGTTTAGAAGAGTTATATTGAAGCGATTTGCAAATTATTTTCTAGAAGTTGACTGCATAATCAAAATGATTGTAAAATTCAGCACTTCTTTTTATGATTCCGAACAAACTACAGTTTTATGGTGTTAGAGTATAATTTTTTGCATCTTGAAGGTAGGTTGTATTCTTTTACTGCCCAAAAAAAAATGTTGATCACTATCATGCTTCATTATTTCTATGGAATTTCTGTAGTTGAATCAAGAAAATACCCTTAATAGGGTACTTCGTTGAAAATTTGGTGTGTATTGATCTAGGAAGCTAATCAACTTTCCTAAGAATTGAATGTCAACAAATGGATATAGCAAAACTAAATGTACGAGTCCATGGCCTGAAAGGTTCCTAGTTTCTGCTTTTAGGAGTTTTTTCTTTTCTACATTTCCCTTGTATTAATTACTTTATTATTATTTTATTTTTTATAAAATTGTTTGCTTTGAACAGTGAGGATGCTCAGGGAAGAGTTACAGCTGCTTCAAGAACCTGGATCTTATGTTGGGGAAGTTGTTAAAGTAATGGGGAAAAACAAGGTTTTGGTGAAGGTGAGCCTTCTGTTATGGTTAACATTGTTTGAACCCCATGCTAACTATATTGATTTCTGTCAATCTATGTTTGTTTTCTAATACGTTTTCTCTTCCTATATTCAGGTTCACCCCGAAGGGAAATATGTTGTTGATATTGACAAAAGCATAGATATCACAAAGATTACTCCTTCCACCAGAGTTGCTCTCCGCAATGACAGCTATGTTCTTCACTTGGTCTTGCCTAGCAAAGTTGATCCTCTTGTCAACCTTATGAAAGTTGAGAAGGTTCCAGATTCCACATACGACATGATTGGTGGTCTTGACCAACAAATTAAAGAAATCAAAGAGGTCTTTCTCAACTCTTTTTAAGTTTCAAAAATTCCTTTTATTTTTTCGTTTTAGGTCGTTGTGAGCTTTTGATTAGTTCTATGAATTCCGGGTCATTCTGTTGCTCCTTCGTTTCTTTCTCACGTGATTTTTGTAATTTTTCTCAGGTCATTGAGCTTCCGATCAAGCATCCCGAATTGTTTGAGAGCCTTGGAATAGCTCAACCGAAGGTAAATCACAACCATGGTATTTGGTCGACTACCTTATTCAGAACTTGTCTTTTGTAGCACTAACTATAATAATTCCGTGTGACAGGGAGTTTTGCTGTATGGTCCACCTGGGACTGGGAAAACACTTCTGGCTAGAGCGGTGGCTCATCACACTGACTGTACTTTCATTAGGGTTTCGGGTTCTGAGCTTGTCCAAAAGTACATCGGAGAAGGTTCCAGAATGGTTAGAGAGCTTTTCGTCATGGCGAGGTTCGTTTGGTCTTTGTTCATCGTGTTCAGTATTTTCCTTCCGTCTTTTACCCGAGACAATTATACTCTGTTCCTACCACTTTGTTGATGTATTCGTCTCGTTTGGTCGAGCTGGTTTCCATAATGTCATAAACTGTATTCATTTACTGGAATAGTTTCTCATATACTATTTTGTTTCAGAGAGCACGCTCCTTCTATCATCTTTATGGATGAAATCGATAGTATTGGATCCGCAAGAATGGAATCAGGCAGTGGTAATGGAGACAGCGAGGTTCAGAGGACTATGTTGGAGCTTCTCAACCAATTGGATGGATTTGAAGCATCAAACAAGATCAAGGTATTTTAGGCATCTGTAGAGAAGATATGGACTTTGCATCAGCTAGTTTTATTTATTTAAAATTATCCTCCATAATACCCAGAATAATTTATAAAATACACTTTTTGGCAGGTTTTGATGGCAACCAATCGCATTGATATTCTCGATCAAGCTCTCCTTAGGCCAGGGAGAATCGACAGAAAGATTGAGTTTCCAAATCCCAATGAGGACGTAATTTTCTCTCACTGTATAGCAAATAAATATACCTTGTGTGTTCAAGTTCAACCAGTTAATATGTTTTCCAAAGAAAAATATGGTTTGATATAAGGAGATTGGTCAAGTACTATGGTAAATGAAGACTCAGATCCCCAATATTTTCTGGTTACTAAGGCTATGTTTTAACAGTTTACACAATAATATTTGTGTATGTATGTATGTATATATAACATATGTTGCTTAAAAAACTGCAGTCTCGTTTTGACATCCTGAAAATTCATTCGAGGAGAATGAATTTAATGCGCGGAATCGATCTGAAGAAGATTGCGGAGAAGATGAATGGCGCTTCTGGTGCAGAGCTCAAGGTATAGATCCATCTTTGACCTGCATATTTTGGTTTCTCGAGCAATTTTCTCATGATATATTGTTTGGATAAACAGGCTGTGTGCACAGAAGCTGGAATGTTTGCTTTGAGGGAGAGAAGGGTTCATGTAACGCAGGAAGACTTTGAGATGGCAGTGGCTAAGGTAATGAAGAAAGAGACCGAGAAGAACATGTCGCTTCGCAAGCTTTGGAAGTAGTTCTCTTCTCTACAAGGCTTTACCTTTGAACGCCAAAGCTCTTACCTACTTGACTTTGATATGTTGCACCTTGTTTTCAGAGCTTGTATTTATTTTCTTTTGCCCATACTCATTTCTGTGAACGAGTTTAGATAACATTCCTCTTCAGTTTCGTTTACACCTTGACTTTCAGTTCCTGAAAAAAATTACAAAGCTGAACTTATTATTTTAATATTCGAACTAAGGCAGGTAACTAACATAAACGTTAACATGTTACATTCTCGAGAACAGGGTAATGTACTTAAATTTAGTTTTATACTTGATGAAATGTTAGCGGAACGATAGAGATAAGTTCTTTATTTTTTTTAATTAAAAATATAATATATAATTTAACTTATGTTAAAAGGACGAAAATCTGATTTTATGAATAAAAAATTTGTTCACTTTATTTACTAATAATTTATTAAAGAACAAGTTATTAATCAATAAAAAAACCTAGGGATAATATTTTTCAAAAAGTAACTTGTATTTATGTTTTTTCTATAAATAAAATTTTTATTGTATTATTTTGTTTTTATTTTATTTTATATAGTTACTAAATCATTTATATTAATTATGACACTTAAAAGAATAACAAATAAAAAATCCTCGTTACTGTTATTTACTTCCATATACCTAATTGAAAAAACGCTATGAATGTTAAAAGAATACTTATAAATTTACAAAAGATTAATATCTAGTTCAATTATTTGTATTATGTTTGTATCTTTTATACTTGAAATTGTTTATAACTATTTTTGTTAATCAAATATACATGATTTTTACATTATTATAAATGGAATGAACTTCATACGTATTATTTCGTTAACCTTATCATCTTAGTAATATTGGTGGAAATAAAATAAACAAGGATAATTTTTCACTATTTATTTAAACTAAGATTGAGGTATATGAATTTATTCGTGGAAGGTGGGAGATTAACTTTTAAAATTAAGAATAAAATCTATAAATTTGATTAAATAATCGACGACTAATTTTATTTAAAGTGTTATTTAGTTTAGTAGTCATATAATTTGGAATTGGTCCAAGTATTAAATAATCGACCACTCAAAAGATTTACAAACTTCATTGACCAAATTACGCAAATGTTTTCACGCCCATGTTTTTTCGTCGCTTGAAAAAAAAAAAAAACAATTGATGTCAATTAATTGCAAGGAAAATGAGAAAGTATTAGCTGGTTCATTTACAAAATATTTGAATGGAGATAGAAAGTTAATTCGAAATTAATTTACAAAGGTTTCATCTTTTTGGTGAAAAACTGGAAACCCTAATTCGTTTCCATGTAAGATTTTTTTTGTTCAGTCATTTGTTCGAATGCTAAAACATTTAACTCGTTTAACATATCGATTCATTGTTCGCAAAATTTTTGATATTGGATTTTTTCTTTCTTTTTTACATATGTTTATCGATGTTATGAGTTTTAATTTATGATTTTTTGGTAACAGACCTTCATGTTTTTTATTCTCCATCACCTTGAATTTTTGTTCGGTTTGAATTTTTTCAAGGTTTTGTTTTTCGTTGTTTTTTTCCTAGGTTTGTTCTTGTTAATTTTTCAAGTTTTACATAAGAAATCATGTTTATATTTTGAGTTTTGGCTTTTATTTATGTATCGATTTGATTTTTTTTTTGTTTCCTGGCATTGTTTTTCGTTGTTATTTTTTTTCTTCGGGCTTTGTTCATCATTCAAGTTTTACATAACAAATCTTGTTTATATTTTTAGTTTAGCGTTTTTTCTCTGGTTGAGTTAAAATTTTTTTTTCAGGCTTTGTTATTAGGTGTTTTTTTTTTCCAGGGTTTGTTCTTGTTCATTTTTTAAGTTTTATTAAAGTAATCTTGTTTATATTTCGAGTAAAGGATTATTTTTTTTCCGTCGGTGAATATGAATTAGAATTTCATATTGTTTGTTATAATTTTTTCTTCATTAACCTCTATTTGGATTTGTTGAAGGTGTAAAACATTGTTAGTTAACCGGTTGTAAGAGTTGCTGGACTACATATGATTCCATCAATAACCTCAGATTGATTTACATTATAGCATAGACATGTAAATAGAATGTAAAGATGAAACACATTAACTTGTAAAATGTCATTCAATTAACAATAATTTATAATAATATAATTAAATGTTGAACAATCTCTATCGAACAATCCATGGACAATAGAGCAGAATTATTTCCAAATTTTTGAAAATTAAAAAAAGCTGATTGATTCCCATAATTCAAATTAAACAAAAAGGAAAGGAATTAAATGGACGGATAACTAATTAACAAGTAAATGAAATTTTCTTCCCAAGTTATAGGATCTTATAAAATTTAGTCAACTAATATCTAATCAATACCACATAATCAAATTTTGAGACGAAGATAAAATGAATTAAATTACCGGACAAGTAATTAACAAGTAAATAATATTTTCTTTCCAAAATTTTAAGATCTTACAAAATTTACTCAACTAATATTAACTTATACCATTTAAAAATCGCAGAATCATTTTTAACACTTATCACACAAGATTAATTCAAAATTCAAACTCGAAAATTAAATTAAAATTCAAAATTCAAACCAATTGACGAAATTTTATAAATGCAAATGTATAAATCAGTTATGTAAATTGGACTGACACGTAAGTATTTAAACCATTTACAAATTTTTTACAAAAGAGTTGTCATTTTTAAATTGTGATATTGAACGTTAATCATTTAGCCGAATTTTTTAAATTTAAATCTGGTAAGTGGTCCAGCAGTAACCCACACAATATTCGGTTAGTTTTGTAATGTGGCACCAAAATTATTTCTGATCAATTAAGTTATAGGTTGACATATTTATTTGATTCAGTTTCGTACATCATTTAGTTTATATATTTTTACTTGTAATCTAGTTCGTAACTGAACATTTATCCCATAATTTTGCTATGTCCTTTACCTACATTATTTTATCATAGTGATAAAAGAATCACATATTTATTTATTTATTGTGTGTGTGAAATCATCAGATATTTATTTATTGTGTGTGTGAATAATCATGTGTTTAAATATTGGTTGAACTTTTTCATTTAACCCTAATTAATTTTGAGTTAGAATTTAATATTATTAAATCATATATATTTTAAATATATACATATAAATATATATATATATATTTTTTAAAATAACATATCATGTGACATATTTCCAAAAGTTTGGTTGTTTTTTACTTTTTTAAGAACAATTTTCCGAGTGTGACTCAAAACTTACTGACTTTGAATTAGTTCAGATGGAGGGGCTCACTATTTCAGATATCCGACATGTTAAGTCTTTAAATAAATATTTAAAGGGATATATCAACCAAATAAGGTAAAATAAAAAAACTATTTCAAATTCAATGTTATAAATGAAATACATAAGATTGAATTCTCATTAATATTCAAGTCTAAAATGATATTTGTACAAGATAAATTTGTCATAACGAAAAAATTGAAAGTGGATTTCGACTCTCTCGTTTCTTATTCATCTTTATTAGGTAAGTTGACAACAAGGCGGCCCAACTATTATCGAGGTCTTAAACGGAATTCAAAAGTGAGGCCTTGACATATTTAAATTCAAAACCAAAAGTACAACTTCTTAAAATAATTAACATTGTTTTCTTAAATTAAAAAAAAATTGTCCATCAAGATATTTGTGAGCGCTCATTTTCAATTTCACCATTTTTCACTCAAATACCTAACAAGAAAACAAACATACAAACAAAATAATTATCAAATAAGTATCGTAGAAATTGAACTTTTATAATTTTTTGCAACACAAACATATTGATTAGATAAATAAATAATGTTTAGAAAGAAAAAAAAACAAGTGCTAATTAAAAAATGTTGTATAAATAAATAGAATTAAATCAATAAAGAGTTTAAACTTTAATAACTCTTACCTTGATGGAGATGGATTGATAAAGAAATAAACAAGCAAATAAAAAAATAGAAAAAGAAAGAAACAAATGAGAAAATAAGTTGAATAAATTGGTTTTTAACTTGTAACTGCAACAAAGAAGAAACCAAAAGTCACACTGACCAAAAGTCAAATATCACACTACTTGGCTTGAAAGTTGAGACACACACGTGCTCATTTTTTATTTCGAAAATAACTTCAATGTACAAGTCAAATAGGACAAATATTGGGCCGTATTTTTTCTTCATTTTTTGGGGCCTTAAGTCATTTCTTACTTGGCTTAAACATAGGGCCGGCCCTGGTTGGCAACATGATTCAATTTGCTCGATTCTTATAAAATAAATCACCCAAACCTCAAATATTAACGTATCGGATACTAAATTGGTAACAAACTGCTTGATTCTGAGACATTTATAATAGCTATGTTTGACATAATAATTCTTAAAAAAAATGATTTGTATTTGTTGTTCGAAATAAATGTTATTTTTTAAAAAAGCAAACAATGGTGATTGATCCTATGATCTCCAATTTGAAAGGGTATGTTACCACTAGATTATCATAGTTATTGATGAGTGCGTATTTTACATAGTGAATTTGCGCATGTTCTTAAGTGTTTTTAATGGTTTAAGTGTGTTTATAGTGAATTTAAGTCAACAAAAGTAAAATGGCGTTATTGAGTCATAATTCGACGAAACGGAAGCAAAGAGGCACGAATTAGAGCTAAACATGAAGAAAATCAAGTTGAGCAACAACAAGGAGTCCCAATACCCCTCATGGTACACGTCGCGGTCAGCGCGCTCCGCGAGGACGTCAGTGAAGATCGTTCGCGTCGTGGATATGAGGTTTGCATGAGTCACGAACGCCTACCGAGACTCCTCGCGGTTCTTTTTGCGGTGACCAAGTGCCGCGACATTGCTGAAGACAGACTGGTCGCAAGAGGATGCAGTGCGTCGCGAACTCGCGATTCCTGACGCATTAACAGTTGGATTTTGACACAATCTCGACCGTCGGATGCGATTTTGACCTTCTAGCTTTGCCAAAAAGGGGATTTCGACCTAGATAACTATAAAAACACATAGTAGCCGCATTTTTCATTATCTTTTGTTTTTTTTGCAAGACTTTTAGAGAGAGCTTTTTCATTAGAAAGAATGTTTTCACCGGAGTTTTATTTTATGATCACCGGAATTCGTAAGCTTCGACCACCGGAACTCCAAACATTAGTTTTTCTTCTTTTCCCTTCTTCTTCATTTGTTTTCGAACTGCATTTGTCTGTGAATCCATATTCCACTTCAATTATGAGTTCGATTCATTATTTTCTTATAGTCTTGTTGATTTTGACTGCTTTAGTATTTGTTATCATGTTCATGAACGCCGTTAAAGGCTAGATTTTTAAAGGGATTACCATGTAGCCGGGTTAGATATTAGCTAGGTTTAGATGAGTATGATAAGCTAGAATTGTTTCATAAAAGTGTGTGCTTGTGTGAAAGTGTGTTTAATGCGTTCTTAAGATTGATCACCTTTAGAATCGATTAATTGGAATGTTAGGTTACTCAGGACAGAATTAATGTTTGTGCTTTATTTCACTCATCATAATTGTTTAAGTTGCTTGGCGATTTAGAGATTATAAAATTGTTAGAGTTCTCGTTTTTAATGCTCATAGGTGCGTGAGTAAGATTTAAGGCCGAAAAGATAATTAATCCGACATTTGCGTAGGTTCATTAGATCACTCGAGAGAAACTAGTGAATACTTGAGAGAGAACAAGATTAGTATGCATAGGAATATGTGAGTGTTCTTACCTGGAAATCCCTAAGTTTGTAGCTAGCCGGTGAAATCGTATCCCTTGCTTTATTTATATTCTTAAATCTTGTTTTAATCGTTTAATAGTCATTTGTTAGAATTTATTAGTTTAGTTCATATCCCAATTCAAAATAATCTTAAAATCAATTTGCGACAGATTAAAAAAATTGCTAGCGTAATAGGTCTCTGTGGGTTCGACGCTCGTATTCTATCACTATATTATTTGTTCGATACGTACACTTGCGTGTTTAATCGTAAAATATCGCAACAGTTATCACAAAAAAATTGTTGTTTTAAACAGGTAAGCGTTTATGAACTTTTGTAAAGTAACTTTAATTAGCAAAAGCTTATTTAATGTTTGATAATATATATATATATATATATATATATATATATTCATTAATTGTATTAATAATTATCTATATGAAATGCAATCAATAATAACAATAGTACATTTTTGGTATATAAAATATATAACCTAAGTGGATGTATATAGATTGCAAATTTATATTTTAAATTTTGGTGATTTAAAAAAATATTTGATAAAAGCATTATGAGATAATTAAATTAAAAATTAATGTAAGAAAAAAGTAAGGTACGAGGGAAACAAAAACTAAAAGCAAAATTTACGATTTCAAAATTTAATTATAGTTTATAACTTTTTAGTTAAAATGTTTAAAATTACTTTTTAGTTTTTAATAAAAACAATTTTACCCAATATTTACATATTTTAAATGTGCCAATGCTCGAGTTTCTAGTGATTTTTAACAAGTTACAAACACTGGATTTTAATCTATTTTTTGTTACGCATGTTGGAGACTTATTTTCAGTATGGTTGGGTTAGCAAATAAAAAACGATTATGAACACAAATCAACTTGGTTGTTTTTTTATTACTCCTTTAAGTCTGTCTATAATTCGAGGACCGAACAAGTAGTTAAAGAATTAAGATAAGTGTAAGGTAGGATCAAAGATGTACAAATTCAAGACTCTAATGTCATGTTCAATTAAAGATAAATAGGTAACCAGCATCATCTAATGGGTATGGATGCAGACATTGGACCAAAAAAAAAATCGAGTCAACGGTCAATTTTATTGATAAACAACAACCCTCCATCCCCTTTAATAATATAATATGGATCATTTAAATTATTTATGAAAATGATTTCCTAACTTATATTGTATTTGAATTTTTCTTTAAAGAACTACAACAAAATAGAATACTGAGATTCCTTTAAAAATAGTTCAAGATGTAAAATTATAGTTTCAGATAATGTATAATTTTTACATATTAGTGGTTATCATAAGAGAATTTTCATAATATGGACCGAAAAACAATTAAAATATTCACATTGGACTCATCATTTGTTAAATATCTTAAAATGGACTTTAGATCAATTTTCGGACAAAAATACCCTTCAACTCATATATAGGGTTTAATATAAATTTCAATCTCATTTTCACCTTCGAATTCACTCAAATTCTCCTAAAATCCGTTGAAAACACATAAGATCATCGTCATAATGGGTATGTTTTTTTTTCGTTAACTCTGTTTAAATCATTTTTGTAGTCATTTTTGGTAATCATTTTTGGGTCGGGAAAGGAAAAGTTCACCAAAAAACTGGAAAAATTGTACGACAAATTACCTTGCAGGGCATCGTACGATGTCGTACGATAGCATACGATGCCGTGCGACGTCGTACGATGCCATACGACATCGTACGATGCTGTGCGATATCATACGATATCGTACGACGTCTTATGACTTTTGATGTTTTTTGACAAGTTTCGATGGTTTTGGACAAGTTTAGATGAATTTTGGACAAGTTTAGATGAATTTTGGACATGTTTAGATGAATTTTGTAGAAGTTTAAATTAATTTTGGACAAGTTTAGATTAATTTTCGACAAGGAATTTCGGATAAGTTTGATTTACTTTTGTGTCAATAGTTTTTGAAAAGTTTTTATGAATATGTTTACAGTGTTCATCAGTGTTTGTGGAACGTGGGTGAGAAAAAGAGACAGGTGGGGTTTTAGTAAAGCTCGTACGTATACGGTGAACGCTACAAAAGAAACAACATATGATGATTTGGTCCATATGGTTTACCAAATTACCAAGATGGATAAGATGGCGTATGACTTAAAAATTGAAGTCCCGTACACTGTGGGCAACGTTGTGTTGGCGCCAGCAGTCTTGGTGTCAGATGATGATGTCGCATATTATATGAACCACGACTATTGGACTAAATTTCCTATTTGCGTGAGTTTTGAACCGAAACGAATAATGTCACCAATTGCTAACGATTTGGATCCTAAGCGAAAAGGAAAACATGTGTTGAAGGTTCCTTGCATTGAAGGCAGAAGACAACATTATCCTCTCGCAATTGAAGTCTCACAAAGTAATCCAAAACGAAACGATGAACGTTCGGTTGCCGAGGATGAATTTTCAGCAGACAAGAGCGGCGAAGATGAAATGTATAGGCGCGATAGAGATCCCTTTGACGTAGATTTTTAAGACTTTGAAGAAAACGAAGATGATGACAACGGTGATGACGTTCAAGAAGGTGAAGATTTTGAAGAGTTTGTGAATGATGAAGAGTACGATCACCTTTTTGAGAACTAAGAAGTTCCTTCTGGTGACTATCATCCCGAAATTAATCCTTGTTGAGGATTTTTGGGAACTTATACTTGGAAAGATCCTCATTTCACGCAAGAAAAATTGGTTAAGGAGATAGAATACTTTGAAGGCCCGACTCAATCCTCTACAAGTAATTCTTTTAAATTTCATGTATAATTTATTAATTTATTTATGTTTTGAACTTAACCGTTTATCGTTTCATGTAATAGGTAGCTCAGAAGACTTGTATTTGGGAAAACAGTTTGAGAACAAATCAGAATTGAAGACACACATGCACCTATACGCCATGAAAAATAATTTTGAGTTTCGAGTTAAATCATCATCGAAAAAAGGTGGTACGTTCTTTGCAAAGATGAGAGTTGTACGTGGAAACTCCGGGGCGTCGTTCAGTGGTCAGGAATATGGGAAGTTATGGCTTTCGAAAAAGCTCACTCGTGCTCGCGTGTTGTTCGAGCAGAAGGTCAACGAGGACCTGCACCGTGGGTTATTGGACACGTGTTTAAAGAAAAATATTCGATCAACTCAATGGCCGATTATTCAGCACATAACGTTAGAGAAGAAGTGAAGACAAGATGGGGTTTAGACATATCGTATTTGAAGGCGTGAAGATCTAAAGAAATAGCTATTGGACTCGTTATTGGTACACATGAACAATCGTATCAGAAACTACCTTCTTGGTTGTACATGTTGAAGCAAAAAAACCCAGGCACGGTTACTGATTTTGTGAGAGATGGCGATAAATTCAAATATGCATTTTTTGCCATTGGAGCGTGTCTTCGAGGATTTAAGTATTGTAGGCCGGTCATATCTTTGGATGGTTCATTTTTGAAGACTAAATACGAGGGACAGTTGCTGGTAGCGATTGCATTTGATGCAAATTCACATTTGTATCTAATCGCTTTTGGCATTGTCGACAGTGAGTGTCACGAATCATGGACGTGGTTTTTGTTGAAGTTGAAGGAAGTTATTGGTGAAGACGTACCTGATTTGGCATTCATATCCGATCGACATGTTAGTATCAGTCATGGTGTCGAAGTTGCATTTCTGGGAATACCTCATGGTTATTGTTACCATCATATGCAGCTTAACGTTCAACACAAGTTTAAGACAGATCATTGTCGCGGTGAATTGTACGAAGCTGCTTATTGTTTCAATAAGACGTCATTTGAAGCTCACTTCAGGCAGCTGAGGCAAAAAGATATCGAGATGGCAAAATATCTTGAAGACATCGGGTTTGATCGTTGGTCAAGACCGTTCTTTTCTGGAAAAAGGTAAAATTAAATAACGTGTAATCAAATATTCATTTCCTAACAACTTAATTATTATTTTTGGCAGGTATGATATTATGACGAGTAGCAATGCCGAAAGTTTTAACGCTAAAACAAGACATGCAAGGTCATTCCCGATAAAGACGCTTCTTGAGTTCATAAGATTCACACTACAGAATTGGTTCTTCAAACGAGAAAACATTTCACATAAGTTAAACACGGAACTTACACCAATGTGGCAAGCTGACTTTGAGAATATGAACAATAAAGCACAATTTGTACACGCGTACGGGCTTGGGTTGTACGAATGTCACGTAAAAGACGGTGGGGGTGAGCATGATGTAAACTTGCAACAAAATACTTGCACTTGTGGAACTCCTCAACTTCTAGGTATCCCTTGCAAACATGCCATTGTATCAGCTTAACATCGTTCTGTGGACGTATACTCTTTATGTAGTCCTTTCTACATAAAGAAAACGTCGATCGAACAGTATAAAGACGCCGTTTATCCAGTTGGGAGTGAAGAACAATGGGATGTTCCAGAAGATATTAAACATATGAAAGTATTGGTTCCCGTTGAAAAGAAACAAGCCGGTCGTCCAAGAAAAAGTAAAAAAGGAAGGCGAAGGGTAAACCGATATCCATCTTAAGGTGAAAAAGTAGTTGTAAGGCGAAAATGCGGTGGTTTAGGTCACAATAGAAAGACATGCACATGGTGAGAGTGAGCGCGAATTATGTTGACCTCTTTTTGAATTATTTTGAATTATGTTGAACTCTTTTTTAATGACGTTGAACTCTTTTGAATTATGTTGAACTTTTTTTTAATGACGTTGAACTTTTTTGAATTATGTTGAACTATTTTTTAATGACGTTGAACTTTTTTGAATTATTTTGAATTATGTTGAACTCTTTTTTAATGACGTTGAACTCTTTTTGAATTATTTTGAATTATGTTGAACTCTTTTTTAATGGCGTTGAACTCTTTTTGAATTATTTTGAATTATGTTGAACTCTTTTTTAATGATGTTGAGCTCTTTTGAATTATTTTGAATTATGTTGAACTTTTTTTTAATGACGTTGAACTTTTTTTTAATGACGTTGAACTTTTTGAATTATTTTGAATTATGTTGAACTCTTTTTTAATGACGTTTAACTCTTTTGAATTATTTTGAATTATGTTGAACTCTTTTTTAATGACGTTGAACTTTTTTGAATTATTTTGAATTATTTTGAATTATGTTGAATTATGTTGAACTCTTTTTTAATGACGTTGAACTTTTTTGAATTATACACAATAAAAAAGTGTTTAATTTAAAAGCAAAATTTATACACAATAAAAAAAGTGTTTAAATATAAAAACAACTCATCGGGTAATTCTATCTAAAAACAAGTCAACCGCCCACTTCTGCCTGAATATCTTCATGTTCTCCGTTATGAGTGTGTCAAAGGGAATTCCAACAAGAAGATGCTCAACGTATTTGACGGCGAATATCCCACAATCACCGCTACAATAACGATACATAGGAATTTGTCAACAAATAACTTTTTACATTTAAAAATATAATTAAAACGTTTACCTTAATCTTGATTGAGGGACGCTTTGGTCAATCAACCATGTGAACTCATGAAGCATCGGTCGACCTGCTGAGAGAGGGTGATACATTTTCGGGTGGTTGTTGAACAGGCCACTCAAATTCATTACTCGTGGCAATGCGCGACTCCAATCCTACAGTATTCCAAAAAATGTTAAGTAATTACAAATTTATATATAAATATTGGTAGAGTCAGATTTAAACTTATGTGCATGAACTCCATGAAGTGTGCTGAATGCTGCTCCTGCTCAACTAGTACCCTCTGACAATCAAGAACTGTGATCGTCCACTCTATCAAATCAACTTGGAATGTGAACCAATGGACATTCTTGAAGTTGACGACAAGGAGGATCTCCTTAGCACTCTTCCACGACTTGATCTTGATGTCTCGGTATCCCGTCATCGGCGTAATGACGGACCTCTGATCCCAATCAACTCTCTCGGGTTCAGTCCCCAACTCTTTTGCCTTCTCTACGTTTAACTGCTCTTGCTTGTACCTCCCGAAGACGTTCTGAACCCATACAGTGTCCATAATGCGGACATCCTGCCGATAACCACTGAGTTCATGCTGTCGAGTCCTCAACATATGAAGGATTGCGTCGATATGCTACAATACAAACATATGATTAATATAAAATATCTAATATGTGATAGTTGAACAAATAAAATGCAGTGTACCTCATCTGTCAGCTAAACTCCTATGCCGACAATGGGGTAAAAGAACTTTGGACCCACTTATCTCGTCACTAACAGAACGTTAGCCATATAGCGGTCATAGTACTTCCCAGTCTTCACCCACAACATCATCTCGGTAAAGTCTTTTCGGTTAGGCTCCTTAACCGGCTTGAAAGAAGTTGTACGTGTGGTGTACTTGCGCTTCGTCGGGTCGGTGAAGTCGTCCCACTTCTTTGATTTCTGAGGTGGTGCCTTCGCTGGAGATTCGGGTGGCTTGCTCCGTTGACGCTTTGGCGGTCTCTCAAAGGCATGGCCCTTTAACTTCTCATCCTATTGCGTCGTTCGTCTTTTGAATAACCCTGCTTGTTTATCCGGGATTATTGGTGAAGGGCTCTGACTGCTCTGGGGCGTAAAAGGCGATGGAGGTGTAGGGGGATGAGGAGGAGCATCCGTAGGGGGAGGTGGGGAGCGTTGAGGGGAATGAGGTTTAGCATTCTTCGCCTTCCTCTTGCTTTGCTTTTGCATATCAGGACCACGCGCTTGCGTGGTAGGAGTGGGGCCACCTGGCATCCCCGTAACGTCACAGAATACGTGATTTAGACGCTCCCATGTACGATTCTGTAAAAATTGTTAGTTATACTTTGAATAAACTTTTATAACTTTCAAACGACCTTATTACCTGACTGTTGCGTATGCGCTCAACTCGACTGTTAACTACGTTCATCCCTCATCATAGGGTAGCCATCGTCTGGAGTATGTATCATATTCATTGACGAAGCTCGTTCCACATTCCCACCGTTATGACAATTAGGTCATCATCACTTGGCTCGAAACCACGAGGACCTTGTGGAGGAGGCGAAGTTCTTGGGCGAGGAGAATCGGGACGAGGAGGTCGAGCATCGGGACGAGGAGTTCAAGTTGTTGACTCTTTCGTCGGACGCGTTGGAGGAGTATCAGAGATATACTCCTCATCATCGTCCTCTTCCTCGTCGTGGCCGAGGAAGTCGGCTTCCTCCGCGGCTGAACCAACGATGTTGATTTCTTCATAAACGTTCATTGGCTCGGCCTCATTTTCTCCTTCGATGTCTATTGGATATAGACATTTCTTCGTCTGGTCTTCGAGAATATCGAAGAACCCTTTCTCTGCCGGTCTAGGTCGAAGCATTTGAAGGACGCCCAGCTGAAAACATTGAAAAATGTTATGATTTATTAAAAATCAATCTCAATGAAAGAAAATATGGAAAATCAATAAAACTTACCGATTTCTTCTTGAGAAGCTTCTCGACGTCCTTCCTAAGAACAGCGATGGTGCCCGACCACGAATGCATCCTCGGCATTCGATTTCCACTGCTTGTTCCGAAGGGTTGCCCAATCTCCGGGATTGCCTCGTACTCCCAATACTGAAAGGTGTGAAGATTCCCAGACAATGTGTACTTTGCCTCCTTTTGTAGGATGTCGGGTTTCTTATTCAACTTCATCTCGAGACCCTTGAGGTGATGCGTCGAGTCGACCGAGAGCGATTGAAACGTCTCGGCCCAACTCATGTTCCCCCACGGCAAGCTGTAGAAGAAGGGGAGATCTTCTACGTATTGCACGAACGGTTGCCACCTCGGCTCGATAACTTTGTTCGCCGATTGTCCCAGTAGATATCCGAGAACGAAGACGCACAAACCGAGCTTGTAAATGTCTACGGGGTTCTTGCACGCATTCCAAAAACCGATGAGTGTACTTCTTGTCCCGTTCAAATACTCATCAATGAGCCTTCTAGAGGATCGTTTGTCCTTCTCGTCTTTTGTCGGACCGTCGGTGTAGTCTAAACCCGATATTAAGGCATATTCGAGACGGCCGAATCAAACCCTCTTTCCGCCAAGTCCGAATTGAATCTCTCCGTACTTGATTGACTCGACCTTTCTCTCCAAAAGTGCGTGCACAAGAACGGGCGCGAAATTCAATTCGCTATTATCGAAGAAGAATTGCTCGAACACCGTTCGTCGTAGTTGCTTGGTAAGTTTCATTTCTTCGAACCTATTCTTCACATTTTTCAACACGGCGGAGCCACCATACGTTATACGGCCCGAGAAAGTCTCGTTAATGAGGAATTTCAAGTGGTCCTACACAAAAACACAAAAAAATAAGTTAATCGTACCAAAAACGAGGCCAAAATCGCATATATCGCACGATATCGCACGATATCATACATCATCGTACGCTATCGTACGCTATCGTGCGATATCGTACGATATCGCCTCGAAGGCCATCGTACGATGATACCTACGATGGTGTTCATCGTTTTCCCAGAAATCTTAAACCCTAAAATCTCAAAACTAGCTCAAATCTTCCCAAATCAATCCGATTTAACCTACATTACCGTCGAAAACACTGTACAAACTAAATTCAATCGATTTCAAACAACAAAAAGCATAAATCATACCTTTTTTGGGATTTTTTTTCTTGTGAGGTCTCTTGAGTATTCCGGCTGTCTCCCCCTCCAATGAAATGGGTTTCCGAGCTCGAAGACATTGGTTTTGAGACTATTTCAATCGTGGTCCTCTAGTTTTGCACTTGTGAAGATTGATTTGAAGAATTTTTTTTTGAAATGGGGATGTGTTTCGGCCGAGAGAAAGAGAAGAGAGGGAAGAGAAGGGAAGAGAAAAGAAAGAGAAGAGAATGAGGAAGAAGAATATTTTTGTCTCTTTTAGGGGCTAAAGTTCATTTTTTGATATTTTGAATAAAAAGGGTTTAATGTGGATATTTTAATTATTCTTAGGTCTATATTATGAAATTTCTCTTATCATATGTGCTACAATGAAGTGTTTCGTCCACTTCAAAAATCCAATTTTGAAGATGCGTTTTTTTATTTATTTCTACGATCAGGTTTACCATGTGTTCAATGAAAATTTGATAGATTTTGTTCATTCGGGTGCTTCAACAAAAGAATATCTCTTTTGCACTTAAAGTGTTTGATAAATTGCCCGTGAATATTATTTTTTGTCAAAACAAGATGGCTTCTTTACAAAATCAATTTTTTTTATAGAAATTGTTTTTCTAGTTATCTTCTCTAGTATTCAAATTCAATTAATAAGCAATTACGTTGTTGTTGTTCTTCTTCTTCATTTTCTTCTTCTTCTTCTTTGTGTTTTAAATCAAAATCGTGTTTTTATATCAGCGTAAAATTCAATTTACGTTGTAAAACGCAACTCAATTTACGTTGGTACAATTCTATTTCAGTTTAAATTGGATATTAGTTAACAAACATTATCAATGTAAAATTCAATTTACGTTATAAAGCGCACCTCAATTAACGTTGGTACAATTTCATTTCAGTGTAAATTGGATATCGATTAACGAACATATTACTGGACGATGTAAATGGAGAAAATGAAAAATAATTAAACATCCAGGTTTGTTACGAAAATAATTAGAATTTGACAGATATGAAATATTTTCAAAAATAAATTGATATGAAACTGTAGAAATAATTAAAACTGCCAAAAAATGAATGAAATAAATTAATAATCCTGAATTTAATGAGTCAATTAACTACCCAACAATATAGGATCTTATCAACATAATTAACTACTGGATAATTGCTAAAAAAACTGTCGGATATGGAATAATTAACGAAAATTATTCAAATATTGGGGAAAATTAAAACTTCAAATTTTTCAAAATTTGAAGGGTATAAAAGTAAGTTAAATGCAAGTGTCACGTAGGCGTTTTGGACATTTAAAAAAGTTTTACGAAACGTTGGACAAAACCAAAACACGTTTGCAAGATAGGGTTATTTTACCTAAATTTTGAAATTTTTTTTAAGTTGTTGACCATAATTATTCAGATAATGTATAATTTTGAATATAAGTGGTTATTATATTTGATAAAGAAAAATTAAATAATATGAAGTGTTAATAAGCATATATAAAAATAAACTACATAACTAAAAGGTGGATAATCACGCCTTTTATGAGTAACGTTGGCTAGCAATTTTTTGTTGTTGGTGGATTCGAACTCATAACCACTTAACTAGAAATTATGTGATATTCTCACTAGGATATAATAATTAACAAAATTTAAATTCGACATGTGTAAGAGTAGTTTAATGAGTTACGTCAAATAGTATTTTGTGAAATATTTTTACTTATTTGGATTGTGCAATTATATTAAGCTCTTCTCGTAGTAGCTCTACCAAAAATTGTTCTAAACTTTAATTTTCAAAAATGGTGTGAAAACTTGTAATTTGATTTTCAGACATTCGTCATGTACGATGAGATCTTCAACGAGCTTTAATGACAATCGTTGGACAACTACTCTCTCTATCTTTTGCTCTTTCCCTACGAATTTTAGAGAAACTATAAGCATGTAAAGACTCTTATATGCGATGCTAGATTTTTCTCTTCTTGTTGGAATTACGATATTTGCATGCGTCCATGGTTAGATCCCCAATCTTGAAGATTAGTTAACGTAAATATTTTTGCAGCTCGCCATTTATCTTAGCAACTTTTCTCGAAATACACAAAATTCCCGCCTGAATTTGAGAAAAAATATACATGTAACCAAAGGGAAATTTTATTTTATAAACTCAAAATTATGGAAAATATTCAGTTTAGCCTCATCAATAGAAAATATATCAAAATGGATATTTGGACAAAAATAAAACAAAAAGCTATTATCGAGAATAATTGATCGTCGATCTCAATTTATACTCTGCCCGAAAAGGTGCAAAAACCTCTCTCAGAGACACAACCGCACCTCGGATTTTGTCTGAGCCGCAGAGGACCGGCACCTCCTTTTACCCGCGCCTATTGAGGCCGACGGACACCGCCTTGCGCGCATCGAGAGAGACTGGCCATCGCATCCTCTTGTCCGCTCCGAGAATTTCTCCTAAGGAGGTTAGGATTATACCCAACTTGATATAACAGGCGATCCGAGCCTCCGTAAGCGACGATCCGCTCTCACTTACACCCGCTTTCATCGATCATCAACAAAATACATTGAACTACGTTTTGACATGATCTCGATCTTCACGGGTACATACGCAGCTCTCCGAGCACGATCACCCATCTCATCCATACTCATTCTCCTTGACTTACCTTAAACTTCATTCGACGCTCAGGCCCAACAAGGTTCGTATATAGAGGAATCAATACTCCGGTCTTAGCACCCCTGCATAGATACGTCCACCTAGTTTGATCTCGGGTCGAATTATTTACGCCGCATTAACGTTATCAAATTTCGAGTGACAACAAATATCCTTATAGTCAAAACACTTAATTTTTTTAATAATTTCTAAAAAATTTAATTGAATGTCACATTAAATAAAAAAACAGACATTTATCAAAATTTCGAGTCACTTTCTAAAATCGCCCAAATAAATATAATTAATTCTAATTAAAAGTTGAGTATATATTGGCTGCATGTGGTAACGCTTATTAAAGTCACTTTAAATTTTTGTAAAAACTAAAATATTTTTTTAGTGTTTGGTAAAATCACTTTTGAAAAAACGAGCTAAATTTAAATTTTTTTAAATATTAAAAATCTTAGCTTTTAGATTATGATTTTTGGGCTGCAAATTACATTTTACTATTTTACCTCATAACCAAGTCAATTAATTATTCTAATAATGAGATTACACGTTCAAACAATTTAATAAGTTTCTTATAAATTTGCCGACGACAAAATATATTGAATATCAAATATTTCAATAAATTGTAGATCAATATGAAGAGCGCAGATCGAACTTGTACAAGTTATTTGGATAACTTGAGAGATGAGATTACTGCAAGTTTAATAGAATTGACAAATTAATAGTTTCTATGTTTGTTAATAACAAAAATTATATTTAAATATGAAATATTATTTTGTTGGTCTAATGCGCCGAAATTTAAATACAATATAAGTATTAATATGTAATATAAATTTAACACCAAAATAATAATAATTATTTTAATCTTTATCCCAAAATTAATTAAGGTTTTTTAAATTTTTTTGTTTTACCAAACGCTAAATTAATTTTTAAATTTATAAGAAATGAAATGAAAAGTAGTTTAACAAACACTGACTAGTTTTTGTAAAAAGTATTTTTTTTACACAATTTTTAAACAAAAAATTGACTTTACAACCACTTCAAACATTGATAATTTGAATATATCCAACATTTTGTAAATAAGTCATAAATAATTATTATTATTTATTTATATCTGTTTATTGTTAATTTTTTGTCCAATATGTCCAAAATATTCTTAAATTTCAATAATTTGGCGTTTTCATCTGTAAACAAATTCTTCCAAATATTTATTAATTGTTTATAAAATATTAAGTATTGTCATATGCTTATTATCCAAATTATCCTTAAATGAATATACGATAAAATTACCTATTTCTAAAAGCACTTTTCTAAAAACAAATGTTACCAAACATATAGCTATTGTCATATGCCCGGTTCAAATTTGTTGATAAGTTGACTTGACTTGAAAATGCGCTATAATTAAGCAATAATGACAGCTTTACAACGATATAAAAATAATGGATATCGAGATACGTGTACATTTTAGCAATCCAATCTCATCCTTCCAAACTCTTCCCCAAACCCAAAAAAAAGAAAAAGAAATAAAATATAATAATAAGAATCCTCCGCACTTTCTCTCCCGTAACGAAGAAAAGATGGCAGTAGAGACAACGAGGAAGAGTAATAATAATATCCCACCTCTGCAAGTATTACAAGCACTAATCGTAATCGTATTGGCAACGGCCACAATTCCTTCACTGCTCCGTCCATGCCTCGCCGACGTCGGAAACGCTGCCCACTACGCTCCGCCCTATCTACGTAAGCAATATATATATATATATATATGTATGTATATTAGATAATACAGGGTTGTATTATATATCAATTAATATACGGCGGTGATCAGCGACGGCGTGTTATGGGAGGGAATCGGGGGAGTTTCCGACGTCGAACCTGTTTGCGGCGGCGGGGGAGGGGATATGGGACAACGGGGCGTCGTGCGGGAGGCAGTACGAGGTGCGGTGCATCAGCGCGGCCGTGCCGGGGACGTGCGTGCCGGAGAGCACCATTCTGGTCAAGATCGTTGACTACGCGGCCACTCTGCCGTCGAAGCCCTCCCTCGGCGGCACCACCATGATCCTCTCCACCGCCGCCTTCTCCGCCCTCGCCAACATCTCCGCCTCCTCCGTCAACATCGAGTTCCAACAGTCAGTCTCTTTTTCTTCTTTTCTTTTCTTTTACACATTTATTTATGACTGCATAATGGTGGGGCTTTTGAGAACCAATTTCATTTATGTTTATTTATTTCTCATTTACTGTCCGAGTTTAACCGATTATATAAGGACAATGTTATTCAAATGATAGAGGATTAATAAAATAATTGCGGATCTATATTTTAATCAAATACACTATGTCTTTTTTAAATGTAGCAGATTGAAAATTAAACTGTAATCTTTGACAAGGAACATAAGATTTATAAATAAAATAAAATGTGGATAACTATTGTTAACTCTTTTTCTTTTTGAAAAACTGACTACGTCATCGTTTTCTACACAAACTTTAGCTATTATATCAAAACAATATTTTGTTAGGCATAAAATAAAGAATATTCTTAGATATTGATTTATTTTATTATATACTATTTGAGATTAATTGATTAGATGATAATAATGCTTAAACATTACAGTGTAATGTTTACACTAAATGATATATTATTACATTAAAAACTTATAGACACAGTTGATGTACAGTAACACCAAAATTGATAATGTTCTATAAATTCTCAGTGTTAACATAATCAAGTAACTCAACTATATTTTATAAAGTTCTAAAATTATCTTAATAATTATAGACGGTCTTAACTGCTGATACTAGGAGCGGTTAGTGATCATCGCAATGCCCACCATAGTTATAATTAATTATTTTAACTCGTACTTATGTTATTTGCAGGGTGTGATATGCAAGGAAATTAAGGGTTCGATGATCATTAGAATGAATTCTTTATCCCTCTTTTATTTATGTTCTACGAATCGCAGTTTCCAACGGTTTTTATCAGGACTTTTTTAAAATAAAAAATTCTGATTAACGTGATGGGTTTGCTTTGCATTGGAGAGAGAAATGTACAAATGAGAAGGAGAAAGAAAAAATTGATTTTGGTGTCTGTGATATTGTTATCAATTTATTTAATATTAGAATGAACAGAAAGTCGTACTCTACGTACTCGTTTCCAATCAAATACAGTGTGCTGTAATATTTGTATTCTATCTGGCAGATATAAGCGAATATGTCATTATTTTCGAACAATCGTGTCATTTTTGTTCTACGTACTTGTCCATACGTATAGTCTATATAATCGAAAATAATTTGATTCTTCATTAGAACCTCTTGCGAGCTTTTCGTGGGAGCTTCGTGTGATTTACAAGAATCTCAACTAGTATTATATCGATATAGCTACTCAAACTGAAAAGAGCTATTGAGTTATATAACTTTTTAAAACGTTCGATTTGTAATATACTCAATTATTTGATTAAATTGATTAATAGCTTGTTGAAAAAATTAACCAAAATTGTAATAGTAGAGTGCTCTTTTATTTAAGCATCCAAAAATAATTAATTTTCAGTAAACAGTGAAATTACAGGAGAATGAACATTTACTAAATGAATTTTTGGGAGAATAAAACATTAATTTTGCGAAAATGATAATAGATTATATACAAATATTTTATGTATTGACAAAATAAATGAAAGATAAGTTCATCAATTACAAGTATCACATTGATGAGGAATATGAGGACATGATTTTTCTTTCAAGAAAGAACTACGAACAAAACGTAGAAATTAGGATTGGTTAAATTAACTAAAATTAATGATTGTTGTATCAAACGACTCATCGAAGATCACGAGCAGCAAATTTCAGGTCGCCTGATATGTAAATTAACAAAAAATAATTGATATTGAACAGAAGAACGTTGATGTGGATGAAGAACAAGACAGGAGATGGAAATAGATGAAGAATTGGAGCAAATTGTGGAGAAAATAAATTATCCTGCCTAAATTTTAAAGTTTAATTGATGGAAGTTCTCAGCCGAATTTCCCGGATGATCTTGAAGGTTTAATTGATCCTGCTGTGACTACTGAAGAGAATAGCCAACTTGAAAAATCCCCAACGGCCAAGGAAATTAAAAGAACGGTTTGGGAAATGCACGATCTCAAAGCGCTTGGCCCGTATGGGAGGTGGGAAACTCTCTTTTGGATTGGATATATAAATTTTTCTCGTTTGGTAAGCTGGAAGGAGGTTTGAGCGTTGCTCTGGTCGTTTAGATTCTCAAGACTGGTGGAGCTGATTCTTTCGACAAGTATCAATCATCCAATTTGTGTAACTTTATCTTCAAGGTTATCACGAGGATCATCACATAAAGATTGAGAGGTGTCCTACACCGCATAATCTCACCTTTTCAATTGGTGTTTGTGTCAAACAGGTGGATAGCAGAGAGTTTCACAATGGCTAGAGAAGTCATGGCTTACCTAAAGAAGAAATATATGAAATGGAAGAATGTGGACATTAAAATCGATATGAGCAAGACATATGGTCAGATAAAGTGGATTTTATAGAGCATGTTTTAAAAAAATTTGGCTTCTCCGCAAAGGTTAGAGATCTCATCATGGAATGTGTGAGTACTGCTTCTAGTTCGATTATATTATATGGAAGTCCATTGAGCAAGTTAAAACTCCACTGAGGACTCGGGTAGGGTGATCCTCTCTCACCATTTTTGTTCATCATGGCCTCAGAGGTTCTTAGCAGGCTGTTACTTTGAGAATAAATCAGAGGTAAGTTTCGTGGCGCTAAACTGACCCTTACTGGAACTAGCATCTCTCACCTCATGTTCGCCAATGACACAATAATTTTTGTAAGGTGAATTTGAGAGATGTGAATACTATTTGGAGATGTGTGCATAAGTATGAGCTGTCGTCAGGGAGATAATTAATGAAGCTAAGTCAGAGCATAATTTTTTATGGAAATTTCTTTGAAAGCTCTAAGGAATAGATTATGAACATGCTTGGTATGGAGGAGTGTGAGGATATTCTAAAGTACATGGACAACCCTATCTTTGCGGGTCGAAACTGGTCAAAACATTATGAGTTTGTGAAGCAAAGGTTCACGAAAGAATAGAAGGCTAGATGGTGAAAAGTTTATCTAAAGTTGGGAGATCGGTTATTATAAAATCGATAATTCGAGAAGAGGAGGGTAAAATTAGAACATAAATATCATTTGAGTCGTAGATCTTCAGAAAAAGAAATAAACAAAGCTTAGCCTTTGAGTGAGAAATGGAAAATGGTCATATACCTGTAATACATATTTTTTTTTCTTATTGCAATATTTGCATAATCTATTTATGTTTTCAAGTCGATCAAGAAAAAGAGAACTACCTTTCGAGACCATAGGCGAATGTATTCGGCTCAAAACCAAGTAGTCCTAATTATTCCATGGAAACATGCAAAATGCCATTGCCTTCCTGTAGGAGTCTAGAAAGGATCTCGAACAGATTATGGTGGAGCGTTGTTAACAAAGAGGGTCACTATCTAGCCTTAAGAAGATGGGATAGCTTGTATCAGGTAGTGGAGTATGGGGGCTTGGATTTAAAGAAGTTTGAAGACATAAATACAACATTGATGGCCAAGCTGGGATGGAGATTGACAAAGAATAAATTGAGATTGTGGATCAAAGTCTAAAGGAAAAATATTTCCGAAACAAATCTTTTTTGAAGTAATGCCTCACAGGTTAAACTTCCAGGGCTAGAATGAGATTATTTCCCTTAAGGACTTCTTGAAGTCTATGTCCTGCTTCATAGTTGGGTCGGGTTCCAACATCAAAGTCTTCTTTGACCGTTTGGAGTGGATAATTTTTATTGGGAAGAGTGTGAAGCAAGCACAAATAGAAACCTGGTGGTCAAAGAGCTTATGGAGGACAACAAGAGGTGGTGGGTATTCAGATCCTGAAGATTAAAATTGCTTAATCTACGGTGGTGGATGAACTTATGTGGATAAAAACTCAAAATGGCATTTTCACATTTAAATCAGCATTCAAAAAGGGAGCTAGAAATCCTGTCACTCTAAAGAATGATTTGTGGAAGCTGATTTGAGGTCTGAAAATTCACGACAAATTTAAATTTCTTCTATGGAGAGCTGGAGTTGAGAGTTTCCCAAAAACTTTAACTCTTAATCGGAGAAAAATGACAGATGACACCTCGTGCAGAATGTGCGCATGAGCAGAAGAGTCAATAGCTCATCTTTTTTTTTTTTCCAGTGCACGTGGTCTGGACGGTTGTGGCTTGTTGAGGGTAGTGGATTTAAATGGAATAATTATGATTATCAGGGAGGTTTTGATGGAGTTTAAGAGCTCTTAAAGGTCAATGGAGAGTGAGACAAAACTGAGCACAATGATGAGTTCATCATTCAGGGGTGCACCATTCTAGAGGAAGTTTGGAAGTAGAGAAATGATAGAGTTTTTAAAAATTCCTAAGGAGATGGAGGTCCTCTCATTTTAAACTGAATAAGGGCAAGGGTCATGGACCATATCCGCTCAAAGTTTATTTTGAAGGTCTTCATTGGTCGACTCAGAGTCTACCTGTAATTGGGAGTTGAATGTAGATGCGGTGTTTCGAGCATGAAGAGCAGCAGTGGAGTAGTGGCTATTTCCACTTCTTTGGAGCGTCACTGGTTTTGGAGGAGCAGGACGCCGACAAAGTCTACAGAGGAGACCGAGATGCAGGTTGTGCATCTGGCTTTGCTGGTGGCCAAGTTTAAAGGGGTCTATGAACTGGTTCACAAGGGCGACAAAAAGCTCGTTATGGACAGTGTCAATGCAGAGAAAATTGCTCATTTTGATCTTTAAAACCTCTATTTTTGAAATTTATCACATTGTCAAGATGGTTTGAACTTGTTAATTTTGTTTGGATACCCAGAACTTTTAATTTCGTAGGTTATGAAGTATGTGAATGGGCTTGTAGATCTAATGAGTTTAGATTTTGTAACGTTCATGATGTACCACTTTGATCCTCTCCATCTTAAAAAAATGTGCGCAAAATTAACCGAAACTAACATGATATGGTTATGGTGAAAAAACATAACGTAAATCAATTCTCATATTATAATTTGTAAAATAAAAATTCAAATTTCAAAAATAATTTTGACATATCTGAATGCAAATTATTCACGTTAATAATTATATATAAAAAAAAAAGGGATAAAGAGGTATATACCCTTCTATAGTATTCAGTTTGCAAAATACCCACTTTTTTGAAAGTATTGGTTAATACCCAGTTGTAGAAATTAACGTAAATTATTAGACTAATATACCCGTTCCAGTTTTGTAATTGTGGAAATTAATTTCCGAAAATTAACTAAATTTTGGCCGAATTTTATGTACAAAGATAGAATCAAATACTCTCTCCAATTAAAGAGGCGGAAATTTTGGAAATTAAACGAAATTAATGAAAGACTTTTAATTTTGAGCGGGAGAAATTGTTTTGGAAAGTTATTATATACCCCATCAAATCTCTTAAACTCTAACCCCCTTCAACATATTCTCTCACACTCTCATTCTCACCGAAACTCAAACGCAAAAAACATATTCTCTCTCTTGAATCGTCACTTTCTCTCACTTCAAACCAAAAGGTTTGAAATTTTCACTCGTTCTCAATATCGTATTCGGTTTTTCTCTCTTTTTCACACCCAGTATTTCGAGTTCGTCTCTGACTCTTCATCTTCGTTAACAGAAATTTTTAAACATCGTACAGGTAAAACAAGGAAAAACGAAGTCGGGAAATTTAGGGTTTTCAAATCTCTAATCTCTCAGTAAGTTTCTCTATTTTTATAGTTCCATTGACATGCATGCAATTCGTTTTTGATGGTCATCAGTTGAATATCTTTTTCTTCTTTAACCTAATTCGTTTGTCCTTTGTTTCGGTATGTTTGTGAAGTTTTTGTAGAAAATAAACAATGGCGAGGACAAAATTCAACATTGGGATCATAGATATGAACCTTGACGTCGTTAAAATTAACGCAAATTAATATCAGATGAACATGGGATCATAGATATGAACGATACATACAGAATAGAGGAAGTTATTCGGTTTTAACTGATTTGATTATAAGACCCGCCTAAATTTAAAATTTTAAATGAAAAAGTATCTCGGAATTATTCAAAATAATAACTCAAAATTGTAACAGTTAAAGCTATAAAATAGGAAAACCGATATTTGTTAACGTTTAGGAAGATAAACATGGAAACTGTTTCAAAACAATTAATTTCTCGCAATACTCGGATACGCACAAATTAACAAAAATTAACCGTATTGAATATGCAACAGGATTGTTTACTTACTAAATAAGTCCGAGTCATAAATGAAAAATATAGCATATTAAAACTAAATCAACACAAAATTCGGATTCTAAATTAAATAGTTGACAAATTAAAAAAGATATTAAAACCATTAAATAACGATTTCAAATCTGAAAGTTGAAAATTAGACAAGAAATCCCGTGATTTCAGGTAAATTTGCGTTAATTTAAAATCTGTAAATTTTGAAATTTAAACAAGATTTCCCGAATTCTCAGGTTAATTTCTGTTAATATACAAAAATTGGAAATAATACAGGAAAATAAAAATAGCAAAGGATTAAAAGTCAACGTGTATACAAATTAACGCAAATTAACTACTAATTCATGTCTGTTTAAAAGAAAAATTAATTACAAAAATGAAATAACAACAAAATCAAACAAAATCGATTGTAAATTAAAGAATAAAGTTGACTATATCAAAAAGATATCACTCCAATAAATAACGATTTCAAATAAGAAAGTTGAAAATTATAACGACTTCCCGAGATCTCAGGTAAATATGCATTAATTAAGTCCCATGAAATCAGGTTGACATATAAGATTATAATGTGTGTGAATATAAATTAACACAAATTAACTAGTACTTCATGAGTCTAATTTGTAACCGACTTTTTATAAATAGCAATTATTGAAATATATCTGAATAAAATTAAAGAAAAAATAAAATAATTTATGCATTTATTAGTTGACTAATTCAAAATCATATTAAAAGAAATAAAAAAAATATGTCGCTGTTTAAAATATGAAAATTAAAACTAATTACCCGAAAAATCTGGTTAATTTTCGTTAATTAAAAAAACGGGAAATAATTAAAATCAATACGGAAACTAAAAAAAAGGGCAAAAACGGAAATGCAACTACTTAAAAATATGTCACGTAAGACTAATTGGGTAGATTTTAAACGTTTGCAAAATATTGGGTATTTTACAATTGCAACGTTTCATGTGGCTTAGTTAGAGAAATTCTTCAAAAAAAAAATAAATGAAGTTTATAATCACTAAAAGCTGCCAAAATAAAGCCACCAAATCAGGAAATATCACAAGAATTCAATAAACTTATCTACAATATACAAAATTAACTATAATTTCATATTAAAATCTTATTTATTTGAAAAATCTAAAATCATATTCATGAATACAAATTGAAATTTTAAATTTCAAAATTATTTCCAGCCGAACTTGGAATGATATAAGGACTTCATGATATAATCATTAATTACTAGAAATAAATTACCGTTGACAATTAATTTTCGTAAATATCTCAGTTTAATTTTGTAATTTTGAAAACTGAACATGAAATAAATTCAATTTAAACCCCATAAATCACAAGAGACGGTTAATTTACATTAATATCTATTTTATTCTAGATTACGAATTAAAAATAATAAAAAGTTTAAAGTACGATTGTAAATGCATTTTACCAAAATTTCGACGTAAAGCTGAAAGTTTATTTATCAAAGGAATGAATAAGAATGAGTATTTAGAAATTGCAACGTTTGATGTCGTTTAGGTAGATGTATTTAGTATTTAAATATGTAAATTAATATACTAAATATGGTTGCAGCTAGGAACCAAGGTAAATTTTATCTTTAAGGAGTTAAAATTAAACAAAAAATTTAGGAAAGGTTAAGTTGTAAAGTTACAAAGAAAAATAGTTAGAAAAAATAAATTTATTTTAAAAAGTGCAAAAAATAAGGGGAGATTAAGCTCCTAATAATTCTAAACAAACTATTTCGTCCCTTGTTGCGACACACATTTTTTGGTTTTATTTTGTTTTTAGGGATACATAGTCGATTTTATTTTGTTGCTATGCACTGAAATACTAATAAACCAAATTAAGAACAACCAAGTGACCAACGCAAATATTTCTTATTATTAGTTTTCTCAATATTCATAAATCCAAAATTTACCATAAATTTATACATCGTTTAATTGTATGCATCTTTTAGAACATTTTTAGATAACTGGTAGAACTTTTATACATAGTTTGAGTAGAAATATAATTTTATTCGCATTTGAGTAGAAAAAAACAAAAGTTGGATTGTTATTTATTTTTCGACTTGCGTGAGTAATATAAGCCGGTTTAGACCTTGTAAATATTTCGAATGATATATTACTCAAGAAGACCAATGTATGCAAATGAAACTATTAATATTATATGCGTCGTAACTTATATCATGCATGATATGCTTTTTTTTTTATAGTATTTCCTATACTTCGGAACTTTTTTAAGGTGTCACAATAATATTTCATGATATGACAATTTTGAATTCGGATTACTCCAAGATGCAATGAAATTCAAACATACAAAAGAACAACTTTCATGGATAAAATGTTTTGGAGAGAGAAATTTCGAAAAACAATTAACGAATTATAGAAATATAGTGCGGTTCGTTTCAAACGACAATCATAATAGTAATGATATGATAACTAATCAAACAATCCCTCTTTCTTCAAATGACACAAATGTTCGTTCAAATAAGTGCCAACATATGTCCATTAAAGCACACTCGAGTCCATGATTATTTGCACAAATAACGGGTGAGAGAATGACAAGTGGCATTTAATGAATTAATACACCATCTCAACCGCATCCATTATAATAATAATAATAATAGTAAGGGATAAATACAAAAAATTGACTTTTTATCCACTTTTATATTTATTGTTTTCAAAATATCTAATGTTTTATAAATTTTTGGTAAATACTCACTAAGTTTTGTTTACACGAATATTAAGTCCAAACGACTCTCATCTTGCAGTTTTATAAACAATTTCAAATTCGGGGTAAAATAGTCTAAATAATTCTGTAAACAATTTGAGATGGGTATTTACACAAACTTTACAAAATTTTGGATATTTTGACATTAGTAAATGTTTTTATGGGTATTACATCCCACCCAAATCAAATATCAACCTTAAATGTCTGAAACTGAAATCCACGTACTCAGCCAACGGATCAAAATATTCAACTTGACCTGTCGGAAGGAATGGACTTCCGCCTACCGAGTTTGTGTTTTTTGAGGCTTAACGGAAAAATAATTTTTTTTAACTGTTTTTCTACCTTCCGAATCTTATCGAAATTGGTATTTTTGCGAGTCTTTGCGAAAACAACCACTTCTCAAAAATAAAATAAAAATGAAAAAAGGTAAATTCGTATTATGTAAATATAAGAAATTTATTGGATGTGTCATTTGAGACATTTTCTCACTCATGCATTTTCTCGATACACTTTGTATCTTAATGAACAACCAATAAAAGACCTTCATTTATTTTATGTATAAAACATTTATTATTCAAGCTCTTCTAGTATATAGAAGTTTCCAATCTTCTATCCGTCCACATCCATCATCAATAATGAATATGAAGATGCATGGCCGCAAGGATTTTCTACATAACAAACCCATAGACAATAAGTTTGAATGGTTTGAAATTCTTGAGGTTCTCTTTTCATAATGTCGATAAATATATGGTGGACGACTAAGTCAATACATATATCTGTCTATACCGACGAGTTACTAGAAAACACTGACCATGACTGATCAGTGAGCCCATAGTCAACACGCTTAACCGAATATTGTAGACCAACTTGTCATGATCACTTTAATTGCATGGTAATTGTTAAAGATCGTACCTTTATATGAACAAAAATTGGCTTATAGACTTGTAAAACCTTTTCATTTTATATATAATAAATGTTTCGTTAACAGACTAAAAATACCCAGACATATTCGTTCACATATCGTAAACAGTTCAAAATACCTTTAATTCATTTACATATTAAAAACATTTTTTGGAGTGTTTTTGTCTCCAAATTTTTGTAAACGATTTTGCCTGAATACCTTCAATCTATTAACGAAACTTTGGTTATATCCAAATTACACATAATTTACACGACTATACATCAAAATTACCCTTATATGAAACTATAAAGATACTTTATATTTTGTTTTATTTTACGAGTCACAAAAAGTCAAAGCAAGAAAATATAATGTTTTATGACAATTTTGTCACTAAACTAAGAACTTAATACTTATTACTAAAAAACCGTTGTTAATTAACTGTTAATTTGTCAATAAATGTGTTTTTGTCTAACAATTTAATGACAAAGGTTGTCATATCTGATAATATTGTCATAAGTTATTAAGGAAATCCATATTTATAGACAAATTTTTCTAGATCTTAAGAATTTTACGGCTTTCAAAATTAGACTGAAAAAGCTTTGAAAAAGTTAATAATAATAAACTATGAGAAACTTAAAATAAAATCAAATACTATGTCAAGAAACAGTAGCGGCAACATTCTACGGCGGTACCCGTACAACTGAGAGAGATAAATAGAGAACTATTCTTCTATCAAATTGTTTCATTTATCTCTTAATAAAAAAATGGCTCTATACCCACTTCAAACATAAATAATTTTGATATTCTCAATATTTTATAAACAAGTTGTAAATAGACACTTTATTTATTTACATCTGTTTACACTTAATTTTTTTTGTTCAATTTACACTTTATATTTTTTAACTTTGAACAATTTTTGGGCATTTTCGTCTATAAACAAATCCCTCTGACTATTTACGATTTGTTTACAGAACGTTGGGTATTTCCAAATTGAATATAGTTTAGTTGGTATCTACAAATATTTTGTCTTTTTTATTGTTTACAACTTTATTTAAAATTTGAGGAAAATGGCCTTTAACATTTTTTTAATAAGGCCTTTAGAAAAGCTTTTAATATTCAAATGAATCCAATCCCCGAGTATTCGTAACTCAGCTCAATTTAATATTGACATGAGACCTCTTGTTAAATTATTGAACAAAAGCGTGATATCGAAATATAAAAAAAATTTAAAAAAATTACCCCAATCATACCTTCTCCTATGCCAATTGCAGTTTCAAACGTTTTATCAAGACCTTTTTAGAATAAAATTAAAAAGAATCTTATTAACGTCATAGATTTTTTTTTGCATTGGAGAGAGAAGTGTAAAAATGAGAATGAGATAAAAGAATTTGATTTTGGTATTTGTGTGATAACAAAGTTGAATTGTAATTAATTTTATTAATATTAAACTGAACATAAAGTCTTACTCTACGTAGTCGTTTCAATCAAATTCAGTGTGCTGTAATTTTAGAATTCTTTGTCACGGATATAAGCGAATATGTCATTATTTTCGAACAATCATGTCACTTTGTTCTACGTGAGCATAACCACTTGTCCATATCTTTAGTTCTACCTAATTGAAAATACTTTGATTTTTCACTAGTACCTATTGCGAGCTTTTGTGCGAGATCGAGCTTCTTGTGATATACAAGAATGTCAACTATTATCATATGAATCTAACTAGTCAAACTTATTAACGAATAAGAACTGTAACTGATTTAGTCAAACTTTAGTCAATAATGCCATGTGATGTTTTGTCATTAGTTGATAATTGTAGAAATTATTTACATTTTGTTAAATTCTATGTGAGCTATAAATACCAACCCTGTAATCTTTGAACGTTAATGAAGATTTTTTGATTCATTCCTAAACTTCATTCTTCTCCGCACATTTTTCATGGTATCAGAGTTTTTCTTCAGCGGCAATGGAAGGATCCACACTGACTGCAATTGATTCTTCGTCGACAGCAACTCCGGCAACATCAACGATCAGATCCGGACCAACAGTGTTCAACAATTCACTATCCTTAAAGCTCATAGATAACAACTACTTGCTATGGAGTTATCAGATCTTTGCGGTAGTCAAAGGTCACAAACTCCTAAAATTCATTCAAGGTTCTATGTAACCTCCTGAATTTTCTTCTGAAAATGATGTACGAACTGGAATTGTTAATGCTGAATATATTGATTGGGAACAGCAATATCAGTTGTTATTGTCATGGCTACTCTCGTCGATGTCAGAGAGTTTACTAACCAGAATGATAGGTTGTAATGACTCAAGTAAAGTCTGGGAACAGTTAAGTCAATACTTCACAGTGCAGACAAAAACGAGAGTGAAGCAGCTCAAAGATGATTTGGCGGCAATCAAGGAAGGAGGTTTGTTGATGAATAATTTTCTTCTCAAGATTAAAACCACGGTGGATCTGTTGCGTTCTGTAGGTGAGAGAGTTACTGCAGATGAACATGTGGATGCGATCTTCGACGGCCTCGGCTTTGAGTATAATTCCTTTGTGACCTCTGTTGAGACTCGATTGGAATCATACTTGGTTGCTGAGATTGAAGCACTCTTATTGACTCAAGGGAGACGCGATGAAAAATAAAATTCCTCACTCGATTCGGATCAGTCTACAAATCTTGTAGTAATAAACAATAACGATCGCACTCCTAATTCGTCAACAGCAACCAATAACTACAGAGGCAACAACACTCGTGGAGGTCTATCATCTTGAGAAGGTGGTCGTGGACGTGGCTACAACAACAACAACAACTGTGTTCAATGTCAGGTGTGATTAGGCCATCTGGCCTTGAAATGTTGGCACATGTTTGATCAGGCCTTTCAAGGCAATCAGACGTCTCCTAAGACATTTCCACAAACACCTGGTGTTCAAAGTGTACCACCATACCAAGTTTACTATGGCCAAGTCAACGCAATTCAACATCAATCAGCGCGTCAACATCACATGTCACAAGCTCCTAATCAAATCTTCTCACCATACATAATGCCTCTAACTTACCTCGCCACACCGGAGATGGCCTATGATTCGATGTGGTATCCAGAATCGGGGACCACTGCTCATATAACTGCGAATTCATCAAAGGTGATGAACCAGGCCACCTACACAAGATCTGAGAAGATCATAGTGGGTAATGGATCTGCTCTTACTATAAATTTGACTAGAGATACAAACTTTCTTTCACAGAATAAACACAAAGTATTAAAGCTCAAGGATATGCTACATGTACCGGTTATAACCAAAAATCTGCTCAGTGTATCTAAAATTTACTAAAGATAATCAGGTATATTTTGAGTTTCATCCAAACATGTTCTCTGTTAAGGATCAGGACAACCGAGCTGTTCTACTTGAAGGTGGTGTTCATAATGGTTTATATACAGTTCAACTTGATAATCTCAGGAACTTGAATAACATGTCAATATCAACTCTCAATTCAACAACAACAGACTCAGAATTGGGTGCACAGACCTCACAACTTCTCAATCTTTGGCATAGAGATTGGGACACCCGGTGTTTCCTGTTGTAAAAGTTGTTCTTAGTCATTGGAATGTACTCCCTGATCACTGCAATAATGATTTAAATCAATTCTGTCCTTCTTGTTGTGCTGAAAAAATCCATAATTTACCATATCCAAGCTCTGAGTATGTGTATGATAAACCACTAGAGTTGATCCATTTTGACCTATGGAGGCCATCACGATCACTGTCAACTAGTGGTTATCGGTACTACATACATTTCATTGATCATGCATCAAGATTTACTTGGATTTACCTACTTTGTACAAAGTCAGAGGCATTCCAAACCTTTATGAATTACAAGGCTCAGGTAGAGCTGCGGCTAGGAACTAAAGTAAAAGCTATACAAACTGATTGGGGTAGGGAGTATCATGCCTTTCAAAACTACCTTATAGAGACTGGAATTCAGCATCGTGTGTCGTGTCCTCATGCGCATCAACAAAATGGACTTGCAAAAAGACGAGATAGACAGATTCTTGAGACAGGTCTCACGCTGCTGTCAAGAGCTCAAATGCCAGTCAGTCTTTGGGATGAAGCCTTCACAACTGCAGTCTACTTGATCAATGGACTCCTAACGCCGATACTCAATATGTCAAATCCTCTGTCGAAACTGTTTTCACAGGAACCTAATTACAATACTCTCATAAAGTTTGGTTTTGCATGCTATCCAAACTTCAGGGAGTTCAACAAACATAAACTGGATTTTAGGTCACAACAGTGTGTTTTTGTTGGTTATAGCTTAAATCACAGAGGATACAAGTGCTTGACATCGAAAGGAAATTTTTTGATTTCATGGAATTTGATCTTTGATGAAATAGTGTTTCCTTACACACAGATGTTTCCTGACCTAGATGAAAATCAACACAGATAGCAACACTGCCTCCTACCTGTCTGCAAATTCCTCTTACACACGGAGCTGCATAGAAGGTCACAACTCATAATCTGCCACAACTTGTTCCTGCACTGTCACAACCTGCTCCTGCACAGCCACAATATGTTCAACTTGGTCAAGATCAGTCACAGAACACTAGTGCTAAATCACAGTCCACTCATGATCAACCACATGTGGCTCACACTCAGTTCCATGCTACTCAACCTCAAAGTGATACAGTGGCTACTCACACTCCCAACGCTGCTAAAGCTAAAAATGGGATACACAAGCCCAAGGCGTTTATTGCTCAATTAGAAGAGCCACATAGTGCAACAGATTACTTAAATGATCCTCAATGGGTTACAGCGATGGATGAGGAGTACAGTGCACTAATGATTAACATGACTTGGTCCTTGGTTGATTTTCCACAAAACGACAGAGCGATAGGTTGTCGATGGGTATTCAAGGTAAAAGAAAATGCTGATGGGTCACTGAACCGGTTGAAGGCAAGGTTGGTTGCCAAGGAATTTCATCAAACTCCGGGATTCTATTTTTCTGAAACGTTTAGTCCAGTGGCCAAGCCAACTACTATACGAGTAATTTTAACCTTGGCACTTACCAACAACTGGCGCATAGCTCAACTGGATGTCAACAATGCCTTTCTCAACGGCGAGCTCAAGGAGGAGGTCTATATGGTTCAGCCGTAGGGGTTTGAAGTGAATGTTGGCAGAGATGCCCACAAGAACATTGTTTATTTACATACTGATGTAGTTTATAAATCTTTCATAAAGTCCTCATTGTAATTTTCTGATTAAATTAATAAAAGTTGAAACGTTCTTTCATTCCCTTTAAGTTTGATTGAAGATTTATGATATTTATAGTCTTATAGTCCTTAATCAAACCTAACAATATATGAAGAGACAAATGTAGATTTGCATGAACAAACTCTTCATGGTTTGGTTAAAAACGATATATTCACAATCTAAAGATCAACGGACTATTGATTTGAGTACGATTGTTGGAAGAATCTATGATGTCTGGTTACGAGGCATAGAGAGATGGGAACTCTATAGTTCTTCCAATGTATCTTTCGAAGATACTGAATTGACCAGTGCACCTTTAGAGACAATGGAAGAACAAACCATTTAACCTCTTCTTTCCAAGGTCACTATGTATGAATTGCATCATGGTTACCTAAATCCTGAAATGAGACATGTCATTTGATAGCATTAATATTCTCATTTGAGAAAGTCAAATTCTAGGTCAATTAAGTGATCTGGACAAGACCAATTGGTGAGATATTAAGTTCTGAAGATGTCATGAACCATCTTTGTGAAGGTCTCATAGATATGGAATTCATGTATAAGATTGCTAAAATGTATCACCTCATGTTTTGTTACTTGGATTGTGAATAAATGATTGCGCAGTGTCCAATATTAAGTAGCGACTTTATTTGATGAAACAATGTGACTTGTTAGCTCCTCGTCAATACACTATTTCTAACTTATTCAAAAGTAACAAAGGAGTTGAGGAAACAACAACTAGAAGGGTAAAATGGTAATTTAATAAATCTCATCTAGTTGATGATATTCATGAAGGGTAAACATAGATAACATTCAATGGATCCAGTCAATATATTTAGGTTGATTTGATTAGAAATTAAATTCATTTGAACTAAGAGATTCTCAGTGTCAACTCTTTAATGGAGTCAGTTGACATTAGGTTAATACTCGAAAAATGTTTATGAATTTTTGAGTCCGAGTATAGAAGATCAAGCTTTGTTCATTTGGATCCATAAGGTCACTATTACAGGTCATTAGAGTAGGACTGTTAAACTGAAAGCTAAGTCAAAATAAGTTCAAATGAAAATATAATTTATTTTATAAAGCCGAAAAGTTGTTTAAAGCATTAAGATTAATTTCATTATTTGTGTAATAATAATTCTACAATGGGTATTTTAAGAATTGTCTTAAAAGAAATAAGGAAGCATCTAGATGCTCCTTCCTTAGCTATAGAATTCGGCCAATATGCATCAAAGAGGAGAGTTTTATTTTCTTTTAATAATAAGGATAATTACCTAAAAGGAAAAGTGGAAATAAATTTCCTTGAGAAGAAAATAAATAAGCTAAGTGTGGAAACAAATTTCCTCCTCCCTATAAGGCTTGATATGGCCGACCATATTAGAAGAGAAATGAGAAAGGAAAATCAAATATTGTATCATGAATACATTATTCTTTCATGAATGAATAATTGACCTTTATAGATTTTTTCTCCTTGTATAAATAGAGCATCACATAGAGATGTGAGGAGAGTGCTTCATTCTATTTTTCTCTTGGTTTTGGTCGACTACTTCTCTCTCTCTCTCTCTCTCTAGAAATTCCTTTTTAATTTTGCACCTACATCCTCACTTGATCTAGAGAATTAGCTTATGATACAAGAATTGTTCTTGGTTCATATTGTTTAATTATGCCCGCACGCAAATCCTTCAAACACTCTATAGACTCATGTAATAGAAACCTTAGATTTCTCGAGTAACACATTAAACGTGAAGGAATCGAGCCAAGGAAGAAGATCCACTTTTCTCTAAGACGCTTCTATTTAAAGAATCAAGAAAGGTTAGTATTCAAGTACTCTAAATAATGTTTTTAATTCATAACATGTTCATGCACTTTGCCTAGTTTAGTAAAATTGTTTACTTGTAAAGAAATTTTATATTCCGCCATTAATATGATTAATGATCATTTTTCTTAACCCTAGACCTATTTCAACAACAAATGGTATCAGAACTATGGTTATAGTATAAGCATGTACATGTTATTTATAATAATTATAAGAAAATTATTTTCAAAATTTGCTTGAATAATGGTTTTTTAAAGATTAGATCCTACAAAATTTTAATTTTTTGGTATGACCTTTAAAATTAAATTTGTGTTGATTTTCCACTTGTTAAATATGCTATATAAATACATTAAAAACAGTTTTTTATTATTTTATGTTTAGTATACTTAAAATTATTTTTTTGACAAGTTTGAAAATCTATTGACATAGTTTAAACTAGGTGTTTGCACTTCTAGTTTAAATTAGTTATTGAAATATTTGATAGAATATTGTTTGTTTTATTTTGTGTAAATTATTAATATGTTAATATAACACATAATTGAAATCAAAACATACAATTAAAATGTTTCAATAAACCTCTTTCTCTTTACAACTAGATCCGACTTACCTTTTAATTATTTTTCAAATTCTGGACAAATTGTTATATCTCAATAAAGCGGTCATAACTCTTTGCTCGTACCTTGAAAATTGGTCGTTCTTAAACCACATTAAAGGCACAGACATTAGCTATCCAATACAATTGGTTTTAGCTCAATCGGATACTGGATTTTTCATTTATGGTCTTTTAAGTCCGACGTGTACGGCAGTCCGCGAATCCAAGATTTTGAATCCGGATTTTGCGAGTCATAGCTTCTTCCCCTCTTTTTATGCTTTCGTGGATTTACGACGTTCACGCACTCAATCACCATGAAGACGTCTTGAAGGAAGATGTCATGAAGATGAAGATATTAGTTTTAGAAGATTTTGAATCTCAAAAACTTCCAAGTGTAAAAGTGAGATTTATTAATCTCACACACTTTTCTTAGGAAAAATAAATTAATAGACAAAAAGATCCGAGTATGTTCCTTGTGCCTTAGTGCATTAACACTGCTATTCCCTCACAAATATCGATATTAGGATTCTTTTTCTAGTGATCCACTCTATCTCTCTTTACAACTGGAAACATGTTTCCAAACGCACAAGAGATGATGTGCTTTTTCAAAAATTAAGTGGGAGGGTTGCACTTACTGTTTGCAACCCAGGATCCCCTTATTTTAAAAAAGAACTAAGTGGGAGGGTTGTACTTATTTTTTGCAACCCACGATCCCCAACACTAATGTGAAGTGCATATGTTGCCGGACTAAGAGTCACCCTCGTGACCCTCTCTTAAATGAGATTACTCATAGACGCATTGCTCGTAACATTGCTTTTATAGCTACATTAAAAAATGAAACGATGAGACAAGGCCTCCCATCGGCGGATTGTCTTCAAAGTAGATCTTGTTGAACTAAGTGTTTGGTTACACACTTAGACTCAAACTCTAGTAATCCTCCATCGAGGCCCTGCAAAAATTTTTGAGTGATCAAAATTCTTTATAAGGTGGCTAGTCAAAGCATTGATGTATTGACATCATGACTATGCATTAATGATGTGTCATTTACTTATGAAAGGCGACCTTTTGCAGCCTTCCCTCGAAGGAGTAAAATTGTCATTTTGTCCATAACACCTTTGGATTTATTCTGTTCAATATTAAACTTAAAATCCTAAACAAAAAGACTAATCATAAATTGTTTCAACTTTCAGAAACATGTCTCTAAACCCCCTCTTTACTATCATTTCCTTGAATAGACTGGAAGGTGATAACTACGTAGATTGGAAACGTAACCTAGACATCGTCCTTACCATGGAAAAGCACAAATGGGTACTCACCACCCCATGTCCTTCTGAAACAAATGATGATTCGACTCAAGAGGAAGATGACGCCTTTGCGGCCTGGCTCAGATCCGATGAGATTGAGAGATGCTATGTTTTAGCATCGATGAGCAATGTGTTGCAACAACAACATCGTGATATTGGGTCAGCCTATGAAATTCTCTACAATCTCTAGGAGATGTTTGGAGGGCAATGACGTCACGCTAGACAACAAGCGGTACAAAAGTTTATGAACTGTTGTATGATACTGATCATAAGTTATCTTAAATGACATGGAAATCCTTGGATCTGAGATTGATGGAGAAACCAAGATAGATATGATCTTGGAAACTCTCCCTGAATCTTTTGATACTTTCAAGCTGAACTACTCCATGAATAAGCTAGGGTACACTGTTACCGAGCTAATGAAGGAGCTTCATACCGCTGAGGCACTGCCAAAGAGGAATACTGGAGAAACTCATGCTACTGAGCACAGATCCTCTACAGAGCTAAGAGATCTCATAGAGCCGATAAGAAGAAGAAGATGCCCCGGACTGCCAATGTGGACAAGTCTAAGGACAACTGTCACCATTGCATTTGCCCTGACACTGGCGTAGGAACTGTCCTACCTACCTCAAAGCTAAAGGGAAATGTATTGTACTTATTACCGAAGCTTGTTTAGTAGCTGATAATGTATCATCATGGATTCTTGACGGCACTCCTACTAACAATATTTGATGTTCCTTGAATGAGTTCAGGAAAAGAAAAAACTTAGAGGATGACGACTTTTGCCTCAAGTGGGGTAATGGGAGCTTGGTGTCTGCTAAGGCTGTGGGATGATATTGTCTTTCAAAGACAGAACTTTAAATTTGAATAATGTGTATTTTGTTCCTTCCTTTGGGAAAAAATTAATAACTTGTAGCTCAAATTGTTGAGCAGAATTATTATTTAAAGTTTATTGATAATGGAATTTTTATTACTTTTTCTAATTTATTTGCCACTGATGCTTGTATAAAGAATCGTTTATACTATCTTTATCCAACACAACCTTTGTTATTAGACACTGAAATAGATAATGATCTAATTAGGAAATCTAAGAGGATCAAAGTTAATGACTCCTCTGATCTAATAAAATCTACACATCTCTGGCACTTAAGACTTGGTCATATTAGTGTAGATAGGATTAAGAGACTTGTGAGGGATGGTCCACTCAAAGCCTCTGCAATAGGCTCACAACCGACTTGTGAATCCTGTATAGAGGGAAAAATGATCCAACGACCTTTCTCTGATAAAGGTGGAAGAGCCACTAAGTTGTTGGAACTAATACATTCTAATGTATGTGGTCCGCTTAGAATTTAGGTACGAGGAGGATAGGAATACTTCGTTATCTATATCGATGATTACTCAAGATATGGATTTGTCTATTTGCTCAAACACAAATCCGAAACCTTTAACGTATTTAAGGTTTTTTCGGGCTTTAGTGGAAAAACAAACTGGCAAACAGATCTAAACCCTTCGATCCGATCGAGGAGGTGAGTACTTGTCTGAAGAGTTCGATGACTTTCTTAAAGAAGAAGGTCGCTTCTCAGCTTACGGCACCTGGCATACCTCAACAGAACATAGTGTCAGAGAGAAGGAATTGAACTTTGATGAGATCGTTAGATCAATGATGAGTTACTCATCACTCCCTAATTACTTATCGGGATATTCCCTCGAAACTGCTGCATATATTCTGAACCAAGTTCCGTCTAAGACGGTCTCTGGTACTCCTTATGAATGATGGAATGGGCGTAAAACTAGTTTATGCCACATCAAAATTTGGGGTTGCTCTGCACATGCACAAAGGCAAAAGATAACAAGTTGGCTAGTAGGTCAAAATTATGTGTATTCGTTGGATATCCAAAGGAAATCAAAGGTTTCACATTCTATAGTCCCGCAGATGACAAAACGTTTGTCAGCACTAATACTCATTTCCTTGAGGAGGACTATATGAAAAATACGAAACCTAGAAGCAAAATTGTGCTTGAAGAAAAGTTGGGTGATGAAGCTTCTACCTCATCTATAAGAACTGTTCTTACCCCAACTGAAACGTAACCTAACAATTCAGAACCTCGTCAAGTAGTACTTTGACGTAGTGGGAGTGCTTTTGGAAAACCCGACAGGTACATGTCTTATGGCGATGCTCTCGTGTTCGTCGCTGACATGGATGACCCTGTTTCCTACAGCCAAGCAATTGCTGATTTTGAATCAAACTTTTGGCTTGATGGCATGAAAGTTGAGATGCATTCGATGTATGTCAACAAAGTCTGGAAACTTGTAGACCTACCTGAAGGGATTAAACCTGTAGGGTGTAAGTGGATCTATAAGAAGAAAATGGGTTCGGATGGGAACGTTGAGATGTTCAAAGCGCGACTAGTGGCTAAGGGTTATACCCAAAAGGAAGGTATTGAGTATGAAGGAACCTTCTCGCCAGTCCCAATGCTTAAATCCATCTGTATGCTTCTATCCATAGCTGCCGCTCTCGATTACGAGATCAGGCAAATGGATTTCAAGACTGCCTTTCTGAATGGAAATCTTGACGAGCGTATTTTCATGGCTCAACCAGACGGTTTTGTGGAAGGTTTGTGAATTGCTTTAATCCATGGATTAAAGCAAGCATCTAGATCATGGAATATTAGATTTGACGAAACTATAAAAAGCTTCGGTTTTGAACAGTCAATAGATGAACCTCGTGTTTATAAGTTGATACACGAAGGCAAGGTTGTGTTTCGGGTATCATATGTTGATGTTATACTACTCATTGGTAATAATGTAGCTAAATTATCTGAGGCTAAAATCTGATTAACTAAGCAGTTTGATATGAAGGATCTACGGGAAGCTGCATACATTCTGGGGATTCAGATCTTTCGAGATCAAAAGAACCGGACCATGTTGCTCTCCCAGGCATCTTATATAGATAAGGTGATGGATCGCTTCGCTATGAAAAACTCCAAGAAGGGCCAAAACCCCTTTAGACATGGAGTCTCACTCTCTAAGGATCAGTCTCCCAAGACTGCACAAGAGATTGAGGACATGAGAAAGATGTTGAAATAGGTCTAGGGTTAAGAAAAAATTATCATTAACACATTAATGTTGGACTATAAAAATTTCTTTTACTAGTAAAACAATTTTTACTGACCTAAACAAAGTGCATATACATGTTATTTTTTTTATTATTATTTAGAGAGCTTGAATACTAACCTTTCTTAAACCTTGATTAGGATAGATCTTGAGAAAGGTTGATCTTCTCTTCTAGCTCGATTCCTTCAAGCCTAAACGTGAACTCGAGAAACCTAAGATATCTCTTACAAGAGTCTATAAAGGTTTAGAAGGATTTGTGTGTGGGCACAATTTAACAATATTAACCAAGAACAATTCTTGGATCGTAAGCTAATTATGTACATCAAGTGAGGCTGTAGGTGCCAAAATAAAAGAAGTATTTTGAGAGAGAAAGAGAGAGAGAGGAGAGGGTCGGCCAAAATACAAGAGAGAGCAAGACAAAAGCTTCGTATCACATCTCTATGTGAGGCTCTATTTATAAGAGAAAGAAAATCAAGAAAGGGTAACTACCCTTTCCTATTTTGCATTCATGACACAATATTTGATTTTCTCTCCTCTTCCTCTATGTATATGGCCGGCCACATTGATCAAGCAAGGGGAAAATTTGTTTCCTCACTTAGCTTATTTATTTCCATCTCAAGGAATTTTATTTCATCTTTTCCTTTTGGGTAATTATCCTTATAATTAAAAGGAAATAAAATTCTCCTCTTTGATGCATGTGAGACTCTATTTACAGGCCGAATTCTATAACTAGGGAAGGGGTATCTAGATGTTTCCTTATTTTTTTTAAGACAATTCTTAAAATACCCATTGTAGAATTAAATATTGCATAAATAATGAAATTAATTTTTTAATGCCTCAAACGATTTTTTGGCTTTAGAAATAATTTATATTTTCATCATATGAAAATATTCAAAATCTTATTTTGACACTCACATCATTTTATGTCCATGCTGACAAAAATACCCTTTAGACATTTTCCGAGAAAATGTCTAGTTCAACATTTGAACTTATTTTGACTTAGTTTCCTGTTTGACAATCCTACTCTAATGACCTGTAATAGTGACATTATGGATCCAAATGAACAAAGCTTGAGCTTCTATACTCGGACTCAAAAGTTCACAAACCTTTTCCGAGTATTAGCTTAATGTCATCGACTCCACTAAAGAGTTGACACTGAGAATCTCTCGGTTCAAATGAATTTATTTTCTACTCAAATTCAACTTAATTATATAGAGCGGATCCATTAAATGTTATCTATGCTTATCCTTCATGAATATCATCAACTAGATGGGATTTATAAAATTAACATTTTACCCTTCTAGTTATTATTTCCTCAACTCCAATGTTACTTGTGAATAAGTTAGAAACAACGTATTGACGAGGAGCTAACAAGTCACATTGTTTCATTAAAATAAAGTCGCTACTTAATTTTGGATACTGCACAATTCATTTATTCACAATCCAAGTAATAAAGCATGGGGTGATAGTACATGAATTCCACATCTATGAGAACTTCACAAAGTTGGTTCATGATATCTTCATAACTTAATATATCACCAATTGGCCTAGTCTAGATCACGTAATGGACCTAGAATTTGAATTTCTCAAATGAAAGTATTAATGCTATGAAATGACATGTCTCATTTCATGATTTAGGTAAGCATGATGCAATTCATACATAGTGACCTTGAGACAAAAGAGGTTAAATGGTTTGTTTTTCCATTCTCTCTAAAGATGCACTGGTCAATTAAGTATCTTCGAAAGATACACTGGAAGAACTATAGAGTTCCTAACTCTCTATGCTTCATAACCAGACATCATAGATTCTTCCAACAATCATACTGGGATCAATAGTCCGTTGATCTTTAGATTGTGAATATATCGTTTTAGTCAAACCATGAAGAGTTTGTTCATGCAAATCTACATTTGTCTCTTCATATTTTGTTAGGTTTGATTAAGGACAATAAGACTATTGAATACCATAAATCTTCAATTAAACTAAAAAGCAATGAATGAACGTCTCAACTTTTATAAATTTAATTAGCAAATTACAGTAAGGAATTTATAACCCGAGAAGGTCTGTTGCTTACACGGACGAAGTATATCAATGATTTGTTGAAGAGAACTAATATTTCAGCTACGAAGAGCATGCACACACCAATTTTGAGCAATCATCGAGTCTCGAAATTTGGGGGTAAACTGCTCGACGATTCGCACATATATAGAAGTACAGTGGGAGCGTTACAGTACATTACTATCACTCGGCCGTAAATCTTGTTTTTAATAAATAAAGTTTGTCAGATCATGCAAAATCCGACTGAGGAGCATTGGAAAGTGGTAAAGAGAATTCTCAGGTACTTGCATGGAACACTGAAGCTTGGGCTACACCTGCGAAGGTGTCAAGACCTTAATCTCACTGCATACTGTGATGCCGACTGAGATTCTGACCACGACGATGGCAGGTCGACCTCTGGTATTTGTGTTTTTCTCGGTTCCAATCTAATAGCATGGCAGTCCAAGAAAAAACAGGTGGTGTCTCGCTCAAGTGCTGAGGCAGAGTACATGAGGTTGGAAAGTGTAGTTTCAGAGCTGTCGTGGCTAAACTCTCTCCTCAGTGAATTTTGCATCTCAGTTACCACTCCCCCAGAGATCTGGTGTGATAATTTGAACACAATGAAGATTTATGCGAATCATGTTTTACACGCCAGAACGAAACACATTGAGCTCGACCTGTTTTACGTTCGAGAGAAGGTTGCGAATCGAGAGATCGGTGTCAGACATATTCCGGCTGTTGCTCAGATTGGGGATGTTCTTACAAAGACGATTCCTAGCACCAAGTTCTTGGACATGCGTCCAAAGCTGCGTGTTGAAGATCTAAGTACGCTGGGTTTATGAAGGACTATTAACGAATAAGAACTGTAACTGACTTAGTCAAACTTTAGTCAATAGTGCCATGTGCGTTTTGTCATTAGTTGATAATTGTAGAAGTTAGTTACATTCTGTTAAACTCTATGTGAGCTATAAATACCAACTCTGTAATCTTTGAACGGTAATGAAGATTCTTTGATTCATTCTTCAACATCATTCTTCTCCGCACATCTTTCAAAACTAATTATAGTTGCGACGACGCATTTTTTTCTTTTGTCTTTGTATTTCGTGACACATAGTCTGAACATACGATTTTTCTTTGTTGGTAATCGTGAAATTACTAATAAACCGAATTAGGAACAACCAAGTCACCAACATATTTGGTTCTTATAAGGTTTCTCAATATCAATAATCCAAATCATACCATAAACTTATACTTCGTTTATTTGTATGCACCTCTTGATGCACCTTTAGATAATTGGTAAAACTTTCGAATATATTTTGAGCAGAGATAGAAGTTTTGAATCTACTATCCGTCTATATCGATAATTAATATGAATATGCATGTGCACGAGTCTTTTCTAGTTAAAAAACAATAAGACAACTGAATGGTTTGAAATTCTTAAGGTTATATTACTTAAAATTGAAAAATATATGGCGGACGAAGAAGCCAATACATATATCACTACTATAAAAGAGTATCTCTTACCATTTTTTTAAGTCTTGTGAGATCCTGAGTTATAAAAACTTCCACAACGCTTAGACATTCAGTGTATGAGTTTTCATATCCCACAACACTTAGCCATCATGTGTTGGAGTTTTAAGCTCTTACACCGGTATCTATTCGTTGTGAGAGCTAATGATGTAAGTTCCATTGTGGAAAGACATAAAAATGTTAGAATCTAATCATGGTGGTGTACGATTTTCGCCGCAGATACTCGTTCCACAAATAATGTACAAAATTGTTGAACTCAGTCTCCATTCACACCATAACTAAGTTACCTACAAAGTGATGTGGATGTCTAACTAATTAATTTATTACTAAGGTTGTTAAAATATTGTATAAATACCACTTAGGCTTTGACGTTAGAGCGTGGTTAGTATTCGATTTTTAGTGTAAGCTTTCGTTGTTACTAAGATTGTGGAGTGGGAGAGAGAAAAATGCTAATGTGTGATATAAATGTTTTCTTATTGTAATATTGAGTGGATTAGTATGAAGTATATCAGAATAATAAGGAGCAAAAAGACTCAGTTGTTGACTTTGGTGTATGGCTGCATTTTCTGAACCACATTAATCTTGATGTGTTTGTTTCATTATCAGCATTGATCTTTAATTTTTTTGTTTAGTTTTGCGTTTGAGTTCAAGTTCTTGTTTTGTACAGTGGTATCTGGGCGTCGGTCTTTATCAACCAAGAATGTTTACTTTCGCCAAAAATTGAACAACCTACAAACTTGGCTAAATATTCCGATCAAATTCCCGCTCCAACCTCAGAGAATTCTACCGTGTCCACTATCCAACAAGCGCCTCAAGCGTAAATAAATCATGATTTTATTTGCTCATCTTTAACCGGATCGATAATGATAGGTTTGATGAGAGCTGGGAATTCATAATTTGCCGATGAAAAATCTCATCAAAGGTGAGACAATAATGCCTTGAGAACCCTAGATGATTTAATTTCATGGCCATATGATATTCTAACTGATCAGTGATGTGAATTTCTAGAAAATGCAACAAAGTACCTAGATTTTTAATTTATCAGACTCGATCATTCGTTTAGCCGATAAAGATGACACGGGGCCAGCTCGAACACATTGGGAAACCTAGGCTGGTGAACAATTTAGGGGCCTTTTTATAAATATATTTTTAATTAATTTTTTACATAAAAAATTTATGCTCGTTCCAATGTAGGGCCTTAGGTTTGTGCCTAGCCCGCCTATAACAAAGGCCGGCCACATAGCTCAAACTTTGTGGGAACAACATCTACGCGGCAAGAGTTACACTTTGATGCGACGAAATGTTTAAATCGGTGTGGTGGAGACCTCCATCTAAGCAAAATAAATTAATATCGCGGCGGAGGGATTGCTTATTGGTTGTGGCAAGATATTGTTTGTGTTGCACAATATATAGTAGTAGTTTTTAAATAAATTCGACCAAACACCATGGATTTGTAAATAAAAGCACATACACTCAAAATTTTAACCAATAATAAACAAGAAACCCAAACCTTTGTATTGTAGATTGACGGCGAGATTAATGAAGAGAGGAAGATCCGGCAAAGGAAAAGATCGACGAGAAGGTGGTGAGATTTCATGGCAGCATGGAGTTGGGCGACTAGGCACTGAGGACACGACGAAGACTGGAAATCGGACAGACCCTATTGCATAGATAATAGGTAAGAGATAAAATGAAAAATGAAATATTTTTATAGTCAAATTTCTAAGAAATTTAGCCAATTTTTTTAACTCAATCCGGCGGAGGCGTCTAAATAAGCACAAAAAAGTGTAATCAAGTTGCCGCATAATATTTTTTCTCGTTGTGCTGAGATATTATTTGTGTCCCACAACTTATATTGTGATATACAAACAATAGATAATTAAATGGATAGTAAAAAGAATTAGGAATTGATATTTACTGAAAAACAAATTTAATTCTCAAAGAAATTTATACCATCCAAGAACCATTCTCGCATAGTTAAGATGTAAACCGTGATTAATAACGGTTCTTAATTCTGATTAAGGGAAAAACTAATTAACAATGCCTTTCTAATGATATTACAAGAAAGCAACCTTAATTGACATGATTTTGAATATATAAAAAAATTGAATTTTAGTGAATTAATAGTTTCATTTTTAAAGTTCAAACAAAAATTTAATTCAAAATTCAAAATTGAATTCACCGAACTAATCTAAACATTTATATGACTATATATAATTCACAAATCGGATATATAAGTTAATTATTAGTCTTTCTCCTCAAATTAAACCAATAATTAACCAAAATAAATGGAATGACCAATTTTTTGAAAAGTCGGTTTTGCTAATTTATCCAGATTATTTATTCAACGTAATCACTTTATTCATTCAATATAATAATCAATTAAATATTTTTAAATTTTTGAATACGTTTAAAGAAATTCAAAATAAAGATATCAAAATAATAAAATACATGATAGTAAACTCGAATATTTGCAATATACTACGTCATCCTGAATGGCTATTTTTCAAATAATGCCAAAAAATTGGATAAACAGTAATTACAACGTTTAATAAAGCTAGGTAGAATTTTTTTTTAATAAAATAATATCCTAATGATGATATTAGAGCAACCTAATTTAATTTTTGAAAATATAATATTAAATAGTGCACCTATAAACTTGCCAATTCCTCGCTGTTTATTGTATGATCCTGGGATTTCATTTTTGTTCAAGGCGATTCAATCGGTAATAATACGCTTCCCTTCATGCTAACATGCGATATTGTTAACATGTTATTGTGGTAGTTAATATTCAGTCCGCTCATCGTATGATAATTTAAGGTTGTCGTTATATTATTACCAAATTAGCGGTGGTAATGATTGCTTTTTTTTAAATCTACAGTATGCGGTATAATATTTGTTGTATATACGTCTATTGATTTTGTTTTGAAGAACCATGGCCAATATCACGAAAATATCATAAAATGTCCTTATGTATGATAAAAGAATACCGTGGTTACAAGAGTTAGGAAACAAAACTGAAACCACACGTAGATAATCATAGACCAAAACAAAATATAGGTTCTAGCTCCTCGTACGCGATCATAATTCTCGATTATCGGCTCTAATGATCTCCTCCAAACAAGAAAGGGAAAGTCATATCCAGGTTGAACCCTAATCGCGATTAACCTCAAAAACGAGTTAAGTTGTGAGCCGCGACATTACATAATTGAGAAATATGAAAACTAAACTTCTCAAGCCCTCTTACTTCTCTGAAGCTATGGTGTAAAATCGTCCCAATCTCGGGACGTCACACCCTCCATCACTGCATATACCACTCATTTACAATCAAACATAAGATTCACTCTCATCCTGCAAATATTGTACGCTAGCTCTATGCAATGGAGGACCGCAAACTCCTCCGCAAGATGGGGGTTAAATTCCCTAGCTCGGAAAAGCGTTTACGAGGTGATCACCTGTCTGGTGTGGTCTCGCACAATACAACCCACACCGAATCCTCTCTAGTCGCAAGTCGCCGCATCAACTTTAATTGCGAGATTCCTTCTCAGAGAGGGTTTATCTCAGAATTGCGGTCTCTCTGTCGCTTATTTGAACCTGCACTTTGGCTATGCCTATGAACTCCTCGAGAAAGCTTCGCATCCACTAAATTAGCTCTAGCTGGCTCGCCTCCCCGAGATGGCATTGTTCTTGTAATTTCAAAACTCACAAATATTAGTACTATAAAAACTTAAAAGCTCTAACATCAACTATGTCTAACGATATGAGGATGTTGCCAAAGGCGTCCCCATTTCTAAATATAAGGAGAATATGTCTGAAGCTCACTTCCTTCATGACCTTCCTACTCCAATTGCACCTCCACATTGTATGGAACACAATCTCCTCCTTCTCCTGGCACTTCGGACATCTGTCGTCCGAAATGATCCTCCTTGATACTAGCACAACTCTAGTAGAGATCCATACAAATTATCTAAAAAATTCACCTTGAGGGTTGCTATTATGTTGGTGCAACTGTTAATTTAGTTCACTCATCGTATGATAATCTAGGCATGTTAATTTTTTTACGAAAAAATCACTCTATAGTCACTTTAAACGTTAAAAAATTAGATATACCCAACGTTTTCTGAACAAATTATAAGTACATGGTTATGGCGTGACATTTGTTTACAATTAAATTTTGGTCAAAATAACCCTTAATATTTTGCCTGATTATTTATTACTTATTAACCAAACGTTAATATTTCCAAAATAACACTAATTTACTTGAATATATACTAGAATTATACTATTTTACTTATAATTATATCGGCGGCTATTACCATCTTTTAGATAGAGAAGTTTCATTTTCTAGAATTAAAAATGTAAAAAGTATTCAGATTAGTCCAATCTTACTAAAAATATCTGAAAATGAACTTTAGATCGCAAAATAGGACCAAAAAAATACCCTTATACTTAATATTTTCAAAAAATTGCTATTCACTTAAACGATTCTATATGATAAATATAATGGTTGAATAATAGTGTACGATAACTTTTTATACGATATTGATACGATGAGATATGATACTCTACAATAAGATACGATGATATACGATAAGATACAATAATATAATTTACTTTTGTATAAGAGTATTTTTATCCAATACTTGACCTAGAATCTATTTTCAGATATTTTTAACAAGACGAGTATATTATGAATATATAACATTTTTTTAGGTGTACAAAATAAAATTTCTCTTTAGATATAATTTTTGTTGTATATATGTATCTTGATATGTGTTCTTTTTTCACTATGGCATATGAATCTTGCTATGTGTAATTCTGTTAGTCACTTAGATAAGTTCCAAACACAAATAATCTAAAAATATGTGTAACACTTGGAGAAGCAAATATGAGATGACAATTAAAAGAGTGAAAATAATAAAATGAACATGCATAATTGGTAACCCAATTCGAAGCAACGTCTCCTACATCTGGGGGGGTCTGATAACCCGGTGGAAATGATTTCACTAGATAAATAGTTCTCTGTAGAAATGAACTTACATTAACAACATAAATATCAAAGCCAAATTACTAACTATATTTGTTGAAACATAAATTAGTCCTCCCCCTGAATTAGTGAACCCTTACAAGTCCATGAAAGACACACCTTCTCGTTTTTTGATCACAAGAAAATCTCAAGCGTGATCAGTTCATTCACAAGAAACACAGATCCAAAGCGCGAATCAATCACAATGGGTGATTCGATTCTACACTACTCTTCACCGAGTCTACAGTTTTCCAGGCTGCCGATCTTGCACATTTAGAAAAGTGTATAAACTCAATGAAAGCATCAATGAGCCTAATGGCAACAACTATATTTTTTTATAGCGTTTCACACAGGAAGGTCTTCTCTAGGGTTTCTTGTGAATCCGCACGACAACACCAAAGAGGAAAAATGTTTAAAACTTATCTCCGAGAATCATGAAACTCGCCAAATATAGAACCACACAATCGAACAATGTAAAGGCGAAAGATCTCGATAAATTAATGAGACAGATTACGCCAAAATACTTGTTTAATAAAAATTATTCAATCGATAATAATAACACGTTGCGATAGACATGTGATTATATCCCGATGATATCACCGTTCTATATTGATTACAAATATGCCATGTATTCTTGTTCCGACATATGCCAATAAATCATTCTTTTACTTAAAATAGGAATGATACATTTTTGTTATATAATTAAAATTGGCATTTAATTTAATTTAGTTAGACAAGCTATGAGAATTTGTATATACATGTGATTTTGATATCATTGCTTTTACATACATATTTTGAGATCTTGCTAGTTTAAATAAATGACAATTGTATTAATTTGTGTATATACATTGTTCATTATTTCTAATTAAAACTAAAATGTCGGTAACCTGATCTCATTTGTCTACATTAGTTGTGATGTGTTAATTTATTCAGATTTTAATTGGTTCAAAAGAAAATTAGTGACTATTTAAATTAAATATATATATTTGTGATAATAAACATATAATAATAAATAATTAATAAATTCAAAAATAGATTAATTATATGACGAGTTTTATTGTTAATCATTACGACAAAAATATCATTAGCAATTCATATTATCATCTAAAAACTTGATATTGGTAGTGCATTAGGTTTTTTGGAATAAAATTTACCATTATTTAAATATATATATATTTTTAATAAAATCAGTTTATGTGTATATGCGCTTATTATGATTACATTTATCTTTTAAGTTGTTGATACTTATTTGCTAATTTTAATTCGATTCTGGTCCTTAATAATAATAAATTGTAGGATTGGAAGGAGAACACGATGGTTGGTCTTGGATGCAAGGATCTTAAATTCTTGCTTAAAATGGATAAATCGACTTCTCTTACGGATGTCAATTTCGTTGATGATAAGCGAATCTATGAGAAGTAAGATCGTTCTAATAGAAAGTGTCTTATGATCAATAAGGGAGGAATACCTAAAGCTTTTATGGGTGCGGTGTACGGTGTTGTATGATGCAGTTGTTGACATAGATGCCTACAAGAAAATTGTTGATTTACATATTGATATAATATATAAATCTTTCATAAAGTCCTTATTGTAATTTGCTGATTAAATTAATAAAAGTTGAAATGTTCATTCATTCTCTTTTAGTTTGATTGAAGATTTATGATATTCAATAGTCTTATAGTCCTTAATCAAACCAAACAATGTATGAAGAGACAAATGTAGATTTGCTTGAACAAACTTTTCATGGTTTGATTAAAACGATGTATTCACAATCTAAAGATCAACGGACTATTGATCTCAGCATAATTGTTGGAAGAATCTATGATGTCTGGTTACATGGCATAGATAGTGAGGAACTCTATAGTTCTTCCAGTGTATCTTTCAAAGATACTGAATTGACCATTGCACCTTTAGAGACAATTGAAGAAAAAACTATTTAACCTCTTTTGTCTCAAGGTCACTATGTATGAATTGCGTCATGCTTACCTAAAGCCTGAAATGAGACATGTCATTTCATAGTTTTAATATTCTCATTTGAGAAAGTCAAATTGTAGATTCATTAAGTGATTGAAGATTTATGATATTCAATAGTCTTATAGTCCTTAATCAAACCAAACAATGTATGAAGAGACAAATGTAGATTTGCTTGAACAAACTTTTCATGGTTTGATTAAAACGATGTATTCACAATCTAAAGATCAACGGACTATTGATCTCAGCATAATTGTTGGATGAATCTATGATGTCTGGTTACATGGCATAGATAGTGAGGAACTCTATAGTTCTTCCAGTGTATCTTTCAAAAATACTGAATTGACCATTGCACCTTTAGAGACAATTGAAGAAAAAACTATTTAACCTCTTTTGTCTCAAGGTCACTATGTATGAATTGCGTCATGCTTACCTAAATCCTGAAATGAGACATGTCATTTCATAGCTTTAATATTCTCATTTGAGAAAGTCAAATTGTAGATTCATTAAGTGATCTAGACTAGACCAATTGGTTAGATATTAAGTTATGAAGATGTCATGAACCAGCTTTGTGAAGTTCTCATAGATATGAAATTCATGTACAAGATTGCTGAAATGCAATGTATATCACCTCATGCTTTATTACTTGGATAATAAATAAATCGCGCGATATCCAAAATTAAGTATCGACTTTATTTAGATGAAACAATGTGATTTGTTAGCTCCTCGTCAATACATTTTTTCTAACTTATTCACAAGTAATAAAAGAGTTGAGGAAATAACAATTACAGGGGTAAAATAGTAATTTTATAAATCCCATCTAGTTGATGATATTCATGAAGGGTAAACATAGATACTATTCAATGGATCCACTCAATATAATTAAGTTGAATTTGAGTACAAAATAAATTCATTTGAGTTGAGATTTTCTTAGTGTCAACTCTTTAGTGGAGTCAGTTGACATTAAGCTAATACTCGGAAAAACTTTGTGAACTTTTGAGTCCGAGTATAGAAGCTCAAGTTTTGTTCATTTGGATTCATAAGGTCACTATTACAAGTCATTAGAGTAACATTGTTAAACTGAAAACTAAGTCAAAATAAGTTCAAATGTTGAACTAGACTTTTTCTCGAAAAATGTGTAAATGGTATTTTTGTCCACATGGACATAAAATGATGTGAATGTCGAAATAAGATTTTAAATATTTTCATATGATGAAAATATAAATTATTTTCTAAAGCCGAAAAGTCGTTTAAGGCATTATGAAATTAATTTCATTATTTGTGTTATAATAATTATACAATGGATATTTTAAGAATTGTCTTAAAATAAATAAGGAAGTATCTAGATTCCCACTCACTAGCTATAGAATTTGGTCAAAACACATCAAAGGATAATTACCCAAAAGGAAAAGAGGAAATGAATTTCCTTGAGAAGGAAATAAATGTGCTACGTGAGGAAACAAATTTGTTCATGCACGAAGGTTGGCCGCCCATGTACTATAGGAAGATAAGAGAAAATCAACTATTATGTCATGAATGCATAATAAGAAAGGGTAATTACCCTTTCTTAATTTTTTTTGTCCTATAGATAGAGCCTCACATAGAGATGTGAAAAGAAGCATTCTTGGTCTTACTCCCTCTATTCTAGCCGACCACTCTCTCTCTCTCTCTAGAAATCCCTTTTTTATTTTGACACAGAAGTTCTCATTAGACTTAGGCTTAATTAGCTCTCTAGCTCATAGAATTGTTCTTGAGCTATTGTGTTTAATTATGCCCGCAATCCTTCAAATATCTATAGACTCTTGTAGTAGAAACCTTTGGTTTTTGGAGTTCTACATTAGACGTGAAGAAATCAAGCCAAGGAAAAAGATCCACCTTTCTTAAGACGCTTCAAAGTAAAGATTCAAGAAAGGTTAGTGTTCAAGCACTTTAAATAATGTTTTAATATGTAACATGTTCATGCACTTTACCTAGGTTAATAAAATTGTTTACTTGTAAAGAAATTTTATATTCCGCCAATAATATGATTAATGATAATTTTTTTTAACCCTTGACCTATTCCAACAACAGTTATTTCAATGCTAAGACATATTTTTATTTGTAGAAATATAGCTATAATTGACAAGGTATCTGAAATCGTCCAGTGGATATTAGAGGGTCATTTGACAGCTAAGAAATAAAAAAAATATAACTAAGGTATATCTTTTTTATTAGAGGTTCCGAATTTAACGAATAAATGGACAACTCACTTATTTAATATATAATATAATACAAGAACTTAAATTTTTTGGAAGAGGTGTTCGCTGGAAAATAGGTTTTCAAATGCCCGTTTTTCCCGTTGCATCTGTCTTCGAGACGTCTATCGTATGTCATCATACAATTTTTTATATCAATTTATTGTATTGTATCATATACTATCATATTATATCGCAAAATTTTAAAGTGCTTATATCTTCTGTAAAATTTAAATCTATTTTAAATCTAACATAATCTGTCCGATTTAACATAAATTTTATACGTAATCATTATACGAGTAACATACAATAAGATATAACAAAAAAACCATTAAAAGTAATTATTAGAGAGAGCATCCAAGTGTTTTAAATGACTTTTTTTTCTTATAAATATATTTCAGTGGAATTTTAATGTAAAATTTCATTTTCAAATTTAAATGTAATAGTGGATTTAGCGGTGATATTTTGTATCTGAAAAATAAAATATTATTTACAAAACTTGTTTACATAGTATCTCACATCTCATTCATAATAAGAGAGTGCCTTATTTTCTTTAAGAAGCGTGGTCGGTGCCACGAAATATCATAAAATTTCTCAACTATGGCGGAAGCAAATAGTGGTTACATAGATAAGAATATTAAACAGAAATCACAAGTAATAAAATGAAACAAAAATAGAACTCAATAAAAAAACGGGCTCGAGGTTGCCGTGCAGGACCTCAACTCGGGATCATCGTCTCTTAAAGCCTCCTCCGAACAAGGCGTTACTAAGCCCAGTTAGGCCGAACTCAAGTTATGATTAACCGCATAACGCGCTAGATTTTGCGCCGTGATATTACAAAGACGAGATATATGTTTAATACTACACTTATCAAGCTCTCCTACCTCCCCTCCTTGAAGATGCGGTGCAAGATTGTCTCAAGCTCTGTGAAGACGTCACACCCTCCTCGACCAAGCTCACCACACCCAAGCAGTCGGACTTGATCTCCGGTCTCCTACCGCCGACGCTGCGAACTAGCATTATGCCACAGAAGACAACATACATCTCTGGAAGCTGGGAGATAATCCCCTAGTCAAAAAAGCGTATGCGAGGGAATCATTTATCTAGTGTGGTCACGAACAATACAACCAACACTAATCGAGAGGGTTCTGTCCCTTGGGCGGTCCATTTAGGGGTCATCGTAACTCTCGTGCTTGTCAGAGACTCTGTGGCCGTGACAGCTATGACTCCAGAGAGGGCCTTATTTCATTTGTGAAATTTTGTGCATTCCTCACTTCAAGCTTCATCTTCGTCTTAAAAACGAGTTCCTTTTTTAAAGTCAGCGGTAACGATAAATAAAAGATAGTGTTATAGAGGATTTTTCGCGTCCATAAAATATGACCAACCCGAACCAAGAACGTTCATAAGCTCGGCCCATTAGCTAACAAATCGAGATTGCATCGTCTCGCCTCATCTGACGCAGCGTCGCCTCGCCTCGCCTCACCCAATCTGCTAGCCTTGCCTTACACGACGCGGCGTAGCCTTGTCTCACAAGACTCTTCGTAGCCTCACCTTCTCTGGCGCCACGCTGCGTCACCTCACCGCTGCCGACGCTATGCGACGTCGCCTCGCCTCGCCTAACGTGACGTAGCCTTGCTGCCACGCGTCACCTTACCTCGCGCCACGTTGCATCACCTTGCCTTAGGTGACGCCACACCGCGTCACCTCGCCTCAGCCGACACCATGCGGCGTCACCTCGTCTCGCCCAATGCGACGTATCCTTGCTGCCACGAGGCGTTGCTTTACCTCGCGCCACGCTGCGTCACCTCGCCTCACGTCACGTGGCGTCAACTTACGTCATGACACGATGCGTTACCTCGCCTTAACTGATGCCACGCTTCGTCACCTCACCTCACCCGACGCCATGCGGCGTCACCATGCCTCACGCCATGCGTCGTCGCTTTACCTCAAGCCACGCTGCATCACCTCGCCTCAACCGACACAATGCAACGTCGCCTCGCCTCATGCAACGTTACGTCGCCCTGTCCCAGCCATCACACCTTACCAAATTTACCCCAAAGCCCCATCAACCCCTATAAATATTTAAGGCCAAAATATTTTCAAATAGAAGTCTCTCACAAAAACAACAAAACTATATCAAATTCTCTCATCAACAATTCTCCCCACAAAAACGTCCTTAAGCAAAAAATCGAGAACAACGAGAGATCAAACTCATCAAATATCATTTCACAAAGAGAAACAATCTTCTTCCATTCTCGCTAGATCGAAAGAGGGGAAATTCACTCATTCTCACACGCAAAAGCCTCCGAGCCAAATTACATTCTCTCTACAAAAGTGCCCAATTGTTCGGGAAACCAATTTTTCTATTTTTCACCTAATAAGAGAAACATCCCATAACTCATCCCACAGATTTAAAGACACGTGACCAAATTCACTCACGCCACGTGTCCGTAAATGTTAATCCAGAAAATGACTTAACAGATAACATTCGTGAAAGCAATAAGATTTTAGATTCATACAGCAGATACTTAGTATAATCTTCAGGGTATTTTTGTCCGGGCTTTAGAGAATTCTTGAATTTTCTTTACCTAGTTTCATCTTCTTCGAAAGTTTCCAAATAAACCAGAGCTCAGCCCAATATGAGAGTCCAAAAGCCACGTTGGTCGGGCCCGTTTAAAAACCCAGGTCATCCAAAAGCAATTTTCAGTCTGCTGATGTCATCGTCGTGCTTTCAAATAACATTTCAATTTATAGTTTTTATCTATCCAATTTGGTGCTTTATTTCTTAATAAAGATGAGACTTTTATGATGAGCCATCTCTAATTACTTATTACGAAAACAAAATTACCTCACCCACTCCGCAATCGATTTTACGGGAAGTGCTCAAAATCTTGATTTCGACATTCACAATTGCCGTCGTTGTCCTCTTCGACTCGAAAGTTCTGGTCGCACTGTGGTTCGGAGGTGAATTCTGATTATCCATCCTTCGGTTAGGTATTTTAAAGGTCGTTAATGAAGTTTGTAAGATTTGTTTGATTTTAGATATTTGCCATCGAAATGAAAGGAGAGGTTGAGCTAGAGGCGGTGAGTTCCCAGGACCCAGGCGACTCGGACCCTTTGTTGCCGAACCAGGTCGATTCTTCGCCGTCACGCCCCGCTGAGATTATCGACGAAGACGATCTTGAGTCCGGTTCGATTCCTTGCTGCCGCATTTGTCTCGAAAGCGACGCCGAGCCAGGTGATCGTGGTTTGTATGTGTGGGTACAAGTTTCTACTATTAGCTTAATTATTGATTCTGTGCTGTATTGTATTGAATCTGCTGTTTCGGGTTTTGTTTGGTTAGTGAAGTTAGGTAAATAAAAAGTGGAAATGTATTAAGGTATAGAGTATAAGAAATAAGTATTAGGTTAGTTATTTTTCAGAGATTTATTCTGGTTTTGCCCCACTTATTGGAAATCCAAATGTCTGTGTTTGACCTGTGATTTATTCTGGTTTGTTATGATGTAGAGGACGAATTGATTTCACCGTGCATGTGTAAAGGCACTCAACAGTTTGTCCACCGCGCTTGTCTCGACCATTGGCGTTCCGTCAAGGTACTTTGGTTTCACGATTCAGTGATCTTGTTGATTTTTGCATCTGATTTCCGAAACGTGATGAATTTGGCGAATCATGTGTAGGAAGGGTTTGCTTTCTCTCATTGCACAACTTGTAAAGCTCAGTTTCACCTCCGGGTTGATTTGTTAGAGGACAACTCTTGGCGTAAAGTGAAGTTCAGGCTCTTTGTGGCGAGGGATGTTTTCCTTGTATTTTTGGCTGTACAGACGGTGAGTTTGGCATACTTGTCTCTAACAGGGTTTTTTTTGTGTGTGTAGTGGTTTGTGTCTGATCGTATTTGTAACCTATCCTGTTTATGTTGATACTAAAATTTCTCTCTGCAATTATACTGGAAACTATAGCTTCTTTGTTGTCGAGCCAGTAAAAAGTATTTGTTCAGTACATGACTGAACTATTTTGGAGACTCGAGTGACTGAAGAATGTAACTTTTTATGATTCTTATGTTGACAGTGACATTTTGAATAGAAAAAAAGAAAATAGTGGTACTTTCTCATCAATGTGTGCTTTATGACCTTTGACCTCAATATATCTTTATGTTATCCCTCTTTTTCTTATGAACTGTTAGATAAAAATTATATTAATATATCATTAGCTCATTTTTTAACTCATGATTCAGGTTATTGCTGCGTTTGCTGGCTTTGCATATATCATGGACAAAGATGGGGAATTTAGAAACTCATTTAGTGATGGGTGGGATCGCATTCTCTCAAAACATCCTATCCCATTTTACTATTGTATAGGTAAATCAATATATTTTCTGTATGAATTGAATACCCTTTAAATCTTTTATTAATCGTCTAATGTTGCTTTTTTTTTTTTTTTTTTTTTAATCTTATATAACTAAGACGGCATGCATGCTTTCAGTATGAACGGAAACATGAATTTTGTTTATCTAAAGTGCAGGTAGGTTCCTTAGAATGCTTCGACGAAATGCATGAATTCTAAAGATAAATAAACACTTTTGAGTTTAGGGATGTGAAGCGAGATTGGATTCAGACTTTGCGTGAACAATCTTCTCTTGCCGTGATATCATAATGTTCGAGTCCTATTATGTCTGTCTTTCTATATTACGCAACTATATACTGAATGTGTGTTCATTACCAGGGGTACTAGCCTTTTTCGTACTGCTGGGATTCTTCGGGATCATAATGCATTGTTCGTCTCTGAATAACAACGACCCTCGCATGGCTGGTTGCCAGAACTGTTGTTACGGTTGGGGTATATTGGATTGCTTCCCTGCTTCCATGGAAGCTTGCTTTGCACTGGTCATCGTGTTCGTGGTCGTATTTGCGATTCTCGGTATAGCTTACAGTTTCCTTGCTGCAACAATGGCTATACAGAGAATTTGGCAGAGACACTACCATATTCTCACCAAGAAAGAGCTCACAAAGGTAAGGTTCTGAACTGTTTAACTTGCTTTCTATACCGTGAACGAAATGAGTTCATATGTTTTTCTATGCTGGGATTTCTTAGGAGTACGTAGTTGAAGATCTTCATGGATCGTATGCCCCTCCAAAATTGGACGCTGAACATGAAGAACGTCTCAGAATGCTCAAGTTGCTGTAACATGCATTGCAATGACGGATAAGTGTAAAATTTACAGTCTTGATTTTTGTTTTCATTCTTCTTCAATGTATACGGTAATGTCTGCTGGATTATATGTTTCAGAAGTTTCTCATGAGGAAAATGAAATCTTGCCTTCTCTTCATTCTTGTTTGCGGATGTGTAATACTAATGATATAATTCTGTGCAGTTTTACTGTGTACTTCCCATCAATCTTCCCTTTATGAAGTGCGTTAGCACACAAGCTTGGTGTCTTATATGAATAAAATCAACTCTTAATTCGAGTTTTAAGTTTCTTACCATCCATATAGCTTACGTAATTGTTGAACCAAAAATACATATAATCAGTACTATTTATAATGGGTTATTGTATAGAATAGTCTTATATAGGTTTCCAAATTGCATTTTGTCCAACGTCGTGTAAAACTTTGGTAAAAGTCCAGTAAATCAATTCGGCCAAATTTTCATTCCCAAAATGCCCAAAAAAAATTTCCCGCCCAAACGAAAATTAATTAAAAAAATTCGATTTTTTTTGGTAAATTAGATCCTTAAATTCCGGAAATCAATTAACCACTTAATTAAAACGTCCAAATTATTGAGAGAGAAAATCAAATCATTTTGTCACAATTTTTTATTGCATTTTCTCTCCAAAATCGCCGCCGCCGCTCTCTCTGACCACCTCCGAGACCTCGACCTCCTCTTCCACTCCGGCGTCCTCCGCCAATCCAATGTCATCGTCCTCTCACATCACTCCGCCAACGACGATATCGCTTTTTTCCTCCGCGATCTCTTCACGCAGCTCGACTCTCTCGTCCGCCTCCTCGCCGATGACAAAAAAACCGCCGCCATCGTCCAGTAAATTTAATTTGGTAAAAAAATTGAAATCCGGGTCTCCGAAGGTATGTTCTTCATTTTTGTTCAACAAAAACCGCTGAATGTGTATTTATAAATAGGAGTTTTAGATGTTTTTTCTCCGTCATCACCGCCTCCGGCGACGAGTCTGCTCACAGAATCATATTCGAAGAAGGCGCTCTCGGACCGTTGCTTCGGGTAGTTGAATTTGCTCCCGCGGCGATAAGAGAGAAAGCACCCACCGCTGTGGAAGTCATCGTCGTCGATCTGGAGAATGCCTATCATGGCTGTCTCCATCGAGCATTTACGTTGTAAATTCACTTTACGTTGTAAATTCACTTTACGTTGTAAAACTCAACGCAATTTACGTTGTAAATTCAATTAACAAGCGTAAAACTAGACGATGTAAATGAAGAATTTGAAAAAAAATATGAAATAAGTAGTTCTGTTAATAAAAATTGGTAATATTATATATTTTTCATGGATATGAAACTGTAAAAAAGAATTAAAATCGACAAAAATTGAATGAAAATCTGTAATTAATATGAAAATAAAGTCAAACCACTAATTTAGGAAATAATACCCACACTTAATAACCGAATTCATTAAAAACGGAAACAATGTTGAAATTTCAAAACAAAAACAAATGTTTAAAATTCGAAATAACTATTAAAACTCAACTCAATTTACGTTTTAAAACACAACGCAATTTACGTTGTAAATTCAATTAACAAGCGTAAAAACTGGACGATATAAATGAAAAATTTGAAAAATATTACGAAATAAGCAGTTCTGTTATTAAAAATCGGTAATATGATATGTTTTCCATAAATAAATGGATATGAAATTGTAAATAAGAATTAAAATCGACTAAAATTGAATGAATATCAGTAATTAATATGAAAACAAAGTCAAACCACTAATTTAGGAAATAATACCGACACTGAATAACCGAATTCATTAAAAACGGAAACAATTTTGAAATTTCAAAACGAAAATAAATGTTTAAAATTCGAAATAACTATTCAAACTCAACACAATTTACGTTGTAAAACACAACTCATTTTACGTTGTAAATTCAATTAACAAGCGTAAAAAAATTTCAAAACACGTAAATAAGAAGTTAATTCAGATTGAATCTCGTTCAAATAATTTCAAAATACGTAAATGGAAAGTAATATCAGTAAAAATCTCGTGAATTAAACCGGTTACAAAAATGGAAAAACACGTAATATATTAAAGTTCGAAAATGATTTAAATAAATCGGTTATCTAAAAGTCAATGCAGAAATTAAGGAAATAATCAATTAATTAATAACTGATTACTAAAAAATCGGAATAATTTTGAAATTCAAAAATTACCGGTTAATTCAAAAAGAACTTTATAAATTAATTTCGGAAAAATAAACAAGGTTAATAACGTAATATCAAGTATGTCCACGTCATCAACAAGGCTATTTACCAAAGTTTTACAAAAAGTTGGACATTTTACAATTACGTTTGTCAAATAGGGCAATTTCGTTGAATTTTTTGTTTATAATCCAACATTCACCACCTTTCCTTAAAAAACTTGAGCAACGCTGGTTTTTTTTTTGGCAAAAGCAACGCTGTTGAATCGTCTAAATTGAAGGTCCAAATACTTTTTTTACTTTTCATTTTTTGCGGAATGTCGACAGAATGGATCTGTTAAGCCAGGGGTTGGATAGAATCGATCCGTCCATTTTGGAAGAGAATTATTCTATAATTTTAGCTCTGAAATATTAACCTTCTATTCCATATTACAGGGAAAATTGTCCAACCATAAATATATGAATATAAGCTTGGGGGACTAGTCCCGAAAGGTAATTACAATGGCCAAGTAGCGTCTAAAAACACGAATTCCCTGATCATCGACACACATCATTGAAGTGTGGTTTATTTCTTCTACGCAACTTCATAAACAACCCGTGGGTGTGAAAGCTTGTAAAATCCCAATTGATATCTCCTTTGCTTGGATAGATTTCTGATGCACCAAATCAAATGTTAAACTTCCGACTGAACATATACATAAAACGCAGATTTATTCCACAAAACTAATATTCATATCTATAAAATTTATACTTTACGCTTATTACGAGAGGGTTACAATCTGATCTCCTAATATAAAATAAAATATCTTGACGTATGTTAGCATTTGCCAAGTAGAGTTATTCATATCTACAATGTTTTGCGTCGGACAATTTCCTCCATGGAAAAATGCAGATAAACTTCATTAGCCTGTGATGTGTGAGATCGAGATACAGAGTGATTCCCATATAACATCAGGTAGATTTAATGTAAATGAGAGAGCTAGAAACTTCGAGAAAATGACGATTTTTAGTTGCGAAATCCCAATTATGAAAAACGAGACCATTTATTAGAGTAAACTTTCTGTGGACGTGATTGAATTGCCTAATCCCCGTTATCGATTAAAACTTGAAGGGAGGAATGATATTGAGCTCAGAAGAAAGGCACAAGCAACTAAGTCTCGTATGATCATCAAGAAACAACAAACCATATTTTATTGGAAGGAACTTAAAACAATACCAACAGGTCACTATGCAGTGATCCAAGTATGTTTTGTTATGACCGAATCTCATGAGCAACGAGATTCATAACTGCAGGATAGAGAAGAAAACAACCGACGCTGATAAGAAATGTGGGAAAGGCCAACTTGTTGGCATCCTGAGATGGACGAGAAAAGAAGAAGCGGTGACCCAAAATAGCACAGCCCTCAAAACTCACTCTAACCATCATTTCCAACATCCACTCCTGACAACACATACGAAGTGGGTGAAAACTTGATAAAAACACAATACAGATCAGCTGTCATTTCACTGTTGGGAACAGAGACATGAAGGAGACTAGAGACGGATTTGGTGAATAAGATTGTGGATACAGCCCATAACTCACAACCAGTGCAAAAGGGAGTATATATATGTGTGTGAAGCTCAGGTCCCGAATCAATGAAGGAAGACATGGGAGACAGAAGATTCCTAAGTTGGTCTAGTTGTGTCTTCAAAAAGGCAGTTTTAAGTATCGGAAGAGGCTTTAGTGTCACAGGGATTTAGACAGCAGTCACAGCTAAAAGGGTTTCAACGAGGATTAAGGTTGGCAGTCCACAATGAACTCCAGCAAATATTTCATCCAAGGGAGTCTTCAATGTGGACAAGAAGGTAAAATTTGCCACAACTATACACCGTTCGGCATACAACCATGGAGCAAAATAGAGAGTAAGCTTTCTGATGGAATTGAATGGAACGGAACCAATCGAGAAAATTTTGATCCCTAGGCCTCTTCCAGTGGCAGCCAACTACTTCTCATTCATATCTCTAATTCTCAGAGTACAAGCCTAACCGAAACCAGAATGAAAGAAACCACATTTCATTTTAGGTTCAAAGAGGAAAGAGAGAGAGAGAGAATAGTGACCTGGTTCACGGGGCTCGAGGATCGGTGCCGTGAGGCCAGACATAGACGAGCTCGTCCCAGCCAGCGCTGGCAAAGAGGCCATCAACAAGAACACTAAGATCAATCCCCACGGCAAACTCGGTATGGTGATCATAGCGAGCGAGAAGAGCGTCCTCCAAAGCATGATCCCACAAACACACTGACATATCGTACGAACACGACGCGATCTGCGTCGGCCGATGCGGCGAGAACTTGATCCTCCTCACGGCGTACGAATGCCCATTCAACACCGAAATTGGAACCCTAAACGACCTCACGTCCCAGACCTTGATCGACTTGTCCACCGAAGCCGTAGCCAAACGGCAATCATCGTACTTGCTCCAATCGCACGACAATACCTCGAAGTCGTGCGCGGGGATGATCATCGTCGAGCCAGGCTCCCTCACGTCCCAGATCCGGAGAGTACAGTCGCCGGAGGCCGACGCGAACACGTCGGCGTGGCGCGGATTCCACACGGCGGAGTAGACGCAGTACGCGTGCTCCTTGAACGTCCGTACGCTCGCCGGCCGATCGACGGTCCAAAGCTTGACCGAGTCGTCCCAAGCGGAGGAGAGGAACGAGTCTCGCCGGACGGGATTGTAATCGGCGGACTGGACCTCGCGAGTGTGTTCTCGGAAGGATCGGATGGGATTTGCGGCGGCCGGGAGAGCGGTGTCGTAGAGCTTGACGGAGCCGTCGGCTATGGCGGCGACGAGGAGGGATTCGTGGGATTCCGACCAGGCGACGTCGTAAACGCCGTCGGCGGTGTCGAAGGCGGCGAGCTCAGAGATTCCGCCGCCGGGGGCGAGGGAGAGGACGTGGAGGCGGCCGTTGCCAAGGATGCCGAAGTTCTGGGCGGTGGCGACGGCGAGGCGGTTCTCGTAGAATGGGCTGAATTTCACGGAGTAGCCGTTGAATGGGGTTTTGAATACCGGCATCGTTCTCTGATCTTCGATTAGGACGAGCTTTATTCAGCTCCTCTTCTTTCTTCTCTTTTAACGTTTCAGATAATAGGACAGTGGTGACGATTACTTATTCATTATTTTAGTAATTGACTTTATTCATATATAAAAGTTAATTAAGAGAATAAATGAAAATTAGCTCCGCCGTAAGAATCCTGGGCATTTCCGTTTCCTTTCCGACCCAAATGAAATTTCGACCTCTTCTTTTACACGTACATGTTCTTTTGATTAGCGTCCAAATTTTGGTCCTATTCACTTAAGAAACTTAAAATATAGTCCTTTTATCGTTATTAATTAAAAATTGATGAATAGTATAAAAAATAGGAAACTTTCGGTTTCTTGAATAATATAAGACCATATTAGAGAAGTAATTTTTCAATGAGAAATTTTATTTTATGGGTTTAATAGTGTTTAAAATATCAAAGGTGGGCTCACTATGTCATTTTTATTTTAAATTAGACTTTTGACCCATTTTCGGACAAAAATACCCTCCGAATGTGTTTTAACCTATTTTCTCTTTCACTCCTTCATATTTACTACTCTTCAACAAATTCAACTTCTCTCTTCGAAACTTAACACTAAATCCTTGTGTTGTGAGCTAAATATCATTGTATAATGAGTACGTTTCCTAACTTTATGTAATGGTTTTGATTTTGGTGCATATAGATTTAAGTTTTGAATGGGCGAGGATGGTAGAACTACATTTTAGTTGAAACCCGGTTTTTTTTTTTCCGATAATTTCGGATGGTTTAAGATGAAATTTATCAAAATTTCCGATGAAATGCATACAAAAAATTAAAAAATTTCCGATATCTTCCGATGACTTTTGATAACTTTTGATAACTTTTTAAAAAAATTTCCGATAACTTTTGATAAGATTTTAAACAAAAATTTCCGATAACTTTTGATAAGATTTTAAACAAAAATTTCCGATAACTTTTGTTTAAAATCTTATCAAAAGTTATCAAAAGTTATCGGAATTTTTTTTTAAAAATCTTATCAAAAGTCATCGGAAATTTTTGTTTAAAATCTTATCAAAAGTTATCGGAAATTTTAGTTATCAAAAGTTATCAAAAGTCATCGGAAGATATCGAAATTTTTTAATTTTTTGTATGCATTTCATCGGAAATTTTAATAAATTTCATCTTACACAATCCGAAATTATCGGGAAAAAAAAAACCGGGTTTCAACTAAAATGTAGTTCTACCATCCTCACCCATTCAAAACTTAAATCTATATGCACAAAAATCAAAACCATTACATAAAGTTAGGAAACGTACCCATTATACAATGATATTTAGCTCACAACACAAGGATTTAGTGATAAATTTCGAAGAGAAAAGTTGAATTTGTTGAAGAGTAATAAATAAGAAGGAGTGAAAGAGAAAATAGGTTTAAACACATTCAGAGGGTATTTTTGTCCGAAAATGGGTCAAAAGTCTAATTTAAGATAGAAATGATATAGTGAGCCCACCTTTGACATTTTAAACACTATTAAGCCCATAAAATGAAATTTCTCTTTTCAATTGTCCTTATTTCAGTTGCCTTAGGTCGTAAAAGTAGAGAAATTTCATTATATGTACCCAAAAATGTTTAAAATATTCACATTGGATTTATATTTTGGTAAATATTTTAAAATGGATTTTAAACCTAATTTCAGATAAAATTATCCTTGAACTCAAATTTTCTTATTTTCCCTCACTTTCTCTCTTCTCATTTCTTCCGGCCGAGACTCTTCTCATCCTCTAAAAAAAATTCTTCAAATCTCTACTTCTACAAGTGCAATAAGATAAACCGCGATTATATACATTAAGAACAATGTCTCCGAGCTCGAAAAACCATTTAACCGGCGGGGGAGATGGCCGGAAAACTCAAGAAAACTCACAAAAAAAAAAATCTCAAAAAAATATATGATTTATGTTTTTTTGGTAATCTATTGCATGTAGTTAGTATAGTGTGTTCGAGTAAAATGTCAGTTAAATCGGTTTGATTTGGGAAGATTTGAACTAGTTTAGAGATTTTAGGTTTCTAGAAATGAAGAACACGATGAACACTATCTTCCTACGGGCAATGGTCATACGATAGTATACGATATCGTACGATAGTACACGATACTTGTACGATAGTGTACGATGACATTCATAGATTTTGGACGATAACGTACGATGGCGTACTATAGGTCTGAAAAATACGATGTTGTACGATGGTTTTGTACGACAACTGACGAAATGATGATTTTTTGTGTTTTTTTATGGAGGACCACTTGAAATTTCTCCTTAGCGAGACTTTCTCGGGGCGAATCACTTATGGTGGAACCGCCATGCTTAAAAATGTGAAGAGCCGGTTCGAATAAATGAAACTTATTGAGCAACTTCGAGGGACGTTGTTCGAGCATTTCTTCATAAATAGCGAGTTGAATTTCTCTCCCGTCCTTAAGCACACCCTTTTGGAGAGGAAGTTCAAGTCTATCAAGTACGGAGAGATTCAATTCGGGCTTGGCAGAAAGAGGGTTCAATTGAGGCGTCTCGAGTACGCCCTAATCTCGGGTTTAGACTACACAGACGGTCCGACGAAAGATGAGAAGGAAAAACGATCTTCTAGAAGGCTCATCGATGAGTACTTGAATGAGACAAGCATCATAAAATTCAGTGCACTCATCGGATTTTGGAATGCGTGCAAGAAACCCGTAGACGTTTACAAGACCGGGTTGTGCGTCTTCGTTCTCGATTATCTATTGGGACAACTGGCGAACAAAGTTATTGAGCCAAGGTGCCAATCGTTCATGTAATACTTAGAAGATCTCCCCTTCTTCTACAGTGTGACGTGAGGGAACATGAGTAAGGCGAGATGTTTCAACCGCTCTCGGTCGACTTGACGCATCACCTCGAGGGCCTCGAGACGAAGCTGAAGAAGAAGCCCTAACGTTCAACAAAAAGAGGCGAAGTACACGTTGTCTGGGTATCTTCACGCCTTTTATTATTGGGCATACGAGATGATCCCAGAGATTGGGCAAGCCTTTGGAACAAGCATCAGAAACCGAATGCCGAGAATGCATTCAAGGTCGGGCACCATCCTCGTTTTTAGGAAGGACGTAGAGAAGATTCCGAAGAAGAAATTGGTAACTTTTATTGCTCTTTCATATTTTTCTTTAATAAATCTTAACATTTTTCTTATGTTTTCAACTGGGCGTTCTTCAAATGCTACGGCCAAGGTCGGCAGAGAAGGGCTTCTTCGATATTCTTGAAGACCAGACGAAGAAATGTCTATATCCGATAGACATCAAAGGAGAAAATACAGCCGATCCATGGAACGTCGACAAAGAAATCAACGTCGTTGGTTCAGCCGCGGAGGAAGTCGACTTCCCCGGCCACGACGATTAAGAGGAAGATGATGAGGAGTATATCTCTGGTACTCCTCGAACTCGTCCGACGAAAGAATCAAAAGCTCACCCTCGTCCCGAATCTCCTCGTCAATGGAGCCCCAGAACTTCGCCTCCTCCGCAAGCTCGTGGTTTTGAGCCAAGCGACGATATTCCTATTGTCATTACGGTGGGCATGTGGAAGAAGTTTCATCAAGGAATCGAGTACTTACTCCAGACTATGGCTACCATAGGACGCGACAAGAACGCAGTTAACAAGAGAGTTGAGCGCATACGCTACGATTAGGTAATAAGGTCGTTTGAAAAGTTTAAAAGTTTATCACAAATTTAACTAACAATTTTTACAATTCGTACTTGGGAGCGTCTGAACCACGTATTCCATGATGTCACGGGAATGTCTGCTGGACCCATTCCTACCACGCAAGCGCGTGGTCCTGATACGCAGAAAAAGAAGAGCAAGGGCAAAGATGCTAAACCTCATGAACTTTGTGGATATCGACAGGATGTCCACATTATGGACACTGTATGGGTTCAAAATGTGTTCGAGAGGTATAAGCAAGAGTGGGCGAACATAGATAAGGAAAAATAGTTGGGGACTGAGCGCGAGAGAGTTGATTGGGATCAGAAATCCATCATTGCATCTATGACGGGATACAGAGACAACAAGATCAAGCCGTGGAAGGGTGCTACGGAGATCCTCCTAGTCGTCAACTTTAGGAATGTCTACTGTTTCACATTTCAAGTAGATTTGACAGAGTGGACGATCACGGTTCTTGATCGCCCGAAGATGCTAGTTGAGCAAGAGTAGCATTCGGCAACCTTGGTGTATGTTCCGTGTTTAACTTGTGTGCAATGTCTTCTCGTTTGAAGAACCAATTTTGTAGTGTGAATCTTATGAACTCAAGAAGCGTCGTTATCGGGAAATACCTCGTTTGCCTTGTTTTAGTGTTAAAACTTTTGGTGTTGTTACTCGTCATAATATCACATATGTCAAATATAATAATTAAGATTTCAGGTAATGAATATTTGATTCAAAATTATTGAATTTTACCTTTTCTCAGGAAAGAACGGTCTTGCCCAACGATCAAACCTGATATGTTCAAGATATTTTTTCATCTCGACATCTTTTTGTCTCAATTTTTTGAAGTGAGTTTCGAACAACGTCTTATTGAAACAATAAGTAGCTTCGTACAATTCACCGCGTCTTAAGCTTGTGTTGAACGTTAAGCTGCATATGATGGTAGAAATAACCATGAGGTCTTCACGAAAAAGAAACTTCGACACCATGACTGATACTAACATGTCGATCGAATATGAATGCCAAATCAGGTACGTCTTCCCCAATGACTTCTTTCAGCTTCAAAAAAAAAACCACGTCCATGATTCATGACACATATTGTCGACAACGCCAAAAGCGATTGGGTACAAATGTGAATTTGCATCCAATGTAATCGTTACAAGCAACTGTCCCCCGTATTATGTCTTAAAAAATGAACCATCCAAAAAGATCATCGACCGAAAATACTTAAATCCTTTAAGACACGCCCCAATGGAAAAAAATGCATACTTGAATTTGTCACCGTCTCTCACGAAATCAGTAATCTATGTCAGGGTTTTTTTGCTTTAACATGTACAACCAAGAAAGTAGTTTCTGATACGACTGTTGAGGTGTACCACGAACGAGTCAAATAGCTAATTCTTTAGATCTCCACGCCTTGAAATACGATATGTTTAAACCTCATCTTGTCTTCATTTCTTCTCTAACGTTGTGTGCTGAATAATCGGCCATTGAGTTGATCGAATATTTGTCTTTAAACACGTGCCCAATAACCGACGGTGCATGTCATCATTGACCTTCTGCTCGAATTACACGCGCGCATGAGTGAGCTTTTCTGAAAACCACAACCTCCCACATTCCTGACCACTATACGACGCCACAGAGTTTCCACGTACAAGTTTCATCTGTACACGCGTTAATCGTTTGGTTTCGGATTACTTTGTGAGACTTCAATTGCGAGAGGATGATGTTGTCCTCTGCTCTTAATGCGAGAAACCTTGAAGACTTGTTTTCTTTTTTGCTATGGATCCACATCGTCATCAATTGGTGACATTATTCGTTTCGGTTCAAAGCTCACGCAAATAGGAAATTTAGTCCAGTAGTCGTGGTTCGTATAATATGCGACATCATCATTTGTCACCAAGATTGCTAGTGCCAACACAATGTTACCCAAAGTGTATGGGACTTCAATTTTTAAGTCATACACCATCCTATCGACCTTGGAAATTTGGTAAATCATATCGATCAACTCATCATAGATTGTGTCTTTTGTAGCATTGACCGTATACGTACGAGATTTACTAAAATCCCACCTGCCGCTTTTTCTCACCCACATTCCACCAACACTAACGAAAATTGCAAAACATATTCATAAGAACTTGGTAAAAACTAATCAAACATGCAACATATTCATCATAAATAGTCAAAAACTAAGCAAACATGTCTAAAACTAGCCAAACATCTAACATAATCATCATAACTTATAATAAAACCATCTCAAGTTTTCCAAAAATAATCCAAATAAGTGCAAAAATCATATTGACTTGTCCAAAAATCATATTAACTTGTCAAAAAAACTATTTTATGCTTTAACCATTCAAAATAATGACTACAAAAATTATTTAAACAGAGTTAATGAAGTAACATAACCATTATGACGATGATTTTAAGTGATTTCAATGAATTTAGAGAGGATTTGAGTGGATTCGATAGTGAAAATGAGATTGAAATCTCTAATAAACCCTATATATGAGCTGAAGGGTATTTTTGTCCGATTTTGGGATTAAAGTCCATTTTAAGATATTTACCAAGTCCAATGTGGATATTTTAAACTTTTTTTTAGTACATAAAATGAAATTTCTCAATTATGAAATGACACACCCCAATGCTAAAGAAAAAATCATAATATATTTTGAGGGAGAGAGAGAGAAAGATAGACATTTATATAAAAATTTAGTATCTCCGAAGTTAATCTTAAAAAATAAGTTTCCAAATCTGCATTACCAATATTATTTCGTGTTTTAATTAAACATCGTTGTCTTCATACCAATGCTCTATTTATATTTTTGTCACAATTATATAAATGTTGATACGTGAACATCTAAATTTAACGATGTACATATAAATGTTGATATAAGGAATAATCTTATTAGCGAACAGATTCAGCAAAAGCATTACAATCAAACCGGATAGAGGCCGGAACCTCATACGCTCAAAATAATCTGAAAAACTAATGAGAAGCAGAAAACAAAAATAATCGAAACAAAGGAGACAAGGTGCTATTAACAGGCTAAATAAAGCCTAATAAGCACACTCTCGGCCTCCTTCAACATAGATCTTCTGCAAATCCTTTGCGCGTACATAACATCGCAAATCCAAAGTCCGAACACTAAAATCAAAGACTAGACAGACACATTTCCCTACAATATTTTTTGGCTAAATCAATTATCTAAACAACTGAAACCAAACAACCAGCAACTCCAACCTACCAACATCAAAATCAAACTAGAAACTAAAAAAAAACCTCACCCGTTTATTAATAGAACGAGGTCTCCACATCTCTACTTCATCCCGTCATTAGCCACCGCCCCATTATTCGAACGAATCCGAGGCGTCGCAAGTGCGCACCATCTCCGCGACTATAGACGAGGACGGTCTTGACATCGCAGCGCCGACGAAAGAGCTCCTCAACGACGTAAGTCCTCCGCGGTCGCAACTTCCAGCGAAACTTGCGGGACGCTCTAAGCGAGCCTTTGCTGCTCGGCCCGAGGTGGAGAAGCCGACAAAAGGATTAGGCACATCCCGTCGAAAGACTCATCCTGCGAATCGTGATTTGCACCGGCAAGATCTACAACCACCGAAGACAAAGCCTAGGCTTTCGAGCTCCGATCCGAGAATGATTCGAACCTGCGATGATCGGATCTGCAAACGGGATCTGAGTGGAAGCAACTAGTACAAAGCAGAGAAGAAAAAGTTCAAAGGACGAAAACCAAACAAGAGGGAATACTAGACCTCCCCCTCCCGATCTTGACCACGCGTCCGAAGAGTGATGACCGGCAACCGAAGTCGCCTGAGGGAGGGAGTGGCGGCTGAGAAAAGGATGAAACCCTAGGAACTCTGTTTAAGAGAGAGGCTTTATTTTTTTAGAGAGAGGCCGTGAAATAAATTTTAACGACGCAAATTTGGTGTATCACTTATCTTGCCGACGTAGACTCCTTCTTTCATGATAGCAGTAAATAGAGAAACACTGGATATTTAAGTGCTATCACCTATACCATCTTTTTTTTGTCTCAATTTTCTTTTATTAAGAAAATAGATTAATGAATAATATATTTTGTAACTTTTTTTTGAAGGAAAAACTATTTTGTATTAAAAAGGAAGAATGAGTTTGACATAAAATTATTTGATTTGACTTTTTAAAATAAATCTCAGAAAATGACCCAACAAGTGAAAACGATGATCTAATCTCCGATAAAAGACGATTTTTTCTTCTTTTCTTCTTCTCTTTTATATCTTTCAGGCCATCAGAGTGATGATAACTTTAGTGATTGACACGAAACACCAAACAAAGGTAAAAAAGAAAAGCTTTTTGAAGTAAGCTTGTAGTTCGTTTATTAAGTCGATACTTACGTGGAAATCATTATGTCGAACCTCTTGATGCAAGATGGGACACAGAATATGAACAGCTTCAGAAAATCCTAAACTAGCTCTAATTGTATCTCTTTCCTATTAATGCTTTTAAATTCAACTTTAGCAACACGTAAAACTAATATATTAGTACAGCTTTGGTTTCAACTAAGATCTTCCATTTTCTCTAGCAGGTGAAATAATAGAAGCTAAAAGTTGCAAGATGAAATATTAGAAAAACTGTTTTTTTTTTCTTCTAAGCAAACGTCAAAACCACGTAATGTATATGTAATATTTTTGTCCCCAGTGGGAATGCACTGAGAAAAGAGCACACCTTGTGATTTCCCACTTACACTTTGGAGCGCTTTTCCTAATTCAGTTACTAATACACATTTTTTCCCATGGTTTGTATTTAATATGATTTTTTTTACGTGTTTTCAACTCTTTCTTTTGACAATCTTAATATAAGTTGAACTACTCAAGTTATATTGATGTTTTTAAAAACTACTCAATGTATATCGATGTGCGGTATCAGACCTATTGAATTGAAATTGAAAAAAACACCGTCAATCCATTTCGCATAAATTTATAAATTAAAGGTATAATAAACTTCTAAGATTAAAAAAGTTTGTATTATTTTTTAGAAACTGAACGTTCGCTTTAATAATCTCTATCTTAAATGCCTGAAATCTTTAATAACTAATCAGCCCTGCTATAATATTAGATCAAATTAAAGATGCTATCAATATTATATACAACAAATAATAAGTTAGTTGGATTGACCCTTAAAGGAGATCTGGTCGTATTGACTTTGAGTAAAGATTTCAACTCAATAACATGGTCTCCGTTATTACACCACCCCAATTAAGACAGTATTGTCAAATATTTGGCCATTTTGCATTGATAATTAACATGATATTCCACTTCCAAACTTGCCTATATAAGAACTCATTTACCCTATTCTCTCTCAACACTACTACTACCCATAAGCATTACATATCAATTTCACCAAAACGATTAAAGAATCTATTATCTAAGAAGCAATCGTGTTAGTAATTATGGCACAGAGTAGAGCTGTGGCGACTTCTTTGGCTGTATTGTTGTTAGCTTCGATGGTGGCGAGTTGTGTAGCGAGTCGAGATTGGCGATTCGGGTTCAATTACACGGATTGGCGTCTCAAACACCGTGGTTGGGGTTGGTGGTCCCATCATCACCACACGAACAACACGGCTCAAACTCACACCCCAAACAAAATTGTTGTCGGAGATTCACAGCACTGGCGCTTCAACTTTAGCTACGCTAATTGGTCCTACAATTATGGCCCGTTTTACCTTAATGACGTTCTAGGTAAGGTTATATATCATTGCTATTTAATTTAAAGGAACCATTTTAGAAGATACATCATCCATGACCATTTCTAATTCAGTAGCTATACTTTGATCCTCAGATGAGCTCATTTTTCTAAATCATATTTGTCGATTTTGTGTTGCAGTTTTCAAGTACGACATTCCAGTTGGGAAAGACTCGCACCCTCATAGCGTGTATCGACTTCCAGACTACAAAAGCTATGTCAACTGCGATCTGAAAAAAGCCATGCGACTGGCAAACTCGACGCAAGGAGTGGGAGAAGGTTTCAAGTTCGTGCTAGACAAATGGGAGCCCTACTACTTTGCTTGCGGTGAAAGCAACGGTTATCACTGCAAATTCGGACTCATGAAGTTCTCGGTCATGCCTGTTATTCGCCCTTGGCGTCCTTGAATTAAGCGAAGGCTTCCCTTAATATAATAGTATAATAATGAGAACTGAACTAAATTGTGGTTTAATCTAAGTTTTTGCATTTTCATTCGTTTTGTATTTGAATTTTAGGCATATGAGTCCATAAAGTTTATGTCTTTCGGATTTGTCACCATATGACTCTATTTGAAGTAAGAGATTTCCTTCTCGCTGGAGTATTGCGTACTCAAAATTGTTTGGAAAAATGCAGTTTTTCTTAAGCCTGAGTTGCTTATGTTAGCCATATTGTTAATAAAAGGCGGGAAATAATAATAGAGAAATTACATAAATTAATTCAACGGAGCAATCGAAAATGAAACTAATAGAATACAAGTGTAAACAAATAAATAAAACAAGTAGACCGATTATCATAAAGAAATTTAGAGGTAATACTTTGTTTTAGAAAAAGTACTTTTAGAAATTGTTTGTAGAAAACGGTTTTTTTCAAAAGTTATTGGTGTTGAATAAACTATTTTTAATTTAACTTTTTGTAAAATCTAAAGTTGATTTAGCGTTTGTTAAAACAAATTAAATTATAATAAAGAGATTAAAATAATTTTTGAATAATTATTTAAATAATTATTACTAATTTGGTGTTTAATTTATACGTGCATAATAAATTACGGCGAAGTAGAATAACAAATTAAATTACGCAAGCAGTTGAGAAAATAACAACTAGAAGGGTGAAATGGTAATTTTATAAATCTCATCTACTTGATGATATTCATGAATGGTAAACATAGATAACATTCAATGGATCCGCTCAATATAATCAAGTTGAATTTGAGTAGAAAATAAATTCATTTGAACCGAGAGATTTTCAGTGTCAACTCTTTGGTGGAGTCAGTTGACATTAAGCTAATACTCGGAAAAGGTTTGTGAACTTTTGAGTCCGAGTATAGACGCTCAAGTTTTGTTCATTTGGATCAATAAGGTTACTATTACAAGTCATTAGAGTAGGATTGTTAAACTGAAAGCTAAGTCAAAATAAGTTCAAATGTTGAACTAGACTTTTTCTCGAAAAATGTCTAAAGGGTATTTTTGTCCACATGGACATAGAATGATGTGAATGTCAAAATAATATTTTGAATATTTTCATATGATGAAAATATAAATTATTTTCTAAATCCGAAAAGTCGTTTAAGGCATTAAGAAATTAATTTCGTTATTTGTGCAATTATAATTCTACAATGGGTATTTTAATAATTGTCTTAAAAGAAATAAGAAAGAATCTAGAAGCTCCCCCCTATGTAGAATCTCGGCCAAACATGCATCAAGAGGAGAGTTTTATTTCCCTTTAATTATAAGGATAATTACCCAAAAGGAAAAGAGGAAATAAATTTCCTTGAAAAGGAAATAAATAAGCTAAGTGAGGAAACAAATTTCATCTTTACTTGAGGTGTATGGCCGGCCACATTAGAAGAGAAAGGGGAAGGAAAAATTAAATATTGTGTTGTGAATAAATTATTCTTTTATGAATGAATAATTGACCTTTATAGATTTATCTTCTCCTATAAATAGAGCCTCACATAGAGATGTGAAAATAAGTTTCATTCTTGCTCTCTCTCTCATTGTGGCCGACCCCTCTCCTCTCTCTCTCTCTCAAAATATTTCTTTTATTTTGGCACTTAAGTCCTCATTAGACTTAGGCTAAATTATCTCTTTAGTTGTGTCCACGCACAAATCCTTCTAAACCTCTATAGACTCTTGTAATAGAAGCCTTAGGTTTCTCGAGTTCACATTTAGGCTTGAAGGAATCGAGCTAGAAGAGAAGATCAACCTTTCTCAAGATCCTTTAAAGATCAAGGTACAAGACAGATTAGTATTCAAGTAATTAAATAATGTTTTTAATTTATAACATGTATATATGCACTTTATCTAGGTTAGTAAAATTGTTTTACTAGTAAAAGAAATTTTTATAATCCGCCATTAATATGATTAATGATAAATTTTTCTTAAGCGTAGACCTATTCCAACAAATGGTATCAGAGCTATGTTCAAAGTACAAGCATGTACATGTTATTTATAATCATTATAAGAAAAACTGTTTTCTAAATTTACTTGAATAATAGTTTTTCAAAGACTAGATCTTACGAAATTTTCATTTTTTGGTACGACCTCTAAAATTAAATTTGTGTTGATTTTCCACTTGTTAAAAATGCTAATAAATACATTAAAAACATTTTTTAATTATTTTATATTTAGCATACTCAAAATCAATTTTTTGACAAGTTTGAAAATCTATTGACATAGTTTAAACTAGGTCATTGCACTTCTAGTTTAAATTTGTTATTGAATGTTTTATATTATGTTGCTTGTTTTATATTGTGTTAATCATTAATATGTTAATATAACACACAATTGAAATCAAAACAAACAATTGAAATGTTTCAATAAACCTCTTTCCAATTACGCCTAGATCCGACGTACTTTTAATTGTTTTTCAATTTCTGGACAGATTGTTATGGGTCAGTAAAACGGGCATAACTCTTTGCTCTGAACTTGAAAATTAGTGGTTCTTCAACCAAATTAAAGGTACGGGAGTTAGCTATCCAATGCAGTTGGTTTCAGCTTAATCAGATACCGGATGTGTCAGTTATGACCTTTTAAGTACGATGTGTATGGCAGTCCGCGAGTCCAGGATATTTAATCCGGATTTTGTGACTTCAAGCTTCCTCCCCTCTTCTTGATGCTATCGTGGATTTCCGACGTTCACCATGAAGACGCCTTGAAGGAAGATGTCATGAAGATGAAGATATTAGTTTTAGGAGATTTTTAATCTAAAAAACTTTCAAGTGCAAAAGTGATGATTTATTAATCTCACACACTTTTTTTAGGAAAAATAAATTAATAGACAAAAAGATCCGAGTATGTTCCTTGTGCCTTAGTGCATTAACACTGTTCTCCCCTCACAAATATCGATTTTAGGGTTTTTTTTCTAGTGATCCACTCTTTCTCTCTTGACTTATGGAAACATGTTTCCAATACGTACAAGAGTAGACGTGCCTTTTTCCAAAAATTAAGTGGGAGGGTTGCACTTATTGTTTGCAACCCAGGATCCCCTTATTTTCTAAAAACTAAGTAAGAGGATTGTACTTATTGTTTGCAACCCGCGATTCCCAACACTAATATGAAGTGCATATGTCGCTGGACTAAGAGTCACCCTCGTGACCCTTTCTTAAATGAGAGTACTCATAGACGCATTGCTCCTAACATTGCTTTTATAGCTACGTTTAAAAGTGAAACGATGAAATAAGGCCTCCCCTCGATGAATTGTTTTCAAAGCAGATCTTGTTGAACTAAGTGGTTGGTTACACACTTTAACTCAAACTCTAGTAATCCTCCCTCGAGGCCCTACGAAAAGTTTTGAGTGGTCAAACTTCTTTATAAGATAGCTAGTCAAAGCATTGATGTATTGACATAATTACTATGCATTAATGATGTGTCATTTACTTATGAAAGGGGACTCTTTGCGGCCTTCCCTCGAAAGAGTAAAGTGTCATTTTGTTCATAACACTTTTGGATTTTTCTTGTCTAAACTCAAACTTAAAATCCTAAACAAAAAAACTAATAGTAAATTGTTTCAACAATCAGCAACATGTCTCTAAACACTATCTCAATCATCATTTCCTCAAATTAGCTGGAACGGAAAAATTACGTAGATTAGAAACGTAACCTAGACATCATCCTTACGAAGGACAAGCGAAAATAGGAACTCACCACCCCATTTCTTTTTTAAACGAATGATGATTCGACTCAAGAAGACAATGACCGCTTAGCGGCCTGAATCCAATCAGATGAGATTGTGAGATGCTATGTTTTAGCATCAATGAACAATGTGTTGCAACAACATCATCGTGATATTGGTTCGGCCTAACCATGCTCTTCAATCTCTATGAGATGTTTGAAGGGCAAATGCGTCACACTAGATAACAAGCAGTTCGACAGTTTGTGAACTATCGTATGAAAGCTAAGACTCCTGTTAGGGAACACATGATATTGATCATAAGTTATCTTAATGACATGGAAATCTTTGGATCTGAGATTAATGGAGAAATCAAAATAGATATGATCTTAGAAACTCTCCCTGAATCTTTCGATACTTTCAAGCTGAACTACTCCATCAATAATCTAGGGTAAACTGTTATCGAGCTGATGAAGAATATTCACACCGCTGAGGGACTCTAGCATAGAAACTTCCTACCTTAAGGCTAAAGGGAAAGGTATTGTACTGATTATCCAATTTTGTTTAGTTGCTGATAATGTATCATTGTGGATTCTTGACTCCACTGCTACTAACCAAATTTGTTGTTCCTTGAAAGAGTTCAGGAAAATAAAAAGCTTAGAAGATGGCGATTTCTGTTTCAAGTGGGGTGGTGGGAGCTTGGTGTCTGCTAAGACCGTGGGATCTGTGACATTTTCTTTTGAAGACAAAACTTTAAATTTGAATAATATGTATTTTGTTCTTTCCTTTGGGAAAAACTTAATATATGTAGCTAAAATTGTTGAGCATAATTATTATTTAAATTTTATTGATAATGGAATTCGTATTACTTCTTCCAATTCATTTGTCACTGATGCATGTTTAAAGAATGGTTTATACTATCTTTATCCTACACAACCTTTGCTATTAGACACTGAAATAGATAATGATCTAAATTAGGTAACCCAAGAGGATCAAACTTAATGAATCCTATGATCTAATAAAATCAACACATCTCTGGCACTTAAGACTTAGTCATATTAGTCTAGGTAGGATTAAGAGACTTGTAAGGAGTGATCCACGCAAAGCCTCTGCAATAGGCTCACTGCCGACTTGTGAATCCTGTATAGAAGGAAAAATGACCAAACGACCTTTCTCTGATAAAGGTCGAAGAGCCACTGAGCTGTTGGAACTAATACATTCTGATGTATATGGTATGTTCATAATTCAAGCGCAGGGAGGATACGAATACTTCGTTACGTTTTCCGATGATTACTCAAGATATGGATTTTTCTATTTTCTCAAACACAAATGCGAAACTTTAACGTATTTAAGGTTTTTCGGGCTTTAGTGGAAAAGCAGACTGGCAAACAGATCAAAACCCTTCAATCTCATCGAGGTGGTGAGTACGTGTCTGAAGAGTTTGATGACTTTCTTAAAGAAGAAGGTATCGCTTCTCAGCTTACAGCACCATGCACACCTCAACAAAACGGAGTGAAAATAAGTTTTCTTGCTCTCATGCTCTCAATTTTGGCCGACCCCTCTCTCTCTATCTAGAAAATTCCTTTTTATTTTGGCACCTAAATTCTCATTACACTTAGGCTTAATTAGCTCTCTAGCTCATACACTTGTTCTTGAGCTATTGTGTTTAATTGTGCCCACACACAAGTCCTTCTAAACCTCTATAGACTCTTGTAATAGAAACCTTAGGTTTCTCGAGTTCACGTTTAGGCTTGAAGGAATCGAGCTAGAAGAGAAGATCAATCTTTCTCAAAATCCATCCAAATCAAGGTTCAAGAAAGGTTAGTATTCAAGCTCTCTAAATAATGTTTTGATTATAACATGTATATGTGTGGGGGTATAAAATCGACCCAAATATATGTGGGCCCCTTAAGCCCAAAACATAGAAGCCCAAAACATAGAAGCCCGAAACCCGAACCAAACCCAGTCAGCATCTTCTTCGCCCCAAGACTAGGATCAAAGACAAGATCAAGCACCTCCTCAAGCACTCGTTAGGCCACATGTCAAAATCTCCGAAGAGCCGCTCATTTCGGATCTCGACTTATCAATATTATAAATAAGGAAATAGATTGCGATATTTTGATATATATTATTCTGGGCTATCACTTGATACAGATTATTCATATCGATCTCGCTGAAGTTCATTTTTATCGAGCTCGATTCTTCGTATTTATTCACATTCAGTTGTATATGTCATTAATTCGTCGCTTTATATCAATAAAATCTACTTGTTTATTTCAAGTTCGCTACATCTGATTATCGAAAGTATTTTATACTACTATTACGACATTTTGTCGAGACCTCGTTTCTCTTCCTTTCAAATACATCTATAAAATCGGAACAATATCTTCATATCTTATTTCGTGATTGTTGAGTCCGATTTCGACATCAACAATTTGGCGCCAGCTGTGGGAAACTTCAGATCGACAAAATCAACTTCGACGGTAATATTCACACTTTCACTTCGATGTCTTCTCCCCAATCACCCGTCGAAATCCCCGGATCAAGCCATTCGGCTTTCCAGGCGATTCTTGACAGATTCTACGAGAAGTTCGAAGAAGCGAACAAACGTATCCACGATCGTATCGATAAAATAATCTCAACGCCCACATCCGTTCCCAGTTCTGGGAACGAGATCGACGAAATGACCCGAAACGATTAGATACGCATCACAAGTGCGCGACAGACCCGGAATGTCCCTCAAGGGACCCGCCAGGATTTCTCAGGAATCCAGATGAATCCTCGAGCGGGACAACGTCACTTATCCAGTTTTTCAGTTCGATGAATCTTCGCGAGAGGAAGCGACTGAACTGCCTCCCCTCCTATGGAGGGAAGGCCTCGCTAACTCTTTAGGCCCGATGTCAACCGCTTCGCACAAGAAAGAAACATAGACCCTCTGATTCGAGGAGATGGACCGCAAGGTCACATCGATTCGGGAAATGAGCCCACACATGTGATCGATCCATCTCGGTATGAAAGCGATCCGAACTCTAACGAGTTTAGAAAGTTCAAAGAGACCATGATCGCCGAAATCAAGGCCGTACGCTCCAAATTTCATAACGCAACAAGTTCGACACCAGAAATCGACCGGCTAGTAGAAGAAGCAAGTCGAACCCCATTCGCTAAGAATATCACCGAAATCTTCATAGGAGATGCAGGAAAAGTTTGACTACCAAGATTCAACGGTACATTGAACCTGAAAGCATTCCTAATGTCATTTAGGATTGCGATGGGACGAGCCCAACTGAGGGATTGGGAGCGCGACACTGGGTATTGCCAGCTCTTCGCAAAAAGCCTCTCAGGAGCCGCCCTGGAGTGGTTCTCGCGATTAGAAGTCGATTTGATCGATAGCTTCTTTGCCCTATCGACCGCATTCCTCAAGCATTATTCGATGTTCGTAGATGACGAACTAACCATGGCCGACCTGTGGAGTATACAGCAAAAAGAATCCGAGCCCCTGAAAGATTTCATGACCAGATTCAAAGAAGTATTATCCAAAAGATTGAACGTAGACGAAAATTCCTCCTTAAAAGCTCTTAAAAACGGACTATGGCACAAATCTCGCTTCCGCTTAGAAATGACCGTCAACCGCCCCCCCTCTATCGAAGACGCACTTCATTGAGCTGTAAATTTTGCACGAGCAGAAGATGAGATAAGTTCCTTATCAAAAAAATTCCCTCCGAGAAAAATCCAGCCTAACCAAACTACTTCCTGGATCAAACCAGGAACCAATTTCAGAAAAGGAATCGACGGAGAGCCGTCCGGGCCACCTAGAAGGCCCGACGCGTTCCCAGGAAATCGAAACAATAACCATCCTGGATTCGCATTTGCCTTAGGAGACGAGCCTAAGAAGCCCGGATTCCAAGGAAAGAAATGAGCTCGAGATCCCGAGGCCTACGCCATAAGAGCAACGTCCACGCCACCATTAATTGCGAAACCATGCGAAAAGTTGTCGCAGAAAAATACACCAAATGAGAACTAAAAGACCTCGACATGGGACCTCCCCCGGAAAGAAAGATCTTCGCCCCTCGTGGGAGGGGAAACCCATCGCCTAAGAGATCTTTCCCCAACGAAGAGGAAGAAGGACAAGACCCCGCACAAATTCCCGTGAAACATTGGGTAGATTTCGTTACCGGAGGATCGAAGTATTGCGGTAAATCGTTCAACTCCATAAAGGAATTCAACGACAATTACGCAGCCTACCCTGTTACGACCGACAGACCAGAGAGGTCCAGATCGCTTTTCTCAAAAGCGAAGCTTCTGAGATAGCGAATCCCCATGACGACGCTCTGGTCGTGACAGTTGAGATTTCAAATTGCGAGGTAGCCCGTGTCTTGATCGATGGAGGAAGTTCGTTCGATCTAATATTCAGGGATACCTTTCAAAAATGGGGATCGACGAATCAGAAGTCGAAAGAGAATCGACTCACCTAACGGGATTCAATGGCATAACTACCCCATCCATCGGGGGAATTAAACTACCGGTAAAGACTGAAGGGGTAAATAAGATGGTCGAGTTCCAAGTCCTCGACTGCCCATCCCCTTATAACGCAATATTAGGCAGACCATGGATCCACAGAATGAAGGCGGTTCCATCCACCTATCATCATAGAATCCGATTCCCCACCCCGAGTGGAGTACGCGCGATCCGAGGCGATCATGCCGTATCACGAAGCTGTTATCTCGTAGGCCATAAGTTGAATAACAAGAAAGATTAACAATTAATAAACATCGAGCCGACCAGAACTGACTCGAATTCTCCGCGACTCAAGAATTCGGAAGAAGACGAACCGGGGAACATCGAAATGACCATACAAATTCAACTAGATGGTACCGACGACACAAAATGTGTAGGAATCAGTTCTGCACTCAAGGGGAAGGCCCGACGTGAAATGATCAATTTCTTGAAGAAAAATAAATTGACATTCGCCTGGAAAACTGAGGACATGCTCGGCATCGACACGAGTATAACGTTGCACTAATTGAACGTCGATCCCAGCTTCAAACCGGTAAAGCAAAAGAGGATAAAACTCGGCCCGGATCGTGCCAAAATCATCGAAGAAGAAGTTGAAAGATTATTAAAAGCTGGCTCTATCCGACCCGTACAATATCCCGACTAGTTAGAAAATATTGTCGTCGTCAAAAAGAAAAATGGAAAATGGAGAGTATGCATCGATTTCACCGACCTAAACCGCCCATGCCCAAAAGATAGCTTCCCCCTTCCACACATCGACCAACTCGTAGGAGCCACCGCCGGACACAAAATGTTATCCTTCATGGATGTCTTCTCAGGATACAACCAAATCCTGATGCACCCTAATGACCAAGAAAAAACAGTGTTCATTACAGACAAGGGAACATACTATTACAAGGTAATGCCCTTCAGACTCAAGAACGAAGGAGCCACCTACGTATGACTTGTGAACGAAATGTTCGCCGAAAAAATAGGCAAAATCATGAAGGTATATATAGATGATATGTTAGTCAAATCCATGCAAGAAGAAGACCATGTATCCCACTTGGAGGAATGTTTCGAGATACTGAACAAGTATCAAATGAAACTTTAACCCCTTGAAATGCTCTTTCGGAGTATCGTCCGGAATTCCTCGGCTACTTATTGACCCAAAGAGGAATAGAAGCCAACCCTGACCAACTACGTGCGCTACGTGAAATGCCCTCACCAAGGAACCGTAGGGAAATACAAAGACTGACAGGAAGAATCGCAGCCGTCAATCGATTCATCTCTCGCTCCATGAATAAATGCCTCCCATTCTACAGACTGTTAAAAACCATTAAGAACGTAGAATGAGACCAAAAATGCGAACAAGCATTCAAAGGCCTAAAAGAATATCTAGGAACGCCACCGATTCTGGCGAAACCAGAAAACATAGAAGCACCATACTTATACGTAGCAGTGTCACACGCCGCCGTAAGCGGAGTACTCGTCAGAGAAGATCGAGGCGATCGAAAACCAGTATTCTATGTGAGTAGAAGCCTGATAGAAGCAGAAACCAGATACAACACAATGGAAAAATAAGCATTACCCGTCATCTCCGCAGCAAGAAAATTAAGACCATACCTTCAAGCTCACCCGATAGTAGTAATGACCACGCAACCATTACGCAGTTTCCTTCAAAGCTCAAACCAATCGGAGAGATTGACCAAGTGGGCAGTCGAATTAAGCGAGTACGACATAGAATATCGCACAAGAACTTGTGCAAAATCACAAGTACTGGCCGATTTCTTGATTAAACTACCAAAAAATGACCCATCCATTACCACAACAGAAGGAACATGGACACTCAAAGTAGACGGAGCATCTTCGAAATCGGGAGCCGGGATAGAAGTCCATATGACTTCGCCTCACGGGGAGGTTATTGAACAATCCTTCAGGCTCGACTTCACAGCATCAAACAACGAAGCCCTCATAGTCGGACTTCGATTGACCCAAGCACTAGGCGCCAAGCGGGTGCACGCCTTTTGGGACTCTCAACTCGTAGCTTGCCAATTCTCAGGAGAGTATGGACCAGAGACGAACGAATGGGAGCCTACTTAAAAAAATAAAAACTATAGCAGAATAACTCGACGCATTCGAATTGACCCGAATCCCCAGAAGCGAAAACGCAACAGAAGACGCCTTAACAGCTTTAGCCTCCACTTCGGACCCCGATTTAAAGCAGATCATACCAGTGGAGACTATTAAGCAACTTTCCATATACATCACTCTGAAAACCATAACGACCGTACATCAAGGCGATTGGAGAGACGAAATATATAACATATCCGAAGGAACGACCCCGGCAGACAAACAAGCCATAAGAAATCTCGTCGGACGAAGTTTAAGGTTCACAATCATAAACGGGATACTGTTCAAAAGAAGCTTTTCGGGGCCGTACCTAAGATGTGTAGGAACGACCGAAGCCCACGCCATATTGACCGACATTCACGAAGGAGAATGCGGAAACCACGCCGGAGGAAGAGCCCTAGCTCTCAAAATCAAAAAGCAAGGTTACTTCTGGCCCTCAATGCTGAAAGATTGCGAAACCCACTCCAAAAATTGCGACCAATGTCAAAGACACGCGGCGAACATCAAGACGCTGGCCGAGGACATCTCCTCAATATCCACCCCTTACCCGTTTATGAAATAGTCAATGGACATAGTAGGACCAATGCCAACAACACCCCGGGGGCTACGGTTCCTACTAATCATGACAGACTACTTCTCCAAATGGGTACAGGCAGGGGCTTTCACCATGATCAAAGATGCCGATGTGGAAATCTTCATATGGAAAAACATCATATGTCGACACGGAGCCCCCCGCAAAATAATAACAGATAACGGACCGCAATTCATATAAAAAAGACTCGAGACCTTGTGTTTTAGAAACAACGTCGAGTTAAAGATGTCAACCTCAAGATACCTCAAGGCAACGGACACGCGGAAGTAACAAACAAAACAATCGTCAACTCCATAAAGAATAGATTGACCACGAAAAAAGGACGATGGGCCGAAGAACTACCCGGAGTCCTCTAGGTATATTGAACCAGCCCTCGACGCCCACCGGAGAAACCCCTTTTTTGTTAGTCTATGGCGTGGAGTCTGTCATCCCAATAGAAAAATAGATACACACACTCCGCACCATGACCATAGACGAAACAAGAAACGATGCAGCACTTCGCGACTCTCTCGACTTCATTGAAGAAAAAAGAGAAAAAGCCCTCGTACGACTCTCGCAAAATAGACAGGCAGTCGCAAAATTTTACAACAAAAAAGTGAACCCACGAAGCTTCCAACCAGGTGACTTAGTCCTCAGAAAGGTCTTTCAGAGCACTATAGAGCCAAACGCCGAAAAGCTAAGCACTAATGGGAAGGCCCTTACCGAGTAGTCAAGACAGTTCATCCAGGAGTATACGAACTGATGACCTTGGACGAAATACCCGTCCTAAAATCACGGAACATCATCAATTTAATAAAATACCATTAGTAGACAAATAAAAATCCAAACTACGTAGGACTTGATCCTACAAAGGGTACGTAGGCAGCTCTCCTCGAAGGCACAGTCCAAAACCAAAAAAATAAATTGAGCTGAATATTATTTCAACAAGTACCTTCACAATCGAGCTGAAGTACCTAACCTAATTTTAGATAGTTCAAATTGAAGTGAACTGCCTAAAATTATATCGACAAGTGCCTTCACAATGAAGCTGAAGTACTTAACCTAATTTCAGATAGTTCAGATCGAAGTGAACTGTCTAAAATTATTTCGACAAGTACCTTCACAATCGAGCTGAAGTACTTGACCTAATTTTAGATAGTTCAGATCGAAGTGAACGGTCTAAAATTATCTTGACAAGTACCTTCACAATCGAGCTGAAGTACTTAACCTATTTTTAGATAGTTCAGAACGAAGTGAACTGTCTAAAATCATCTCGACAAGTACCTTCACAATTGAGCTGAATTACTTAACCTAATTTTAGATAGTTCAGATCGAAGTGAACTGTCTAAAATTATTTTGACAAGTACCTTCATAATCGAGTTGAAGTACTTAACCTAATTTTAGATAGTTCAAATCGAAGTGAACTGTCTAAAATTATTTCGACAAGTACATTCATAATCAAGCTGAAGTACTTAACCCAATTTCAGATAGTTCAAATAGAAATGAGCTGTTTAAAAACCTTTTCGACAAGTACCTCCGCAACCGAGCTGAGATACTTAACCTAATTTTAGGTAGTTCAAGTCAAAGCGAATTACTTAAAATAATCCCAAACAAATATCTTCATAGATAAACAGAAATATCCCATCAAACATTCATAAGAAAATACTTCAAATGTTCAAAACACAAAATAACACGAATTTAGCTCACCCAAACCAAAGGGAAGAGCTCATAGTCAAAAGAATTAAATTCCAAAACCAAAAAATGTAAAAGGGGCCAGAACAAGCCCAATCTACTCAAACATAAATAAAATCACTGAGCCGACGCTCCCGCATCTTCGACCTCGGGGACGGGAGCCAGAACTTTGCCCGAAGGATCCTCTTGCAATTTCCTCATCGGGAAATTCTGATGGCGACGCGTCAGGGTAAGGAGAAAAAGGAACGTCACCGATCACCGGGATCTCGATGGAGGCGAACTAAGCGTTATACGCTTCAATATCAGCCTCAGTATCCTTCAGCTCACTCGACCAGTCCGGCATCTCGCCCCCCAGTTACTCCGAAATGAGCTCCTTGTTCCCCTTGCACTGCTCAAGCTTCCTCGGAACCACGATGGCCTCGTCCATCCTTTCCTTCTAAGCTCGATACTTCAAAATATGCTCTTGGTAGCGGAGCGAGATAGCCCTTTTGGCCGCATACACGGCCCGGTCCCTCTCCGACTTAACAGTCCTTTGAACCTTCTCCAGCTCAACCTTCAACTGATCCCGCTCCTCCTCGAGCTGATAGTTTGCCTGATCAACCAGATTAAGCCGATCGGCCTTCGCTTCATAATTGGACTGAACCATGCTCAATTCCAGCGCGATGTCCTTATGAGCAGCCTTGTATTTGGTGACAAGAGCCTCCTTCGTGGCAATCTCCGTAGACAGATCCTCCAACTTGGCCTTCATCTCCTCGAGCTCCTTCTTTAAAGATTCTGTCCTATCCTGCACCTCGACAAATCGAGCCGCCTTCTCTTCATTTTCGCGAACCCGACGTTCATAGATATGGACACCACGGTTCAGATAAGAGGCGAGATGAAATACATAGAAATAAATATGACAAAAAAAATACCAAGGTTATCTGCGAGGACATGGTTCGATACCACGCCGGTTAAGCTGATAATTCTCGTGAGTGATCTGACGAACCAGCACAGCCGACTGATAGGCGTCCTCACAAAAAATCACCTCGGAGTTGTAAACGAAGGTATGATAATACTTCTTCGGGGTCGACTGGCGAGATCGCCCAGTGCTTCTCGAGGAAGCGGCTCTTGCCATCCCCTGGTCGGCAGAAGGAACTCGATCCCCCTCGAGAGCGGGCTGACGAACCTCCTTGTCAACCACCTTCTCTTTACCCTTTTTCTTCTTCTTCCTCTTCTTCGTCTCGACTTCGTCGTGAGAAGAAGAAGTTCCCTCGGGACGAGCGACCATCTGCTTTCTCTTGCGAGGTATCGAATCAGTCCCCTTTTTGACCTTAGTAGCATCTTACATAGCGGTCTCAACAACAGTCGGCACGACGGGGGGGGGGGGGGGGGGGGTAATAAGAGACGTACTCTCTTTGATCTCGGAGTCGAGATGAACGATTGCTGGTTCTCAAGGTTCATTAGAAGTAGTCTGTTTCTTCTTCTCGCGACGAGCACTGCGAGCTGACACTTCGACATCCATATCGAATGCGAGGAATATAAAATATATATGTAAAATAAATATGGTTATAATAATGAATAAAAAGGTTCGGTGAAATCGACTCTCGCTTTCTTCCTCTTCTTTGGGAACGTCCGGAGAAGGCCAAAATCCCGACTTGCCATATCGAGAAGCCGTGAATTCTGACCACTTAACCGACCTCGCAGCTGCTCGATCCTCAGTCCGAATCGAATTTCAGCAGGAGGAGCCCTGATAATTCCTGAAAAATGGAAGATAATCTCAGGATAAAAGAGAATAAAACTTAATATCAAAACAAATAAAATATTCTAGCATTGAAGCTTAACGCACTCGCTGATTCTGCCCATTTCGACCTAAAAGATCCGGCTCAATTTCCCATGGAAAATTTGTTCACCGCTACGAAGAAATAACGACGACCCCAAGCAAAATATTTCTTTGGTAGACCCTCGAGAACGACCCTTTGTGGATGTCGAGAAAGATAAAAACATCTCGGATGATGTTTGGAGTTTGCTCTCACAACACACATACGAACCAAATCAAAAAGGTCCAAATCAACATCTTGCTCTTTGGCAAGTAGAGCAAAACACAATACCATCCTAACGAAGTTCGGACACATCTGAGGTACTGTATTACCCAGAGCATCCGCGAAATTAAGAAAAAAAGGGATGGATCGGAAATCAAAGTCCACAAGACTGAAACCAAATCTCGTAAATACAACAATAAGCATCTATAATTGTATTGGCGATCGTGCTCGGAGTCGGTAAGAAAGCCCTAAGACCGGGAAAGACATCGTATCCAAATCGGAAACTTTCAAACTCGTCAGGAGTGATGGTCGTAGGATTTAACATATCCGCATTAGCGGATCGACCAGTATCTGATAATCTCATATCGATACAAAGAAGAGAATTTAAAAATCTATGTATGTCAAAACTAGGACCTCGATCGAAGCAAAATTTACAAATGACAAAATCTAGAGAGAGAAAGTTAGAGAGATGAAAGAAAATAAAATTACCTTAATCACTTTGACGAAGAGCGGTATAAATGAGCGATCACGACCTTAAATTACTTATATGGCATACAATTTAACGAAATCGAGAAAATTGCGTCCCATCGAGCAGACATAATATAATGATTCGCCTCAAAAATCGCGAAAAAGCAAAACTGTTTTCGACCTTTCGACGAGACAGCGTAAGGGGCACGTGTCCATAACTAAGTCGTTTTTGCATAATTTAAACGGATTGACGTCAACAATAAGTATCTTTAATATTTTACAATATTAAAAATACTAGGGGCTGATTGTGGGGGTATAAAATCGACCCAAATATATGTGGGCCCCTTAAGCCCAAAACATAGATGCCCAAAACATACAAGCCCGAAACCCCAACCAAACCCAGTCAGCATCTTCTTCGCCCCAAGACTAGGATTGAAGACGAGATCAAGCACCTCCTCAAGCACTCGTTGAGCCACATGTCGAAATCTCCGAAGAGCCGCTCATTTCAGATCTCGACTTATCAGGATTATAAATAAGGAAATAAATTCCGATATTTGAATATATATTATTCTGGGCTATCCCTTGATATAGATTATTCATATCGATCTCGCTAAAGTTCATCTTTATCGAGCTCGATTCTTCGTGTTTATTCACATTCAGTTGTATATTTCATTAATTCGTCACTTTATATCAATAAAGTCTACTTGTTTATTTCAAGTTCGCTACATCTGATTATCGAAAGTATTTTATATTACTATTACGACATTTTGTCGAGACCTCGTTTCTCTTCCTTTCAAATAAATCTATAAAATCGCAAAAATATCTTCATATCTTGTTTCGTGATTGTTGAGTCCAATTTTGACATCAACAATATGCACTTTGTTTAGGTTAGTAAAAATTGTCTTACTAGTAAAAGAAATTTTTATATTCCGCCATTAATGTGTTAATAATTTTTCTTAACCCTAGACCTATTCCAACAGAGGCCACGTCACTCGGCTGTACTGGTTGGAGATCTTGACTTTTTCTTTGATCCGACTTCTATGACGAAACAACAGATTGATGGCTGACTTAGTAGTTGATGTGATCCTTTGGCGAGATCAAGATCTCGCGAGTTCTCTCTCCTGTGTTTTTCGTCTAATGGGCATGATAATAGATAGTTGGGCCTCGTTGGGCCAAAAATATTTATAATCGATTTTATACCCCCACATATATAAACTATTTATTTTGTCATTCTATTAAACTTGCAATAATTTCATCTCTCAAATTATTCATACAGCTAGTAAAAGTTTTATATTTTTCGTTTTGATCTCCATGTGTGTCCTGCTTGTCTCCGTCATATGCTTTCCCATCAACGTCAAAATTTAGATTTTACTTTGTGTGCATTCAAATGTAGTTGTGCAATTTCATATGGAAGATAACTACTTTTACTTCATTCTCGAATGGATAACTTGGAATGCATTCAAGATTTTCCAATTTTTTCCACAGTCCAAAAGTACTCTCGACAACGCTCATAAGCGAAGAATGTGCTCGATTAAAAATTTCTTTGTAGTTGTGCAATTCTATAGTTTCATCATAATGTTGAAAATCTATTGCACTATTCGGTTTCCAATACCATGTCTAAGTATGATTAGAGTCACTCCTAAAACCTCGGCTGCAGTGACTCTTATTGAACCTTTCAATCCGTAACTCATTTCTTAGTTATTGCACAACCTTATGAAAATTTCATTTTCCATTCTAAACATTCTTTGACATCAATTACCATTTCTTGTCAATATTTCTTGCACATAAATATTTTCCTTTTTTTTAATTCATGCTTGAAATTTTATGTATGTATCATAATAAAGTTGTATCATTTGCATATTTTTGTTCATAAGGACAATGAATTCTTTGTTTTTCTTTTTGCCAACACATTTTAGCTTCTCGTCACTTGTAATATTTTCATTGAAGCAAAAAAAAAGTTCATTGTTTTTTTCATGCTGATGTTTTAGCATAGCTAAACAAGAATGACAAAATACTAGGGATTCTCATTTTTTTTCCTTTATAGTTTCCACCATTCCAAACACGATTTAGAATTTTGATTTTCTCATGCATTCTCCGTTCCGTTTTTATTTTCATTTTCCCTCGTATTTTCCGGGTTCCACGGACCCTAAAAGATTTATTACGATTTCATGCCCTTATTTACATGCCACGAGCTTTACATGTAATGCAAATTACTCGAGTCGTAAGCTATCTCGTATATTCCAACGGTAAGTATCCTCGAAGGACCAATGTGACTCAAATCTGTTTTTCTGATCGATGCCTCACACATTAATCTTGTAAGCTTGAGAGGACACGAGATCAATTTGCATCAGTTTGAATATCAATTTTACCACTACATACTGAAAACTAGTCACTCAGATTTCTCAAATAAATAAATAAAATAAAAAATCAAAAATTTAACTTTGATATCTTCCAGTGTTCTCCAGGGGTGGAAAGCAAAATAGAAACAGAACCTAAACTTGAAAAGAACATGATATTCGAGGCTGAACTTCATTCATTCCCGCCAAATGAATACAATCTTTATCAGTATTGTTGCTGTCTTTAATATCATTCTATATACATTTTCTGGTTTGACATTGAAATCAAATAACAGTAAAAAATATTTCTATTGTCCCGGTTGTTGATCCTTCTGGCCTTGTATCAGTCACATTCCGTCAGCAGAGAGTTCATTCATCAATCTCACCCCTTCCCCTCCCACAAAAAAAAAATCATTAACGGTTAGTATTCCTCTCCTCTTCAGAATTACATGGCTTGTGACACAAGGAAACGCTCACTCACCCACTCACTCATCAATGCCCACAAAGACAAGATGATCAGCATCCCTAATAACCTCTACATTATCAATCTCAGCCCCTTCCTTATTCACCACCTTCTTCACCCCCGTGAGCCCAAATTTCTTCACTCCCAAGTCAAGCAAATCCTCAAACCTCCCGGGAAGAAGCACGAGCTTTCCCTTAAACTCTCCTTTCTGGGGACAGCTGATCGTAACCCGCTTCCCCTCCTCCTGCACGGGGGGAGGAGGAAGGCTCTTCTCGGGGAGGGAAAACACGTCTTTGTCTCCGGTGTGGGCCACGGACATGATCCCAAACAGCGAGTTGTGGAAGTTGTTGGTCCTGCGCCTGGGGCGGGTGGAGGCTTCGTTGTTGTCGGGGGCCACGATGACGGGCTCGCTCGTGAAGCGGCCGAGGACGGTGCGCACGGCCGGGACCATGACCCGCTCCGGGACGGAGACCACGGAGTGGAGGGGCCGGGCAGGGCCCGCTGGGGCGTGGGCGAGGAAGATGGACTTGAGGTCGTCGTGGCCCTGCTGGTCGGCGAGGGCGCGGGGGGTCCAGCCATGGATGTCGGGACGGTCCATGTCAGCGCCGTGGGAGAGGAGGAAGCGCACGGCCTCGGGGTTGTCCTCCGAGACCGCCAGGTGGAGGGCCGTCTCGCCGTTGGCCTTGGCCTCCGTGACGTCCCCGCCGTACCTCGCAATCTCCCGCAGGAGCTCCACGCTGTTCTTCTCCGCCGCCATGCACGCAAAGCTGCCCACGTCCCCCGCGCTCAGCTCCGCCCCGTTGTCCTTCAGCACCTTCGCCACGTGCTCGTGCCCGTTCAGTATCGCCTCCCACAACGGCACGTTCCCCTCCGAGTCTGCAAACAGTTTTCAAAAGTCATCTTCTACATTCATGTGACATCAGTATTAATAGGGTCATTTATGGCTATTTTAGGGGACTATTTTAGAATTTAATATTTATAAAATTTTGAAAACGGATTAATGTGAGAATTTGTTGAACCGTTAAAACAAAAAAGTCTGATTTCGTATAAAACGAAACTCTTAAATATATTTCATATATCGCGTGGAACAAAATGAAAAATAAGTAACAAAAACAATAATTAGATGTTACGTAATCAGTTTAACTATTTACAAAAAATATCGAAATGTTATTATTTCCCAATTTGTGATGTTTTTGGTGGTTTATTTAGCTACACTTTTTTTATTATTAATATACTATCCACAGACAACCGTAGCACCCTCGAAACAGTTTTTAATATCCACAGGTCTTCAATTGTCATGAGACCGAAATATAATATAATCAGTATTTTGATAGCCATTTTGCGAAAAAAATAATAATTTATAGACCAAGTTGTCAACTACACAGTAGATGAGGGACTATTAACGATATAAAGTCATATACTTAAGCATAAATAATGAATCTAAGTTGAGAATAGCTCTTACGAAGTCAACCCCGTACTAAACTACAATTAACATATTGGTGTGGTGTCATTGTATGAAATTAAATTTGGTTTATGCATTTTATTGGTGTCATTGTATGAAATTAAATTTGGTTTATGCATTTTATTTAAAAATAGAACACTTACAGCGCAAGTTTCTGGTTTAAAACGGAAAATTATTTACTACATCATTGGCGTTCCTGTTTCCTTTCTTTTATTGGGGGTTTATTAATGTATATCCGTTTCCCCATAGGAGACTTTATCACAGATGACATACTATTTCATGCCTTTTTATTTGTTTTGAATAACTCATTTGGTTTACTTAAACTAACTAACACTAGAGCTGCATTATTGACAACTTGTCAAACATTTTTGTAAGGGAAAATATTTGCTAAATTAACAAGACGTGGGTGATTACACATGCATGATTGCTCATCAACTTATAGAATAAGGGAACAGGAATAAAGATTGTCTCAGATCCGACTTTATTGCCACCTGAATTTCTTATATGATTTATAATTGGAAATGACATATGGTCGGTTATCAAAAGGCGAAAATATAAGCAGACAAGGACCTTTTTAGTTGATTATTTTTGCTTGTGACTGAAGAAATTAAGAAACGCATATAACGAGACTGACCCCTAAAGAAATAAAAAGGGTAAGAACATAATGGGTCGTTTTAGAAAGATATAAGTTTTGACTTTTTCTTGAATCTTTTGGACAGCGAAATTGGAAAAGGTTTTTCTAATAAAAAAAGTATAAACAAAGTGATCCTTTGCTTGGATCTTCATAGGATGTGGCTACAACTTCCCACGTACAAACTTACTATGTGTCGTCATTATTGAGTATAAATATTACGAATACTTTCAACGGTATTCATTGTATATGATACACCAAAAATAATACAAATATTTATTAGATTTCTCCACATTATTAGGTTTGAAGGGTTGACATAAATCACCCACGTAGTGTTTTAACAGGTCAATCTAATAATTACATTATCTCTGCAAAATCTTGTAATTAATTTACTATTTTTAGGTATTTCAATATTGGAGGTACACATTCATAGTTTGGTGAAAGAGTGACCAAATCAAAGCATACAAATGTGAGACAGAGACCATGAAACCGCTCACAGAAGTCAGCATTTCAATTTCAAAAACAGGCCATTTTATTTTTATTTCACGTTGAATTTTATTTTGAACAGGGACTATATAACGACGACCATGTCCCTATTTAATTCCCTATTCTCAAACAGAGGCTTTAGTGAGACATTTTCTATCAAAATGAAGCATGTTAACATATAAGATAAAAAATATTTACCTCTGGAATTAGGATCTGCAGAATAATCCAGTAATAGAAGCACACAATTTTCACTTCCTTTAGCAGCTGCTATGTGCTAAATAACAAAAAAAAATATAAAACTTAACTAATGGTAGAGATTTCTAATTTGAATTTTCAGAAAAAAGACTAAAGAGCACATACCAAAGCAGTCCTTCCATTGTTATCAGACTCGTTAGGGTCGAGATTCCTCTTGAGCAATTGATTCAAGAGCAGATCGTCTCCTCGGAGAGCAGCGAAGCAGAGGCTGAGAGGCAAGTCCATTCGGCCCCGAGCCAGCATTGTCTCCGTTTCCATCAAAACCCCCTCCATTATCGGGTAGTCCTTCAGGTCCTTCAAATGCTGTCGTAACCGAATACATTAATTTAATGGATCAAAAAAGCTTTTCGATATGATATGATAACAAAGTCAAATCTACAAACCTGAAGGAGATTATTCATGATTATGGTCCCGTCTCCGACGTTTGCTTGGACGATATTCAAGAAGGCGGTTCGGTTCAAACGAAGAAGCTGACTCAGGCGTTTAGTCCGCACCGTAAAGAGTTGAGGCCTATAACATAGCACCCCGATTTCACCGCACAAGTCACCGGATTTTATCTCTCCAACAACCTGTTCAACTCCATTCCTGAGCATAACTAGGTCCTGAAAAACAAAGCATGGGTTACATTACGCCAGATCAAACTTTAATCAGTACTTAAAAGGGAAACAGTTTTTAGTACCGCCGAGCCAGTGACTAGTATGTAGAAATCCGTAGGGGCTTCGTTCTGTAAAATCACGTCCTCTTTGGGAGGAAAGTACTCAGCTTTCATCTCCGATACCTATAAAATTATTTAAACTCTGTTATGAAAAACAAAATATGAAAGAAACCATAAAAAACAAGTCGGAATGAATTAACAACTCACGAGCTGAAAGAGCAAGTCGTTAGAGACGCCTCGGAACAAGTAAACCTTGTCAACGAGAGAGTAAAACAGGTAGTGAGAAATGCTGGAACGGATGGCTTTGGGGAGGGAATCGAGGGTCTCTTGCTGTTGGAGTCCCTCGGAGTCGGTCCTGAACTTGAGACACAGATGAGCCAACATTTGATCTTGAAGCCTCGGCGGAAGCTGGTTCCTCTGAGCAAAACTCGACGCTGCTTGTATCGTATCCCTCTAATAAAGAAACAAGAAAACCATAAATGTTACAACCATTGAGAGAGGGACTAAAGTGAAAAGAAGATAATGGAGACTCACGAATCGCCTGGTTCGGCTGGTGCCATGGACGACGAGGTTGGTCATGTTTCCGATCAAGTAGGCAGTGAGGCCGAGGTTGAAGAGCATGTAGAAGATGTCGAAGATCATCTCTCGGGTGTTGACTGGATGAAGGTCTCCATACCCGACGGTGGTGAGGGTCGTGATGGACCAGTACATGGACGTCACGTACCGGTTCCATATAGACTCTTCTAGAAAGTTCTCGTTCGATGAGCCGATCCATGTGTTCTTCGGGTCCCTGTAACGAGCCGCCAGAAGGTAGTAAAAGCACGCCGCGCTGTGCACCGCAAATAAAGTCACCTGCCAAAAATCAATAATCATAAATCAGACAAAAAATTGGATAATTAGTCGGATTAAACCTCACGGATTTGAATATAGCCAAGTTTCGTTAATTTAGTAAACAATCTAATTGCTTACTTGTCATCAAATTCTTGAATATTTGTTCCTTATAAAATAACCTATAAATGACTGTTTAAGTGAGCTATTTTTAACTTAGGCTATTTTAAAATCTTATATACTTTATATCTCTAGTATCTAGAATGGCTCTAAATCAAGATATTAGCATTATTTGGTACAACTATACGAAAATGAACATGGTTTTGACTAAAGTCAAGTTTCACATGTCTACACTCTTATCAATACAATTTTAAAAGAGAGTTTAAAGATACTAACGCAGATCAGCTTTGCGCAGCGAACCCAGAAGTAGTTGTAATGCCTGTCCTTTTCCAATCTGGTGAGTAATTCAAGAGAGAGACAGAGAGACGTAAATAACATTTACCAGCAATAAAAAAGATACTGTTCAACTTGCGAAGATAACAAGAGACATGTGATACTTGATAAAGTTTTACTTTTTTTGTAGTACTTGGCTCATATGACACAAACCTTACCGTGAGAAGAGAGCGCTGACACGGCGGAGACGCCATAGACGGAGCATATTGAAGAGCCCATAGGACTGAAACGGCGACGGCGTGATCTTAACGGCGAGCTCTGACGGAATGGTGGAAATGACGTCGAAGGCGAGCCATGACTTGGTGTACTTCCATGCGATGAGCTTGGGCTCGTCGACGAGAAGGTAAGTTGTACGATCAAGGAAAGCCACGAAGAATGTGAGAACGATGTCGATGAAGAAGAACCCGTTGACCACATTGTCCGTTACGGCCAGTGGTCCCTCTGGCTTCTTCAGGAATCCGAACTCAAACGGCGAAACCCACGCCGTGTATATCACCAGAATCACTAGGTATGTTTCCCATGCCCTGAAATCATTTTTTTATTCATTATTCAAGTCTCAATAATTAATGAGTGCAGAGAGAGAGAGAGAGAGAGAGTTTCTCGTTGACTTTGTTTTCCTCAAATTGCACTGTTGTTGTGACTGGAGTATTAATTCCATCAAACACATGGAAGGGAAATTCAATGTATGGGAAATATTAATATTTTATATTAAAAAAAGGAGAGCGGTTTCTTCTTTTTTTTCAGAAGTTGGGCGGAAAATTACGGAATCAAGAAGAAAATGAAAGAACGACCGGAATAGCATTGAATCGAATGGAATTTTTAAATGAAATCCCAAAAATAAAAAACGATTTAAGGAAACTAAAGAGAAAAAGATGACAAAGGAAGAGAAAAATTTAGTTTTTAATTTTTTAATCGGAAGAAGAAAGGGTTTTGAACGAATATCTCTTTGCATCGAATTCGAGCTTTTGAAAAAAGTCTATTCGATTCAATGCAGTCAGTGATATATTTATATAATATGTTTCGAAGCCCAATATAATGACGAAGTAGAGAAAAGAAGTCGGAAACGAATTACCTGTAACGGCGATCATAAGGAGAGACGACATATTTTCTGAGCTTGACTCTGCGATTGCTTGTTCTGGCGCCGAGAGAAGGCAAAATTCCCGTCGTAAGACTGTATTGGCTTCCGTCTCTGGAAAGCTGTTCAAGCTGTTCTTGGCCGCACATCCTAAACACTCCTATATTGTTGTTTAGGCCATTCATCGCCATTGTTGTCGAGATTCTTTTTCTTTTATATATCTATATATTTAGCTATATGTGTGATAGTGTTTCTCGGAGAGCTTCGTGATATATGGGCTCTTTATATATAGAAAAGTAAATGGAAAGTCCATGGTTTATTTACAAGATTTATAAATCTTCAAAATATAAAAAGTATGCAAGATTTATAATAAATACGATATATATTATACATGTGTAAACAAAGCAAGAAATCGCGACAGCGGGATGAAGAGAGAGAATGGGAGGTTTCTTTCTTTTTTCTTCATTTAGGTTTTTACTATTTTACCCTCGGGGTTACGTATTCATGCAACGTGAAATAGGGCAGTGTTTTGGTGAGAGAGGGATAAGGCTGCTGAAACGAAGAGCGAGTTAATTCCGTGTTTGGTGATTTTAGATTCTGTGGGGATCTTTGATTTATTTACTTCTTTATAACTAAACTTTAATTAACATTATTTGCATTTGAGGCTACAGTGTAACTAAGGAAAATAAATATATTACTTACATCAATTCTTTTGTATAAGGTGTTATCTGACTAAAAGCGCAAGATTTATATATCTAACTTTTCTTTTTTTAAATATTTAAAGTTCGAGCAAGTTTATTATCGAATATTATTTCCTAAAGAACAAGAGAAAGGATTAGGTTTCGTAATTTATGAATCATTAGAGAGGTTTAGCATAAATGGACTCATAAAAATAGAAGTGGAAATATTTTGTGTAACTCATAATCAAGTGAAGTGGTTGAGTTTTTTAATATCAATATGATTAATTGTATGTAGAGACATGTTTGAAGAAGAAAAAGTGGATTTCCCTAAAACGAATGAGTTCTGTAATTGCCTGCAGTCATCAAAATGCATTACAAAATACTTATTATATCCTATTTTGTTGCGGACTCAAATTGTTTGTTCTAGTTTTAAAAATTATTAATTAGAGGTAGTGTAGTGGAAATGCATTCGTCTTGTTATTACGTTGTGATTAGCGATGTGATTGGCTTATTTTTATTAGGTAAGAGTATTAACTGAATTAATATGAGATATCATGTCGTGTTAATTGTCCTGACAATCTGTGATTCGGCTCTATTTATTTGGACAGTTTGTGGATCTCGTTTTAAGGTGATATTAAAGATCCTCTCATCCCGGAAGCTGAACTTTGACTTCTTGGAAACCCTAACTTGGATCGTTGTCTTTTTGGACGCTATAAATTGTAGCATTGCAGCCTCACACGTCCTTGTCGCTTTCGTTTGATCAATAGCTTTTTTAGACATGCAAGACTGGCGGACTGGAAAACTGTTATATTGAACTAAAGCACTGTTGAATCGGATTACCTACTGTAATCGATTCCTGTTTGGTATTGTGTTTGTGCGTGAATGACCTGATCACGCTCTTGAGATTTCTGTGATTAAAGAATACGTGAAGGTGTGTATTTGGTGGATCTGTGAAGGGTCACTAATTCAGGGGGAGGACTGAATTAGGGTTTCAATTTATAGTTAGTAATTGGGCATTGATGTGTATGTTGTTCATGTAAGACCAATTGTACTGAGAACTATTATCATTGTGAAATCAGTTCCACCGGGTTATCACACCCCCTTGATGTATGAGACTTTGCTCCGAACGGGGTTACCAATTGTGCGTGGTGATTATTATTTCTAGCACTATTTTGTTGTCCTCTTTATCGTGCTTGCAAATTGTCACATACACTATTACCATATTGTGTGTGATAGTTGGCTAAGCGATCAACCGAATTTCAATTGGTATCAGAGCAGGCACCTTTACTCTAGGTGATTTCCTGCGTGTTTTCTTTCTGTTAAGATGGATAGTTTCAGAGAAGGTGGTTCTGTCAATCAACCTCCTACTCTCGATGGATCTAATTATGGATACTGGAAGGCTCGCATGTGTGCTTTCTTGAAAGCTCTTGATAGTAGAACATGGAAGGCTATTCTAAACGGTTGGACACACCCTATTGTGACAAATGAAGATACTGGAGTGATAACTCTGAAAACCTGAAAAGGATTGGACTGCTGCTGAAGATGAAGATGCTCTTGGAAATTCTAGAGCTCTTAATGCTATTTAAAACACTGTTGATAAGAATATTTTCAGAATTATTAACACTTGCAGCAGTGCTAAGGAAGCCTGAGAAATTCTCGAAGTGGCTCATGAAGGAACTGCAAAAGTTTGAAGTTCCAAACTTCAAATGCTTACTACTCAGTTTGAAGCTCTTACCATGAATGAAGATGAAACTATTCCTGAATTCAATGTTCGTGTTCGAGATATTTGTAATGAATCTTATTCTCTTGGTGTTCCTATGTCAGATGAGAAGCTTGTTTGAAAGATTCTTAGATCTCTTCCTCCCAGGTTTCAAATGAAAGTTATGACTATTGAAGAAGTTCAAGATATCTCCTATAAAAAGCTGAATGAATTAATTGGGTCTCTCATGACTTACGAGTTATCCATACCTCATATTGAAAAGAAGAACAAGAACCTGGCACTCAAAAGTTCTATGAAACAGCCGTCTGGTCCGGTATCATCTGATTCTGATGAAGATGTTTATGATACTATTGCCCTTCTGTCTAAGAATTAGAATAGAGTTATGAAGAAATTTGCTCATCTTCCTCCACGAAGTATTTCCTCTGAAGGCCGTGACAATCAGTCACAATATTCCTCTCAACGTGAAAATTCTTCTCAGAGATATAACAGGAGCAGTGACAAACAATCTGAAAATAAAAGAAAAAGGGTACAATGTCATGAGTGTGAAGGTTATGGTCACATACAGAAATATTGCATAAACTATCAGTGGAAACAAAATAAGCGGTATCCTTCCACTCTTTCTGATGATGAAGATTTAGAGTGAATATGAAAATGCCAACAACTTCCTCTCATTCACCTCTGTTATCTCAATCTGGAACAAAATGAAGAAGATATCATCGTAAGCTCTACTTTACCTTCTATCATATGTTCTGAAGATGTTAACAAGATTGATGCTTCTGACAAACTGAATGATGTTATCCTACCTTTAGCAAATGATAAGACAAGGTTGCTGGAGACTATTGTTGATCTAAAGGTTGAGGTTGTTCGCCTAAATCATAAATTGGAGAAAATGATGAAATCTGTCAGATTGTTGAATTCAGGAACTGATGATCTGGATAAGATTCTCACTATAGGTAAATCTACCAAGAACATGAGTGGTCTTGCTTACTCTCATAGCAGAAACACCATGCAAACCAGATTCGTTCCTCAAAGTGTGAAGAATACTGATCACAGCAGTTTGTCTAGACAACATATGAGACCTCTTGTCAACAGGTCTCCATGGATTTGTCATTACTGTGGGAGAAAAGGTCACATTCGTCCGTATTGTTATCGCTTGATCATCAGGTTGAATAGACAACCTAAGACTGATGTTCAACATCATAAAGAATGTTAACACACATGTGCATACTGTTTGGAGAATTAAGAATGATCATCGGGCCAACATTGCTTAGACGTCTCTTCGTGCATCTACCTATGATGACTGGTATTTTGACAGTGGCTGTTATAGACACATGACAGGTGTAAAAGACTATATGACTGAGATCAACCCTATAACAACAGTTACGTTACCTTTGGAGATGGTGTCAAGGCTAAAATCATAGGAAAAGGTACTATGATTTTCAAGGTCTGAACGGTTTAAAAGAAGCTTTTCTTGTTGAAGGTCTAATTGCCAATCTTATCAGTATCAGTCAACTGTGTGATGCTAATCTTACTGTTAACTTCACCTGTAATGAGTGTGTAGTTACCACTTCCCAGAATGTCAAACTTATGAAGGGGGTTAGATCACAAGATAACTGTTACATGTGGTCTCCACACAAGAATTCTAAAGTAGAATCATGTTTGATTACTAAAACTGAGGAAGCTAAATTGTAGCATCAACGTCTTGGTCATCTGGATTACATGACCTTTCGAAAAATCATCAGTGAAAATGCAGTTATTGGAGTGCCTGACATTAAGATCATGGAAGGTCAAATTTGTGGAGATTGTCACATAGGAAAGCAGGTTAAAAGTTCTCATAAACCTGTTCAAGCCAACACTACTTCTCGGGTCTTAGAACTATTACACATGGACTTGATGAGACCAATGCAAAGAGAAAGTCTCGGTGGAAAAAGATATGTGTTTTTCTGTGTTGACAATTTTTCGAGACATATGTGGGTTTATTTTCTCAAAGAAAAGTTAGAAACTTTCAGTGTGTTTGAAGATTTATGCAGACTTGTTCAACGTCAAAAAGGTGACTCAAGTAGAAAAATCATCAGAATTAGAAGTGATCATAGAAGAGAATTTGAGAATTCTAGTTTCTCTATTTACTGTTCTGATGAGGGAATTGCTCATGAATTTTCAGTTTGAATCACTCCACAAAAAATGGTATTGTGGAAAGGAAAAACAAAACTCCTCAAGAGATGGCTAGGGTTATGCTTCTGATTAAAAATACTCCTATCCGGTTTTGGGTTGAAGCTCTTAATACTGCATGTCATATTCATAATAGAGTGTCCATCAGGCCAGGAACTACTAATACGCAGTATGAGATTTGGAGAGGAAGGAAACCTAATGTGAAATACTTTCATATTTTTTGTTCTACCTGTTATATTCTTGCAGACAGAGATGGTAGAAGAAAGTTTGATCCTAAGAGTGATGAAGGATTATTTGTTGGTTACTCTAGAAACAGTGCTGCTTATCGTATTTATAATCTGGGAACTAAGAGTATTATGGAGTCAATAAATGTTGTTGTAAAAGATACTACTGATTTGTACGTTCCTGACACTACAGATGATTTGCTGCAACAAGAGACAACTGTCAGACAAGATGTTTCACCTTTTCTCAGACAAGAAGTTACAACATCTGACTCTAATACATCCTCACAAACTGATCCTTCTTCCGAAGAGATTTCTTCACAAAATGACGTGTCTTATGGGCTAACATAAACTGAATCATCTACTGAATTCAGGCATGAATTGATTCCCTCTACCAAAATTCAAAAGAATCATCCTATTGATAGTGTAATTGGAGATGTCAATGATTCTATGCAAACTCGAAGAAACCCTCATGTTAACTATAGAGAGATGATAAGCAACTTCTGTTTTGTGTCGAAGATCGAACCTAAGAATGTGAATGAGGTTATTAATGATGAATTCTGGATGAATGCCATGCAGGAGGAACTTGTTCAGTTTGAAAGAAACTCTGTGTGGGATCTGGTGCCAAAACCTGAACAAATAAATATAATTGGCACAAAATGGATTTACAAGAACAAGTCTGATGAACATGGGAATGTTACTTGAAACAAGGCCAGCTTTGTTGCTCAAGGATATACTCAAGTTGAGGGAATCGATTTCGATGAAACTTTTGCTCCAGTTGCCAGGTTAGAAGCAGTACGCTTGTTACTTGGGATTTCATGTCATTTTCTATTCAAATTATTTCAGATTGATGTCAAGAGTGCGTTCCTAAATGGATATCTCAATGAGGAGGTATATGTTGCTCAACCCAAAGGCTTCATTGATCCACAGTTTCCAACATCATGTTTATAAACTCAGGAAGGCTCTCTATGGCCTCAAGCAAGCACCACGTGCCTGGTATGAGAGACTTACAGAATTTCTCAGTCACAAGGGATATGTCCGAGGAGGTGTTGACAAGACTCTATTTGTGAGAAATGAAAATAATCAACTCATGATTGCACAGATCTATGTTGATGATATTGTTTTCGGAGGAATGTCTCATAACATGGTTCAAAAGTTTGTGAAATAGATGAAGAGTGAATTTGAGATGAGCATGGTTGGTGAACTAAATCTGTTCCTTGGATTTCAGATCAAACAAATGTCCGATGGGATATTTCTTTCTCAGAGTAAATATGAAAATGACATTGTCAAACGATTTGGTCTTGAACACCTTCTCACAAGAGAACCCCTGTGGCTACACATATTAAACTGACTAAGGATGAAGATGGTGCACCTGCTAATCAGAGTTTATACAGAAGTATGATTGGGAGTCTTTTGTACCTCACTGCCAGCAGACCTGATATTACTTACTCGATGGGTGTTTGTGCAAGATATCAGGCTAATCCTTAGGCCAGCATATTAGTCAAGTGAAGAGGATAATTCGATATGTCTCAGGAACCGCCGATCTTGGTTTGTTATATTCCTTTGGTACTACCTCTACTCTGGTTGGATATGCTGACTGGGCAGAGAGTGCTATTGATCGTAAGAGTACATTTGGAGGTTGTTTTTTCTTGGGAAATAATCTGATTTCCTGGTTCCGCAAAAACCAAAATTGTGTTTCCTTATCAACAGCTGAAGCAGAGTACATCGCTGCAGGTAGTAGCTGCACTCAACTATTGTGGATTAAGAAAATGTTGGCTGAGTATGGTGTGTCACAGGGTGTCATGACATTGTTCTGTGACAATCAGAGTGCCATAAATATTTCTAAGAATCTTGTTCAGATAGCAAGACCAAACACATCGACATTCGACATCACTTCATCAGAGAACTTGTTGAAAGTAAAAAGGTTCATCTTGAGTATATTCAAACTCAAAAACAGCTTGCAGATATTTTTACAAAAGCTCTTGATGCTTAGACTTATGAAAATCTTCGTGCGTCTATTGGGCTGTGTATTCTTGACAAATAGCAAGTACAGATTATAAGTTGGGCTTATGTATCTGTGGCCCACTACAGTTGCAACATTATTGGGTGTGCACACGACCGAATGAGGTGTCATTTTCAATACGTTGTGCATGAGATGGTTCAATCCCAACGAGCTTGTTGGGGTTTTGTCTCAATTACATTCTCTATTGATCGAAGCGGTTTCAACTGTCACAATTCAAATTCCCCCAGTAATCGCCTGTGTTTCGAAAATTGTTTTCTCAGCAAAATGGTTGGAACGAGAAGTGGAATGCATACATCCTTCCCTCGCAAGACTACGAAAATGAAGAAGAATAACAAGCCTCAAAGGGTGATTCACGACCATGCAAAACCCGACGGTTCTAAGGGTTTGGGACAGACCTCCACAGTTTGTGCCGATTGTAAGGCCGAAGGTGCATCTGAGTGAGGAAAATCCCAAAATATCCCTTTTGTTTAGTGTCCTTTCTTGACAATCCGCGACATCACTGGTCCTCCTTCAAGTGATTCATATGAGAATAATGTGTCCGCAACTACTCCTAAATTCTCTGTTAACTCTCCGACGAAGACTATGTCAGGTACTCCCACTCCATGTCCTGATAATATTGATACGAGTATCCCCCTGAATGTGATTCCTGGCTATGCTAATATGGAAATATTCAATAGATGTTTGGGTTTGAACGAGGAAAAAGATAAAACCCCAAATGTTACCTAGACTGTTCTGACAAGTTTGTGTTAGATTCGGTTGAAAACTCCGAGTCCAGTCTTAAGAGAAAGGGTCCCTCTATTTCTCAGGTTGTTCCCGATGATGATGATGATACAATTTTGAGTGCTCTTCGTACTGCTAAGAAGAAGCTTAAGAATTCCTCTGATCCTATTATGAGTAATCAACCCACACACTCCGTCTCCACTCCTAAGTCTTGTGAAAAGACTCCTGCAAATAACTTTGTTGCCTCCACTCCTCAAAAGGCTTCTCCCGTTAGCAAGAATAAGTCCCCTAATCATCAATATGATGTTATGAAGAATAAAAAATGTGCTGTTAAGAAGCCCAAGATGAAGAAGATTTCTAAATTTTCTCGGAAGAAGAAGCAAACTGCTCAGCCTCATCCTCCTCAGCAAGTTCCTTTTGCTCCTGATGAATCTTCTGATGACTCTCCTTCGCCTGTTTTGGAAAGAAAAGTACAAGGAGGGAATGAAGATCCCGATAAATGTTCCTCCTGCTCCTTTAGATAATATATTGTTCAGCACAGAGGATCAAGTTGCAAAGTGGAAATTTGTCTATGCTCGCAATATCTTCCCTGAACGTGAGCTCTCTATTGACACTACACAATTTTCTGTGATCATTGATCTGTTGCAAGAGTCGGGTATGTGCACGACTGTCAGTCATGTGGGGCCATACTACCCGAGACTTGTTAAGGAGTTCATGATCAGCTTGTCTCCAGATATGGATTCTCCTTATCGCCCTCATTATGGAAAGGTTCATCTGCATGGTCATACTTTTACTTTCACCCCTGCTCTGATTAACACAACCTTGGGTCTTTCTACATCCACTCATTGTGACCCTCTTCCCAACAGAGACACAATTGCCAAGGTTATTACAGGGAATGAGAAAGCTATTTGGTCTATGAAGACTGGTCTTCCTGCTGCTGAACTTACCGCCAAATACTCAATCCTTTCTCGCATTGCTGCCACCTCCTGGGTTCCTACCCTCGAATGGATCTCTTTGCTCATTCAAAACTGCTCGTCTAATCTATCAAATTGGTACCCATGGCAAGTTCGACTTTGGTGCAATTGTGTATGATCATTTCGTCAGACACGCAATATCTTATGCTGCTCAAATTCCTATAGGCTTTCCCTCTCTAGTCACCAAGGTTCTTCTTGACCAAAGTAGGGACTTACTACGTCCTGATGATATAAAGGGAAAGACTCCGTTTCCGCTCAAGTTTCATCAGAAGCATTTTGAAGGTCTTCATGCGTGTGACATTGATCCTCCTACTCAACCTTCTGCTAGTGACAGTGTACAGGATGTTCGTGTTTCTCTCGGTGTTTCACAACAGAAGGATACATATCAGCTTTTGCTTCAGGAGTCTCTGTTTCTTCAAGAGCTTATTGCGACTTCTTCCAAGCACAAAGGGATTGTGGATTGCATGATCAAGACCATGAAGAATTTTGCTACAACTTCTTTGTCTGCTGCGCAAGATGATGCAACAATGTCTGATATAGTCTCTACTTGATCGCTTTATCATACTGATTTGTCCTTTGTTTATCTTCTGGTTTGGACTTTTGTTCATCTGTTTTGTCTGCAAGGTTGTCATGAAATGTTATGATACAGTTTGCTTGTGGTTCAATACTTATGCTATATTTATCATCGTTTTTTTGGTATTATATATTCTCTTGACTTTTCTCCCTCTGTTTTGGTCGATCCTTGCCTTTGTTCTACATTTTGAGGAAATCAGAGGGAGATATTTTCAGTTAGTTGAGATTCATATTATGGTAAAAGAATCTTGTGAGCTTGCCTAAAAAATAGTCAAAGTGGGAGTTTGTTATTACGTTGTAATTGGCGATGTAATTCACTTATTTTTATTAGGCATGAGTATTAACTAAATTAATATAAGATATCCTGTCGTGTTAATTGTCTTGACAATCTATGATTTGGCTCTTTTTATTTGGCAGTCTGTGGATCTTGTTTTAAGGTGCTATTAAAGATCCTCTCATCCCGGAAGCTGGACGTTGACTTCTTGGAAACCCTAGCTTAGATCTTCGTCTTTTTCGACGCTATAAATTGCAGCGTTGCAGCCTCTTGCGTCCTTGTCGCTTTGGTTTGATCAATAGTTTTTCTTGACGTGCAAGACTGGCGGACTGGAAAATTGTTGTATTGAACTAAAGCACTGTTCAATCGGATTAGCCACTGTAATCGATTCTTGTTTGGTATTGTGTTTGTGCGTGAATGAACTGATCACGCTCTTGAGATTTCTGTGATTAAAGAACACGTGAAGGTATGTCTTTGGTGGATCTGTGAAGATCCACTAATTCAGGGGGAGGACTGAATTAGGGTTTCACTTTATAGTTAGTAATTGGGCATTGATGTGTATGTTGTTCATGTAAGACCAATTGTACTGAGAACTATTATCATAGTGAAATCATTTCCACCGGATTTTCATACCCCCAGATGTAGGAGACTTTGCTCCGAACTGGGTTACCAATTGTGCATGTTGATTATTATTTCCTGCACTATTTTAGTGTCTTCTTTATTGTGATTGTGAATTTTCATGTTACCATATTGTGTGTGACAGTTGGTTAAGCGATTAACAGAATTTCACGTATAAGAACATTCAACTCAAAATTAATTTGAGTTTGTACATGTTTGAATTAAGTTACTTTGAGGTTAGAAATTTGACATACTAGTCACGGCTACTATTGGTTGCCAAGTCTTGCTATTGGCTGCATTAGCGTGTGTCACATGGACAATAATTCACCCTAATGTTTCGCACCTGTGATGGTTCGGATCCTCCCCAATCCGATAAGTCAACATGTTACACACGGACATGGAAACTCACAATAACACGATAAACAAACTCTCATCGGGACCCTAAGCCAACCACAATATCGCACACAGTGTTTATGGGAAACGTCTTAACCTTTTATTATCTCAATAAATCGGAAATAATGTTTAGAATTGCGGTTAGGTCAATCACAATTCAAATCCACAACCGATTGATTGATCAAGTGTTCATCACAAACCTATTTATAACATGAAAAATTAGTAACCCTAAAAGCCCACATATGAATAGCCCACTGGCCCTTGAAACAATACACTCGGTCGAGACCACTCCCTCCGAAGTCCTGGCCCATGTGTCCCGCTTTGGGTCGATGAAGTCTCCGCGTGGCCAAACGTGGAAGTAGTCGCCTATGCGCCTATCTTTCTCGTTGGGCCTCTTGCTTGCCTTCCCGCATCTACACACTTGGGCCCACCCATCTAAACACTTGGGCCCACCCGTCAATGGTTCTCCACCATTTGCACCTTCGTGTGGTCTCTCAGACTTCTCGTCTAGTCGTTTGTGTTGGTGAATCAAGCGCGTATAAGACACGAACAATCGTTCTGATATTACTTGTTGGTGAATCACACGCGTATAAGACATGAACAATCTCTCTAAACTGCTTGTTGGTGATTCATTCACCTTAGCAACTATATTAAATGCAGAAAAAGATTAATTGCACTCACAATAGCCAATTAAAATGATGATTGCTAACAAGATCTAGATTTATTAGTTTAATTCATTTATGAAAGAAATTCAGCAACCAATATTATAGAATAAGTTTATAGAAAACTTACGGGTTTGGAATCAGTTACAGAACGCCCCGATCCAACGCGCGTTACGTTCCTTCTTTCTTCTGAATTGACTCAGTTTCATCATTCCTCTGACTATAGTACTCGACAATGACACCGTAGTCTTCCGAAACGTAATTTTCGAGGCGAGTAAGAAAGATGAGTGGGCACAATCGATATCTAACTTAGATCTCGAAACCAGATTGTTTCGGTATCTCGTTCCTATTATTTAGGATTGGAATTAGCAATCCTGGGGAATAGGGGAAGAGAAAATTCGGCCACCTATAGAGAGAGAGGCCGAGTGTTTCAATGAATGAAGGAGTGAGATTTCATCTTCCATTCTATCCCCATTTATAGCATTAGTAGGTAGATAACCCCTGAGAGATTTTCTCTCCTTTCTGTTGAGATATTCTCTCCTTTTGGAGATATTCCCTCCTTCTATAGATATTCTCTCCTTTGGATTTAATCTAGGACATTAGATCTCAACCGTGAATCTAAACTCTCTCTCATCCATCATATCAATATCTATGGTTGAGAATTTCTCTCCTAAGAGAGAAATCAAAGGAGAATAAGGGGGAGGAAGTTCGGCCAACCCCCAGGGCATATCCCTAGGGGATTCCCCAATTCGAAATTCTCAAGCCCAAAAATTCAATTAATTATTACTTGATCCAACAATAAATAAACAATTGTGCTATAAACATTTATTTAATCATGCGAATACTCGTTTTCCAAAATTAATGTTTTCAATCACTATTACAGCAAGTGAGATTAAATAATGAACAACATTATTATTCGAATGTTCTTATCCGCCTTTATCAGAGCTGAATCGGGGACTATGGACCTAGTAGTAGAAGTTAAATGAACCCAACAAAAAAGACGATATAGTCCTATCTCTTTTTTATCGATTCGTCTAGTCTTTATCAATACTCCACCGTGTAATCAAAGACTGAACCCTTTTTTCATACTAGAATTATATTTACTCATTGTGACGAGTGTCCACTGATATAGTCAGTTCGTGATCAAGATCCTCTAGATTCTACCTGTGCCAAGAGAAGTCAATTTATTTCATTATACATCTTTTGATGCATATCAGCCCTAAACATTGTTGTTTCCACAGCGAAAGATTCTTTCGAACATTAACTTACTTCGTAAGTGTTAGCAATCTATCGGTTCTGGAATCAACCCTTAGGTGAGTGAACATTGACCTTCTTTCAGGGAGGCTGGATTCCGTATCAGTAAATCACTTCCCGCTCGAATAATGCTCTAAGAAGACTTCCAGGGGAAGACTCACAAGACATAAGTTCTGATTAGCATGAATGGCCTTTTAACGAATGAGTTAAAGAGTTCAGAGACATGATTCGGTGCCAATGACCACTTCAGGATTTAGATCAAGTCTCACTGTGACCATCATAGTGGCATCGATTAGTGCATTATAACGGTCCTTAAACGAAACATCTACCCAAGGCATGTGCAGGTCGTACACTTACGACAAGTGTAGAATGCTCCCACATAGTTACCAACATTCACTCACGTGTTCCACATATATGACTTTTGATATAGCTTTCCAGGCGTATATGTCATCGACCTTGTTTTATCACACCGCCGAAACTCAGGTGCCCAGCACGTGACTCAGTTTAATACGGAGACTATGGAAGATAGTTGTTATTGATTCTATTTGATTATTTAGAACTCAGCCCACTAATTGTATAATGCTTATATAATAATCTAATTATCGAATTCAATAATTATGCATACGTCATTTTCAAGTGGGAAATAATTCTAACACTTTGCCTCGTTGGCCAAGGTTGTGTCACCCCCACACCTTGACCCTTGTCACATCACCCTTCTACTCCGAGAATGTGTCGCCGACTTTATCGTTTCCTTTTGCCTTGATCGCGTTCGCCTACACGTCTTGGCCCGCGCCTTAGCCACCCTTCTACTCTGAAAAATGTGTCTGCCGGATGCGCCTCTGTTATGGGGCTTACAGCGTGGGAGTTTGTTGAAAGTGTACTAAATATTGAAATAAGACGTGTGTGGTTCATCATCTAGTATCTCATCAAGAAGTCACTTTGGATTTTGAATCGTTGAGATCCAATATTGCAATGTGTGCTTCAAGAGATAAATTCACAAGCCCACAAAATTAAAGAAAATTATATAAAATACATTAGAATTTTGGCTTATATCTCGTGAATCCAAATATGATTTTGGCTCTCTCGCCTAATCTCACAAGTCCTCGACCTTACGACTCATCATGCGCAACAGATAGAAGAGACTTTCCTCATGCTGTGAATTTTTTTATTCGTAGCCACAATAGCGGTATTTCGTGTACGGTGAAGTAGCCTTTCGTCGATTCACGAAAGTTGTTGGAATTTATTTAACAATTAAAAAATAATATTACGTGACATATCTTAATATGGCGGAAACACATAATCGATCCTAATATGTTAAAACATATTTTAAACATATTTAATTAACGTAGGAATTAAAAATCACTATATGTCAATAAATGATTCTACACATACAAATCAACAATTGAACGAAATAATATAGTAACCTATAAGCACATTGATATTACAGATCCAACTCGTTTAGAATGCTTACAATTCAGATTGTAAACAATCTTCGACGTTACTCGCTAACTCTAGAAGGCCTCGTCAAAAAATGCTTGAAAAAGGTCGCCATTCAGAATGGACAGATTAACCCGCCGGAGTGGATTCTGGCTAGCCAGCCAGAACTGGGCCTGTGAGTCTGTGATTTTGTGCAACCAAATGAAGCTTCGGGACCTGTGCACCAGGGTAGGTGGGACCTAGGGCTAGGTGCTGGTGAAGTGGCTTGACCTGATTCCTCGTCAAACTCTTGTAGTTGCCTAGGCACGCTTTGGGCCCGTGTAAAACTCCTGTCTAGCGAGGCAATCCGGCGGATGTAATCTGGCAGAGAGGCTGAAATGGGCCTTGCTCCATTTCACTCAATTTCTTCGCGTTTCGAGTGAACTCCTAAAACTAAAACGTCACTCAAACACCAATAGAAGATTCAACAATAATTCCCTCAGATTTTTGGAAGATTTACAGGGTGGCCTCTTCAATTGAACAACGAAGAATACTCGGGATCACATGGAGGGACTTGGCCAAGTATGTGTGTTGGGGTTAGGTTAATTAGGGTTTCGAGAGAGAAAGTGGGTTTTTCTTAGATCAAAGTCATCAGTCAAACTTAAGCCCATTGTTCTTTTAGATTAATTTCAAAAAGTAATCTTTGACCTAATTCATTAATTTAGCCGAATGATATCCTATTATTATCGAAAATATTCTTTTGATTTATTTTTTAAAATAATATTTAGTTATTTTAGAACATCTCATTTATTTAATGACAAATCATTAATTATTTTCATACTATTCAAAGTAGTACGAAATGAAAAAGATATGTATTTTCATCTTTTATTTATTTGAATCACTAAAATACATTATTATCCATATCATAATATAATATGATTCAATAAATAAATGTAATCATAAATAACCAATTATCTATTCAATTACTTTAGAAAAAATATTTTCTTAGTGTAAATCACAGTTTACTTTAAATGAGAAAATCAAATCGTCATAGTTCAATAAATCTCGTCCGAGAGTCTATCATTGAGACCTAATGGACCCACATGAACGAAACCTTAGAATAAAGATCGGATTCAAAAGTTCACAAACATTTTCCGTCTTTTAATTCTTAATATTAGTAGATTCCACTAAAGGACTAATACTGAAACTCTCTAAGTTCATTTGCGTTTATTTTTCGTTTGATGTGACAAAATAATTCTTCACAGGATCCACATATTACTTTACGATATTACCCTTCATGTGTATTAGTAACTTAGAGAAATGTAAAATTACCGTTTTATCCATGAGTTCTTATTTCACTAACTCCTTTGTTATTTGTGAATGAGAAAAACATAGAGTGAGATGTCTTTACATGTCACATGTTTTAATCAAAGAATGTTTTTATTCGATGAATACCTGACCAGGTTTATTCATTCACACTCTCATAACAAAGCATAGCGTGATATTAATGCATTAACATTGTTTCAACACGAATTCCGTATCTGTGAATCACAAACCCAACATGACAACGTTATGACACCAACCATCGGGTCAGATGCAATTATAACTTAGCCATTGCCCATTGAAAAATCAAATGTCATAAGGTGTCACATCGATTATGCATTCACTTCAGGATGTAGGTAAGTACCAAAATACCCTCGTATGTGATCTTGGAGTTTCAAGTGATTAAACGGTTTTATCTTGAGCTTCGGAGTATCATTGATCTTGTTCAATATCTTCTATAAGATATCAAGAATGAAACATAGAGTCACAACTCTCTATATCACAAGATAAGATATCATGATTCATTCAAACAATCATTACTCATATTCGATTGCTCTATTGATCTTAAGATTGCGAACAAATGTTTAAACTAGTCAGAAGGGGTTATCTTGTCAAGTTTGTACTTAGCACCCATTTCGTTGATGACACCTTTAGAGCATAGCATTCATACATAAACACAAACATAATAAAGAATGAATGTTTAATTTTAATAATGTTTAAGCAAAATCAAATATAATGTCTTTAAAATGTTTAATATTTTCTTTGTGGGCACCTATCCCAACAAAAGTGACGTTTTAACGAGTCATTTATGGAAATAATTATTTTCGTTTAATAAGAAAGATTGTTTGTAAGAAATTTTGAAAAATAAAAAAATTGAATTGTGAAAATTGATATGAAATTTGATGTATTCATATTGAACACTCTGAATAGATGCCGAGTATGTAAAGAACATTCAAAAGATAAAAAATACAAAAATAGACGAACAAGATTAAACAGTAATTTTAAACGGGAATAAATCTCTGAATTTGTTTCTGCATGCCACGTGCGACTTTTGCCTATTCAAAATACTATTTTTCGTGTTCTGGGCCCATATAAGTCGTCACTTATGTGCAGGGCGTGCTTGACTCGTAGGGAGGTCAAATCATTGCTTTAGGCCTCACTATTTGAAGTGTAAATTAAATATAGGAAAAAACCCACATTTAAAATAATTTTTAGGACTAAATTACTAAAATAGTTTAAATGTGCTAAAAAGACCTATAAAAATGAATTTACTTTGGGTCTTAACAATTATATAGTCGGGCTTGCGTCCGTAAAGCACAAAAACAGACATGGAAGTTCAAATGGGCACATGAAAGTTCAAAAGGGACAAAAGGGAAACATATGTGGAAGGCATGGTAGGAAGGACTTAAGTGTGCCTTTTGTGCATGACGAAAGTGCCAACTTTTGTGGGCATGGAATACGAGTATGTAGCATGCATAAGAGAAGTGAAGTTTTATTTCCAATTTAAATTGTTGTTCTAATCTCGTTCTTTCATTTTTTGTTGAAAAAATTTCACTGCAAATACATCTAATATTATTATAACACAAATCATTTTCTATGATAACAACAAATTCTATAAACAATCTCTAAAAAGGGAATTGCAATTTTTTAAACTAGAGAAAAATTAAAGGTTTGATGTATATCTACACTATTCCAATATATTATTTTTCAAGCGAGCGAGATCCAAAAAGAGAAAATTAATCATCAGTTTTCCAAGAAAAATAATAATAATAATCATCTTAAAAATACATATATAGTATCACCGACCATACAAGTATTAAGTAACATCCAAAAAATTGGCATGCTATGTTATAACTTGTCGTGCCACTGCCGGTAGATTATAATTTGTATTACTTTCTGCTTGACGCTCTCCTTAACCCACTTTTGACTGACGCTCTCCTTAAATTTACAAATCGCTGCAAAATAAAATTGACTTTTTACAGAAAGATTAACACATATTTTTTATTTAACTTTTTTAGTCCTGTTGAAATCATTGACAAAAATATGCAGTGATCTTCTTGTTCATAAAATATTTGATTTTGTAATTGCAAAAACAAGAGAATTCGTGTCTCGTAATAATAATAATAATAATATATATAATTACTTATATCGCAAGTTATAAATTTTTGGAAATCCCAACTGCAATTTCACTCCATGCATAACTACAAGTACGACATTTATTGCATTATTGCATTGATGAAACTGATTCAACAGCTTAGACTCGTCCTTTTCTTTTATACACTGTAAACTTGGAACCAGTTGCATATCCATAACTATTAATTGATGTTATATATCTAAATTTATCCCCCTTCTCTATAATTTTTTAGAAAGCGTGGCCGGTGCCACGAAATATCATATAAACTCTCACGTATGGCGGAGGAAAACCGTGATTACAAATATATAAATAAAACAAAAATCATCGAAAATAAAGAAACAGAAACACAAATAGACTTAATCGACAAGACCACTAAGTGACCGTGCGGGATCTCAACTCATGATCATTGATGCTGATGGCATCTTCCGAACAAGGCGGGACTAAACCCAGACCGGTTGAAGACGAGTGATGGTTAACCGCATAGCGCGCAAGATTATGCGCCGCAACATTACAAATACGAGAAATATGCCTAATGTTAAAATCCTCAAGCTCCATCACATCTTTGAGGATGCGGTGCAAGATCGGTCCAAGCTCTATCGCAGGCGTAGCGCCATCATCGATCATCCTCACCACCCCCTACTAGTCAGACTGGATCTTTGCTCTCTTATCGATGACGCTGCAGACTAACTCTATGCCACATAAGACAGCATACGCGAGGCGATCATCTCTCTGGTGTGGTCTCGAACTATACAACCAATACCGAAGCCTTCACGATCGTGAGCTAGTTCCGCGTTAACATTAATCGAGAGGGTTTCGTCCATTAGGGGGTCCGTCAAGGGGTCGTAGTCACCCTCTGGCTCATCATAGTCTCCCCAACTATGGCCGCTCTGTACTCCTCGAGGAAGCACACCGTCCACTGGACTAGCTGTGACTGGCTTCATACTGATCTCCTGGCAAAGACATTGTTCATGTGGTTCTAAAGTTCCCAAGTAATAGAAACAAAAAGCTCATGGAAAGGAACCTCGAGGATAAATTTCGCTGTGAGGATAGCGTCGAAGACGTCGCCGCCTCTGAAAGGAGAAAGAATGTGGCCGAAACCTGCCTTCTTCCAAATTCTTCTGCTCCACCTCCAACCCCAAATCGCGTGGAAAACTGTGTTTCTCGCATCCTGACAGACAGTGCAACTATTGTCAAAGGTGATCCTCTATTTGGCTAAGACTTCTTTGGCCGGAATCTGGCCTAAACAAGTTCGCCAACAAAAGAGTTTCACGTTGGGAGGAACTCTCAACTCCTAGAACTTCGGCCACCACTTCTCCATCACCGTCGGATATGAAGAGTTGGCGGCCGGAGTACTTACTCTCGCCATCACAACGCGGTAACCGCTCTTGACGGAGTATTCTATGTCCTCAATAAAGTGTCAACAACGCATGTCGGGGATACCCTCGCCACCACATGGGATGCTTAGGATCTCCGCAGCGTCCTCCTCCCCGAACATCGCAGTGATGAGATTGACGTCCCAACTACAGTCTAATCTTATAAGCTCAACAACCTGCATATCAGGGGGATCCAGGGGGATCAATCCAGGTGACAGGTGTTGGCAGAGATGCCCACAAGAAGATTGTTTATTTACATATAATGTAATATATAAATCTTTCATAAAGTACTTATTGTAATTTGCTTATTAAACTAATAAAAATTGAAACTTTTTTTCATTACCCTTTTAGTTTGATTGAAGATTTATGATATTCAATAGTTTTATAATCCTTAATCAAACCTATTAATGTATGAAGAGACAAATGTAGATTTGCCTGAACAAACTCTTAATGGTTTGGTTAAAAACGAAATATTCACAATTTAAAGATCAACGGATTATTGATCCCAGTACGATAGTTGGAAGAATCTATGATGTCTAGTTAGGAACTCTATAGTGTTTCCAATGTATCTTTTGAAGATACTGAATTGACCAGTGCACATCTATAGACAATGGAAGAACAAACCATTTAACCTCTTCTGTCTCAAGGTCACTATGTATGAATTGCATCATGCTTACCTAAATCTTGAAATGAGGCATATCATTTCATAGCATTAATATTTTTACTTGAGAAAGTCAAATTCTAGATCCATTAAGTGATCTAGACTAGACCAATTGGTGAGATATTAAGTTATGAAGATGTAATGAATCAACTTTCTGAAGTTCTCATACATATGGAATTCATGTACAAGATTGCTGAAATGCAATATATATCACCTCATGCGTTATTACTTGAATTGTGAATAAATGAATTGCACAGTATCCAAAATTAAGTAGCGACTTTATTTGGATGAAACAATGTGACTTGTTAGTTCCTCGTCAATACATTTTTTCTAACTTATTCACAAGTAACAAAGGAGTTGAGGAAATAACAACTAGAAGAGTAAAATAGTAATTTTATAAATCTCATCTATTTGATGATATTCATGAAGGGTAAACATAGATCACATTCAATGGATCCACTCAATATAATTAAGTTGAATTTAAGTAGAAAATAAATTCATTTGAACCGAGAGATTCTCAGTGTCAACTATTTAATGGAGTCAGTTGATAATAAGCTAATACTCGGAAAATATTTGTGAACTTTTGAGTCCGAATATAGAAGCTAAATTTTTGTTCATTTGAATCCATAAGGCCACTATTACAGGTCACTAGAGTAGGATTGTTAAACTAGAAGGTAAGTCAAAATAAGTTCAAGTGTTGAACTAGACGTTTTCTTGGAAAATGTCTAAATGGTATTTTTGTCCACATGGACATAAAATGATGTGAATGTCAAAATAATATTTTGAATATTTTCATATGATGAAAATATAAATTATTTTCTAAAGCCGAAAATTCGTTTGAGGCATTAAGAAATTAATTTAATTACTTGTGTAATATTAATTCTACAATGGGTATTTTAAGAATTGTCTTAAAAGAAATAAGGAAGCATCTAAAAGCTTCCCCCTAGGTAGAATTTCGGCCAAACATCATAGAGAGAAGGAAATTATTTCTAGAAATTATTTTGCCTTTAATTATAAAGATAATTACCCAAAAGGAAAAGAGGAAATTAATTTCTTTGAGAAGTAAACAAATGTGCTAAGTGAGGAAACAAATTTCTATCACTAATGTCATAGATTGGCCGACCATGTACAATGAGAAAGGGGAGAGAAAATCAAATATTGTGTCATGAATGCATAATAGAAAATCTTGATTTTCTTTCTCCTATAAATAAAGGCTCACATAAATATGTGAAGTTGAAGTTTTTTGCTCTTGTTTCTCTCATTGTGGGCCGACCAACCATTCTGGTGTGATCACAAACAATATAATCACACCGAATCTTTCACGATCTCGAACCAACCGCGTCAACATTAATCGAGAGAACGTTGTCCTTTTTAACTTAAAGGATCCGTCGGGTTTATTCTTTCAATATGAAAATAAGTGATTTCTATATTGTTTTAATGTTTTAAGATAAGCGCAAAGTGGTAGTATAGTTACAAATACAGATATCAAGCTCTTTAAACAATGTGTACAAGTTGTAACGAATCCAACAAATGAAGCAATATACAAAGACAAAGAAGCACCAATTAGTGATCAGGCCAGACTTTGGCACTGCGAGCAACTCACATGCATATTTTTTACGCATTCATTTACATTGGACATATATTTAAGCACACAATATACTGAATTTTCTTTTGTCTTGAGGATGATTTTTTTTCTTTATGTATAGTAGATGAGAGATTTGAACTCTGGCATCCCCAAAAAAAGCTATTGTCAACTAAAGCATTTGTAATTTTATCCCGCATTAAATCATAAGTTTTGCGATTCGAAACATCCCCAAACAAAGGTTTCAGTTTTGGTACATGACCATATATATACCAAAACATTTAATGGTACAACATTTTATTGTTTCCTAATAAATTCAACATCGCTTAATTTAGTATATGTCTCCTCATTTAATTTAGGTTTATTATAGAGCAAACTATTTCTGAATTCTCACATTAAATGAGTACTTTCTTTCAAAGTTATAAGACAACTATTAATATATAATTCCCTAATAAATAATCATCTCATAACGTAGTTCATAGATTTAAACTCTTTCTTTCTTTAATAATTAATATATTTATTATAATTTTTAATAAAAGGAAAATCTACGCTTGACAAGTTAATAATATACATATACCGAACTTCAACAATTCTATTAAAAATTATATTAACACAAAATATTAATTAAAAAAAATAAAAAATCCTCTTATGTTTTCAAGATTGAAATCTGTTAACTTATGTTACAAAATCACACATTATTTTCATAAATACATTGACTTAATCAAACATTCTTAAAACAAAAAGCCCCCGATCCAAAATAAACAAGCAACACTTTCTTCGACTATAAAATATTATGTTTCTTCATCTTCTTATAATAATAGGTTATTTAATAGCCATATAAACATAAATAGTTTTGGAAATAACCAAGATTTCGTAAAACTTTCATAAATAGTCGTCTGGGAAGGAGAGGGAAGGAGAGAGAGAGAGAGAGAGAGAGAGAGAGAGAGAGAGAGAGAGAGAGAAATAATCGATTTCCAAACTCTATAAATTGTGGTTGCAAATTTTTATTTTAAACCTCAAATCCTCTGGTACTTTTACTTGTACGATCTGATTGCGATACTTGGAAAGGAAAGTTCAGCTCTTGTTTTTTCTTCATTGAAATAGAAAATTATCTTTGGTGATTGACCTTCCTTGGTAGACTATTCTGTGAGTTTCTTCGCCGATCTTAGAGCTGTTGAACAAAAGCTTTGATTCGACGAGCAAGGCATCGTCGATGCTCAGTTGTGGCTTGACGGTGATAGAGCAGTTGATCAACGAATCTGCAATTTTTCCTTCGAAACTAGCTTTTGTTTTCCCTGTAAATATATTGCTCTTCTTCTTCTTGTTCTTTTTCTCTCCGCTCTTCTTCTTCTTCATTTGCTTCTTTCGCCGCAATTCATCATTGCAACCGCCGAAATTCAACTTAACCCTTATTTTATCATCCTATTGTGTGAAGGTGCAAATATTTGTTCTTTAACCAGTTGTAATACGGTCCCGATAAGCTTTTCCTGTGGTTAAATCGAAGAAATACTTAAAAGTCTCATCTCATTAAACTTATGTAACATTGTATGCATGTAGATAAGATGGTAATTCTTGTAAATGACATGTAAATTATTCAATAAATAACAGCATTACAAATAAATATCTAATTAAAACTAATTATTTCTTAATATATACGATCTTATACTAAATTCATAATTTCAAATTTCCCAAAACTAAAAAGAGAGAAATGAAGACATAAAAAAATAAATTAATAGAGTAAAGGTATTAAATAACTGAGTAAACAAATTAACGCGTAAATGTTACTCTTTCCTAATGTATAGGATCTTCACTAATTTGGTAAATTAATAATGAATAAATACCATTTAAAACACACCATTTTAATTTCATACAACAATCCCACCTCAAATTAAAAATTGTAAATTGAAAAGAGTGTATGAACTTTAATTTTGGTAAGATGTTAATCTAAATAAGATGTTAATTCTTGTAAAAATGGCATTAACAACATTATGAATAAATTATTAACTAAAAGTGGTTCTTTCTTAATATATAAGATCTGAACTAATTTCTTAATTTTTCAAAAATAAAGTGAGAGAACCCCAGACAATAAAAAAAGTTAATAAAGAAAATGAATTAAATGGACTAGTAAATTCATTAACAATTAAATAAAATTTATTTCCAAAATTAAAGGATATTTTTAAAATTAGTAAACTAATATTAATAATTACCATTTATAAAACACATAGAATCAAATTAATACAAGTCATACACGTTGAAATTATAATTTAAAAAAAAATTGAAAATTCAAATTCAAATAAAATTTACGAAAGTGGACTTTCGCGTAAGCTCTTTGTCCATTTAAGTTATACGAAACAGTGGTCATTACACATTCTTTATGTTAATGTTGGTCATTTAGTTGTATTATTATTTAATAATTGTGTATTATTATCATATCTCTTTTCTCCAATTTTGGACAACCAGCCGCGCTTATATTGTCGGAGATTTCCATAGCAATTTTGGTTTTAATGAAGTCGAGAATACCTAAGAAATACATGTCTCGTGTCTATGTGTTGGATATTTGCATAAAAAGTAATAAATTTATTAAGCTGGAGGAAAAGTCTCTAATGTTAAATAAGATATGTTATTTGATTGTCGGAATTCATTTTTGTCCTAAATAATTACAAAATTATTTTAAACGACATATTAATTTAGAACTGAAAAAAAAACAAGAAGAATTGCTATATTTAAACCATATTAAACATTGCAATTGCAAAATGTCACTCTATTCTTACGTGATGATTTCATAAAACGTGCATTTAATATTGTTCCATTTTTTAATATATTTTATTATTATTTAAACCCAAATTCGAATCTATATTAACCAAAACTAACATACAACCCTTATTTCCGAGATTATTATGTAAATTTCATTCACGATTGTCAGCTGAGATATTAATTTATATAAATTATCTGTCAAATCATATTTCTGTGATTTCTTTTTCATTAGTTTTATATAATTTTATATATAAATAGACGTTTAAAATGACCTCAAGTTCGTGTGAAAATTATTATGAATTTTGAAATTTCAATAAGAATTCATAAACTCAATTTTGGGTTCGTCAAATAAATAAGATATTAATATGTTTTCCGTGTTAAGTTTGATTAATTTTTACACTTCGTATCTGAAAAACTTGGTTGGGAAATTTATTAGTTCTTGGCATTACTCTTTACAATTTTGTATTGAGTATATTTTTCATTTATTTCCTTCTTTAGATATAGTAATTAACATTTAATCGGCATTTAAATTTGTCAAAACTCTATTTTAAATTTCAAAATTGAATTCAAGAATTTGATTTTGAAAAAATAAAAACAAAAACAAATTCAGACGAACTAACAAGTTAATATCAGTTAATTTTTATCTCTGTACAATGTAATGGTGATATTGATATTAAATAATATCATTGATTTTCGATGATCGATACCAACACGTTTGGTAGTTCATTTTCACATGTATTCTTCATCAATATTTTGTATTTTTATTCCTTTAAAATTTAAGCGAGATATTATCGCTCCTTTAAAATGTGTTCTAAACACTTTTCTGTTTCATCATCTTTTCTGATGTTCAACCTGGACAAGAACGAGTATTTTTGGTTTATTTTTTTTTATCAGGCTGAAACAATTATCTGCTCGAATTCCCCACTGAGTCATTTTGGTAAACAAGATTAATTTTACTTAATTTTTTATATCGATCACACATAATTTCATATTTCTTTTCCAAAAAAATTTCAAACATTTTTCTCTCCAAATTACAGTATGAGTTTTGTCATCTTCTCCGGTGATCCATCCTAGTTAAGTCTGATTAATTTATTATATCAAATTTTCAATATTATATGTTCTTCCCTCCAGTGATCCATACCGTTTAAGCATGATTAATTTATATTAATTTATTGTATTGAAATTATCAGCTCCCAAATGTGAGATTCTCGTTTCATGGTGGCAATAGCTTTTTTTTTGTCGATCAAAAATTCTTGCTGTTGTTAGAATTTTAATCGGCGTGGTCTTTATTTTAGATACAATGTCCATGAAATATTGAAAATATTTGTTTCCAATTTTTTATAAATTCCGGTTGTATTAATAACTGCCATTTAAAAACTTCAGAATAATCCAAAAATTAATTTAATCTGGATTTAAAAAACTAAAGGGTATAGTTTTTCAGAACTTTTGTTAATTTACTTTAATAGCTATAAACAAAATAATGTGCTAAACAAAGCACCTGAAAAACAAAGAGCTTTTAGGTTTGAAGATAATTCGCCGAAAGATGAGACAAATATCTAGTTTGTTGTATCCCTGCATCTCCATTTCTTAGGAGTTCGCATGGCATTGGTTTTAAATTTTCATTTTTGGATTTTGTTTTTCTAAGTTTTTTAACTAGGATTTATGTCATATCATCGGATGTGCTTCGTCTTGAATTCAAATGAAGCGAAATCTTGAACAGAGCTCAAATTAGTTGGGAATGCGAACTCGCTGGAACGTCAGTTTGTGGCAAAAATTATCCCCAACAATTAAAGCTCGAATGGTGACTCCGAGATGCCGATCCAAAACTTTGAAAAAGAAGCCAAACTCTTGAAGCTCTTTCATGTTGGATAAACATTTATTTGGATGAATCTCAGCGTCTTGATTCCTTCTTTCTTTTCGAAGTTATTTTTTTCTTGAAGGCAAGTTTTGCTTGCGGTGGGGATGGACTCACGCCCTCAAACTTGCTTCCAAAGTTTATAATAACTAATAACCAACTAAAATTTAACCACTGTTCCAAAAAGAGATAGATAACTGTTTTTTTCTTTAGAAATTGTTTGATTCGTTAATATATGTAACTTAAAACGAGAAAATAATAAAAACATTACAGTATAAATCATTAAATACTTTTTGAATAAGTCAATTGACTCTTTTAATGGGATTTTGATTTTTAATTTTTTTAAAGCATCTTTTTATTGTTTTTGGAGATTGGATCCATGATTTTTTAATTTGAAAAATGTTGTATTATTCTGACTACTACAAATTTAATTTGTTCTTTGTTAAGGTAAAAAAACGAAAACTTAGGTAACTACTTAATCAAAGTGTTTGAATTGTTATATTGATTCTAAAATTTAAGCAAAATAACCATAAAAAAGTCACGACACACCCTAGGAGAAAAAAGGCATTTAGAAGCGACAAAAGTCGCTTCTAAAAGCCAAAAAGTTGCTTCTAATTCGGGTTTAGAAGCGACATTAGAAGCGACAAGTCGCTTCTAATGTTTCGCCTCAAAAGCCGAGTTACTTCTAAAGTCGCTTCTAATGTTTTGAAGTGACGACATTAGAAGCGACTTGTCGCTTCTAGAGTCGCTTCTAAAGGCCCTTAATACCGACCAGAAAAGCGTGCGAAGAGATGGCGGGTAACCATTAGAAGCGACTTTAGAAGCGACAATGCATACAACTCGTCAGACACATCGACTCCGCCAATTTTTTGGTCGTACACTTTTTTGGCGAACCAGACTCTAAATTCTTTTCGATGCGCTTCATCAACATCATAGCGACGTTTAGATTCCATGAGATTCCAAAGCTCACTGTTTATACGTTCAAGAAGTTAGAGAAATAAAAAAACACAAATATATGACCGTATATGGATCAATTTATACGATTAAGAATACTCACGTCATATACAGATCAATTTTGGTACAATTTTTCAAGATGTACCACTCTGCCATTTCTCTCGACTTGTCGTCTAACCGTGTCGGACTAGGTATCAAGAGAGCCAGCATCAAGTATTCGGATTTCATACACAACCACGGTGGCAAATTGTACGCCGTCAACACAACCGGCTACATGCTATATGATAGGCTCATTTCTCCAAAGGGATTGAAACCATCTGCAGCAAGTACAAGTCGTACATTCCTCGGCTCAGTGGCAAAGTCTGGATATGTTTCATCTAACTTCTTCCACGCTTTCCCATCAGCAGGATGACGTAGAACACCTTCTTCAACCACACGTTCTTTCGCGTGCCACTGCATTTCAACAGCTATATGTCGAGAAGCGTACAACCGCTTGAGACGATCTTTTACAGGAAAGTACCGTAAAACTTTACGCGGTACTTTTTTCCCAACAACCCATCTACTTTCGTTGCACACCGGAAAAACATTTGCATCTTTCAAATCCTTCCAAAACAAGACACAGTCGTTCGAGCAGACGTCAAGCATCTCGTAGCCCATGCCAAATCGCTTCGGCTTTGACTTTGCCTCGTAATATTTTTCAGGAATTCTATTCCCAAGAGGATGAGATGTTTTCAAGAGTTGCAGAAGTTTTATAAATGACTTGTTCGTCCAATGGTTCGTCACTTTAATGTGCATTAACTAAACCAAGAAAGATAATGACGAGAACTCTTTACAACCAGGATACAATTCTGCATTTAACTCGGCAAATAGATCCGCGATCTGCTCTTCGTCAGCCATATCTTCAGCAGTTGGATCATTATAAAAATCAGGATCATTCCTAATCTCGTCGACTGCGTCATGGATTCCACCAACACCGTCTTGATCGTCTGAATCAGGGAGAATTTCTGGTATAGGAACGACTTCTTCACGTGACTCGTCGTGATGATACCATCGAGTGTAATACAGAGTAAATCTTTTGTGCATGAGATACGCTCGAACAACTCCTATGTGTTGTCTTAACGCATTATTGCAACTACGACAAGGACATTTTACTTTGTGCTCGTTGTTCATTTGGAATCGTGCAACTCGAATAAAGTCGATCACGCCCATTTAGAATTCAAGCCCACAACGATTATTTTCAATAATCCAATTTCGACTTGGGTTTGACATGACGCTGATTGTTGAGAATTAGGACAACGAAAGTTAGGAAATTTGTGACATTGTGACATGATCATTTAGAAGAAGGATAAAGATTTGATCTAAGAAAGTTTAGAGATTCAGATAACTTAGAGATCTTAGGATGTTCACTTAATTATTTAAAAATTTACAGAAATTTGGGCAGAGTTTCCCCTAAAATACGAACAAACCAAAAATCTGAAATTCACAAAATTTATATATATATATACCAGCCATAACTATCCTAAACATTTAATAACTTTCAAATAACATATTCTAGTTAAAAAACTTAGTTCATATAACAAAGTACTAATTACATTCTATATTTAAATTAACAAATTAAGTAACTACTTATCACATTCAAATTAATACAACTAAACAAATTACATATCTATATCTAACAAATTAAGTAAATTATTATCACATTCAAATTATTAATATCTTACATTCATAACAAATTATTTATTTAACAAATTCACTAATTTAGCAAATTAATTATTTAATTACATAATTAAATGAGAAAATAAAATACATAACAAAATTAGTAATAAACCAAAATATAACTACAATAATTTTTAAAACAAACATATACCTAAGAAGCAACGATGCGAGTTGAGGAGTTAGGTTTTGCGACGAAGCGAGCGTGCAGCGACAAACGAGCGGTGACGAGGCTGCGACGACAATAATAAATTAAAAATAACAAAATAATTATAAAACAATATTAGACTAAACTATAACAATAATAGACTAAATTATAAAACTAAACATACCTCGGCGGAGGAGGAGGAGGAGGCTCGGAGCTCGGCGGTGGAGGCACAGGGGTGGAGCACGGCGGAGGCCCAGTGGCGGAGCTCGGCGGAGGAGGGGTGGAGAGCGAGAGGGAGAGAGAGAGGGAGAGCGGCGGAGGGAGAGCGGAGGAGGGCACGGAGGCGGCGGCCGGGGGAGGAGGGCGGGGAGGCGGCGGCCGGGGGAGGCTGATCGGAGAAAGGCAGGAAGGGGAGGAGAAGAGGAGAAGGGGAGAAGGGGAGGGGGAGGGACGGCGGCGGGGGAGGGGGAGAGACGGCGGCGGGGGAGGGGTAGGGAGGAAGGCGGTGGCCGGCGTTGACTGTTCGGAGAAAATGAGGGAGAGTGAGAAGGAGAGTGAGAGGGAATTGAGAAAATGAGGGTGAAAGGGAGGCTCACGCGATTTAAAGTCCTAGGAACATCAGAAGCGACATTAGAAGCGACTTCTAATGTCTATTAAAACCAAAACGACAGCGTTTTGTTAAGTTGGGACATTAGAAGCGACTAGTCGCTTCTAATGCCCCAATTTCTATACTTAGCGAAAATTTTGGCGGAGGAAATTTGGAGCCAAAATTTTGGGCATTAGAAGCGACTAGTTGCTTCTAATGCTCCAATTTCTATACTTAGCGAAAATTTTGGCGGAAGAAATTTGGAGCCAAAATTTTGGGACATTAGAAGTGACATTAGAACCGACATTTTTTATTTTTTACATCATTGGAATATATTGAGTACATGATTTAATGTACCTCAATAAATGATGAATAGCTTTTAAATGTGGTGTACAAAGTGCCGTACAACTAAAGTTATATCCAGTCGTGTAATTGTTAAATATAATAAATGTCCTAGCAATCGTCTATAACTAGTAGAATCGATTAATAATTCACCATCTTCAGGAGTAAAAGTCTCTTTAAGGTTCATTGGTTTTTTTTTTTTTACTAATTTCGAATAAAAAGGAAATCATCGTCAAGTATATGCAAGGTATGCTGTTTTTCAGTGATTATAATACCAGATTTAGAACTAGCTATCTCTAAGCCAAAGAAATATATAAGATTTTCTAAATTTTAAGTTTGAAACAGTTTCCTAAAGAAGTTTTAACCTTTGAAATTATACTACTATCAGGACCAACTATAATGATATCATCGACGTATAATAAAATAATTACAACTTGATTTCTAAAATTACACGTGTACATGGAATAATCATACTTGAATTGTTTGAAGCTAGCAAAGACGACTAATTTTGTGAACTTGATGTTGCACTATCAAGAGACTTGTTTCAATTCATAAATTGATTTATGCAACCTGCAAACCACCTTGGTACCTGCATTATTTACTGTTTTTGTAGCGGAATATTCCATAGGTAAGTCCATATAAACTTACTCATCTTAATCTCCGTTAAATAAATGCATTGTTAATATTTAATTGACATAAATTCCAATTTTGAGAAGATGCAATACTAAGCAGGAATTTGACAGAAACCAGCTTGGCAATAGGAGAAAAAGTATAAAGATAGTCTACTCCCTCTTTTTGTGTGAATCCTTTAGCGACAAGTCGTGCTTTTCGTCTTGCTAAAGTCCCATCATAATGTAGTTTATTTGTGAAGATCCATCTATAATCGATTGGAATCTTAGATGGTGGTAAGGGAACTACAATCCACGTGTTGTTATTGTGCATAGCTTGGATTTCTTCGGACATGAACAATCTCCGATCATGATGTTTAACAGCTTCATGGTAAACTTTGAATCTACCTGAATAGATACAGAACATACAAAATATTTGGAAGAAGAAGATAAATGCTTTTAATTTAAAATTTTATTCAAGGTATGTTTAGAAGTATAGTATGCACCTTTATTGATTAGATTGTAGTCATATTCTGCCAAATATTTTGGCATAATATGTGGTCTAGTGGATTTTCTAGTAGTTGGCTTAGGTTGATAAATACGTATTGAAGCCGTAGTTTCCAGATTTTCAGACAAGATAATATTTTGAGGTGAAGGTAAAAAATTTGTGTGGATAAGTCTAGTGATGGTTCAATTGGATTATGGTCCTGGTGTACATTATCATGAGACTGATTGATCTGTTTTAATGAATATGGTTTAATACGCTAAGAAGATCTTGGTACTGGAATAATATTTTGAGTAATAACTGGAATAGGGCAGTTATGAAATTGATCATCAATTACACCTGCAGGTTAGTAGACTGGAAAAGGAAATAATTTTTATGAAAAATAATGTCTCTAGATATAAAAAAATTTAAGAGTTTCTAAATCAAGAAGTCTATATTCTTTGATCCTTTGTTGATAACCAAAAACAATACATTTCTTTGGTCTTGGTGAAAACTTTGATATGTGTGCCTTAAGATTAGATGTAAAACAAATGTGTTATTACAATGACATTCATTGTAATTTATTGTGTTGGCTTATTTTTGGGCAAAGATTCAAATCATATATATCATGATAAATGTATTAACTTCCTCAATATATTCTGCATGCTCATTTTGGGAAGTTCTACATGTTGACTTATTTGGTGATAAAAGGATTAATTTCGGATCTTATGTTATTTGGGAAGTTTCCTTTTTGACATATTTTTTCATAATGTCACGCATAATGGTGTAACAGTCATCTGCTACAATTGGCTATTTTGGGAAGTTTAGAAGGAAGACTTTTTGACAAATTTCGTAATAAATCTCATAATGTCGCGTTTAATGTCGCAACAACGTCTGCGACAGTTTTCTATTATGGGAAGGTTTTATTAAAGGGTAAGGAAACCCTAGGGAAGACTTCCACTTTGAAGGAGTGCTATATAAGCCGAGTAGCTCTCCATTAGCAGTAAGGAAAACCGCCATTGTTCACATCTATATGGTTGTAATTCTCTAAACACTCATTGATATACTATAAGTTTAGAGAAGTATCGGCTTGTGCTTGCGCGATTGAAGTTCTTGCGATTTGTTCATTGAAGTGGCCAAACATCGGTGAGTGTTTGAAGAGTGGAATTGAGAGGGGTCTCAAAGTTAGGGGGAGTCCTTGATTTAGTTTTCACGTATAGTATTAGCCAAAGTGGCATTGATGTCGAGATTCATGTAAGGTCATTGTTGTACTATTGACTATTATTAGTGAATTCTTTTCCACTGGGTTGAGAGCCCCCCAGATGTAGGAGACGTTGCTCCGAACTGGGTAACAATTGTGTGTGTCGTTTATCACTTTCCTGTTCTTTTCACTGCCATCTCTATTTTGCTTGCGAATTGTCACATACATTGTTACAATATTGTGTGTGACAGTTGGCTAAGATTCTAACAGAATTTCAAAAGGCAACCAAAGCTTCTCATATATGTGTAATCAAGATGTTTCTTATATAGCATTTTAAAAGGAAATTTACTTTTCAGAATCTGTGGAGGAATTTTGTTGATAATGTTTGTCGAAGTCAGTATACAATTGTTCCAATCATGAACAAGTAACTGATATTGATATAACAAAGATCTAGCAACATTCAACAAAATGTTGATGTTTGCGTTCTGCAACAGAGTTCTGTAGCGAAGTATTGACACATGAAAATTGGTGTATTATACCTTGTTTTGCAAAATAATCAGTAAAGGTTCATTCATGTGCATTACCTAATCGAAATAGCTTTATTTGCATTGAAAAATTATTTTTGATATAAGCATAAAAATGAGGACTTATTTAATGAACATATGACTTTGTTTCATCATAACAAAACAAAAACAAGAATGATCGTCTATTGATGTAAAAATATCTATGACCAAGATTGGAATGCACCTTATAAGGGCCCCAAATGTCGAATGTATTAGGTCAAAACATGAATAAACCACTTTATTTGCATAATTAAAAGGAAAGCTATGCTGCGTAGTTAATGGAAAAATATCACAAGGTGTTCGAAGTAATGTAAATGAAGGCAAACCAATTATGGATCCGAGAATTTGGAGGCGCTTTGTAGATAACTGACAAAGCCTTTGATGTCAAATTGTTGCAGAGATTGTGTTGATATGAATAGTCGATTGAACATGATTTTTTACAGAAAGAACATAGAGATCGGTGTAGCTTTCACCACCACTAATCATTCTCAAAGTCCCCAAATATTGTTTTTAAAAATAATTATGTGAAAAAGAAACTGTGACTTTTGAATCTTTAGTTAATGCCTTAACAAAAATCAAGTTAAACTTGAAACAATGAATATAAAGAACATTATATAGTATAGGATGATTGTTAATTCGAATAGTTCCTATAAGATAAACAAGAATAATAGTCCAGTTTGATATGGTCCACAGTTGAATTGTGAATCTGTTTGAAATATGAGAAAAGGCATTTTTGTGCATAAATATGTTTTGAAGCATCTGATTTATTATCCAATAATGATTACAAGAATCTAAAGTATGAATAGATTTTACCAAACCAAATAAAATTGTTTGGCAAGTAGTCATGTTAACTTCACCCGAAGTTCCAGGATTATTGGAATTGGCGGATGAGAGTTGATTGGACATGTGGTGAATTAGCAGGTGGATCTGATCCGTGGATAGATCAGCACTTTACATAGTTAACGCTGAGTGCTCCAGAACAGATGCAGTACTTGAGCCTTCAACTGTGTTGACTTGGTTCTTATTCTTGAACTTGTAAGCAGGCGGATAGCCATGAATTTTATAACATTTATCCGCGGTGTCGCCCAAGATTTTGCAGTGAATGCATGAAGATCTTTCTTTACCTTTAATTTCTTTTTATCATCACGTATTGCCATTGCGATGGTGTTTTAATGATCATTTGATGGAAAAAAATCAATTCCAATCGATCTTTGTGTTTCATCTTGTGACAACATAGCATATACCTTGCTGATGGGAGACACCGGTTCCATGAGCAAGATCTGACCTCAAGTGGCGTTGTACGTCTCATTGAATCTCATTAGGAACTGCATCGCATACTTGGACTCACCGAATTGACTCGATTTTATTTTACCTCCACGAGTACAAGCATAGGTGCAATCCCGTTTGAATTCGAAGAGAGCTTGATGCACAGAATTCAGTTCGGTGAAGTAGACTCTGGTGCTCGTCTGATCTTGTGAACGATTTTTGAATTCGTGTATGAGTTAACAGATACAAGGTCTGTTGCTGTGTAGGAAGCAGTTCTGCAGATCCCCTTAAATATTCTTGGTTATGCCTCCTTGTAAAATACTTGTCGCAATCTCCTTGCTGACAGAGTTCGTTATCCAAGAAATGATCGTGCTATTGTTTCTACTCCAAAGACAAAGAAGATCTGGTTCTTCTGGAGTCGGCTTCATGATCGTTTCATCAATAAATTCGAGTTCATTTTTTTCTTCAAGAACGACGATCATAGATTTGCTCCATGAGATGTAGTTCGTACCAGTGAGGACATTATATACGAGAATACCTCTTGTTAAATCTGAATGATGGAGGTAGTAAGGCGAAAATTGTTCTTTGATGTTTGACCTAGGTCGCGAAGCTTCTATTGTCACTGAAGGAAAGCTTGCAACAGTTTCAGGACGAGTATCTGCCCTTGAAGCTTCTCTATCCGCCATGACCGAGAAAGTTTAGAAAGCTTGAAATCAAGAAAACAGGGTAATGGAGACTCGAGTTGAGAATACTTTCAGAGATTACGGAATTGCTCTGATATTATATTGAGGTTTAGAGAGAAAGTATACGGTAGAAATTGACGGAAAGAGGATTTGAGAGAAAAAAGAAGCTTATTAATAGCTCTTATTTATACAGAGTTAAAACTAAATCAGTTAATCATTATGAAGACTAAGAGTCAAAACTACAAGTCGTTTATACATATTTGTAGAGTATATGCTCTAATAGAATAATAAGATGATAAGTATTTACGTTATATATACATATGTAAATACATGGACTGCACGTGCCTATTTACCCAAAATTTGCATTATATATACGTGTAAATGCATGAACGTGTCTATTTACCCAAGATTTACGTTAGCTATAATAATTTATAATTGTATATCTATGGTTGGTGGACAAAAAAATTCATTCAAACTTGGATGGGAAATTAATGTTTTTACATCATATTATAATTGGAGAATGGAAAATTGAAACCGTTTATATGCATAACTATTTGAATGGGCTTTGTTTTTTTGTCAAGCTATGTGGATTGCCTCCCTGCGTTCAAAAGGATTGTTTAAGCCGACGTCTTTCAGCGGTTGAGCTCAAATTATGATCGGATTAAATGAGAGACGTGTATATAATTGGATGTGATCACATTTAATTTTTTAAAGTAACATTTTTTACTGCATCTGATGATCTCCAAATTAAAAGTGACATGGAGTTAGGGTTCAACATTTTTTTTTAGCTAAGAGTTCAACATTATTAAATAGCAAATCTAAATGACTTATTTCTAGAAATGTCTGGATCTTATTATATTAGGATACAATTTTCGCAGATGCCATTTATGTAACTTGGGAAAGTGAAATAGGTATTTCCGGTCTTGATAAACAGTAAAGTGTGTCATACATAATAATAATATAGTTAGACTTCGTACTTACTTTTTGCTGTCTCATAATTTGTTAGAAAATGACCTTAAACTATTTTATTTGCTTGGATCTTTAAAATGGAAAGCCTATAAACTGCAAAAGTATTGGGATAAAGATAAACGCTGGGACTGCGTCGTCATTTGTCCGTGTACTATTACATATGTATTTAGATATATAGCCGGTGTATTTTTGGCTATAAGAATATCTAGCTAACAGTCGTACCAATATATGTAATGAAATCATACCAAAAATAACGATAAAACCACATGCAATGCAACAAAAGTTTACGGTGATGCCCTACAAGATTCCACGCATAAATGATGACCATATAAGAAAGATTTGTTATTTTTGGAAATTAATTTAAATTCTATATTGTGTGTTCGACTGAGACCTCACATGCACATGTTTCTGTAATGTCACGTTTCTATGATTGTCAATCAAAATCTGATATTTCCAAGCAAAAAAGAAATAAAATCTGAGATATTAAAATCTATAGACATCTGAAACAGTCATTATTTGAAATATTTGAAGAGAATATTCTAATTAACCGTTTAAACATCAAATTTAAAAATATTGCACATATTGCTTAATTATAAACACCAAATATATATATATATATATATATATATATATATATATATATATATATATATATATATATATCAAATCCAACAGATGGGAATTGATTTCTCAAAAAAGGCTTTATCAATCTTCATATCGTCATGTCATTGTCTAAAAGCATATTATATATTTGACAAAACATAAACTTTGGGCGACTATTTTTACTTTTATTCTTTTGAAAATATTGATTTGCATTTGTATTTTGATTGCCATCATGTATTTTACTTCTTCGGTTTGTGTTTTGTTCATATATCATGCATGTGGGCGATTCATACATATATTACGGGCTGATGAATTGATTGGTCGGAGACTCGGAGTAAAGTTTGTAAAACTTTGCAATACAATTACTGTCTAGGGATCAAACTACCAATATTTAGAAAATGGCAGCGTTGAGCTAAATTTATTAAGGTTAGTTCTAACTCTTTTTTAAAAGGTTATATCTTAATTAAATGTTTGGTCAAATTACTTTTGTTAGGGTTAATTTTTAATTTCTTTGTAATGGAGATTAAACATATAACTTCCAACTTTGAGATTGTGTGATACTATCATTACATTGTGTTCAAGGAAAATAGAAATTAAGGGAATCCATTCATTTCTCCTCTTTTTTAGGGAAGATAATTTTTCATTCCTTTTTTATTGGAAATTAAATTATCTTCTCTTGGAAAGAGAGGGAAGGAAAAATAATCTTATTATTGATTCTTTTCCCTTAACTTTTCCTCCGGCTATTAAGTGTTTTATATTAATATGGGCCATTAAATTTATGATCGTTGCATATCCAATGACTGGGATTTTTTGTCAGTTAAAAAATAATATGTAACTGTTTTATTACGTTAGGGATGAAAATTAAATAAAATTAATCTCCTATGGTGTTTTCTTATAAATACCTCCTCATTTTTAAGTTTTTTTTTATCCACAACATATTCTTAAAATCTCTCATTCTCTCTTAAGTTCGCTAAAAAAATTAAGAATTCATTTCATTAAAATGTCTCGTAGATCACCCACCTCATTTCGATCCAAAATCCACCTTCTTTACCCCAATCACACCTCCCATAATTCCTCCATCACCTGAAGAATCCCGACCAACCAATATCCTCAAAGTTGGTTAAGATTAAACGCATTTTTGAATTTTAAAAAGACTGAGTGTGACTCGAATCCGTTTCTTTTCCCTTCTTACCAACCCTCATCATTCAACACAAGCCCATATGTCACCAAATTAGACCCAAACCCCCTTATGTTCAACTATCTACTCAACTCAAATTTCAAGTCTAACAAGAGGATGAAGATGAAACTCAAGATCATTGCCAAATGTATTAACACTATGAAAGTCAACAACATAACCACGAGGAGGCCAAGGAAGAAGAAGTCCAGAAGGAGGCCGAAGAGCAACCACATCATCCACCAATCCAAATACCACAACCAATACAACAAGAGCAAAGGTTCCAAAAGAAAGGAAGACTTGATCCGATATATGGCAATTCTTTGAGAAAATAGGCGACAGAGAAGCCCGTCGAGAAAAATGTCTAACATGTAAAAATGTTATCAAAATGATGTGCAAAGAACCTCTTATCTCAAACGCCACTATAAGAAGTGTTCCGAGATAAGTTCTTCAAGCAACGTAAGTACTCACGGTTACATAGAACATACGAGACAATTAGTTGAGTACATCATTACCACAAATCAATCTTTGGTCATGTTGCGGATGAAGGTTTTGTTTAATACATTACTTATATTTGGTACCCGAATTCAACTTATATCTAAATCAACTTTGAGGCGTGACGTACTAAAATATTTTTGGAAGAAAATGAAAAAATTGAAATTCAATCTATATTCTAAAATATTTAGTGTAGCCTTAACCTCTGATATATGAGTGAGAAAAATCTAAGATGAATTTTGTGAATATGGTGTTAGGAGTATTGCCCACTTAAATATGACGTATGAATAATTACTAAAATCGATAATTAGATTACAATATAAGAATTATATGATTAGTGGGTTGAGTTCTGAATAATTAATCACAATCAATAACAACTATCTTCCATAGCCTCCGTATAAAACTGAGTCACGTGTTGGGCACCTGAGCTCGGGCGGTTTGCTAAAACAAGGTCAATGACTGATATAGGCTTGGAAAACGATATCGAAAGTCATAAATTTGGAAGAGTTCCACACTTGTCGTAAGTGTATGACCTGGATAGGCCTTGGGGGAGATGTGTCGTTTAAGGACCGTTACGACGCACTCCCAAGGAAACACACTGGATCATGTTTTTGAACTCTTTAACTAATTCGCTAAAAGGATATTCATGCTAAACACATCTTATGTCTTGGGAGTTTTTGCAGAGCATTATTTGAGTGAGAAGTGATTTACAGACACAGAATCCAACCATCCTGAAAGGAGGTCCTCACTCACCTAAGGGTTATTTCCAGAACTGATTGATTGCGCGTACTTTCGAAGTAAGTTAACATTCGAAAGAATCTTTCTCTGGGGAAGGAACAATGCTTAGGGCTGATATGTATTAACAGAAGTATAACATAATAAATTGACTCAGTGGGCACTCGTCACGATGAGTAAATATAATTCTAGTATTAAAGAAGAGTTTAGTATTAGATTACACGGAAGAGTATTGATAAAGACTAGACGAATCGATGAAAATAGATAGGACTGTATCATCTCTTTTGTCGGGTTTATTAAAATTTTACTACTAGGTCCATAGTATCCGATTCGGCTCTCATAAAGGCGGATAAGAAATTTTGAATTATAATGTTGTTCATTATTTAATCTCACTTGCTGTAATGGTGATTGCCAGCATTAATTTTGGGAAACGGGTATTCACATAATTAACTAAATGTTTATAGCATAAATGTTTATTTATTGTTGGATCAAGTAAATAAATAATTAATTAGATTTTTGGGCTTGGAAATTTTGGATTGGGCTTGGCCTAGAGAATGGCCGAAAATCCCCTAAAAATGAGCGATTATCTCTAAAAAGGAGAGAAAATCTCTTAGTGGTTATCTCTTCCTTAGATGCTATAAATAGGGATAGAATGAAAGATGAAAATTCACTCAATCCATTCAAGGATACTCGGCCAACTCACTCACTCTCTCTCACTCTCTCTCTCTCTCTCTCTCTCTCTCTCTCTCTCTCTCTCTCTCTCTCTCTCTCTCTCTCTCTCTCTCTCTCACTCTCTCTCTACCAAATTTTCTCTCCCCGTATTTCCCGAAATTGCTAAATCCAATCCTAAATAATAGGAGCAGGATCCTGAAACAATCTGGTTTTGAGATCTAGTGAGATATGAATTATGCTGACTCATATTTATTATTCGTCTCGGAGATTACGTTTCGGAAGACTACGGGATAATCCTCAAGTACTAAACTAGATGAAGGAGTTGTGAAAACTTAAAGACGGATTGAGCATTGGATCAGAGCATTCTGTAACTGAGCCAAATTTCATGTAAGTGTTCTACACGCCTCTTCTATTATTGGTGGCTGAATCGCTTTCGTAACTGAATTAAATTAATAAGTCTGGATTTTTTTTTGCAATAATTATTATAAATTGGCTATTGTGAGTGCAATTAATAATTTTCCGCATTTAATATGGTTGTTAAGGTGCATCAATTGCCAACATATGGTTGTTCATAACCTAGACAAATAATGGAACTTTAACAAAGAATCATAGCCTTTAGCAAAATAGATGGAAAGCACACCGCCGATAACATATTAAATATTATATTAAGTGTTATTCAAGAATGGGAACTTAGCTATTTACAAATCAAAATACCTTATGAGGAAAATCTTATGCACCAAAGACGTGCCACACACACCATTAACATTCTAGTTCAAGCTGGATCACAAACTTTTCATTATGGAATTAAGAGAATTAGACATGCTATAAGTGTGAAAAATAATTCAACCACTAGTAGATGATTAGTCGTTTCTAAAGTTTACTCGCCATATTTTACCACACTTTTTACGCCTTTTTTGGATCTTTAGAAGCGACTCTAGGAGCGACTAGTCGGTTCTAATTTTGTCGCTTTTAAACATTAGAAGCGACTTTAAAAGCGAACCATTAGCGGCGAAGAAGTCGGTTCTAAACGTCATTTCAAAGACAATCTCCACTTTTTTTTCCTTTTCTAGCTTTTTGCGAACTTTGACCCATGGTCAAACCTTGTCCGGACGAAGGCGTCCGAGGCTCATCGCCGCTACTCGATATACTACAAAGCATAAAAGATAAATTATAATTTAGTCTATGAAATACATTAAATTTAGTTTATACTATACACTAAATGTAATTAAAAGAATTACTCAATCCTGCTACCGTCATTTAGGAAGTCAATTTGATCTATTTCAAGATCATCGTCAATAGTATTTTCGAGAAAACGATCAATGGCATCATCATGATCATCGTCGTCTATGTAGTCATCGATAGGCTCATCTCGTAGCCCATGCCAATAATCTAGTCACTCATGCCAAATCACTTCAACTTTAACTTTGCCTCGTAATGCTTTTATGGAATTCTATTCCCAACAGGATGAGACTTTTTCAAGAGTTGCATAAGTTCTGTAAATGACTTGTTTGTCAAATATTTCGTCACTTTGATGTGGATTAATTGAACCAAGAAATATAATGATGAAAACTCCTTATAACCGGGATACAACTCTACATTCAACATGAAAAATAGATCTGCAATCTGCTCTTCGTCAATCACATCTTCTGCAGTTGGATCATTAAAATCATCTTAATCATTCCTAATACCGTCGAGTGTGCCGTGGATTCCACTAACATCAGCTTGGTCGTTTGAATCATCAAAAATTTCCGGTACATGAACGATTTCTTCACGCGACTCGCCATGATGATACCACCGAGTGTAATACAGAGTAAATCTTTTGAACACGAGATGCGCTCGAACAACTTCTATTTGTTGTTTTAACGCATTATTGCAACTACGACAATGACATTTAACTTTATGCTCGCTGTTGATTTGGAATCATGCAACTCGAATAAACTCATTCACGCCCATTTCGAATTCATGACCACACCAATTATTCTGAATTACCCAATCTCTAGTTGGGTTTGACATGACGCTGGATGTTAAAAATTATGAAAGTTGTGAGATTAATGATTAGTGAAAGATATACTTAATTGATAGGAGTTGTTTGATGATGTGATATCTGAAAGTTGTTGAAGTTAGATAACTAAGTCGAGATTAAATTATTGTTTTAATCAATTAATTACTTAAAATATATAGAAATTTGAACAGAGTTTCCTCTAAAATATTGACTAACCAAAGACCTGAAATTTAAAAACGACATATATATAATAACCAGAACTATCATATTGATCAATACATTTCAAATCTTAATAAAGCAAACTACGTAACATTTCAATTCATAGTTAACTAATACAATTACATACTTAAATTAACTAATGGAATTTATTTAACTAATTCAAGTAAATACTTAAATTAACTAATAGAATTTAGTTAATTAATTCAATTACATACTTAAATTAACTAATAGAATTTAGTTAACTAATTCAATTACATACTTAAACTAACAAACTATTTATACAATTTAACAAATAAACTAAGATATTAACTACAAAATAATTTACATTTTCATAATCTAACAACTTAGTTAATTTATTAACAAATTTTTTACAGATTTTAGTCAACCAAATTACAAAAACATTAAAATTCTAACCTTTGTTACGAGGCGTCGAAACAGGCTGCGCCATGATGCGAGAATGGACGAGACTGCGACACGATCTACGAGACGAGCTGGGAGATGGATTACTAACCGACTGTTGGAATACGTGTAGCATTAAGAAAAAATTATCATTAACACATTAATGGCGGATTATTAAAATTTCTTTATGAGTATATTTTTTTTACTAACCTAGACAAAGTGCATGAACATATTGTTTTTTAAAAACATTACTTAAATTTGTTGAACACTAACCTTTCTTGTAGCTTGATCTTCGAGGAGCCTTGGGAAAGGTTGATCTTCTCGTCTTGCTCGTTTCCTTCATGCCTAGTCTTGAACTCGAGAAACCTAAGGTTTCTTTTACAAGAGTCTATATAGGTTTGGAGGATTTGTGTGTGGGTACAATTAAACACAATAGCTCAAGAACAAGCCTATGAGCTAAAGAGCTAATTAAAGTCTAAGTCTAATGACGACTTAGGTGCTAAAATAAAGAGATATGTTTAGAGAGAGAGAGAGAGAGAGAGAGAGAGAGAGAGAGAGAGAGAGAGAGAGAGAGAGAGATATGGAAAATGGTCGGCCAAAAAAAAGAGAAACCACAGCAAAAGAGTTTGTTTTCACATCTCTATGTGAGGGTCTACTTATAGGAGAAGGAAATGCAAGAAAGGGTAATTAACCTTTCTTATTGTGCATTCATTATACAATATTTGATTTCCCCTCCTCTTCCTCTAGTATATGGCCGACCAACCTATGTGCATTAATGAGAGAAATTTGTTTCCTCACTTAGCACATTTTTTTCCTTCTAAAACAAATTCATTTTCTCTTTTCCCTTTGCGTAATTATCTTTATAATTAAAGGCAAAGAATTATCTCCTCTTGTGATTTGTTTTGGCCGATCTCTACATCTAGGGAAGGAGCTTCTAGATGTTTCCAAAACTGCCGCATATATTCTGAACCAAGTTCCGTCTAAGACGGTCCCTGGTACTACTTATGAACGATGGACTGGACGTAAAGCTAGTTTAAGCCACATCAGAATTTGGGGTTGCCCTGCACATGTGCTAAGGCAAAATATTAGCAAGTTGGCTAGTAGGTCAGAATTATGCGTGTTCGTTGGAAATCAAAGGTTTCAAATTCTATAGTCCCGAGGACGAAAAAATGTTTGTCAGCACTAATGCACGTTTTCTTGAGGAGGACTGTATGAAGAATACGAAACCTAGAAGCAAAATTGTGCTTGAAGAAAAGTTGGGTGAGGATGCTTCTACCTCATTTGTAAGAACTGTTCTTACCCCAATTGAAACGCAACCTAACAATTCAGAACCTCGTCAAGTAGTACTTCGACGTAGTGGGAGGGTTTCTGAAAAGCCCGACAGGTACATTTCTTATGGTGGTACTCTCGTAGTCGTCGCTGACATGGATGACCTTCTTTCCTACAGCCAAGCAATGGCTGGTTCTGAATCAAACCTTTGGCTTGATGACATGAAAGTTGAAATGCATTCGATATATGTCAACAAAGTCAGAAACTTGTAGACCTATCTGAAAAGATTAAACCTGTAGGGTGTAAGTGGATCTATAAGAAGAAAAGGGGTCCGGATGGGAACGTTGAGACGTTCAAAGAGCGACTAGTGACTAAGGGTTATACCTAAAATGAAGGTATTGATTATGAAGTAACCTTCTCGCCAGTCGCAATGCTTAAATCAGTCTGTATACTTCTATCCATAGTTGCCTCTCTCGATTATGAGATCTGGCAAATGGATGTCAAAACTGCCTTTCTGAATGGCAATCTTGACGAGCGCATTTTCATGGCTCAACCAGACGGTTTCGTGGAAAGTGATCAAAAGAACAAGGTTTGTGAATTGATTAAATCCATTTATGAATTAAAGCAAGCATCTAGATCATGGAATGTTAGATGAAACTGTAAAAGGTTTTGAACAGTCAATAGATGAACCTTGTGTCTATAAATTGATACACGAGGGCAAGGTTGTGTTTATGGTATTGTATGTCGATGATATACTACTCATTGGTAATGATGTAGGCAAATTATCTGAGGTTAAAATCTGGTTAGTTAAGCAGTTTGATATGAAGGATCTAGGGGAAGCTGCGTACATTCTGGGGATTAAGATCTTTCGAGATTGAAAGAATCGGACCCAGTCACTCTCCCAAGCATTTTATATGGATACGGTGTTGGATCGCTTCGCTATGCAAAACTCCAAGAAGGGCCTAAACCCCTTTAGACATGGAGTCTCATTAAGGACCAGTCTCCCAAGACTACACATGAGATTGAGGACATGAGAAAGATTCCCTATGCTTCAACTGTAGGAAGTCTCATGTATACTCTGATATGCACTAGACCGGATATATGTTTCGCCGTTGGCGTAGTTAGCCGTTTCCAATCAAATACTAGACCCGAGCACTGGGTTGCTGTTAAACATGTTCTTAAGTATCTTTGGAGAACTACGAACTTGATGCTTACATATTCAGGTACTGACCTGACTATGACAGGGTATACCGATTCCGACTTTCAGGCGGATAAGGATTCCTAGAAATCTACTTCACGATCTGTGTTCATCCTGAATGGTGGATTTGTAATTTGGAGTATTATCAAGCAATCTTGCATTGCTGACTCCACCGTGGAAGCAGAATATGTGGCTGCTTGTGAAGCATCCAAAGAGGCTGTTAGGCTTAGAAAATTGCTTAAGTATTTGGAAGTTGTTCCAAATGTGAACGAGCCCATGAAACTTTATTGTGATAATAGTGGGGCTGTTACTAACTCAAAGGATCCTAGAAGCCATAAGCGCTCTAAGCATATTGAGAGGAAATACCATTTGATTAGAGAGATCGTGCAGCGCGGAGACGTGGAGGTGAAGAAGATCTCAACGATGGACAACCTTGCAAATCCTTTCACCAAGGCCCTATCCAACAAGGTCTTCGACAAACATCAAGACGGATTAGGCATGAAGGACTACTCTCATCTTCTTTGAGTCAAGTGGGAGTTTGTTGGCAGAGATGTCCACAAGAAGACTGTTTATTTAAGTGTTGAAATGTTGAAACGTTCATTCATTCCTTTATAAAGTCCTTATTGTAATTTACTAATTAAATCAATAAAAGTTGAAACGTTCATTCATTCCTTTTTAGTTTGATTGAAGATTTATGATATTCAATTGTCTTATAGTCCTTAATCAAACCTAACAATGTATGAAGAGAAAAATATAGATTTGCGTGAACAAACTCTTCATGACTTGACTAAAACGATATATTCGCAATCTAAAGATCAACGAACTATTGATCCCAATATGATTGTTGGAAAAATCTATGATGTCTGGTTACGAGGCATAGAGAGTTAGGAACTCTATAGTTCTTCCAGTGTATCTTTAGAAGATACTGAATTGACCAATGCAAATTTAGAGACAATAGAAGAACAAACCATTTAACATCTTCTATCTCAAGGTCACTATGTATGAATCGCATCATGCTTACCTAAATCCTGAAATGAGACATGTCATTTCATAGCATTAATACTCTCATTTGAGAAAGTCAAATTCTAGATCCATTATGTGATCTAGACTAGGCCAATTGGTGAGATATTAAGTTATGAAGATGTTATGAACCAACTTTGTGAAGGTCTCATAGATATGGAATTCATGTACAAGATTCCTGAGATGCAAAATATATCACTTCATGCTTTATTACTTGGATTGTGAATAAATGAACCGCGCGGTATCTAAAATTAATTAGCGACTTTATTTGGATGAAACAATGTGATTTGTTAGCTCCTCGTAGATACATTGTTTCTAACTTATTCACAAGTACTAAGGGAGTTGGAGAAATAACAACTAGAACGGTAAAATGGTAATTTAATAAATCCCATCTAGTTGATGATATTCATGAAGGGTAATCATTCGATAATATTCAGTGGATCCGCTCATCACAAATAAGTAGATTTTTTAGTAGAATATATATTCATTTAAACCAAGAGATTTTTAGTGTCAATTCTTTAGTGGAGTCAGTTGACATTAAACTAGACTTGGAAAAGATTTTGAACTTCGAGTCGAAGAGTCTTAGTTAAATCTTTCTTCATTTGGGGCCATGAGGTCATTGTCACAAGTCGTTAGAGTAGAGTTTATTAAACTAGAAGCAAAGTCAAAATAAGTTCAATTGTTGAACGAGACGTATTTTCCGAAAATTGTCTAAGGGTATTTTCGTCCTTAAGGATAATTGATGTAAAGTGTCAAAAAACTCTAGTGGTAGAAACTTTCGTGGTTGCTCGAGAATGCAAAGACGAAAGGCAGCGAGACAAGTAGAATGATCTTCATCCAAGAAGGGACTCCAAGATCAAGCAACAAAAGAAATATTAGTATTCAAGTATTTAAATAATGTTTTTTAAATATATACATGTTCATGCACTTTGCCTAGGTTAGTAAAAATTATTTTACTAATAAACAAAATTTTATATTATAATTTTTACTTCTGCGAAATGAAATTAAATGTGAAATAAGCTAATTTACGCTTCAATTTATTTTCTTTAGAATTTAAGCTGAAATTTAATTTATTTATTTTTCTCACACCAACTTTAATCTCTAATCTGAATTTCTTTATTTGACCTCTTTTGAAGAGAGTAACGTCAATGTGAAAATGTGAAAATAAATGCTTTAATTAATCTATATATTTTAATGAAAGTCGGACTGTAAAGAAAAGAAAATGTTATTTACAAGTTTGGAGAAATTAACTTAATAATGATAAAAATGAAGTGGACGATAGGTACTTTGAACAATTTTTTTTATAGTTTTTGGTAAGAGAACGACAGAAGTCTAGAAAAAAATACACATGTAGCTTTAAAATAATTTTGCCTCTTTTTCATTTTTTTCATTTCGAAGTCTAGAAAAAATACACATGTAGCTTTAAAATAATTTTGCCTCTTTTTCATTTTTTTCATTTCGAATATGAACCTGTGTGACAGAGACATTCTTATGTTGGAGTAAAAAGAAAATTTTGATGGTAAAAAATATTTATTATTTTTAGGTTGTTGATGTAGGCAAAAGTTTGAGTGAGATCTTTTCAATAGAATGTATTAGATTTTGCATGTTATTATTCTTTGCAAATTTAGTATATACCGGAATTATTATTAGTGAAAAATTGATGCTCAAAATATGTTTAGGAAAACACGTTAATTAGATGTAAAGACAACTGTGTCGATGAGATTAAATGCAAAAATCTCACTTGAATTTGGAATGAATAAACAAGTGAGCTTATATATATATATATATATATATATATATATATATATATATATAATTTGTTGAAGAGTCTTGGTTTTTAAAGATGTCATTGTTGTGTAGAGTGACAAGAACTTAAGGAAATACAAATTTATCACATGCGTCATAGTCCAATCGTGCTGAGCCGAGCTTAGAGTGATTTGTGGTAATTCTATTCTTTATTGTAAAAATAAACTCTGAAAATTTTAATCACAAATAACTCGTGCGTTATTTTAAAAATTGATTTTAAAAAACAATGTAACCGTGCAAATTAATGTTACAAATGACATTTGAATAAAAAAAAATGTTTATAACTGTTTTGACTGATGTTTATCAGTCGAGTCAGAGAATTTTAAAGACATAATCGACAATAACTTGAGATGTTTGGATTATTTAAGTAGTACGAGGCCGTGCTTATGAAAAATAGTACCGAGCTCTCATTCGAACACAGTTTAAATCGATTTTTTCAGCTTTCTTCTCCTCTTGAAATTATTTTTCTTATTCTATATAGTCAGTGATTGATTTTTATTGTTTTTGTTTGACCAAAAATGTACGGAAGATATAAAATTATTCAAAACACGCAAGAGAGCGATAAACTTCAAAGTAATCGTCGAATGATTATTAAAGTACTCCAATTTCGTTTCCTTCTTCATCCTGTTTAAAGTATTTAATTTTTTTGGTTTTGTTTAAACCTCTGAAATCATATGATAATATAGATATTTTTTATGTAGTTGGTTTTAGTGCAATTTTTCTTTGTTTTCTATGTAATAAGTAGTATTTGTTATAATATTTTCTAACATTTTGTCCATCAAGGTTTGCTAAACTACCCAATGAATGTACTATTATTTCAAAGTACGTACAAACTCTTGAAGTCACATTACGTGAATACTTAGTACACTACAATCTAAGATATAAAGATTTTTATAAAAATTCAGAAAAAGTTATATATAATACATATAATATTTGAATATTTTAACACAACAGATTAGAATTGATGTAGTTATTGTTAGGTAGTTGACAATTCTCTTTCAACTGACTAATGAACATGAGCAACGTAGAAGACGGCAAAGTTGAAAGGATATTTGGTTGCTGGTCCCATTTTGATCTCTTTCTCGAGCGGTCCAACATCTCTATTTATATTGCTTTCAATCTTTCCGGTTTGTCTTTCTTTGAACTTTAAAATGTCTGATTTTACACCTTTTATCTTATTTTGACAAGTACACCAAGTGAAGTGATCAATCGTATTATCCGTGTGAGATGGCTATATTACACAATCTTCCGTCTGGTTCTTGAATTTTAATTGACGTACATGTATTCGAAGACCCAGAACAAATATCCACGCGATATATCTGAAGAAATATAAATTCTTTTAGTGGTAAATCTCAATAAAAGATTTTTTTTCTTCCTAAAATATGTAATTTTTCATAATTGAAATGCCTACCATATTATATACCACTCTTACGAATCAATCAAATTTATTTATTACTATATTAATATTTTAAACAATATATAATATAAAATAGAATAGCAATTTAAAACTAATTTACTAACAAATAACTATAGGTGTAAATGTTTAGCAAATTAGTCAAGTTCTATTGGCACATAACTCTAAAAAAATATTTATCGTGTGCATAGAACACTAGTTTATAAATTTATTAGTTTCAACATAGATTATTAATTTATCTCAAATACTTATACACATATGTGCAAAATAAAATATAGATAAAAAACCCTATATGATGAGTCAAAGTCTATTTCGTTGACTAAAGATTGCAAATGGAAGTCTTCATGAATGAGCATGAAAAATGCACTATTTTCAGTCTTTTTTTTAATGGCCTTGATGTCTTTCAGTTCAAGATTAATAGGCTTGGTTTTTTCTTCTTCTTTCTTTTGGGAGTGCGTTTTTATCTTTTGTGTTATTTTGGGAGTGCAGACATGGGTCCCACGGCGTCCACAGTTCTTGGAGAAAAGATCTCGAATCCAGAATTGAACTGCCACGTAGGAAGACGCACTGACGAAATATAATGAAAATATATAATCATGAATGGAAATATTGGACCGGAAAGCTCTTTTTTGTTTTACTTTATCTATATTCCGCTTGTTTCGTCGCTGGTTTTGTGTAAAACGTTTTGCTAAATAAAGAAGACTCGGGGTTCTCTTATTATTATTTTTAATTTTCAAATTATTAATCCAAACCTTTCATTTTAGTCATAAACATCATAATTTGGGACCATAGTAAACCTAGTCAAAAGTCTTAACGATCATGCTGGAACAGAAGGAGAAATGTGAACGGGAAAAATAGATAACTTAAACTAAGATTTGTTTTTATAAAAGTAAATATATTTACTTTGCTAAAAGGTATCAATTATAATTAAAACGTTGAATTTGGTAACCTAATAATTCATTTAAAGATATATGCTGCTAATTAATACGAACTAGGAAATAGCGATAATGCGTGTGAATATGACATCTGTTTATTGTGATATTTTCTAATATATATTAGATAAGATATTTCTGATGTATTGTTTCAACGTCGGAAAAATTCCGAGCATACCAACCGTATCTAGTTTCATAATTACCCATTCAACGTTAATGCAACTATACCTAAACACGTGGCAAAGTTCTAGCTGCACGTTATATTGATTGACACGTCATAAAACGAGAAAGTTTAGTAATTAAACTAAAGAAAATTTACACCTTTTATCTGGCAATACTACATTTTTGGATTGAGGCTCAAAATTCATGATCATTAATTGATCGCGATAGAAAACATGCGTAGATGAGTTATGCAGTGTTAATGACACAAAAATAAGAGTGAACAGTATTTTTGATAGCAATCACATGGTTTTGTAACAGTGCTTTAAGATCATATATAGAAGAGAAGTTAAATAGTCTCTCTCACGTGAAGACGACAAAATAGAGTCTTAATCAAGATACAAAATAATTAGAGACAACCGACCATGGCCAAATGCAAGGGAAACGCGCAAATGAGGACCATATTATTTGAAGAAGACTACTAATAAACTAATAATACGAACATGCACATGTTAAGCTTTGAGAAAATAATAATAATAATAGTAATACTAATAATTGTGTCTAATCTTTGCTACAACTTTACGTGACATTGTGGCATTAGGAGGGCAATGAGTCTTAGGTGTGTCCACACTCGACACCAAATCGTTTTGATATCATTATTAGGGTTTGTTTTCCTTATTAGAAATGCTCGCTATATATGTAGTTATATTTTGATATATATGTATTTATTAAAGATATTAACTGTAGTATGCATTCGCATGTCTTGTATAGAAACCACTTGATCAAACATTGAAAAGAAGAAGAAACAAAAATGTAGCTGGAAATCATTAATATACGACAATTTTTTAAAGAAGGACCCGATGGTTTAATTTTGTTAATATTTTATATTTAATAATCCTATGCACAGGTGAAAATACAATATAGATATATTCTAAATTTTTGTTTTCTCTTGAGGCCGTAGAAACGTTTATACAATCTAAAAATTTCATTACAAAGACATACTTCTAAAATATGTTTTTCGGCTCCCCTCGTTTAATATCTATTTTATATATATACTATTCTAGTTATCTCCATGTTTTTATTTTTAGAATTTTAGAATATTTATTTTTAGAATTTTAACTCGTTTTATTTGGAGGTGTTTTCCACTATTGAAGTAGCCCTTCGTGAAATAGATTATACTAAAGCATATGATACAGAAGCAAAATTAAATAATATTATTAATCCAGTATAACAATAAATAAATAAAAACACTATAAATATTTCCCTGTATATATGTCGAATTTAGAACATTATGAACCTTAGAGACATAATATTGCTGAACTCAGTTGCCACCTTTTTATAATGAAGTTAGGTAATAAAATCAAAGATGTTGATTCTGGGGCAATTAAGTAAGTCTGACATATAATTTCTTCCCTTTTTTATTTTCTTCTCTTTTTAACCCCTTACCATTTCTTTTCTCGCGGGGAATAAGCATATAATAAATCTTTTTACAAAATGTTTACTTTTCGTGATTGAAAATGATAAGGTTTCAATTTTATTTGCATATCACTTAATTTCTAGATTGAAAAGAACGAGTAATATCGAATCGATTGGGAAATAGATTGACCTCTTCCCCATAACAATATCTAGATAAGATGCCTGCATCAGTTAAAAAAATAGCAGTTTAATGGATTGAATTTTATTAATGTATCTAACTGCATTTGTTTAAACGATGTACTTAAAATGTTTTTATTTTCGTTTCTTTTCTTTTTCGTACAATTGAATTGTATTTCACATGAATTAAAAGAATGGTTAATAAATGTAATAGCCCTATATAAGTTTCTGATTTTGGATTTTGCCAACGTTTGGTAAAATTTTGGTAAATATCTACACATTCAATTAACCAAAAATTTGTACCCAAGATACTCAAATAGTTCCCGCCCAAACGAGTATTTAGTATATTAATTTTAATAAATAATGCAATAAAAACAAAAAAACCAAATCGGTTATTAAAAGCCATAAAAACCAAATCGGTTATTAAAAGCCATAAAAACCGCAGTTTATTTGTTACTATTAAATCTGATTCGAATTTAGGATAGAATCCATAAATTACATTCGAAAAGGACAGAGAGAAGAATCCCAAAACACAAAACCATTTTTATACACTCATACATCATCGTTTTGATTTAATATCTATTTCCATAAATGTTCATAATTTGTTTTCTCTGGTGATGGTGGGGGCCTACAACGGAGGCGCCGAAATTTCGCTGGAAGCTTTCATGGCGGAGAGGATCGTGGAGCTTAAAAAAATCAATTGTTCTTCGTTCTTCTTCTTCTTCATGTTTAATTTTTATTAAAAATTCATGTATGAAGTTTTGAATCTTATCCATCTAGTAGAATTGATCAAAATCTTGTTTTGTTAATTAGTAGGAAATTTACGATAAAAAGTTTCAATTTACATTACAAAAATCAATTTTCGTAGTAAATCTATTCTCAATTTATGTTGTAATTTCAATTTACATTGTAAATCGCAACTCACTTTACAGTGTAAATTAAATTTACGTTGTAAAATCATCTGAATTTACGTTGGAACAAATCTATTCCAGTGTAAATTGAATATCAATTTACGAGCATAAAAACTAGACGATATAAACTGGTAAATTGATTAACTGTCATAAATTGAATAACAATTCCGATGAATGAATAAAAATAGAACATAAAATTCGTTATAGCCTTCATAAACCATCTAGCCAATAAAACAAAATGTTAATAAATTTAAAAAAAAACTTCCGTAATAGGATATATAGTTACCGAAATTGGAAAATAATTATCAACCATATTAATAACTGCTTAAAATAAATAGTCAAACAAACACCCATGATTTTAGGATCTACTATTTACAACCCTATTTAAAACCGAATTAAAATTCGAATAAATATAAAAGGCAACAATTTAAAATTCAATTCGGAAATAAAACAATTTGAAATTTAAAACAAAAATTTGAAATTCAAACATAAAAGATTTTAAAAATTGGTAAAACTTAAAAGGGTAAATAAGTAATAAAATTAAAAATATAAATGCCACGTAGGCATTTTGGACATTTACGAAAATTTAACCAAACATTGGCCAAATCCAAAAAACGTTTGGAAGCTAGGGCCAATTCGCCAAATTTTTGTTAAAAGAATACAGTTAACTTTAACATGATGCATTCGCCAATACGTATGGAATATGACCCCGATACGTTAAGCATGCCAAGTTTTGCCCCACTCAGAATTTGTAATTTAATTTTTAGGATATTTGCTTATCACTAACATAATTATAGTACTATTTTTAAGAGATTTAATTTATAACTTTAGCTCAAAACGTCCAATTTGGTAGGGCTAACATTGATGTTCCGATACTATCATTTACGGAGTAAGAGCTTAATTTCGTGCAAAACATGGGATCTAAGGATGGGAAATTTCATTTTCTAAATTTAATAATATGCGAAATATTATCGTTAAATTTCATAATTAAAAATTTATAAATATGAACTTTTGACCACTTTTTAGAATAAATATCTTTTAATGCATTTAAATCCCATATTTTCTTTCCTTTCCCTTTCGCGTATTATTCGCTTTTAGATTTAGATTTAAGATTTATTGATATAGATGTGTTCGAACCGTATTTCAATGATTTATTAGATAATTAAGGTAAAAATTTAGAGTAAAATTTGATGAGTTACGATGTTTAATTGCTCCGAATCTGATGAAGTTTAAAATTCACCTAGCTCCACTAAGATAAAAAGCCATTCATTGAGAATTGAATGTTGATAACGATTAATGTTTTAAAGGGTATTTTGTCTAAATAGTATTCAAGTATTTTGTCTAATGTTTTTCAAATATAGACCCTAACGATGATATTTTGCAATATATTTGATCGAACAAATGAAATTTCTATATATATGGGCTGATTATTTAATAAATAAACAAATGAATGAAACCCTACGAATTGTGGGGTATAAATTTGACTATGAACAATTTCGGCCCAACGAATCCCAAAACACCTATCTTTCAGGCCAACTAAGCACGAAGTCTTCATCTGAGGAGCGAGCTTACGAAGTCATGATCTCGCCAAAGGATTGCATCAATGACAAAGTCATCCATCGATCTGTTATCTCGCCAGAAAATTCGGATCGCGGAAGAAGTCGAGTTCTTCTCCCAGTACAGCTGAACAACGTGGCCTCATCTCCATCTAAATCGGACACACGCAATCAACACCGCCAAATTAATGCAACCTATAAATAGAAGCTTACAAAGAGATAATTATTATTCATTTTTTATTCAATATACACATTTGTTTGAGTTATTAAGTACGATTTTCATCTCTTTTGTAATCTTAGTCAGTTCGAATTCCAGGAGTTCGATTTATTTCATAATATATTATTTCTTGCATTCGCTTTATCTAATTTTGATATGTTATTATATTTTTTACGACATTTTACCGAGATCCACTTCCATATAAATCTAAATCGTATAAAAGTACATCATATTTTATTTCGTGATTGTTGACTCAAATTTCGATATCAACAATTTGACGCCGTCTGTGGGAAACTAATCGGTAAGATCAACTTTGTTTATAATATCCCGACACCCTATTTTCCATGTCATCTCCTCCTCGCTAGGACCCCGACCCAAGCCATCGGCCTTCCAAGTTGTCCTGGATAGGTTCTATGAGAAGTTCGAGGAGGCGAACAGACAGATTAACGCTCGCATTGATAAATCGATCTCAACGCCCTCGCTCGTTCCCTGTCCCGAGACCGCGAACAGCAAAATGACCCGAAACAACATAATACGCACTTCGTCTTCGTATCAGACGCAAAACTTTCCCCCAAGGACTCGCCTGGACTTCTCGGGGATCCAGGTGAATCCTCGAGCCGATCGAGATTTGTATCCGGTCTTTCAGCTCGGGGAACCTTCTCGGGAGAACTTGACCGAGCTGCCCCACCTCCCGCCGAAGAGGCTCCTCAGGGGACCTTCCGGATCAATCCAAACAAGATCTCCGCGGAAACTCTTCAAGGACTCTCCCCGCAGAGAGAAGAAAGGCGCGGTCAGACCCCTTTCAACCCAAATAACAATCTCGCCTATCTGCATACAGGCGACCCTTCCCAGCATGGAACAGACCCTAATGAATTAAAAAAAAATTAAGGAAACTTTGGCCGCGGAAATCAAGGCTGTGTGCTCGAAGTTCCACAATGCGACGAGTTCGACTTCGGAGATCGATCGACTAGTCGCCGAGACGAGTCGAACCCCCTTTGCCAAAAACATCACCGATATCTTTATCAGAGACGCAAGTAAAATCAGACTCCCTAAGTACAATGGAACCTTGAAACTGTTTTAATGTCTTTCACGATCGCCATGGGGTGAGCTCAGTTGAAAGATTGGGAGTGAGACGCTGGCAATTGCCAGCTCTTCGCAGAAAGTCTCTCAAGAGCCGCTCTGGAATGGTTCTCGAGACTAGAAACCAATTCGATAGACAATTTCTTCACCTTATCTGCCGCCTTCTTAAAACATTATTCCATGTTCGTGGACGACGAACTGACCATACCTCTAGAGCATACAACAGAAGGAGTCAGAACCTCTAAAGATTTTATGACCCGATTCAAAGAAGTCCTCTCAAAAATTTCTAATGTCGACGGAAGTTCCGCCCTGACCACCCTAAAAAACGGACTATGGGACGATTCACATTTTCGATTAGAAATGACCATAAACCAGCCTCCTTCAATCGAAGACGCGTTTCACCAAGCTACCCCGAGCAGAGGACAAAATTAGCTATTTATCATAAAAGTTCCCTCCGAGAAGGCCCCAATCGGTCCAAAGTAACCGTGGAGACAACCTGGACAAAACCCTCGAAAAGGAAACGACGGAGAACCAGTCGGTCCGCTTAAAAGACCAACCATGCTCCCCGGGGGTGCGACAACCACCATCCAGGTTTCGCTTTCGCCATCCGCGATGAACAAAGGAAAACCGGAGTTCAAGGAATAAAATGGACCCGAGACCCCGAAGCCTATTACAAATTTCATAAAAGTAACGGTCACGCCACCATCAATTGTGAAACTATGCGAAAAGTCCTCGCGGAAAAGTACGCTAATGGCGAACTCAAAGACCTGGATATGGGACCCCTACCAGAAAAAAAGCATTTGTGCCACGTGGTAGAGGTAAATCATCACCAAAGAGAACTCGACCCGTCGAGGAAGGGGGGAAATCAGACTCAACTCTGACCCCAGTCAAGCACCGGGTACACTTCGTCATGAGATGATCGAAATTCTGCGGCAATTCGATCAATTCTATTAAAGCATATCAACGAAAATTGAGTAATCGACCCAACAATACCAATCGCGGAAAAGAGGTTCAGAACGCTTTCCTCGAAACTGAAGCTTCCGAAATAGCAGGACCACACGATGACGCCTTCGTCGTAACCATTGAGGTTTTGAACTACGAAGTCGCCCGAGTTATCATCGACGGAGGAAGCTCGGTCGACCTCATCTTTAAATAGTGTCTAAGTAAAATGGGGATCGACGAGCCAGAAATCGAAAGAGAATCGACCCACCAAATAGGTTTCAACGGAGTAACCACCCCTCTCTTGGAGGAATCAAATTACCTGTAGAGACCAAATGGGTAAATAGAATAGGCGAATTCCAAGTCATGGACTGTTGGTCCCCCTACAACATTATTTTGGGAAGACCCTATACACGGAATGAAGGCCGTTCCATCAACCTACCATCAAAGAGTCTGATTTCCCACCCTCGGCGTAGTGGGAGAAATCAAGGGTGATCAGGCAGTATCAAGGAGTTGCTACCTCGTAAGCCTTAAACTCAAAATCAGATAAGATTAGTAATTAATGAACGTCAAACCGGCAGATACAAATACGAATGCCGCTTCAAACGACAACCCGGAAGATGCCGAATCCGAAGGCATCCAACTGACAGTCTAGATACAACTCGACGGGACCGGCGACACAAAGCGCGTCAGAATAGGAGTCGGATTAAAAAGGAAAAATACGACGTAAAATGATTACATTCATGAAAAAGAATAAATCAACCTTCACTTGGAAGACCGAAGATATGCCCGGGATCAACACGGACATAATATCACATTACCTAAATGTCGACCCTAGTTTCAAACCCGTGAAACAAAAAAGAAGGAAGCTCGGACTAGATCGAGCCAAAATCATAGAAGAAGAGGTCGAATGACTGCTCAAAGCCAACTTCATCCGCCTTGTGCAATACCCCGACTAGCTAGCAAATACCGTCGTGGAGAAAAAAGAAAAACGGAAAATGGAGAGTATGTATCGATTTCACAGACATAAACAAGGCATGCCCAAAAGATAGCTTTCCGCTGCCACACATCGACCAACTCGTAGAAGCTACCGCCATACTTAAAATGCTCTCCTTCGTGGACGCATTTTCAGGATACAATCAAATCCTGATGCACCCAAGCGACCAAGAAAAAACGGCATTCATAACGGATAAGGGAACCTATTGTTACAAGATAATGCCCTTCGGACTCAAGAACTCCGGAGCTACCTATAAAAGGCTCGTAAATGAGATGTTCGCCAAAAAGATAGGATAGACCATGGAAGTTTATATCGACGATATGCTCGTAAAATCCTTGCAAGAGGAAGAACACGTATCTCACTTAGAAGAGTGCTTCGAAATCTTGAACAAGGACAAGATGAAACTAAATCCCTCCAAATGCTCCTTCGAAGTATCATCCGGAAAATTCCTCGGGTACCTAGTAACAAAAAGAGAAATAGAAACCAATCTGGACCAATTGCACGCCCTGCAAGAGATGTCGTCGCCCCGGAACCAAAGAGAAATACAAAGGTTGACAGGCATAATTGCCGCACTAAATCGATTCATATCTCGTTCTACCGACAAATGTCTTTCATTCTACAAATGACTCAAAGCCAACAAAAATGCACAATGGGACGACGGATACGAAGAGGCATTCAAAGAATTAAAAGAGTACCTAGTGACACCAAGTGCTAATCAAGCCAGAGAACGGCAAACCACTCTACATTTATGTCGTTGTATCCCACGACGCCGTAAGAGGGGTGTTAGCGAAAGAAGATCAAGGAGACCAAAAACCAGTATTCTATACCAGCATGTCACTCGCAGACGTCGAAACTAGATATCCAGCAATCGAAAAATTCACACTAACTGTAATCTCAGCAGCGCGAAAACTAAGATTATACATCCAAACCCATTCGATAGTCGTAATGACGACGGAACCTCTACGAAGTTTCATACACAACCCAAACCAGTCCGGGTGGTTAACCAAATGGGCTTTCGAACTCAGTGAAGACGACATAAAATATCGTGTTAAAATCTAACTCCCAAAGGAAGACTCATCAATCCCCGCAACCGACGGAACCTGGACACTCAAAGTAGACGTAGCATCATCAAAATCAGGGGCTGGAATAGGAATCCACCATACATCTCCACAAGGCAAAATCCAAGAACAATCATTTAGAATGGACTTCGCCGCATCCAACTACAAAGCCGAATACGAAGCCCTTATAGCCGGACTCTGGTTGACCTAACCTATAGGAGTCGAGCAAGTGCACGCTTTCTGCGACTCTCAATTAGTAGCTTGCCAATATCCCGACGAATACGAAGCTAAGAACGAACGCATAGAAGCCCACTTAAAAACAGTTAAAAGCCTAACAGAATAGATCAAAATATACGAACTGATCCGCATTCCGAGAAGTGAGACCGCCATCGCTGACACCTTGGCTGCGCTGGCTTCCACCTCCGACCCGGACCTCAAACAAGTTATACCTGTTGAGACAATCAAACAACCATCTATAAACATCGCGATTAAGACCGCAATGAATATAAATGGGGGGTACTGGAGAGACTAGATATTCAACTACATCTCAACCAGTATAACTCCGACAGACAAACAAGCCAGGAGAAAACTGATTCTTCGGAGCACATGATTCTCAATAATAAACGGAGTCTTATTCAAAAGAAGTTTTTCGGTACCATACCGACGATTCAAAGGAACAACGGAAGCTCAAGAGATACTAATAAACGTCCACGAAGGAGAATGTGGAAACCGTGCAGGAGGAAGAGCGTTGACCATCAAAATAAAAAGAGAAGGATACTTTTGGCAAACGATGATCACCGAATGCGAAAGCCATTCAAAAAATTACGATCAATGCCAAAGGCACGCGCTAACAACAAATTACCGGCCGAAGAAATTTCTTCGTTTATGGGCTTGAGACCTTAAAGGGGACACCCATCTTAAGATCTTGTAACATCACAAACCTGAAAAAGTACTATTGCTAACCACAATAAGAATTTAACTACGACTGATTTGATATCTTCGAAGGGTACGTAAGCAGCTCTCTCCGGAGGGCACAGTCCCAATCACATACCAAAATCATCGAGTATTTCATAATCGAGCTGAAATACTCTAACCGTATATTAAGTAAATCAGCTCGAACTGATTTATTTAATAGAAAAACCATCAAGTATTTCACAATCAAACTGAAATACTCGAATCATATATTAAGTAAATCAGCTCGAACTAATTTTATTTAATAGAAAAACCATCGAGTATTTCACAATTGAACTGAAATACTCGAATCGTATACTAAGTAAATCAGCTCAAACTGATTTATTTAATAGAAAAAACATCGAGTATTTCACAATCGAAATGAAATACTCGAATCACATATTAAGTAAATCAGCTCGAACTGATTTATTTAACAGAAAAAACCATCGAGAATTTCACAATCAAACTGTAATACTAAAATTGCATTTTAAGTAAATCAACTCGAACTTATTTATTTAATAGATAAACCATCGAGTATTTCACAATCGAACCAAAATACTCGAATCGCATATTAAGTGAATCATCTCGAACTAATTTATTTAATAGAAAAACTGTCGAGTATTTCACAAACAAACTATAATACTCGAATCACATATTAAGTAAATCAGTTCGAAATGATTTATTTGATAGAAACATCATCAAGTATTTCATAGTCGAGCTAAAATATTCGAACCACACGTCAAACAAAATAAACTCGCATAAAAATTAAAATCCAAACATTCAACATAATCCAAAACATATAGATCCAGCTCGCCCAAATAAATGAGTCCTGAGCATGGATAATTAACATAAGTATCAATTGATAAAATTTGACCCGCCCAAAACAAAGGCGCCCAGAGTGCGGATGATATAAAATAAAAAGAAATATCGAGATAATCTCATCAAACAACGCCAGTCTCGACAACATCATCTTCGAGAACGGGAGCCAAAGGTTTGTCCACCGGCTCCTCGCGAAGAAGACAAGCGATCTCTTCATTTGGAAGGTTGGAAGGCAAAACATAAAGATAAGGAGAGAACGGAACCTCTTCAACGACCGGGATCTCGATCGACACATATTGAGCATTATATTCCTCGATGTCGGCATCAGTGTACTTCAGCTCGCTCAACTAGTCTGGCGCCTCGCCACCGAGAATATCAGAAATCAACTCCATATTCCCTTTACATTGTTCCAACTTCTTAAGAACAATGATGGTCTCGTCCATCTTCTCCTTCTGAGCTCAATATTTGAAAATATGCCCTCAGTCGCGAAGTGAAGTGGCTTTTTGGCCGCATAAACAGCCCTGCCCCTTCCAGGTTTCGTCGATCTTTGGCTCTTCTCTAGCTCGCCCTTCAATCGACCTCGCTTCAGCTCAAGTTGGCGACATGCATCGTCCAACCTCTTGATGCAATCAGACTTCTCCTCATTATCAATATGACCATCAATCAATTCTGCTGTTAAATCTTTGACTTCGGAACCAACCTTAACAATCACAGCATCTTTTGTTTGAATCTCTTTGCTCTTCTAAAAAAATTTGGCCTTCATCCCTTCAACCTCGCCCTTCAAGGCGTCGGTTCCCTCCAGCACCTCTGATAAGCGAGCCGACTTCTCTTCAGCAGTTCAAAGCCCTCTGTTCATAAAGATAAACTCCTCGATTCAAATGAGACACGAGTTTAAATATTTAAAGACGCCATGCGAACACTGTTGGAATAGGTCTAGGATTAAGAAATATTATCATTAATCATATTAATGGCGGAATATAAATTTTCTTTACAAGTAAACTATTTACTAACTTAGGCAAAATGCATATACATGTTATAATTAAAAACATTATTTAAACTACTTGAATACTAACATTTCTTGTATCTTCAAACTGGAAGCGTCTTGAGAAATGTGGATTTTCTTCCTTGGCTCGATTCCTTCACGTCTAGTCTTGAACTTGAGAGACCTAAGATTTCTATTACAAGGGTCTATAGAGGTTTAGAAGGATTTGTGTGTGGGCACAATTAAACAATATGAACCAAGAACAATTTTTGGATCATAAGCTAATTCTCTAGATCAATTGAGGATCTAGGTGCCAAAATAAAAAGGAGTATTTTCTAGAGAGAGAGAGAGAGGGTCGGCCACAATGCAAGAAAGAGCAAGAAAAATACTTATATTCACATCTCTATGTAAGGGTCTATTTATAGGAGAAGGAAAAATCTATAAAGGTCAATTATGCATTCATGAAAGAATAATTCATTCATCACACAATATTTGATTTACTCTTCCCCTTTCTCTCCTAAGTTGGCCGGCCATGCATTGTGCATTAGTGATGAAATTTGTTTCCTCACTTAGCACATTTGTTTCCTTCTCAAGGAAATTCATTGTCCTTTTCCTTTTGGGTAATTATCTTTATAATTAAAGGGAAATAAAACTCTCCTCTTTGATGTATGTTGGCCGAATTCTATAGCTAGGGAAGGGGCATCTAGATGCTTCCTTATTTTGTTTAAGACAATTCTTAATATACCCATTGTAGAATTATTATTGCACAAATAATGAAATTAAGTTCTTAATGCTTCAAACGACTTTTCGGCTTTAGAAAATAATCTCACTAATTGGCCTAGTTAAGATCACGTAATGGACCTAAAATTTGACTTTCTCAAATGAGAGTATTAATGCTATGAAATGACATGTCTCATTTAAGGATTCAGGTAAGCATGATGCAATTCATACATAGTGACCTTGATACACAAGAGGTTAAATGGTTTGTTCTTCCATTGTCTCTAAAGGGGCACTGGTCAATTCAGTATCTTCGAAAGATACACTAGAAGAACTATAGAGGTCCTAATTCTCTATGCCTCGTAACCAGACGTCATAGATTCTTCCAACAATCATACAGGGATCAACAGTTCGTTGATCTTTAGATTGTGAATATATCGTTTTAACCAAACCATGAAGAGTTTGTTCACGCAAATCTACATTTGTCTCTTCATACATTGTTAGGCTTGATTAAAGACTATAAGACTATTGAATATCATAAATCTTCAATCAAACAGAAAGGGAATTATGAACGTTTCAACTTTTATTAATTTAATCAGCAAATTACAATAATGACTTTATAAAGATTTATTTATTACATCAATATCTAAATAAACAATCTTCTTGTGGGCATCTCTGCCAACAAACACGTCCCGTCGAAATAAATATTTTGTAGACATAATAATTTTAAATTTGCTTACCGAGGTAATCTGGGAAAACATGACCCGGTACCATTGAGGTTCAAAGAGCTCTGGAACTTTGCGGATCCGGTAGCTCTCATGCGTAAGCTGTCGAATTAGCCCAGCTGAACAATATCTCGTCCAATCGGTAGAAAAATGAATGATTATATCTCTTCAGAGGCGATCTACGGTGACGCAAGCGACCCCCATTCTTTGACGGTAGGGCTGCATCCTTCCCGCGATTATCAGGATTCGCTTCGTCAAATCCATCCACATGCGCCTCTTTCGAACCAGACTCCGTTAAAACTTCTTCAGCCGGAGCTTTACCCTTCTGCTTCTTCTTCTTCTTGCCCTTCTCAGCCTCAACATCCATGAGTCAGTAGCCTCTACCAGGTTCGCCGGCTATTTTATCTTGCAAGGCACCAAGTTGGCTTCAGCATCATCCTGGTCAGATACCGCACGGGTCGCGACGGGCGGAGAAATAGGCGGATCGGCAGCAGGAATAACTATTTCCACCTCGACGTCGAGGTCGATAATAGAACCAGGTGGAACCGAAGAGCCGGCACCAGCTTGCTTCTTCCTCTCCTTTCGCGAACTACGCGCCGAAACTTCAGTATTCATCTACCCTAATAATTTTTTTTAATATGCATATATATAAAAACAAAAAAGAGAAAGAAAATCTAAATACCTGGTCGATCGAATTCTTCTTCCTCGAAAACGTCTGGACAAGGTCAGAGCCCAGATTCGGAAAAACGAGAGGCCGTAAAGTCGGACTTCTTGACTTGACCTCGACACAATAGTTCGAACTACCTCTAATTCCGAACAAGGAGGAGCGATTACAATCCCTAAATAAAATACATATATATATATATATATATATATATATATATTAATCGTGAACCAAAAATAAAATTTACGTATTCAAATAAAAAAAAATATATGGACGCACTCACCGAACTTGACCACTTCGATTGGAACAAACGAGCTCAATTACCCATAGAATACTCGTTCACTTCAACAAAAAATATCTCCGACCCTAAAAAAAATCTTTCGTAGGACTGACCTCGAGAACCTTCCTCTTCGGATGACGAGAAAGATAAAAACACATAGGTTCGTGTTTCGAATTCTCTTTGACTACGCAAAAACGAACTAAATCAAACAGACTCAGTTTGATCCCTTGTTCTTCGGCAACAAGAGACAAGCCAATAACTAACCTAACAAAATTAGGGCACGTTTGAGAAACTATAATGCGTAACGCGTTTATAAAATCCAATAGAAGAGGATGGATCGAAAACCTAGGACAACATGATTGAAACAATACTTCGTAAACACAACAAAATCCATCGCTTATATTATCGGTAGTTATGTCTGCAGTGGGAAGAATCATACACAATCCACTAGGAATATCGTAAAGGAACCTAAAACTTGCAAAATCTGAATGAGTAATCAAAGTTGGTTTCAACATATCTTGATTAGCACTCATCGAAGCCCGAGAATTTGACATCTTTACAACGATAAAATGAACAAACGCGAGCAGAAAAAGAAGTTTAATGTTTATCAAACTCACTAAGCGAACTAAAACAAAACAAACAAAGAGAAAAAAAGGACGAGATAGAATGAAAATACCTTGTGAAAATTCTCAGACTGTGATATAAATGAATCATTACGACCTTTCGAAATATTTATACAACCAGCTTTATTAACAAACCCGAGAAAGTTACGTCTAATTCATCCGAAAAAACATTATGAAATATCTCAAATCCGTAAAAAAAACCAACCGCCTCCGACTTTCTAACTTCGGCAATCGTAACACCTGACACGTACGCGCACAGCTTTACCACATCATGACATCACTAAACCCCGGTTATTCATTTCCCCTTTCTTTTTTTGAAATTTGAATATATGATTTTATAACAACTCCCGCCAAAGTTTCCCCATTTTAAATTAAGTATATTTAATATTTTACAATATTAAAAAAAATGGGGGGTATAAATTTTACTATGAACATTTTCAGCCCAATAAACCCAAAACACTTATGAGGCTCATTAAGCAAGAAGTCTTCATCAGAGGAGCGAGCTTACAAAGTCTTGATCTCGCCAAAGGATTGCATAAATGACAAAGTCAGCCATCGATCTATTATCTCATTAGAAAAGTCGGATCAGGGAAGAAGTCGAGTTCTTCTCCCAATATAGCTGAACAACATGGCCTCATCTCCAGCAAAATCGGACACACACAATTAAAAGCGCCAGATTAATGCAACCTATAGATAGAAGCTTACGAAGAGATAATTATTATTCATTTTTTATTCAATATACACATTTGTTTGAGTTATTAAGTTCGATTCTCATCTCGTTTGTAATCTCAGTCAGTTCGAATTCCGGGAGTTCGATTTATTAAATAATATATTATTTCTTACATTCGCTTTGTCTAATTTAAATCTGGTATTATATCTTTTTTAAAAATTCGACGAATTGGCCCTGGTTGACAAACATAATTTTAAAAAGTCCAACCTTTTATAAAACTTTGGTAAATAGCTCTACTGATGACGTGGACATACGTAGTATTACGTTTAAGCCCTTTTAATTAACCTGGTTTTTATTTTCAGAATTAATTTCTGGATAGCTTTATAATTAACCGGTTGTTTTGAATTTTAAATTTGTTCCGGTTTTTTGGTAATCAGTTATTAAGTAATTGATTTATTTGTTGATTTATTTCCTTAATTAGCGCATTGACTTTTAGCTAACCGATTATTTATTCTATATCAATTTAGTACGCTTTTAATACATGACGTGTTTAGTAATTTCCATTTACGCTAACTGGTTTATTGGAAATGATTTATTCTGAATTTATTTTCCATTTACGTGTTCTGAAATTTTTGAAAGAGATTTCCTCTAAATTAACTTCCCATTTACGTATTTTTAAAGAGATTTCCTCTGAATTTATTAAGTGTGACTATTATTTCCTAAATTAGTAGTTTGAGTTTGTTTTCATATTAATTACTTATTCATTCAATTTTGGTCGATTTTAATTCTTATTTACAGTTTCATATCTATTTATTTATGGAAAACATATTATATTACCGATTTTTAATAACATAATTATTTCATATTTTTATCAAATTTTTCATTTACATCCTCCAGTTTTTACGTTTGTTAATTGAATTTACAACGTAAATTGAGTTGAGTTTTACAACGTAAATTGAGTTGAGTTTGAATAATTATTTCGAATTTTAAAAATTTATTTTCGTTTTGAAATTTCTAAATTGTTTTCCGTTTTTAATGAATTCGGTTATTAAGTCTGGGTATTATTTCCTAAATTAGTGGTTTGACTTTGTTTTCATATTAATTACTGATTTTCATTCAATTTTGATCGATTTTAATTCTTTTTTACAGTTTCATATCCATTTATTTATGGAAAATATATCATATTACCGATTTTTAATAACATAACTGCTTATTTCATATTTTCTTTCAAATTCTTCATTTACATCGTCCAGTTTTTACGCTTGTTAATTGAATTTACAACGTAAATTGAGTTGAGTTTTACAACGTAAATTGCGTTGAGTTTTACAACGTAAAGTGAATTTACAACGTAAATGCTCGATGGAGACAGTCCAGGCAGGAATTCTCTGGATCGACGGTGATAGCTTCCACAGTGGTGGGTGCTTTCTCTCTGATCGCCGCGGGAGCAGATTCAACTATCCGAAGCAACGGTCCGAGTGCGCCTTCTTCGAACACAATTCTGCGAGCAGACTCGTCGCCGGAGGCGGCGATGGCGGAGACAAAATATCTAAAACTCCTATTTATAAAAACAAATTCAGCGGTTTTTGTTGAATAAAATGAAGAACATAACTTCGGAGACCCAGATTTCAATTTTTTTTACCAAAGTAAATTTACTGGACGATGGCGGCGGTTTTTTCGTCGTCGACGAGGAGGCGGAGGAGAGAGTCGAGCTGCGTGAAGAGATCGCGGAGGAAGAAAGCGATATCGTTGTTGGCGGAATGATGTGAGAGGACGGTGACGTTGGACTGGCGGAGGACGCCGGAGTGGAAGAGGATGTCGAGGTCTCGGAGGTGGTCAGAGAGAGCGGCGGCAGCGATTTTGGAGAGAAAATGCAAAAAAAAAATTGTGACATAATGATTTAATTTTCTCTCCCAATAATTTAGACGTTTTAATTAATTGGTTAATTAATTTCCGGATTTTAATGATCTAATTTACCAAAAAAAATTCGAATTTTTTAATTAATTTTCGTTTGGGCGGGAGAATTTTTTTGGGCTTTTTGGGAATGAAAATTTGGCCGAATTGATTTACTCAACTTTTACCAAAATTTTACAAAACGTTGGACAAATTGAAATTGGGAAACCTATATAGGACTATTCTATACAATAACCCTATCTTTTTACTACATTTACCGAGATCCACTGCCATATAAATTTAAATCGTATAATAGTACATCAAATTTATTTCATGAGTGTTGACTCAAATTTCGAAATCAACACGAATGTGCATCACTTTGTTGTATTCACCATAGAATTCAGCTAATTTTGTTTGGAAATGCAGTGCAAATAGGTGGGAAAGAGGGACCATATATAATCAGAGAATAATGATTAACGGTTTTCACAATTCCAATGAACTCTGGTCTAATCAATATGTGAAATTCAAATTTTGGGCCCAATTTATGCTCTTCTTACTAAATTGGTCCCAACAAATGATGGACATAGACTGAAAAAACGAGACCATCTCAAGTTGAAGAATGGGGTTTTTGAAATATCAACTATTCTTTCCTATGCTTCAATTTCGAATATTATTCGTGAATGTCGTTGTGGTACTCTCAAATTAGACTTGATTATTGGACCACCATGTGTGCCATAACTTCTCTCCGTAAGTTGCATGAAAACGATGACAAATTAGGATCAACATGTGAAGTCTCTGACCCTGGAAATAATAAGAGAATTTTGTATACACATCCCGTGGATTTTGCGTAATCTAATCTTCTGTGAAAAATATCATTTATGTTATACATTACTCACTCAAAATATCTCTAGCTGTTTTCGCATTTTTGTTGACTTTTTAGCAGGTAAGCTTATTATTATATTCGAAATCTTCAATAGCTTATTATGGATTTCTTAAAAACAATTGCTTATTATGAGACTCATCCAAACAATTGCTTATAAATCAAATAAAGTGACATATATGTATAATGTGATAAACTATATACAATAAAATATGAGTATACGATTTTGTCGAATAAATTATAGGTACTCCAAAAAAGAGTTAATAACATATATTAGCTATAACCCAGTTAATAATTAAAAAAATTACATTTTAACAAATATGGATAATAAGAAGAAGAAATTCACTTTGTTATTTATTGACATTTGACGTCAATAAATCTTCAAAGTATTCTCTCTACATTATTTGAAGAATATTGATATTGATGTCAATAAAAAGACAATGATTTTACGATATTTTGGATTTTGCAAAACAAAATTATGAATCGTTCTTAACCATGAAACTACTTAAAAGGAAAGATATTTCTTAATTAAGAGAGAGATAGAGAGCAAGATGATTGCGACTAATTTTGTACAAAAGAATATAAAATAATCATACTTTTGTATTAATTAAGCATATTATATAGTAGTCTAGACTAGCGTGGAATCTGTAGTTTATGAATAATCCATAGAAACAATCCATATCCATTTACAGCATGAACTCTAAAGCAGAGCCCGTTGGTTGAACCCCTTGGTAATGGGCTTTAGATTTTCGATTTCTAAATCAATTTATCAAAATTACAAAAATAACGTTTCTTTATGTATAACATTCATATACGATGAGTATTTTAAATCTCTTAAGAGTATAAGTTTATAAATAGAACTAAATTGTAAATACATACTAAATATATAATAGTTTATATTAAATTTACATGACGTTCTCAATTCATTATATCTACAACCAAGTCTCTCTATACAAGTTATATACTTAAATATTTGTTAAATTTATATTACATAGTTTTTATTACAGACTATATACTGAATTTCTAATATTTTTTATATTATATATATTTTTATTTTAAAAAATTTATATAGTTATATTTTATTATAAAGATTTGATTGAAATGACTATATCCTTAAGTTATATTATGTTATAATTATATAATTTGAAGCATGTCTTCCTAGTCATCATCTCATCGAGATTCTTCACATCAAAATTTTAGTTGCACTCTGACAACGTCATCAACACATGAAGAAGAAGAGAAAAATTTTAGTGCGCCATTCAATCACCACATAATTTGTCGAGTTTCTCTTAGTTTTCCAATTTTGATGACACTGAATTCCCTACCGTCCCCGTAACACATGCATATTAACTGCAAAACTTTAACTTCACTCGAGTAGATATCACACAATTAAACTAGATTTATTATATATAGTAGCACTATGTACACTATTTTAGATATGCTCAAACGTTTTGTAAAATTCGTTTAAATGTTTAGCAATTAGTTTTATAAAGTTTTCAATCCAATTTTGGCCAAAACATGATTCCCGCCCATTCCATCAATTAACTAAATAAAAAAACGTTATTATTTTCAACATAATATTGTACTTGAAAATCGCAAAACAATTAATGCTAACAACCAAACCGTCCAGATTTTGGAGGAGAATTTTTAAATCAAACCCATGCAAACATTTTGCATATTCTCTTCAAAATTTCAAATACGCAAAAAAATGAATCGCCATTTTGTTCACAGAAAGCTTCACCGGAGATTTTTCGAGGTTCTCCATCAACGTAAAAGTGCTGGTGATTGTTGATGTCAAAATCCGAACTCAACAATCAAGAAATAACGTGACTGAGGTGAAGACACGGAGAATAAGATTTTATAGTTGATCTTACCGATACTTTTCCACACACGGCGCCAAATTGTTAATGTCGATATCCAAACTCAACAATCACGAAATAAAATATGATAACTTTTATACGATTTGAATATATGGAAAGAGATCTCAGCAAGATGTCGTAAAAATATAATATCTAAATGAAATTAAATGAAACGAAAGTAAGAAATGATATGTTACTAAATTAATCGAGCTCTCGAAATTGAGCTGAGAAAGATTACAAAAGAGATGAAAATCGAGCTTAATAATTCAACAAGTATATCCTTTAGTTTTAAAAAATCATGTCCTTTTATCCTCTCCCAGGCTCCTATTTATGTGTCGCATCGATATGGGAACGTTGAATACGTGTGTCCGGTTTGGCAGGAGGAGAGGCCACGTCGCTTGGCTCTTCTGGGTAGGGATCTTGACTTCTTCTTTGATCCGATTTCTTTGGCGAAACAACAGATCGATGGCTGCCTTTGTCGTCGATTTGATCCTTTAGCGAGATCAAGATCTCGCGAGTTCGCTCCTACCTGTGTTTTTCATCTAATGGGCCTAATAATAGATAGTTTGGGCCACGTTGGGCCGAAAATATTTATAATTGATTTTATACCCCACAACCAGCCCACAAAATTTGTATTATTGTAAAATATTAAACATACTTAAATAAAAATGTGAAATTTTCGGCAGTAATCATTTCAAAACTTTTATTTGAATTTTATAAAAATGGAAATAAAAAGGAATGAATATGCGGGACTGATTGGTATCGTGACGTGGAAATAAAGTGAATATGCGTGTCAGGCGTCATGATTACCGAAGTTAGAAATCCGGAGGCGGATGGAATTTTTTACGAATTTAGAGATGAACTATGATGTTTTTTTATGGGTTAGACGTGACTTTCTCGGGTTTGTTAATAAAGACTGATTGTATAAATATTTTGAAAAGTTACGATTCATTTATATTACGAAGTGAAGAAATTTTATAACCCTCATTTTCGTTTCGTCTCTCTTTTATTAGTATTATTATTTTCTCTGTTTATTTTATTAAAGTTCGCCTATTCAGTTCGGAGACAATCAAACTCCTTTGTTAGCTCGCTCGCATTCATCTTTTCGTTATCAGTATGTCGAACTCTCATACTTTGATAAGTACTAATTTAGATATGTTGAAACCGACTCTGATTACTCCTTCGAAATTTGAAAATTTTAGGTTCCTTTATGATATTCCTAGTAGTTTGCGCATGATCCTTCCCTCTGTAGATATAATTGTCGATATTATAACCAACGGATTATGTCGCGTTTATGAAGTATGGATTCAATCATGTGGTCTTAGGTTTCAGATTCATCCTCTTCTATTGGATTTTACAGATGCTCTAGGTTTTACAGTTCCTCAAATGTGCTCTAACTTTGTTAGGTTAGGTATCGGTTTATCTCTTCTCGTCGTAGAACAATGGGTCGATTTATATTTGTTCAATTTAGTTCGTTTATGCGTAGTTAAGGCAAACTCAAAACATGATCTGACATGTTTCTATCTTTCTCGTCACCCAAAGAGGAAGGTCCTCGAGGGTATTCCTAAAACGGATTTTTTTTTGGGTCAGAGATATTTTTTTGTGGAAGTGAACGAGTATTCTATGGGTGATCGGGCTCGTACCTTCAAGTCGAAGTTTTCGAGTTCTACGAGTGCGTTACAAATATTTTCCTAATTCGTAAATGCATATTTTGTTTCTTGTTCGTAAATGAATTGTTTTTATATGCAGAAATTATAAAAGCTCCTCCTTGTTCGAAATGTGAGAGGAAGTTCGAACTGATGTGTTGGGGACAAGTTAAGTGGTCTGAGTTTATGGCCTCTTGTTCCGTTCAATCTGGGTTTTGACCCTGCCCGGACGTACCTGAGGGGGAAGGAATCGACTAACCAAGTAAACAAAAATCCTCTCTTTTTTGTTGGGTTTGTCGAGTTTGGTCTAACTTTACTTTTATATCTATGTGTGTGTGAGTGTATATATATATACACATATTATGTTGGGTGAGATGAACACTGAGGTTTCATCGCGTAGTTCCCATAAGGAGAGGAAGAAGCAGGCTGGTGCCAGCTCTTCGGTTCCTCCTGCTTCTGTTATTGATCTCAACATCGAGGTGGAGTCGGTCGGTGCTCCCGTCGATCCGCTTGTCGCCTTGTTGGTCACGGTCGGGACGGTATCCAAACAGGGTGATGCTGGGCTAATTCGGTAGATTACGCACGAGAGTTACCCGATCCCTAAAGTTCTGGAGCTCCTTGAACCACAATGGTACAGGGTAATGTCTTCCCAGATTACCTCATTAATCGAAGTTAGAATTATTATGTGTATAGTATACTTTACTACGATAGGAGGTGCTGACATGGTGTCTTTAAATATTTTAGTGCACGTCTCATTTGAATCGGGGAGTCTTTCTTTATGATCGGAGGGCTCTGACTGCCGAAGAGAAGTCAGCTCGCCTATCGGAGGTGCAGGAGGGGACCGACGCCTTGAAGGGAAATCTTGAAGGAATGAAGGCCAAGATTTTCGAAATGAGCGAAGAGATTCGGACCAAGGATGCTGTGATTGATAAGGTTAGCTCTGAATTCAAAGATTTGACCACATAACTAAACGCGGCCCAGGCTGATAATAAGGAAAATTCTGATCGTATCAAGATGTTGGATGATGCGTGTCATCAACTTGAGCTGGAGCGAGGTCGATTGAAGGGAGAGTTGGAGAAGGGCCAGAGATCGGTGAAAGCTGAAAGAGACATGGCGTTTATGCGGCCAAGAAAGCCACTTCATCGAAGAAAGGAGAACATAAAATTGATTTCGGAGATCCTTTGTCGTGAAGCGCCGGACTGGTTGAGCTAGTTAAAGGACATTGAAGCCGACATTGAGGAATACAGTGCTCAATATGCGTCGATGGAGATTACAGTCGTTGAAGAGGTTCTGTTATCTCCTTATCCCGATGTTTCGCCTTCCGACCTTCCACGTAAAGAGATCCCTCGTCTTCTCCACGAGGAGCCGGTGGGCGAACCTTTGGCTCTCGTTATTGAAGATGATGACGTCGAGACTAGCATGGTTTTGACGAGATTATTTTGCTATTTGTATTTTTATTATTTGAACCTTGGGTAAGACGGTTATGAACGTTCCCCTTTTTTGTTTTTTTGTCATACACACTTTGGGCCCCTTTGTTTTGGGTGGGTCGGATTTTATCGTTTGATACTTATGTTAATTATTATATATCCATGCTCGGGACTTATTTATTTAGGCGAGCTGGATCTATATGCTTTGTATTTTGTTGAATGTCTAAGTTTTAAGACCTTTTTTATGCGACTTTGTTTAATGTATGATTCAAATATTTCAGTTCGATTATGAAATGCACGATAATATATTTTATTTTATTTTATTAAATAAATCAGTTCGAGCTGATCTATTTAATGCACGATTTAAGTATTTCAGCTCGAGTGTGAAATACTCAATGTTATATCTAATAAAAAAATCAGTTCGAGCTAATTTGCTTAATGTGCGATTCGAGTATTTTGGCTAGATTGTGAAATACTCGATGTATTTTCTACTAAATAAATCAGTTTGAGCTGATCTACTTATTGTACGATTCGAGTATTTCAGCCCGATTGTGAAATACTCGATTATTTTTTTATTAAATAAATCAGTTCGATCATATCTACTTAATGTACGATTCAAGTATTTCAGCTCGATTGCGAAATACTCGATGATTTTTCTATTAAAAAAATCAGTTTGACCTTATTTACATATTGTACGATTCGAGTATTTCGGCTCGATTGTGAAATACTCGATGATTTTTCTATTAAATAAATCGGTTCGAACTTATCTACTTAATGTGCGATTCAAGTATTTTTAGCTCAATTATGAAATACTCGGTGATTTTTCTATTAAATAAATCGGTTTGAGTTGAATTACTTAATGTATTATTCGATTATTTCAGCTCGATTGTGAAATACTCGGTGCTTTTAATATGTGATTGGGACCGTGCCCTCTGGAGAGAGCTGCCTACGTACCCTTTGCAGCGATCAAGTCAGTCGTAGTTTGATTCTTATTGTGGGTAGAAATAGTACTTTTTTAGGTTTATGATGTTCCAAGATCTTAACACGGGTGTTCCGTCCAAGGTTTTGAGCTCATAAACGCCTGGATGAACAACTCGGGTTACTCGGTATGGGCCTTCCCAATTTGTTCTGAGTTTCCAGACATTCAGTTTTGCGGTATTTTGAAAAACTTTTTGAAGGACCAACTCTCACATTTGGAAACTTCGCGGACTGATTTTTTTGTTGTAGAACTTTTCTACAAACTGTCTGTATTGCGAAAGTCTTACTAAGGCTTTTTCTCTTTCTTCTTCGATGAGGTCCAAAGAATATTGGAGGGCGGGGCTATTGCATGGGTCGCGCGCAGTCATCTTGCGGAGGGTCTGTATCTCTCTCTATGGGGATTATGGACTCAACGTCGTACACCAATGAGAATGGTGTCTCGCCGGTGGGATGCCTTGGGCTGGTTCGGTATGCCCATTGCACGCCGGATAGTTCATCGGCCCATCATCCTCTTTTGAGGGTAAGACTTTTTTTATAGACCTCACTAATATTTTGTTTGCTGCTTCGGTATGTCCGTTTCCTTGGGGGTATCTTGGGGTCGACATTTTGAGTTCAACGTTGTTTTTAAAGCAGAAGGTTTTTAGTCGTTTGGATATAAATTGCGACCATTGTCGATTATTATTTCTTGGGGAGCCCTGTGTCGGCATATGATGTTTTTCCATATGAACATTTCTAGATCTGAATTCTTAATCAAAACAAAGGCTCCGGCTTTGATCCATTTGGAGAAATAGTCTGTGAGGACCAGCAGGTTGTGTAATCACCCTGGGGCGATAAGTATTGATCCTACTATGTCCATCGACCATTTCATTAACGGGTAAGGCCCTGAGATCGAAGAAGTTTCTTCGGCTGGTATCTTGATATTGGGCGCGTGCCTTTTTCATTGGTCACAAATTTTTGAATGAATTTTGCAGTCTGTGATCATCGTTGGCCAGAATTATCCTTGTCTTTTATTTTGATGGCTAGAGCTCTTCCTTCTGCGTGGCTCCCGCATTCTCCTTCGTGGACATCTATTAGTATTGCTTAAGCTTTATTCATTCATACGCATCGTATGTATGGTTATAAAAAAGTTTCTTTTGAACACGACTAAATTTATTATTTAGAATCGTGCACTGCGAAGAATCAGTTTTCTTCTGGCTTGTCTGTTTGTCGAAGTTATACCGGTGGAGATGTAGTTGAATATCTCGTCTCTCATGTCCCCTTATTCATAGTCATTGTAGTTTTGAGTGCGATGTTTATGGATGGCTGTTTGATCGTCTCAGCGGGTATAACCCGTTTGAGGTCTGGGTCGGAGCTGGAAGCTAGTGCGGCCAAGGCGTCAGCAGTGGCGTTCTCACTTCTTGAGATGGGGGTTAGTTTGAAATTTCTGATTTGTTATGTAAGGCTTTTAACTCTGTCATGTAGGCTTCCATGTGTTCTTCCTTAGCTTCGTGATCGCCGGAGTATTGACAGGCTACTAGTTGATAGTCACAGAAAGCGTGCACTTGTTTGACTGATATAGCTTGGGTCAGTCGAAGTCCGCTATAAGGGCTTTGTATTCGACTTCGTTATTGGATTCGGCAAAGTCCAACCTGAAGGATTGTTATAGGATTTTTCCTTGTGGCGAGGTAAGGGTGATTCCTGTTTCGGCCCCTGATTTTGATGATGCGCCGCCTACTTTCAGTGTCCAGGTTTTGTCGGTTGCGGTGATTGATGGATCTTCCTTCGAGACCTCGATTAAGAAATTGGCTAACACTTGTGATTTTGTGCAAGGTTTAGCACGATATTCTATGTCACTCGTTGAGTTTGACTGCCCACTTGGTTAACCTTTCGGACTAGTTTGGATTGTGTAGAAACCTTTGCAGGGGTTGTGTTGTCAATACGACTATCAGATGGGTCTGGAAGTACGGTCTTAGTTTTCGCGCTGCTGAGACTACTGCTAGCGCGAGTTTTTCTATTGAAGGATATCTAGTTTCGGCGTCTACGAATGATCTGCTGTTATAGAATACCGATTTTTGGTCTCCTCGATCTTCTTTTATTAAACACTTCACTTACGGCGGCGTGGGATACGATGACGTAGAGGTAGAGAAGTTCACCATTTCGTGGCTTTGTTAGCACTGCGGGGGTCGCTAGTTATTCTTTAGATTCTTTGAATGCCTCTTCGCACTTATTGCCCCATTGTGCATTTTTGTTGGTTATGAGTAATGTGTAGAATGGGAGACATTTTTTGGGGGAACGAGAGATGAATCGGTTTAGCGTGGCAATCTTGCTTGTTAACCTTTGTATCTCTCTTTGGTTACGGGGCAAAGGCACTCTTGCAGAGTGTGTAATTGGTCCGGATTGACTTCTATTCCTCTTTTCATTACTAGGTACCCAAGGAATTGGCCAGATGATACTCCAAAGGAGCATTTGGAGGGGTTGAGTTTCATCTTGTACTTGTTCAATATTTTGAAGCATTCCTCCAAATGAGCTACGTGCTCTTCCTCTTGCGAGGATTTTACGAGCATGTCGTCGACATAAACTTACATGATTTTTCCTATCTTTTCGGCGAACATCTCATTCACGAGCCTTTGATAGGTAGGTCCGGCGTTCTTGAGTCCGAAAGGCATTACCTTGTAAAAATAGGTTCACTTATCTATTATGAATGCCATTTTTTCTTAATCGTTTGTATGCATCAGGATTTGATTGTATCCTGAAAATGCGTCCATGAAGGAGAGCCTTTTATATTTGGCGGTGACTTCAGCGATTTGGTCCATATGCGGTTATGGGAAGCTATCTTTTGGACATGCCCTGTTTAAGTCTATGAAGTCGATACATACTCTCCATTTTTTGTTTTTCTTTTTCAACACGATGATATTTGCTAGCCAGTCAGGGTATTGCAAGGGGCGGATGGAGTTGGCTTTGAGAAATCGCTCGACCTCTTCTTCTATGATAGGAGCGAGATCCCAAAACAATCTGGTTTCGAGATCTAATGAGATATCAATTGTGCCCACTCATATTTCTTATTTGTCTCAGAGATAATGTTTCTGAAGACTACGATGTCATCCTCGAGTACTAAATCAGACAAAGGAGTTGTGAAATCTTGACGACGGAACGAATATTGGATTGGAGCATTTTGTACCTGAGCCAAAATCCATGTAAATGTTCAGAACGTCTCTTCTATTATTGGTTGCTGAATCACTTTCGTAATTGAATTAAATTCATAAATCTAGATCTTTTTTTAGCAATCATTATTATTAATTTGCTATAGTGAGTGCAATTAATGATTTTGGTTGCTAAGGTACATCAATCACCAACAAGAGGTTTCAATGTTCGAAGTCCTTGGCTGTCGACGTGACTGGCTTACGGGAATTGGGCCACTTATCCCATCTCGGACTTTCTTGAATCAAAGGTCCACGCCGACTCATCATCTTCCGTAGGGAACGCGAGTTCGAAGTCTTCGTCTGATATGGAATAGAAGTTGGCGACTCTTCAAGGAATTGTGTTCGACATGGCCTTTGGATTGAGTCAGAACCCGATCATTACTGTCGACCCCATATTTCAAGAAAGGTTAAGCCACTACATATCTCAAATCGGCCCCTCGAGCGCTTTGGGTTCGTAGCAAACACCAGATTAGCCACGCCGGCACCCAGACGAGCCTTCGCCTTCAGCGCCTCCCATAGACCCGTCAAAAGATGCAGTGGACAAGGACGAGGACGAGAACGCGGAAGATGATTTTAGCTCTTACTTCGTTTTAGACTTTATTGAACTTTATTACTTTATGTTTATCGACTCTATATTATTGACATGTTTATGGATTTCGTACATGTTTACCCACTTTATATTATCAACTTTCTATTTTGTTTAAGTTTTATTCGAATTCAATTAGTATATTTTAATTATGATTAAATTTTAATTATATCTCATATTATTTTAATTAATTAATAATAATTATAAATAATTTGGGTAATAAATGAACAATAATTGAAATAAATAAAAAACAAAATATTTTACCCTTTAGAAACGACATTGTCGCTTTCAATACTGCTTCTAAATTTTGGGGGTTATATTTAGAAGCGACAATGTCACTTCTAATGTCACGTTAATAAATTTTCTAGACCTTTTAGAAGCAACTAGTCGCTGCTAATATCGCTTCTAAAAATATGGCGGGTAACTTTTTGAAGCGAATAGTCGCTTCTAATGTTTACTCGCACCATGTTTCCCATGTTTTTTCCCACCTTTTTTGGACCCTTAGAAATGACTCTAGGGACGACTAGTCGCTTCTAATTTTGTTGGTTCAAAATATTAGAAGTAACTTTAGAAGCGACAGACTTTAGAAAGAAGCATTGGAACCAACAAAGTCGCTTCGAATGTCGCTTCTAAAGGTCATTGAGAAGCGACATTTTGACCTTTAGAAGCAAATTTTATCGCTTCTAAAGGCCTTTTTTTCCAAGTGTTGGTGGTGTCCGATATTGCGGTAGAAGTTTCTCTTTGTAAACCCTCAAAAGAGAATAAAAGGCTTCCACGATCCTTTCCTGGTATATCAAATGAGATGTAATCTTGTTGACCTCCAAAACGTAATTAAAAAATTTGCAAAACCTTTTTAAGCCACCGGTTTAGTATGGACATCTAGAATGACTCCAAAACCAAACAGTAATGGAACATGTACATCCCCCCAATACTTAAGAAACTTTACTTCCATATCTTGAATACACCTCTCAAATATGAGATCATCGTGATATTTTTCAAAATGAGTAGCCATTGCGGCCATAGTATGCAAACCAAGATGAGATGTAGGTTGGTAACAAGAAGAAAGATAACAAGTTTTGTTGTAAAATATATCAAGAAAATAAACAAATGATTCGGCCATTCTAATATCAACAGTTGTAATATATCATTCCCGATATTTGCTGTTAATGTACGCTACAGTAACATCGACATATCCTATGAATAAAAAGTTAGTCAACATTAGAGAGGTTGAGTTCCAACTAATCTTGTTGTCTACATGGAAGGTGCGTTCTTCTATAAGGTTGTGCCTAAAGCATTTCTTACGCTCATCTACTCCAACGGTTGATCTGTTTATCCAACTAATGAAACACCATCTTGAGGATGACGAGTTCGTGTTAGGACCACCAGATTAAACTATAAGGTTAATGATGTGTCTGGCACAACGTTGATGCAAAAGGGTGTCCTCGATGTTTAGGCGGATTTTCAGGTCCCTAATCATTGCGGTGTTGCTAGTGGCATTGTCTAAGGTTACATAGATTATTCTATTTGTTAAACCCCACTCCTCTATAACACTTACCATAATTTTTAGATGTTGTGGTTGCTATGATTTCCTTCTATCCTATGGAACATGATGATACGTTTGTTGAGGTTTCAATCATCGTCTATGTTATGTACTACTACACTCATGTAATCGATTTTTGCTTGACCATACCAGATATCCGAGGTTAAGGCAACACCATACTTCCATGATGCTAATGGCTTTCATTTGTTCTTTTTCTTGTAAAAACCATATTAGAATATCGGATCTCAAGACTTTCCTAGAGATGGTTTGTACTCCATGAAGTACATAACTCATAAATCTAACAAAACCTTTAGATTTGATAATACTAAAATAAATAGATCGGTGGAAACAAAGTATTCTACTAAACGGTCGACTTGACTTTCCGCGTTTGATGAGGCTCCAGATTGACTGCCCGGACAACTCTTTGTTGGAATAGGTCTAGGGTTAAGAAAAAATTATCATTAATACATTAATGGTGGCATATAAAAATTTATTTACTAGTAAAACAATTTTACAAACCTAGGTAAAGTGCATGAACATGTTGTTATTTAAAAACATCATTTAATTACTTGTTATTTACTTTTCTCTTGAAGTTTGATCTTAGATGAGTCTTGGGAAATGTAGATCGTCTCGTCTTACTCATTACCTTCACGCCTAGTCTTGAACTCGAGAAACCTAAGGTTTCTATTACAAGAGTCTATAGAGTGTTCGAAAGATTTGTGTGTGGCACAATTAAACGCAATAACTCAAGAACAAGTCTATGAGCTAAAGAGTCAATTCAAGTCTAAGTCTAATGAGGACTTAGTGCTGGAATAGTTCTAGGGTTAAGAAAAAAATATCATTAACACATTACTGGCGGAATATAAAAAATTATTTACTAGTAAAACAATTTTTACTAACCTATGTAAAGTGCATGAACATGTATATATTTAAAAACATTATTTAAATACTTGAATACTAACCTTTCTCTTAAAATTAATTTCATAATGCCTCAAACGACTTCTCGGCTTTAGAAAGTAATTTATATTTTCATTATATGAAAATATTCAAAATCTTATTTTGCCATTCACATCATTTTATGTCCGTGTGGACAAAAATACCCTTTAGACATTTTACAGGAAAACGTCTAGTTCAACATTTGAAATTATTTTGACTTAGGTTCTAGTTTAAAAATCCTACTCTAATGACCTGTACTAGTGACCTTATGTATCCAAATGACCAAAGCTTGAGCTACTATACTCGAACTCAAAAGTACACAAACATTTTCCGAGTATTAGCATAATATCAACCGACTCCACTAGAGAGTTGACATTGAGAATCTCTTGGTTCAAATGAATTTATTTTCAACTTAATTATATTGAATGGATCAATTGAATGTTATCTACGATCACCCTTCATGAATATCATCAACTAGATGAGATTTATAAATTACCATTTTATCCTTCTAGTTGAAATTTCCTCAACTCCTTTGTGACTTGTGAATAAGTTAGAAACAATGTATTGACGAGGAGCTAACAAGTCACATTATCTCATCAAAATAAATTCGTTACTTAATTTTGATTACCGCATGGTTAATTTATTCACAATCCAAGTAATAAAGCATGAGGTGATGTACATTGCATTTCAACAATCTTGTAAATGAATTCCATATCTATAAGAACTTCACAAAGGTGGTTCATGACATCTTCATAACTCAATATCTCACTAATTAGTCTAGTCTAGATAACTTTATTGACCTAGAATTTGATTTTCTTAAATGAGAATATTAAAACTATTAAATGACATGTCTCATTTCAAGATTTAGGTAAGCACGACGAAATTCATACATAGTGACCTTGAGACATAAGAGATTAAATTATTTGTTCTTACATTGTCTCTAAAGGTGCACTGGTCAATTCAGTATCTTCGGAAGATATACTAGAAGAACTATAGAGTTACTAACTCTCTATGTCTCGTTACCAGACATCATAGATTCTTCCAACAATCATACTAGGATCAATAGTCCATTGATCTTTAGATCGTGAATATTTCATTTTAACCAAAATTCATGAAGAGTTTGTTCACGCAAATTTACATCTGTCTCTTCATACATTGTTAGGTTTTCTTAAGGACTATAAAACTATTAAATATCATAAATCTTCAATCAAACGAAAAAGGAATGAATGAATGTTTCAGCTTTTATTAATTTAATCAGCGAATTACAATAAGGACTAATGAGAGATTTATATTACATCGATATGTAAATAAATAATCTTTTGTGGGTATCTCTGCCAACACTCTTTTGATGCTTCGTCAATGGAGACGTCCCGCACCTCTGGTAGTGATCACTCACTCTTTTGGCGTGGTTGTTGTTGTCGTTCGTGTTGTTCTTGTTGTTTTTGGCGGACTCAATGTTGTCGTCGTTGTTGTGTCACTTCTCTTTGTTCACGTTATCAAGGTCGAGGAACAGTATATTGCGAATGAGTTCCTCCTCTTTCTCATTTGGATCTTCAATTTCATCGCCTGTTTGTTCTTCTTCTTCTTATTCCATTCGTTGAGAGAATTCTTGAAACGTTTGATATGCATCTTCGTCATCGCGTTGTGGTAGTTGAGCATGGTATGCTTGCTCATGATTCATTTTGGGATAGTCGGGTTGTTGTGTGTTTGTAATTTTGGTATGGTAAAAGTGGGAGGAATGTAATATTTATCGAAAGTATATCTAGTATTGGGTCGGAGTTTTGTAACAAATTCAACCAATTTGGTGTTTGGAATTGTGGATCTTGGGAACATTATTCCCGACGATTTTGGCCTCGACTTGTAGATGAGGAAGCCATTGAAAAAAATCAGATGAAAATTTGAAAAATAAAAAGAGAATTGTGGGAGAAAGTATTGGGGAGAAAGTTGAAATAAGATGAGTATAGAATGATTTGCATGTATGAAATGATAATTGGGGGTATATTTATGAAAATGTCCGGTATTGAACAGTACCGTACCGGTCCGGTCTGTTAAGATTTTGTTAACGGATGGACCTGGTCCAGTCCGGGTTCGCTAGTCCATCTTTAAGGCTGATTAGAATCAAATACAATAAAAAATATCTCATTTTGATTTATATCATATTCATTACACATTTTTTGTCAAATACAAAATCTCTAAATCCTAACTTACTAGGGGGCCGACCATTCCTTCCTAAAACTCCATCACGTCAATCTCGCGACCCTCTTATCCAGACTCATTCAATCACCGCGCGGCAAGGGAGCCAATAAAAAAACTCTCATTATGTTTAGGGATAATATGGCTCGAGGGACAATCTTCGTCTCGCCCAAGGAAAAAAACATTTGTTTCATCGTTTTCTTTATTTTGTATATATCTTCATATAACTTTGTCGAAAATAAATTATCTCTTCCTTTATGGTATTATTTGACCGGTCATATGCATCTAAAACCTCCTTCTAAATATTTCTTTGTCCAAGACAACTACAAAAGTAGTCCCTGTAGAATTATCATATATAATTCCACAAAATGAAAATCAATTTTCAGCCGTGTGAGTCATTTCATGACCATCATATGAAGATGTCTAAAATATTATTTTGACATTGACATAATCTTTTGTCCTAATGAACAAAAATATTCTCTAGACAATTTTCTAAAAATCATATAGTTCAACACTTGAGTGTTTTGACTTAACTTCTAGTTTAACAAATCTTACTCTTATGACTTGTGGTAGTGAAGTCATGGATTCAAATATACAAAACTTGAGCCAGCATACTTGTACACAAAAGTTCGAAAACATTTTCCAAGTTTTACCTTAATTTCAACTGACTTCACTAAAGAGTTGACAATGAAAATCTCTCGGTTCAAATGAACAAATTTTCTACTCATAATTCAACTAAATGTGATGAGTGAATCTATTGAATACTATTTATGTATACTCTTCATGAATATCATAAATTATATGAGATTTACAAAATTATCATTTTACCCTTCTAGTTGTTATTCTCTCAACTCCTTTATCATTTGTGAACAAGTTAGAAATAATGTATTGACGGGGAGCTAACAAGCCACATTGCTTCATCCAAAGAAGTCACAAATTACTTTGGACACTGATCACTTCATTTATTCACAATCCAGGAGATAAAACAAGAGGTGATATACATTATATTTCACCAATCGTATACGTCAATTCCATATATATTTCACAAAGTCGTTCATGGCATCTTCATAACTTAATAATTCACCAATAACTCTTGTCTAGATATCACATAGTGAATCCAAAACTATGACTTTCTCAAATTAGAGTTGGATTGACGTAAGCATGATCCAATTCATACGTAGTGAATTCGAGACGAAAGAGGTTATTCTTTCACTGTCTCCTGAAGTGTTGGGATTTGTGCCCACAAAGGAGATATTAGACATATAAATACATTTTTTATCTTATTTTGCTAAAACTTTAAATAAAATTAAATATTCATTCTTATTTAAGATTGTGTTTATGTATGTTTGCTACGCTCTGAAACTGTCATCAACGAAAGAGGTGCTAAGTATAGACTTGACAAGATACCCTCTTATGACTATTTTAAATAATAGTTCACAATCTAAAGATCGATTGGGCAATCGAATCTGAGTATTGATTGTTTAAAAAAATCAACGATATCTTATTTTGTGATATAAAGAGTTGCGACTCTGTGATTTGTTCTTGATGTCTTAATGAAGACATTGAACAAGACCAGTGACACTTTAAAGCTCGAGATAAAACCTTTTAATCACTCAAAATTTCAAGATTACATACGAGGGATAATTTGGTAATTACCTAAATCCTGAAGTGAATACATATATTTTTGTAACACTTCATGACTTGATTTGTCAATAGGCAATGATTGAATGAAATTCCATTGACCCGACATTTGGTGTCTTAATATTGTTTCGTTGAATTATGTGATACACATAAACGAAATTTGTGTTGAAGCGTTGCTAAGGCATTAGTATCACAACATGCTTTATTGTGAAAGTGTGAGCGAATAAACCGGGCCTGATATTCAACGAATAAAACACTCCTTGAATAAAACATGTGACATGTATAGACATCTTACTTTATGTTTCTCTCATTCACAAATAACAACGGAGTTGGTGAAATAATAACTCAGGGATGAAATGATAATATTACATTCCACTGAGTTAATGATACACACAAAAGATAATATCGTAAAATACTCTGTGGATCGTGTGAAGAATTGTTTTATCACATCAAACAGAAAAATAAACGCGTATGAACTTAGAGAGTTCCAATATTAGTCCTTTAGTGGAATCGACTAATATTTAGAATTAAAAGTCGGAAAAAATTTGTGAACTTTTGTGTCCGGAATTTATTCTAAAGCTTCGTTCATGTGGGTCCATAAGGTCTCAGCGATAGACTCTCGGACGAGATTTATTGAACTAGAACAATTGATTTTCTCATTGAATGTAAATTGTGATTTACACTAAGAAAATTATTTTTAAACTCATTAAAAGTATCTTTGGACTTAAGTTTGACTAACGGCCCAAAATTGGATTTTGATCTAACTGAAACTCATTCTCTCATAAATAAAAATGAATTTTTGTGAGACAAAACCCTAACCCTAGCATATCATACTCGGCCAAAATTCCCTTTCCCTTGTGAGTGTTTGGCCGAGAGACACAAAGAGAGAAAATCAAGAAAATTTGTTTTCTTGAATCTTGATCTTGATTCGTTGAGTTATTCACTTCTCCTCTTGTTTAATCAAAGAGCCCACCCTCTTGATCTCTAAAGAAACCCGAGAGAATTATCATTGAATCACTGTGGTGTTTGTGTGAGTAATTTTTTTTCTGGACCGGCCATAAGGAAGTCTCTCGGCCAAGCATTGGCTCACTCGTTCGGCCAAGTTTGAGACTCACCCGTCTGGCGTGCCTTGAGATTCACTCGTCCGTCCTGCCTTGAGACTTACCTATCCGGCCGACTTGAAGGCTCACCAATCCGGCCAGGCTTAAAGCTTCCCAGTTTGGCCAGGTTGAAGGACCACCCGTCTGGCCAGACTGAAAGCTTCCCCGTCCGGCCAGCGTGAAGAGTCACCCGTCCGGCCAACCACGAGGCTCACCCAACCGGCTAGCCACGAGGCCGACCCGTCCGGCCAGCCAAGAGGTTCACCCGACCGACCAGTGGTGCCCTCATCCCGACCGGTTGTCCATAGCCTCAATCCGACCAGTCACTTCAGTCAATCCGGCGAGGCAATCCGGCGATACCTAGCAAGGCACGAGATTGTTTACAATATCACGTGTAAGTATTACAATGAACTGCATCTGTAATAGTATAAATTGTTTATAGGTTGCTAACTTGATTGCTCAATTATTTGTATGACATGTTTAGAATAAGTTTAATGACATGTCAGTAATTTTTAATGCCTTTGTTAAATTGAACATGTTTCAAATGTGTTTTAACATGTTAGGTATTATTGTGTGTTTCCGCCAAATTTAGATATGTCACATAATTTATTCTGTTAATCGTTAACTAATATCCAACATGAAGTGCACTAGTCAATTCAGTATCTTCATAAGATACCTAGGAAGAACTATAAAGTCACAACTCTATATGTCTCATAACCGGACATCATAAGCTCTCCTAACAATTATAATGAGATCAATAGTCCTTTGATTCCGAGATTGCGAATATACAATTTTAAGCGAACCATGAAAAGTTGTTCATGCAAATTTATATTTGTCTCTTCAATTGTTGTTAGGTTTGTTTAAATACTAAAGACTAATGTTTACACTTAAGCTCCAAACAAATAAAATAAATTGAATGGAAGTTTTAACTTCTATTCATTTACAACATCAAGTGTACATATGTAACAATTACTACTTTTCTTGTAAGCATTAATGACAACAAAAGCATTATTCATGCATGTTTGGTATTGTGAAATTCAAAAGCGATATAAATGAGTGTCGTAGTACATAACATTGATGATTCGTGGACATTGATGATTCGTGGAAATTATACAAGCGCATAATAGCTTTTAAGCAAATAGAGACTAGCCATACCGCATATGTGAAGTCCTTCAAATAATTATAGAAAAGTGGAATTTACACGATGATCATTTTCATAACATTGGAAACAAATAAGTGAATGTTAAGTTATGATTCTTGAAACTTAAACAAGTGCATAATAGTTTTTAAGCGAGATGTGGTAATCAGTATCCTAACCCTTGGAGACGCCACAAACAACAACGTTCTTTTTTCAATTGTCAATAAATAAAATTACCATAAAATTGCGGATTATCAAATGAATTTGGTTGACTAATTCCACTTTTGGTAAAAATTTAATTTTTTACATTTTCTACTCAAATTTGTTTCTCGTTTTTCACCTTGATAATCTAAAAATTACCTTTATAATTTTTATTCACGTTACCCACTTTTGGACTGAAGTTCCATCTTCGATTCTAAACACTCCTAGCTTAAGAAATTATATTTGATATATGTGCAGTCAAAACCATGTGCTTATATATAAATTCAGCTATAACATGTTACGTAAATAAGTAAGTTTTTTCTTATACTCGCGCTGTTAAATGAGTTTTTAAATCTATGTTGGAGTGTTTATTTCTTTTCTGTTTTCTTCCCAAAATTATGGTCATTAAGTAGTTTTTGAACACCAATTTATCGAAGAAGATAAGTCGATTTTTCTTATACTCACACATACAAAGTAAGTTTTTTAATATATGTTCAACTATTTGTTTTCATTATTAATCGTCACAAAATTATGGTCATATTTTTAGCACCAACCTATCATTAATATTTGTTATGATATTGAAAAAGTGATAAACGATTTGATACTTTAAAATGGAAAATTTTCATTTTGTGGGCTTGATTATATAAAAAATATCAAAGATAAACTCACTATGTCATTTCTATTTCAAATTAGACTTTCGATCTATTTTCGGACAAAAATACTCCTTAATTCCTTTTTATCATTTTTCCGATAGTTTCCGATGGTTTTTTTTTTTAAATTTCCGATGATTTCCAATGGTTTTCAGATGATTTTCAATATTTTTTAAAATTTCCGATGATTTCCGATAGTTTTCAGATGATTTTAAAAAAAACTTCATTTTTTTAATATTTTTATTAAATTTTTTAAAAAAATTCGATGATTTCCGATGGTTTTCAGATGATCTTCAAAATATATATATATTTAATTTTCTGATGGTTTTCATATGGTTTTCAAAATAAATTGATAAGAAAAAAGTAAGGGTGTTTTTGTCTAAAAATGGGTTAAATGTCCATTTTGAGATGAGTTGACACAATAAGTCTATATTTGATATTTACAATCAAGCTCACAAAATAAAATTTCTCTCAAGAGGTTAAAGTTATATTTTCATAAGTGCTAGCCTATCATTAGTTTAAAAAAAAAGTGCGAACCTATCATAAGTGCGCTTTAATTTTGGTGCGTTGAGCTAAATCAAGTTATATTTTCTCAAATTTACATCCAAGTATAGAATGCTCTTTAATTCTAATTTTCCCCCTTCATATTGCATATTGTAAATTGGCATTCTGAAAGTTGAGTGCCACGACCGATTCATCAATGTATTTTATTAGAACTCTTAAAAATCGTTTAAATGTTTAGTATGTAGTTCAAAATTCTTGTTACTAAAATTTCTGCTTAGTTTGTCATTTATTAGCCTTTCGTCATTTACGTGTATTGCAATTTTTTTCTCATTTCCTTTTAGTCTTTCTACACATATATATAAATGTTTTTGCAATATTTTTGCTTAAGATTCAAACACAAAACTAACCTTGTCTCGACACTATATGTTACGCCAGCTTTGTGAAGTATTATCAATATTCAAACAATAATATTGGCAAAATACAAATGAAGTACTAGAAAATACTACTAAATCATGTATGAGATTATATGAACGAAATTTTTTCAGGATATAACGACGTAATACGAGCTTATAATACCACTTAGCTCAACTTCAACGAACTTTCTTGGCTCGAAGAACAACATATTTGGCTCAGTGGTACCCATACAATTATAACTGTTAAATATATATGCGTTGAACTATTAGCGGACTACAAAGAAACAATTTCGAAGTGAAGAGAGAGATAAATTATGTTTGTTGTCGCTGTTCGAAAATGTGTGTTCTTGAATGAGACTTCGTAAACCTTTTATATGTACACATTCGGATGGCTACAAAAACCGTCATATATTTAATGACTATTAAACCTGTTTGATAATGTTAATGCTTGGTTAAAACGTTTGAACGTTTTATGTATTCAATAGACATTCAAGCTCGTCATTACCGTAGCTAATGTTTTGAATAATTCTCTGAATAACATAGAGTTATATGTGGAATTAAAATATTTTTTTATAAGTGAGATTTATAATAAAAATATAATATTTTGTCACATATAAACCAAGTCCGGCCCCAAAGCCCAAAGGCCCAAATTGCCAAGATCCAAATTCGGCTCGTCATGACACGGCATGTCGGCGGCACGCGTGAGGGGTTAGAACTATCACATTCACACTTTCTTCACTTACACTTGGATGTCAACTTGAAGAGGAGAATACTATATAAACACCACACCAACACACACAATTAATATGAGACTCTTTTACCAAGTTCATCAATACATTGATGATCATATTGATGTGTTATTTAGTCATATTTTGGATACCGATATCTCATCTATTATAGAGTTATTTATTGCAAACAAATACTTAATGTTATACACGTCGCAACGATAAATAAAATACAAAAAAAATTCACTCAAATATTAACCGAAAAATCAATTTTACACTAAATATAAAATACTCTTTTATATATATATATATTCTGACGCTAAATAATCTTTGGTGAACTCTGTCTTGATTCGAAAGCCTAAGACTCGATTACTTTAGGTTTTGATAAATGCCATATACTTATTTTCTCTTGCTTCACTCGTCCACCATTAACGCTTTGCACTGTCAATTACTTTTCAAAACGATTTGTACGACGTGTGTTTGTGTGTGTATTTCATCGATTTTCACGTCTAATGTTCGCCAAAAACGACATCAATATGGACAAAACTAATATTCCGAGGCATCCAAAAAATACCCACTCACAAGTATAGTATCAGGACAAAACTATCCACAACTAGTATTCGTGATTCCAAAAATAAAGCCCAAATTTTAGAAGAAGAAAAAACAACAAGTTGTTCAATTTTGCCAACTCGCTATAAACAAAAGTTTATGAATTTGCAAGCCGACGGCTCTACGACGGAACCAAAAGGTACGCATCTAAACGTGATACTGGTGGATCTACATTTATACTCACTTTCGAACTAAATATAAAGTACGACCTTTTTAACAAAACTCCAAAATTTATTAAAACATGCCAATGTACGTTTCAACATGGTACAGAGGAAGCTCACGGGAAATGATTTCTGAATCACAAATAAATTTTATCTTTTTTTTTTATTTGTTCTCTTTTAGATCAGTGAAGGAAAAAGGTTTTGGTATATGCGTTCACTTTGGTCCTTATTCTTTTCCCAATTGGATCTAAAGCCAACTATACATGTTGTCGTTTACCTTTGAGTATGTCAAATTTGAAAGTTTGTTTAATTAAGAGGTAGAAACGTCATTTTCCATCAATATGACCCCTGGTCATATTACAAGGGCCTTATTTTAGATGTATACGGACCGGTTTGGAAAGCCTCGTGGACTTCTAAACATAATATTGGCCTCACGTGCCTAATTTTGTTCCAATCACCTCTTTCGGTTAGGTCTTTGCGTTTTTCTAAATTAAAGCACAATTAATTTTCATATGATTATTAATCAACCAAAAACGTTCAACTATAAATATCAGAGGTTTTATATTTTAAAAGGTAAATTATTATAATGTTATGATCAAAATTTCTAACACCGAATAAGTCATATATGCCGAATAGCATAATGCCAAACACAAGTGCTTCACCGAATATCAAGAGAATTCAAAGTAATTCAAAGATAAAATAAATATAGAAATAAACTAAATTTAGAATATCGATAAACACAATCGAATAATTCGGATAAATTTTCGGTATATAAAAATTAGTTATTTGAGTTAACATTTACGAAAAACACGTAAACATAAAGTTTGACTAAAATAACCATATATCAGTTCTTGATAACACTAACACACGATATAAATAACCGACGACAGTTATCACGCACGTGAGTCTCATTAACACACGTTCTCACTCAAAAACATATAAAAAGAAGAACACCACGAAAGCAATGTGGGGAATTATTTTACACATACATGTATTTACGCATAAAATTTGAAACACGCTTTTTATATCGAACATTGTCTTGTATAAAAAAAAATCCGACCTAAATACAAATATCAAATTCTCGACATTGTTCATACTTAATATTTTTGCGGATACATTGTATACATATTTTCATGAATCACTAACTTTATATCTCTACATTTTATCTATACAAATTAAAAAACTATATATCTCATATACATGTTTATATATATGCACACGCATATATAATTACATGATCTCTACTGATTCTCTTGCACCTCGCGGAACCCATCTCTCACGTTTCTTTCTAATATTTATGAGCTTATATAGCTCCCAACACTTTAATTATCAGAACTTCGAATATACGCTTAAAATGGTCATATCATCATCCGGGTCACTTCCGAGTCAGCATACACACATTTGTAATATTTTAAGAATAATATTATGATAAATTAACAAAAAAAAAAAAGATATAAACGGCCTGTTAATGAACTGTTACCTGAGACCGGAATAGCCCATGCAAAAGAAAAGCATAACAAAAGGCTCAAATAAGTGTACCCCACGCGTCTCTCTAAAGATGACCGCCACGTATGCAATTTAAAACTTATCCATTTCTCTCTCTCTCCCCTCTCTTTAAATACCCGTCCAAACTATTTCCTTTTTATTTTACTTTCTCTAAAGAAATATACCATTTATTTTTCCGAAAACAAGAAAGAATCCTTATTTCTCTCAAAGTCTCAAATGGCTACGAATCTCCTTCCCTTCCGATCCTCCGTCATCATCACCGCAGCGATTCCAGACGCCGGAAAAGTCTCCGAAAATTCTCGCCGGGGAACGTCCTCTTCCGGTAACTGGTGGGGACCGCTCTTCGCTGTCTCGTCGGAGCCGGACTATATTGACTCAAACGCCGCCGTGTCTCAGTCGTCGGAGAAAAAGTCGACTCAGCGATTCGCGCCGGGAAGTTTCACGGATGAGAAAGCGAAGCGCCTCCGAATGTTGACGAAGGACTCGGCGTTCCATGACGTCATGTACCACTCGGCGATCGCCTCCAGACTCGCGTCGGAGTTCAAGGATCGATCCGATGTCTGACCAGTCCCATTGGGGTTCCGCATCGAATAGGGATTTGGATTTGGAAGGCGATGACGTCATAGTATATTGGAGTTTGTCGTGGCACTAATGTTTAGAAAAATATATTACCTGTAATGGCTTAATTTGATGATGATGATGTGTATCGGTGTATGGACTATGGATAGATAAGTGTATATAATTCTGATGTCTTGAAAAAGCAAGTCTTGTTAAATAGTTGTCTCTTTATTTATAAATAGCAACATAATTGATTTTCTTGTTCTTATCTTCGGTATCTTTATTCACAACGAACTGTATTCAATGCGGAAGTAGTTTTCCTTCGTACACTCTGAAAAAATCATAAAAAGTCTTTACGTTACTTGAAAGATCAAGTGAGACGTAATCTTACTTCTCGAGAAAACGTAATCTAAGAAATTTTAAAAACCTTTTATGTGCGAACATCTAGAATGACTCCAAAATCAAACAATAATAGAACTTTTTCAGCGCTTCAATACTTAAAAAATTTAGTTTCCATATCTTAAAATTTAGTTTCCTGAAACTATTACATATTCTAATTGTTCTTTTTATTTTAAAAACCATTTTAGAATATTGGCCCGTAAGGTTTTCCTAAACTTGATTTGTACACCGGGAATTAAATAACTTAAAATCTAACAAATCCTTCGATTCGATATTGCCTAAATGATTGATCGGTTGAAACAAAATATTATACTAAACTAGTTCTAAATGGTACGTGATCGAGTTGGCTTACAACGGTGGATGAGACTGCGGATTGACTTCTCGGACAAGGTTTTTGGTGCTTCGTAGGTAGAGACGTCCCGCACTATTGGTTGTGAGCGTTTACGAGCTTCCCGCAAGCGTTGCATTGGCCGTGTCGTTCGTCGTTGTAGTTTACCTCCGTGAACAAGTTCCACATCGCCGATTGGTGCTTCCTTTTGGATTGACGTGGTTCTGCTTCGGGAGTCTCGTGTTGTTGTTGTTGTTGACGTTCGTATTATTGTTGTTGGTGTTAGCGGGCCCGTTTGTTGTCGTTGTTACGTCGCTTCTCATTGTTCACGTTGTCGTGGTCGAGAAATGATATTGCGAACAGACTTCGTTTCTTCCACTTCCTCGTTCGGTTCTTCGGTTTCGTCGCCTCCTTGTTGTTCTTATTCTTCTTGTTTTATGCGTTGAGAGAATTCTTGATACACTTGCTAGGTGTTGAGAATTCTTCGGTTTCGGCGCCTCCTTGGGTAATGAAATCTTAGATATTGGGCAGACGTAATTCGGGTCGTAAGGGTATACCGTATCATCGTCACCTTGAGAATAATTCAACCAATTTCTTTCAAATCGGTGAACTTGTGGATCTTGTAAACTTCTTCCGCTACGACCTAGGTCTCGGTTTTGGGATAAGGAAACTATCAGGAAAAAATGAGTATAAACTTAAAACGAGAATGAGAGTATTAAGGTCGAATGAGAATATGAGAGAATGAGATTGAAAGAGAGAATGAGATTGAGTAAGAAAATGAGGTGTGGAAGAAATGATATTGGGAGGAGGGGTATTTATAGCAAAATATTCGGCCAACGGGGTACAAAAAAAACTCCAAATATTACCGTTGGAAACGGTAACTTTTTCGGTCGTTGAATTTCACATCCAACGGTCATTTTTTTAAAATAAATAAATTAAAGACGCCTACCGGACCATAACGAACCAGCTGGTCCGGTTCGTTTAATTACCGGACCGGTCTAGTCCGGTAGGCTTATCAACCTAAATAGTCCGTTAATTGGTTAACAAGCCAGACGGACAAGGTCCGGTCTGTTAGGCCAGGATTAGTCCAGAGCACAACTATCTGATTTAAATTTTGTGTTATTGTATATAATAGTTTTTTTTATATGTTTTATCATTTTGGATATAATTAACGTTTTATAAATTTTTTTTAAATGTTCATCACTTTGATTTACAATATTTTTATTCCTAAATTGATCTAAAATGAAAGTTATTTAAAAAATATTGAAGTAAAAAAAATTAATTTTTTAGGTTAATTACTCCCTAAAATGTCGGCAACTGTTAACTCTAAAAAATAACATTTGAGATTCTAGGAGAGATAAAATAGAAACCAAACAAAAGCCATTCAACATTTTTCTTCAAATCGATCTTCACCAAAAAGATTTCATAGTGGACGAAGACGACATAGATTCCTGCGAGAAGGTCGCGACCAAGCACGAGAACTTTCTTGCGCCGGAGATTCTACGGCTGCAACCAAACAAATGGGAACGAAATTCTACAGAAACACGACAGCGACGATGAAGAAGATGAAAAAGGATGTTAAATTTTCATAGCGAAGAGGATTGTGGGGGGAGAAGTCAAACCCCCTTCAATACCCTTATCATGTCAAGCCCATGAGGCCCCAACACATGAGTTACCGAAGTAATTACTTCGGTCCAAGCCCGTCCCGACTGATCAATCTGTTGGGCGTGGCCCGACAACCAATCCTTTTTTTATAGGACTCGTTAATCTCATGATTAGCCGACCTGATGGATCAACGAAAAAACGAAGTCATAGACAACCTTGCGGTATGCCAAAAATCGGGGATTCAACCTTGAAGATCGGATCGTTGACGAAGACTGAAGCAGTTCGAATCTAACAGATAAACGACATGGCAATCAGAGAGCTCATCAAAAGAAGATATCAGCCAGCTCGACACTCGACGACTTTAGTTCCATCCTCGGCTATAATTAGATTTTCTCAAAGAGAATTTGAGGGATATATACATAGGAGGATACATACCAAGATAATTTTCAATTCTTTCAGTTCGGTATTATCTTGATAATACCTACTTTTTCTTGTAATTTCTTCATTCATCAATAAAGTTGGAATTGCGATTTCATTATTCTTTGTAATTGTTACTTAAAAGCTCATACTATATACGACGTCTTCCTGGATCCCAACTATAAATTAAAACTTTATTAGATCTCGTTTATTTTAAAGTGATTGCTGATTCCGACATTAACAATTTGGCGTCTTCTATGTGAAAGGTCAGGAAGCCAACCTCGCGAAATAAGAGCTTCGCTAGCTAAAAAAAAAATCCCCTCCGACACCATGACTTCACTCCCGACCCATTATCCGGGGAGGAAATCCCCTCAGGGATCAGATCCATCCTCGAGGCGTTGAACAAAAAATTGATAGCCAAGAGGAAACCAACCGAGCTCTTAGGGTTCAGTTGGATGTCTTGACCACTCCGCCACCTAGCCTCTCTGGTCCCCTCGTCGGAGGTAGCTGAGTGACTGGTTCTGATCCAGGAAGAGCTCATGCTTCGATCGCACGAGCAGGTCAAAACGTCCCATCTGGGGTATGTTTGGACTTCTTAGAAGCCCGAACTCCCTCGACGGGACCGGCAGATGATTCTCCAAATCACGACCCGACGAGCGTACGGGTGCTAAATGGAGATACGGTTCTTCCTACCCAGGTCGATCCGGAACATCTTCCACCGCTCCCAACGGGCTCGCATCCTGGGTTCCTCAGGGCCAATGTGGATTGCATCCCCACTCGTAACCAGGATGGGCAATCCGCCCAAGATGGTTCTGACCGTCTTCGCTTGCCCGAGGAGTGAACAGGCAGAATTTGGTCGCATCAGCTCAGACGGGCTATCATCCCGTCGGGGGCTAGCGAACCAGGCTGGGCCGAATTTGAAAATTTAAGCAATCGATGATAGTCGAGCTGAGGGCTGTCAACTCAAAAGTCCATTGTACAACTATTTCGGGTCCCCAGATTGATAAACTGGTCGCCGAGACTGGCTGAACTCCTTTCACGGAAAGAATATCGAATGTTTTCATCGGGGACGCGGGGAAGGTTCGCCTAAATCGCTACAATGGAAACTCTGGACCGAAGGCTCACGTCACATCATTTCGTATAGCAACGGGGAGAGCCAATCTGCGGGACTACAAACAAGATGCAGGCTACTGCCAATTGTTCGCGGAAAATCTGTCTGGTCCGGTCTTGGATTGGTTCACCAGACTTAAGGAACGATCCATAGACAGTTTTGCCGAATTATCAGCAGCTTTCCTTACGCATTACTCCATGTTTATGGAAGACGAAGCATTCATGGCCGACCTTTGGAGCGTCCAGCAGAAAGACACCAAATCCCTCAAAAATTACATGACCAGATTCATGGGGGTTATGGCTAAAATCCCTGCCAACGATGGTGAATCGGCACTGGCCGCACTCAGAAATGAGCTGTGGACGATTCTCGTTTCCGTTTGGAGATGACGGTAAACCGACCACCGACCATCGAAAATGTCCTCCATAAGGCCTCTAACTTCGCCAGGGCCGAGGAAGAAATGGCCTCACTGGCGAAGTCCCACATAAAACCTCACAACAATTCGACCCCTTCCTAGAACCGACCTACGAACGAAAGAGGCCGCGGAGCCGGGAACGGAGGCAATCCCCAGTCCGCAAAAAAACAGAATGTACCCGCCGGTTTTGTGTTCGGAGTAAACAAATAATCCAGCAGCGAGAGATCTAACGGCAAGCTTTGGACCAGAAACCCATACGCTTACTGTAACTTTCACCAAGCAGCCGGTCACGCAACCGTAGAATGCGAGACCATGAGAAAATTATTGGTCGAAAAGTACACTAAGGGGGAGCTGCCGGGAATCGACTTGGGAACCCCTCCTAAGAAGAAAAAAATTCCCCCCGGGGCCGAGGTAACCCTTCGCCAAAGCGCTCCTAAAACCTCGGCAAAATTACGAGTAAACCACATCCATGGGGGCTCAAAATTTTTCCACGAGACGGCGGTCGGATCCGATTCGTTACCCCCATCCTCTGCCCCTGGTTCAACGATCTCGGCCTCATGAGCTTCGTTGATGGTGGACATGGTATCTCCAAGGGAAAAATCATCCGAATACGGGGTCATGGGGACCTCGTCAATTTCAGGAATTTCTTCGATCCCCTGTTCATACTCCTCGAAGTCGTTCGAGACTTCGGCCAGCTCCGTAGCCTAGTCAAATTATTTTCCGTTAAGAATCTCCTTGATCAACTCCTTGTTACCCCGACATTGTTCGAGGTTGGCGATCCGCTTTAAATGAGCATCCATCTTCTTCTTTTGGAGTTTGTACTGAGCAATCAAGACCCTGTACTTGGAGGAAGTCTCCTTCTTGGCCCGGTAGACAGCTCGGTCGAGCTCGGCCCTCCTTGAGCTTTGGGCGCCTCGATCTCGGCGTTCGCATCCTTCAACGCCTCGACATGACGACCATGAACACTAGAAAGTTCGACGTTGTTGGCGCGAAGCTGGTCTAGCTCGGTCTCGGCCGCGAAGAGCGCTTGGTCGTAACGCCGCACCTTGTCCCTGTAAGAGTCCAGGTCGGACTCCAACATAAGGTTCTTTGTATTGGCGTCATTCACCGCCTTCGACAACTTCTTCTCGATCACCTCACGAGCGTGCAGGTTGGCTGTCAGACCCTCGACCTGCGCTTGGACCTCTTCGATCTTACTATGAAAGGAGTCCGCCCCGGTCTGGACGGCAGTAAGTTTGCCAATCACTTCATCGGCTGCATCCAGCCGATCTTCGTAGAGCTTCGTCCCGGTAACGATGTCAGCAGTCATCTACAAAAAAAAATCTATGTCACAAAAAAAAAGACAACGACAAACCCTACTCTATGTTTGTCTCTTTCTTTACCTCGACGAAATGTCCAGCCATTCTTCTGAATCAGTCGGCTTCCCTCAGATCGGACACCCTCTTGTCCTCAAACAAAGGATCAGCTATCTTACGAAGAAGCCCGGCTGATCTGAACTGATCAGAAGAAAGGGGCTGGTCGCTCTTGTAGTTGAAATTTATCTCATATTTCTGTGACCCGACCTAGGGACATTCGCCTTCGACCCTGACGAATGAGAAGAATTTGAAGTAGATCCCCTGATCCACTCTGTCCTATTTTTGTGAGCCTTGTGAGCTTTCCCCTTGCTCCGCTCCTCCTCATTCGAAGGATCATCTACCTCGATCACCTTCTCTTTCCGGCTCTTCTTCTTGGCAGCTCTCTTCCTCTTCATCGATGGCCTAGACTCTGGGGGGAGCAACGGCCTCCTTCCTCTTCTTTGAAGGAACCTCGACCCCCTCTTGAGTAGTTTCCACCTCGGAAGCCACGACATCACCGACCTCGTCAACATCAGCAGCAGCAGTGGTCTCCGTCGGCTCGAGAACGATCGGTGGGGGAGGCACTTCGTCGACTTGCTGATCAATATCTTGGTCGAGTCGAATCGGGGAAGAGGGAGGGTTGGACTAAGAAACCGTCACCCCAGAAACAGTCTCAGCCACCTTCTTCAGATCGCTCTTCTGACGTGCCGTCAGTTGCTTAGACGAAGACATGGTTTCATCCCCTTATTCTGAAAAGAACAGACTCAATAAGGACATTATATGCATATATGATAATAAATAAATAAAAAAAACGGGTATTACCGACCTTCAGGTTGCGAGATTCTTTTCGATGGCCAAAGTCCGGAGGCCCGAAACCGAGATCCGGTGAAATCAGCCTAATTAAGCTTGTCCGAAGACCGAAGCAGGGTAAATTAGCTCGAATTCGGGCGATTCGGTAGGGGCCTTTCTTCTCTCTAAGAAAAAGGGGAAGAAGAAGAAAGAAGTTAGAACAGTCACATAATAAATACCTCTAGAGGACAATTTAATATACATACGGAAGTGAGTAGCCCACGTGTCATGATACAAATTGGCGAAATCGCCAATCGAATATTCGTTCACTTGAATAAAGAAATATTGAGCCCTCCAGAAATTATCATTTCCGGGGAGCTTGTCGATCACGTTTCGGCCTATTGTCTTGCTAAGATAAAAAGTCTTCGGCTGGTGTTTGGAATTATCCTTTATGACACAAAGACGGAGTAGGTCCATCACGGAAAAATCAACCATTTTCTCCCTTGCCACCTTGATAAGACCGATCACAGTGCGAAGAAAGTTCGGTCCAATCTGAGGAAAAGCAATCTTCAGTACATCCAAGTATTGAAGAAGGAGACTAGGAATCGGAAACCGAAGTCCACACCTATGGAAGAAAACCTTGTAAATGAAACAGTAACCATCGATATTCGTGTTGGCTGTGGCCCCCTTCGGAGGAAGGATGAGATCCACCTCTGGAGGGATATCGTAAAGTTTCCTAAATACACGTAAATCGTACGCGGTAACTTTCGTGGGCTGGAGGAGCTGAGCCTCCGTCTCACCAATCGCCGCAGACGTACTGGTTTCCATTTCCCTAGTCATTATTTTGGTTTTTCTAAAAACTAGGAAATGACGGACTTCGGCACTATCGAACTGACAATAATTCTTAAGTTCTAAGATCGAACTGACATAAGTTTTTAAATTCCTAAGACCGAACTGAAAAAAATCGTATGAGAACAAACCTAACTGACATATTTTTTAGGTTCTCAGGAAAAATTCAGATACGATATCGTAAAAAGAAAGGTTATAGAAAGAAGACAGAAGGTGAAAATGAAGAAGTACGTACCTTTTTACTTTCTCTGAGATATATAAAAATCAAAATGACCTTTCGGCTGCTATATAACGAGAGACCCGTTTCCCAAAGTCAACTCTTCAAATTCGCAGCCAAATGATTTCATGTACCTTGAAAATCGCAATGAATCTGAAGAGTCTCGTCTCTTCAAATTCACTGATTCATCAAAAGCTGACACATGTCCTGTCAGTTTCAAAAATCAAGCGACCACTTCGTAACCGAGCTCAATGACGTCAGCCAATTTTAAATGTCACCTCGATTTTCTAAGTGTATCTTTATATTTCACAATATGAAGAAACATTGGGGACTGATTGTGGGGGGAGAAGTCGAACCCCCTTCAATACGCTTATCATGTCAAGCCCATGAGGCCCAACACATGAGTTACCGAAGTAATTACTTCGGTCCAAATACGTCTCAACTGATCAATCTGTTGGGCCCGGCCCGACAAGTGATCCTTTTTTTTATAGGACTCGTTAATCTCATGATTAGCAGAACTGATGGATCAACGAAGAAACGAAGTCATAGACAACCTTGCGGTATGCCAAAAATCGGGGATTCAACCTTGAAGATCGAATCGTTGACAAAGACTGAAGCAGTTCGAATCTAACAGAAGATATCGACCAGCTCGACACTCGACGACTTTAGTTCCATCCTCGGCTATAATTAGAATTTCTCAAAGAGAATTTGAGGGATATATACATAGGAGCATACATACCAAGATTATTTCCAATTCTTTCAGTTCGATATTATCTTGATAATATCGACCTTCGCTTGTAATTTCTTCATTCATCAATAAAGTTGGAATTGCGATTTCATTATTCGTTGTTATTGTTACTTAAAAGCTCATACTATATACGACGTCTTCCTGTATCCCAACTATAAATTAAAACTTTATTAGATCTCGTTTATTTTAAAGTGATTGTTGATTCCGACATCAACAAGGATCATTGCCTGGTCCTTCGTGGAGCTCAACAAACAGTAGTAATCGGAACCATTTTTTTCGTTCTTCGTTCTCCTTCTTTATTTAAGATATTGAGATTTATGGAATTTGTGTTAATGCCGATGAAATTTATTTAGAAATATCCGAGTTTCGTTGATGTTCTTTGTGTACGAAATTTTGATTTCTTTCATCTAATAAAATAAACAAAAATCGTGTTTTGTTAATTAATATGCAACAGTGAACATTTTTAATTTACATTGTTAACTAAACTCAATTTAGGTTGTAAAAATTAATTAACGTTCAAACAATTCATCGGTTGTTTGATGGTAACAGTTTTGATTTCGATTTTTCTAAAAGTCGAATATGAAGAATATAATCAAATTATGAATGGGATCAAATATTTTACAGAATTGAAAATTAAAATGAAACAAAGATTGTTAATTAATATAAGAATAATTGATAAATATTGAATATATTAACTTTTCATTTTTGTAGGATCTTCCAATATTTTTTTGAAGGCATCTTCCAATAGTTATAAGAACAAATCATTACTGTTAATGAAATCGCCTAAAATTAATTTATTTTGATATTTAATTCTAACTTTTAACACAAATTTTCCAAAACTCAAAAATATTGGCCGAAATATTAATTTACAGTCGTGCCACCGTAGCTGAGGTCGAGGGTGATGTTGAGCTGTAATCTGCCACCTCAGCTGTATGACTAACAGTATTCAATTATATCAAATTGATACTAATCATGTTTATTAAGATTAGAATCTAGTGCTTGATCGTAGGACGAGTTAATAGCTCGGGAACAATACTAAACCTCAACAAGAGCTCAAAACCATGCGTGGTAGGTGTAAATTCCCAAAAATACAAGTGTGAGAAGAAGCGTACAGAAAAGAATGATAAACATTCAAAATCTTACCTTCAAAAGTAAGTTAAGATACCAAATTTTGAATCCACAAAACTTGAGTTGAATTATTCAGCTATGGACAAAATCACACTATACTTCATAATCTCCTGAAAAATTCTTTTTTATTGAGAGAAAAAAATGATGTACTCATAAGTCCACTATGAATTAAAAATATCTCCGAACCTCAAAAACCATCGCGAGGCTTTAACTTATTGAAGGTTTCACCCAAAACTTGCTTTGAGGTCTTCAAAGGAACTCCGAAATCAATTGAATTTGACCCTGGTTGCAACGCTCTTCACTTGCTCTCGGCATCATATATATCGCTCCTAATCATATCATCTGTCAAGGATAAACCACATAACAAAGAGAAACAACCCTTCAAAATACTTTTCACGGATTCATGTTTCAAATCGGACCAGACTTAGAATAACTTATTCATCGAGAACGATGGCTAATTTAAAAAACTCACAGCCTATACTTGTAGAAGAAAGCATGTTCATGTTCATATACGATATGAAAGTATGAATGAATATTAATTATTAAAAGAATAAAATAAAATAAGGATACACCAAGTAAGAGCCATGTACAAAAGCACCAGCCAAGACAGCGAAGAACAAACGATCCCTCAAAACTGGTTGCCTCCTCAGCGTGAGTCTGACTGAAAATTGTCACCGATTATATTTTTAACCAGAATAATAATAAATAAACAGCCCAGAATTAAAAATTCAAACATTAGAGGAAAAAATCAACACTCACTGAGAGGAAGAACAGGGGCGTAAATGAGAGGCACCAAAAACTTAAAAGGAGCCCCTTTCTTCTGCTTCCTTACTGTACCGTCTCTTGCAAAACAAATTTTATCAAGGAGAAAAGAAACACGAATTGAATTAATAAATTGATTTTCAGCGAACAAAAAACTAATTCTAAGCATGTAACTTACTGGCCAGTCGAATCGGATAAAGACGCCATCAAGATCTGTGAAACTTTTGCGTTTCCGATTATTAATTTTTTTTTTTTTTTTAGTTGCGAAAATTGTTATTCTCGTTGAAATAATCACAAGGTTTAATTCTCTCACCAGTACCCTTATAATTTCCTGCCTCGCTCATAGGAAACGAGAAAACGACAACCCGTTTTAGTTTTGGGGTGTTTCCCGTTTCAAACGACAAGTCGTTGTATTTCTTTTGTCGTCTTAAAAGTTCTAAAGTAAATTTTTAAAAAATAAGAACGAATAAAGAACACACGGATGGAATAGAAGAAAGAATTGTGGGTTCTAGAACAACGCCGAAGGTCGGGAAAAGAAAGTAGACAGATCCAACGGCTTAGAAACTAGCGTTAGATTAACGCAGAACGAGAATCAAAGGCTTATAAGCAAAACCCAAACACAGAAATATTCCAAAAACTCTCTTCCATTTCTCCTCTAAAACCCCTCTCCTCTCCTCTCGGCCGATTCTCTATTACATCGCAACTGCTTAGAATCCATGGTAATTTCTTCTTCTCAGTCTTTCAATCGACTCTAGGGTTTCTGTTTCCAGAACCGAGTTGCGTACTCAATTTTTTCGCGGAATGGTATAGACTTTGTTGATGAAAATGTTATCGTGGTTTGGATTTAAAATCAGGCTTTGCCGAACCAGAAGACCGTTGACTATCCTAGCTTCAAGCTCGTCATCGTCGGCGATGGTGGCACTGGTAATATCTCGCTGCACTTATCTCCTTCTGATCAGCTTATGTTGATTCCTTTCCATGTGCTTCCTGATTTTTTTTGTCCTGATTAGAATTAAAATAGGGCTTTGCTTGTCGAATTTCTTATCCCCGGTTGTTACTTGATTCAAAAGATCGTAATATGATCGTATTTGGTTTGTTTGAAATAATTGAGTGAAGAAATGATTTCTTTTTCTTTCGTACATGCTTGATCTGCTAAATGTATTTTTTTCCGACTGCAACATTCCATGTGAGATTACGATCATGATCGTTGAACTGTGATATGATATCTTTTCTTTGAATTCGATCTTCGCAGGGAAAACTACCTTTGTGAAGAGGCATGTTACAGGAGAGTTCGAGAAGAAATATGAGCGTAAGAGCCTCTATTTGTGTGTTTTGACTTATTTCTTCATGTTTTTGTATAATTTAATTTATGTTGTTTAAAACTATTCATGTTTTGCTTACAGCCACCATAGGTGTGGAGGTTCATCCTCTGGACTTCTTCACAAACTGTGGCAAAATCCGGTTCTACTGCTGGGACACTGCCGGACAAGAGAAATTCGGTGGTCTACGTGATGGTTACTAGTAAGTTTTTCTCCCTCAAGCCTTTCTTTTGCTATTCTTGTCCTCTTGATTGAGGAATGTATAGGGCGACTAAATATTGGTTTCAGCAACGATAATTTATGATTCCCTCAATTTTATCACTAAATACGATGTCACTTGTGATTGATTGCCATTGTACCTTGTGACCAATACTTCATGGGTCTTGTCCAAACACTAGTGTTATTGAAATTGCCATGGTCATCCTTAATTAAATTTATTGCTTTCGCATCAAGTCATTAACTTATATTTTAATGTGCACAGCATTCATGGGCAATGTGCTATCATCATGTTTGATGTGACAGCTCGCTTGACATACAAGAACGTTCCCACGTGGCACAGAGATCTCTGCAGGTTCGTAAACGTCGCCGATGAATAATTTGTTTTTAAACCACCGTGCATTCTGATGGTATAGTTATTCTGTCGTGAAACTTGCAGGGTGTGTGAGAACATCCCTATTGTTCTTTGCGGAAACAAGGTCGATGTGAAGAACAGGCAGGTTAAGGCCAAGCAGGTCACCTTTCACAGGAAGAAAAATCTCCAGTACTATGAGATCTCTGCTAAGAGCAACTACAACTTTGAGAAGCCTTTCTTGTACCTCGCCAGGAAGCTTGCTGGGTAAGGAATATTACTATATAATATCCCGTGTCTGTGTGTGTACTTGCTCTGCATTTTATAATCCGAGTTTAACTAACTGTTATGATGATGATGATGATGAATGTAGTGACGCTAACCTCCACTTTGTCGAGTCTCCTGCTCTTGCTCCTCCCGAGGTTCAAATCGATTTGGTTGCTCAACAACAGTGAGTTTTTTTCCCTTTACCTGACAGAAAAATTTCTTATGTTAAATACACTGAAACAAAATTATTGTTCTTTCAAATTCAAGCACATACTTATTATCCAATTGGTTCTTACTGAGGTTGCTTTTGTTTTGAACCTTTCAGGCATGAAGCTGAGCTTGTCCAAGCCATGAACCAGCCTCTTCCGGATGACGACGACGATGCGTTTGAGTAAAGCAAAGTTGTTGAGTTTTGACCTAATGGTGATTGGCATGAATTTTAGGATCTTTTCGTGCCCTTCTTGTTTCTTGTTTATGAGCTGTGTGTTCCTTTAGAGAGTTCATTGATGTTTTGACATGATTTGGTGATTGTCAAAGGAAGAATAGTAATATCTCTCGCTTCCGTTTTTTTTCTTCTCATCCTGATTCGCGCATATTATTGTAGGAGATCATTTAGCGTGATATTTGAATTTGTTTATCTTAAGAAGCCTCTATGATATGGCTGTTGAGTCTTTGTTATGCCTGAGATTATCTCTAAAACTTCCATTTGGATAATTCAATCCATTTTGGTTTATTCAACGATTTAACGTTCTCAGTAGAAGGATAAAAGAAAAACTCAATGGGGTTTGGTCCCTTTTCTTTTATTCTTTTGTTATCAAATAATGGCATACGATTTATACTTTTGTGGAATATATGTGGAATACTCTTTTGGATTCATTACGGGCCGAACTCTTTGGACATGAAAGTCCATTCATTGGTTTGTGGATCTTAAATTCAGCGGTACATTTGGGGAAAACCCAGCAAAAAATAAAAACAAAAAAAGGGGAGCATGAGCCACAAGTCCGTACAACGTAACCAAAAGAAAAAAACAATAAAAAGCATTTGATATTTCGCCTCGAAAAAGAAAATGGACGCTCCAAAAAGTATGATATGCCACAGTAGTAGGAGCGTATTGCCAAAAGAGGAGGAAGAGATGAAATCATCAAAATCTGGAACATGAACAACAAAACAATAAAGAGGAAGTTGTGTTTCTTCTTACGAATCTCCCAAGAAAACACACAACACGCAAACACAAACCATAACACTTGCCTCTGTCTTAGGAACCCAATCCCAACACAAACATGAAACAAGATAATCTCATAATAATTATTATTGTTACTTGCACTCTGAAAAGAAAAGAAAAAGAAAAAAGTACACGTAACGTAACACAACAAACTAACAACGACACAGAGACACAAAGCGCAGTGTAATGGTGTGAGTATTTAAGTAAAAGTAGACCCAACTGGAATGGGTTTCATTTGTGGTACCCTCAACTCCGATTACGACTTGTCTCTTTCCATGTCTCTTCTATTTCTCTCTTCTCCTCCAAACTCTGCTCAGAAACACCCACTACACACACATATATACCCACACACCAACACATGTATATATATATACATGTATTGGCCACCACACACCAGTGAAGGTACATCTTTCCAACCGAGATGTGGGCCCGTTTGGCAAAGTCTGATCAACTAAGAAAAGAGGGCTCTTTGTGATATAGCCTGTGGGGGTCCTTGTTAAGGACAAGGACACTGTCCAAAATTTCAGGGGCTCATATACATATATATATCCCTCCGAAACACAATTGACACAACACAAACAAATCCTATTTAATTTTTCTTTTTCTTTTTTTATTTTCTGGCTTTCAGAGTGTCGGTGGGTGGTCGGCCTGGCTATTGGGCTATATAGGGCCCACTAAAGCCTAAAGAGGGCCCTAAATTATGAAAACCCAAAGCCCTGATTGCTTCTTTGTTCCTTCTTTATATATATATAAGAAAATTTAAAATAAAATTGTGTTAGATTAAATATTTCTTTTCACAAGTCCGATTCTATTGCTATTGTCCTGAATGGGCTCTATTTGCAATGACTATTGTTGTCTTGCTTCTTTTTGGTGAAATGGCAATTCTTTCCTTTTCATTATGATGATATCTATCTTCTTGTGTAGTTTTTGTGCTGTGGCTGACCCGTTGTGTTTTTTGGTTCTTGGCCTTCTTTGTATCTTTCTTGCCTATCACTCTTCTTCGCATTCAACCCCAAATAATACAATTTAATACATTAGATTATAGCGTCTATTAATTGGTAATGAAATTATTTGGCGGTTTTTAGCTAAAGCGAGTGTCGACTTTTGCACATGTACGTGTCGATCCACAGCACCTAACTATAAAACTGAATCCTCTCAAAGGATTTCCTTTCATTAGAAGAAGAGAAGAAAATATTAAATGCTTTTGTATAATTAAATGTGAGGGAAAGGGAAGTGTAGTAATTGAAGATGGTGACTCATCGTCACAAGGCCATCATGTGATGATATGAAGCTTATGTTTATATATTCTTAGATTTTTTTTTGTTAAGAAGGAATAAATAAAATGTTCATTAAGAGAGGAAGTCGCCAATGCTCATGGTGGGGTATTATAAGAATCTCAATATCATATATAATATAAATTCATTTTTTTTCATTTAACAGCTCTTAGAAAGTGGATAATTGTTTATATATGGCTTTTGATTTAAAGCAGATACATATACCATTTTAGGTTATTTATATTTCATCTTTAGCCATACATTATTATGTAATACAGTATATTATTACACACTCTAGCAATTGAAAAATATAATTAAAAAAATCTCAGCTTTTAAATAACGTTGTACTATACTATAGTAGATCACCGTATAATAACATACGCGAAAAAAACTTAGAACAATTTATCATCATACACTATCATAAATTGAATGAATTTTACAGTTTATTATTGTATTGTCTTCAATCTTATCATAATTTTTCCAAAATTCAAAATTATAATTTTGGTCGAAATCATTTTAATTCATCAATAAGCATAGGATACGAAATAAACACAAAATTCACAATTTTTAATATTAGGAGAGAAATCAAATTTACACCGGAACGAAAAATCCATGACAAATTCGTCATTTTTTTTATGAAATTGGGTGAGTGAGAATGAAAAATATTGAAAATTAGAGAACAAAAAAAAAAAAAGCAAACTAATGGTTATTTTGGTCTGAGATGTATTTTAGTCCACTTTAGAAACAGAAAATATAATTTTAGATATCTTTATAGTAGCACGTCTTTGTTAATTATTAAGTCAACCATATTAAATTCATTATAAGTAAATTTATGTTAAAATAAGTGGATTTATTACGTAAATATTTAAAAGAACAGGACATGTTCTGTAAAGAATGCATGTGCATACAATAGAGAGAGAGAGAGAGAGAGAGAGAGAGAGAGAGAGAGAGAGAGAGGCAACTGTCACTGTCTTTCCCATATGCATGTATTGCTCATTGTTTAGTATTAGAATAGGGAAACCTGAATTTATTAGCTTCTTTACCTAGCTATACATATCTATCTCTCTCTCAATGCTTAGTTGTGTGATGATCTGGATCCTCTCTAGCTTTCTGTACTTGGAAATCTTATGTGTTATTTACACTTGGAAATATCAAGGACTATTATATTGGTCCCAAATTAAAGTTTTTGGGGCTTGCTCCTTTTTGCCATTCACCCATTAAATGTGACATAGATAAAATGTTTTTTTGTAGAAAACAAATTTGGTTAATTTTGTACTATAGTTATATATCTATATGGCAGTAATAACGTTTTCTGAACAATATCTATATTCGATTAGATAATAGACAAATCTGTATTTTGAGATTGCCTAATAAGGATTATTAATGGTACATTGGGATATTTCTGAGAAATGATTGAATGGATTCTATGAGTGAAAATAGAAAGAGCATACTTGAATAATTCATGACTGTTTATATAGCCACTTCTGTTATAACACACACCCGTATATATTATTTCATTTTTTCAGTATGTATAATACATAATCAACTTTATTGTACATTTAAGCATAAATTTACCAATATCATAGACTTTGTGGCATGAATGAGAGTTAAACTCACTGGCTAAATCAGCCGGGGGTTAAGAGAAGCTTTCGGTACAAGAAATATTGGTGACATCTGAGGTTATATTTTATACAATAATCATAGAAATAATTTCGGGTGTCCTATCTTGGAATGACATTCCATTGCCATTTTATTTCAATATTTTGGCTGTATTCTGCGAAAAGTAGATAGCAATCCATTGTTGTTTTTGTTCCCCTTTTTCATGACTTGCTCTGATATGTGAGTAATTACAAAATCAATCATATCAAATTATTATGCTTTTTGGTTTTTGTTTTTGGAGCTAAAGAATAATAGTGGAAATTTAAAAAAAAAAAAAAACCAGAAAAGGTTACACCATACTTCACTTAAATGTTTTCTATTAAAGTACAGCTCCAAAATTGGTTTAATTAGCTGAGCTCTTCATTGTCCTTTCTAGTTTTGATCCTCAACCGCTTTTGGAATTATCATGCAACATATATAGGTAAGCATGATTATAATGAATCGAAAGCAAAACAACAAAAAGGTCTCTCACTTATAAAATTATCTCGAATGCTTGTCATGAATGAAAAAATATCCGATGATAAATTAAGTGTCCACTAAACCAAATTAGAAAGCGAGGATAAATATAAGAAAATCAAAAGAAGGGTAAATAAGGAATAAGTGAATCCTTGTCACATTGTCAAGGTATAATTACAAGTCATTAAAGAAAGAGACAAACAATGGACAAGAAGAGTAATATGGGGACAATACACGTGGCATGACTTGTACTAATTTGCGTACTAGGTTCCCACATATAAAGACCATCTCTAATAAAAACACTCAAAAATGCATTTTGTCTTTCCAAAATACAGTTTTTATCATATAAAAAAGTATTTAAATTCTAACCTAATAGTCCACTTTTAATTTAAAAATCATCTTCTTCATAACTCTATTTTAACACTTTTTTATTAATTACAGTAGAACCTACCTGCTATATCATCGTTAATGAAGTTTTTTTTTTTTTTTTTTTATCTTTCACCGTATATATAGTAGTTGTTATGTAAAAAACTAATTGGCACCATACACCAATCGAAACAGTTATTGAAATGTGCAGAAAATTGTTCAACTGTCCTACACATATTAGTATGAACTACAATATCATGTAATTTGTTGGAGTTAAGTCGTATCTTCGATATCTTGTCCGATTGAAAGATCAACTCATTCGTTTAGTATACATTAAACGGTCAAATAACAAGTCAAGAAATAGAAAGCATGAAACTACTTTGCATTTCATTTTCAGGAATTCCCTAAGAATTCCCTAGGCTCTTTAAGTATCAATTTAAAACCATCTGCTAGTGGTTGTAACAATCCGATCGTACATGAACGATAATTGTAGTTGACGACCTTTCCCTGGTACGAGTGAACAGAGAAAGACGCCCCATTGTTAAAAAGGTTCGGCTTCAAAACCGTTAATTTAGTCTATATATTTCGAATCGACAAATTTTATATTTAAAATTAAATTAAAATAACCATATATTATAAATGACATATATTTTGTTTGTTTCAAAATATCAGAAGTGTAACTGTATAGATGTACTAAATTCTGATTTATTTAATTATGTGTATATGCCATGTGTTATGATTTTAAGCCAGATTTCAATCTTTAGATTCTTTACCAATTAAAGTTCGTTCTCAGATCTACTCAGATAAGAAACATGCAAGAACATAAAATGATAGAAAATAAAGAACACAACCGGATATTATCGTGCTTCGACCAAATCGGTTTACATGCACATTGAGCTCAGCGGAGAAGTTCGGTCAATACCATGCACAACCTCAATACACTCTCAATTCTCACAGATACAACATGTCTCACAGTTTCAAACACACGCACACACATGCTCCTTTTTTCTAGTTTCTCACAAGGAAAAACGATCAAGATGATCGAACAAGAAGACCAGATGCAAAGAAAAGCAAAACTCTAACAAATTGGCCGAGAAAGAAAAAAAAGAAAGAGAGAAAAAGTCTCGAGGTTACGAAATGAATTCGTAGGGTAACAAATATTATATATTAAACATATCAGCGTCGTCTAAGGTGGAATGTCGTTTTTGTCAAACGAAAATCCTTCAGAGGGTAAGGAGTGTAATGGGCCTTGGCGAAGTGGACCTCGGCAAATGATTGTTCGGCTTTCACCAAACAATCTCCACCTGAATCTCAACAAACTCCACCCGAGGCGAGATTGCACAGAGTGATAGGACCGGCTTCTTCTACAACATTATTGCTCAATCACCTGCAATAATCACTCAATAAACAATGTCTAAGCAATGCTTAAACTTAACATTAGTAACAATATTAGTTCCCATATCAGACAGATTGTTCTCAGTATCAATTTTTTTACCAATTTCACTATATCACTAGCAATCAAATCCTGAATGTAATGATATCTAACATCTACATGATTAGTTCTCTCATGATACTTAAGTAAATAGCACTCTGACTATCTGAAAATATAGTTACAATTTCTGTGATCATTTTAGATTCCTTTAACAACCCTTGCAACCAAACAGCCTCCTAAAAGACATCACATACATCTATGCATTCATATTCAGTACGTGATAAAGCTACAACAGATTGTAAATTTGATATCCAAGAGACACAATTACTACCTAATGTAAAACAAAATGAAGTGGTTGATTTTCAATTATCTCTATCCCCAACATAACCTACCAGATTGAATAATTCATTTCTTTTACTATAACATAAATCAATGTTCAAAATACTATTTACATAAGCTATAACATGTTTGAAAGGATTCTAATGATCAAATCCTGGATTAGACATAAATCTACTTAAAACCAAGATTGCATAAGAAAGACCAGGCCTATAATTGATCATGGCATACATCAATGAACCAATTGCATTTGCATAGAGAATCATTTCCGTTTTTCAGAATTTCAGACTTAGATTTAGGACAATGTGTCTCATTTAAACTAAAATGGGGAGCAAGTGGCATACAAACAGATTTACATTGTAAGCTACTAAATTTTGATACAACATTTTCGAGATATGGTTTTTGATGAATATGTTGCACATTAGTTTTTCTATTTATATCTATTATCATGCCTAAAATTCCCTTAGCAGGGCCAAGGTCTTTCATATCAAAAGAAGAGTTCAAATCACGTTTAAGTTTGTTAACCGTAGTTACAGATTTGCTAACTATTAAAATATCATCAACAAATACACAAACAAATCATCTATAGAATTAAAATAGAAACAACTATCATACTCACTATGACTAAGACCAATACTAAGCACAAAAGAATCAAATTATCTTATATCATTGCCTAGGACTCTGTTTCAAAGCATACGATGACTTCTTAACCAACCAAACATGTTCTGGTTTATTTTTATCAAAATATTCTTCAGGTTGTCTCATATAAATTTTCATTTCTAAATGAAGGAAAGCGTATTTACCATCTAATTGTTCAAGTTCCAGATTTAGAAATGCAACTAAAGACATAACATTTCTAATAGTTTTTGTTATTACTTTAATTGGCTTATTTTTATTAGGCAAGTCTCATTTAGTCTCGTCAAGATTTGTCGCATATCTTCCTCATGATCTTCGGCATTAACATTCTGCGATATTTCAGGATCTGATTATATTCAGTATATATTTCATTTATCATGACGGATAAAGATCTTTCCTCATTTATGCTCGCGTGGTTAATGAGTGTTTATTCTCGAGCATTGACCTTTCTTCTTTGGGGTGATCATAAAAGTAGCGGTGGCCACCATTGATCTCCCGGATGCTTTACTCTGAATATGTGGGGTTTCTAGACGTGAAAGTTGGCGGACTGGAAAGCTACGTGTTCAGAGAATTGCAGTGTAAAATCCTTTCACCCACTGTGAAAGATTTGTGTTGTTGGTTTTGTTATACTGTGTGAGTTCGTGTAATACTCTACAAGTTCATTGTGACAAAAGAACACGTGTGAGTGTGTCTTTGTGGATCTGTGATTAGGTCACTAATTCAGGGGGAGGACTGAATTAGATTCTTCACTTCTTAGTTTGTAATTTGGCTTTGAGATTGTTGTTGATTCATATAAGTCCATCTGTACTAAAAACTATTATATAGTGAAATCATTTCCACCAGGTTGTCACACCCCCCCAGATGTAGGAGAAGTTGCTCCGAACTGGGTTATCAATTGTGTGTGTTCTATTTACTTTATACTGTTCTTATTTCATCTATATCTTGCTCATTGATTGTTACACACATTATCATAACTTCTGTGTGTGACAATTGGTTGAGCGGCTAACAGAATTTCAATTGGTATCAGAGCGGGCACCCTGAACTTTAGGGTGATTTTTTGTGGGTTTAACAATTCTGTTTGAGATGTACAGAAACATTGAGAGCAACAATAGCAGATTCAAAGAAAGAAGAATTCAATGTCATGAATGCGAAGGCTTTGGCCACATTCAAAAGGAGTGCCCAAACTTCCTGAGGAAACAGAATAAAGGTTATGTTGCGACTCTCACCGACGATGAGTATGATAATGAATCCGAGCCAAGTAACTTTGTTGCGTTTCCGACATCTATTAATATTATGTGTGATGATAATGTTGATGTTGCTAGTTTATCTACGGAAAAAGATAATACCTCTTCTGATGATGATGATTTTTCTAATGATGCTCGTGATCGATTCTATGATGTATTGAATAACAAAGATGTTGAAGAATCTCAGGTTATGGATAAGCTGAATGATATGATTCTCTCTTTGACAAGCGACAAGAGCAGGTTGTTGGAGACCATTATTGAATTAAAAAGACAAGTCGCTTATTTGAATGGTGAACTTGAGAATATGACAAAATCTGTAAGGATGATAATTCAAGCACTAAGGATCTTGACAAGATTCTTACCATTGGAAAATCTGCCAAAGATATGGAAGGTATTGGTTTTACTCATGGTGCATCTATTTCTAAGACTGTCTTTGTTCCACAGAAGAATGGACTCTCCTCCCAACTGTCGCACAACATGTCACAGACATCTGGCCACGACAACTCGTGACTCTCTACAAAACAAGATTTTGGGAGGTCTCTTGTCAATAGACCTCAATGGATTTGTCATCATTGTGGACGTTCAGGGCACATACGTCCATTTTGTTATCGTCTCTATGGAAGGAATCTTCATCAACATCAATCCTTCCATAGAACTCAGAAGAATCAAGTCGTTAATCCGCGCAAAGTTTGGAGAGTGAAAACGGATAACAGAGTCAACAACGACTTGAAGAAGTGTGCACATACTACGTTTGTGGATGTTGAGAAGCAAGATCATGGATGTAATTACCACAGCAAGTGCCGATGGTCCGGCCGGAGGTGCTTCTGATGGTAATTCGTTTCCTCCTCCTGTAGTTGATTTATCCTTGTCGTTGGTATGTTTTGAGGCAATCTGGGGGAGAGGTATTTGGATTGGATTTTGTGTTGTTGTGTTTGCCCCAAAAATAGCCAAAGGGGGAGATTGTTATTACAATGACATTCATTGTAATTTATTGTGTTGGCTTATTTTTGGGCAAAGAATATATTCTGCATGCTCATTTTGGGAAGTTCTATATGATGACTTATTTGGTGATTAAAGGATTAATTTCGGATCTTATGTTATTTGGGAAGTTTCCTTTTTGACAGATTTCGTCATAATGTCACGAATTGGTGTAACAATCGTCTGCTACAGTTGGATATTTTGGGAAGTTTACAAGGAAGACTTTTTGACAGATTTCGTAATAAATCTCATAATGTCGCGTTTATTGTCACAACAAATGTCTGCGACAGTCTTCTATTATGGGAAGGTTTTATTAAAGGGTAAGGAAACCCTAGGGAAGACTTCCACTTTGAAGGAGTGCTATATAAGTCGAGTAGCTCTTCATTGGCAGGAATGAAAAACGCCACTGTTCACATCTATATGGTTGTAATTCTCTAAACACTCATTTATATACTATAAGTTTAGAGAAGTATCGGTTTGTGCTTGCGCGATTGAAGTTCTCGCGATTTGTTCATTGAAGTGGCCAAACATCGGGTGAGTGTTTGAAGAGTGGAATTGAGAGGGGTCTCAAAGTCAGGGGGAGTCCTTGATTTAGTTTTCACGTATAGTATTAGCCAAAGTGGCGTTGATGTCGAGATTCATGTAAGGCCATTATTGTACTATTGACTATCATTACTGAATTCTTTTCCACTGGGTTAAGAGCCCCCCAGATGTAGGAGACGTTGCTCCGAACTGGGTAAACAATTGTGTGTGTTGTTTATTGCTTTCCTATTTACTTTTCATCGCTGTTTTATTTCATCTATATCTTGCTCGTTGATTGTTAGACACATTGTCATAACTTCTGTGTGTGACAATTGGTTGAGCGGCTAACAGAATTCCAATTGGCACCTTTTTCAAGATGGTTTCTTGTACTGTTTCAATTCTGTTTAGATGGATAATTTCAGAGAAGGAGGATCTGTTAATCGACCACCAAACTTGGATGGGTCAAATTATGGGTACTGGAAAGCTCGGATGTGTGCTTTCTTGAAGGCCTTGGACAGCAGGACGTGGAAAGCTATTCTTAATGGATGGGAACCTCCTGTTGTTGTTGATGAGGAAACAGGTGTGAGTACACCAAAACTAGAAAGGGAATGGACTGCTGCTGAAGATGAAGAAGCCCTCGGAAATTCCAGAGCTCTTAATGCAATTTATAATGCTGTTGACAAGAACATCTTCGGAATCATCAACACTTGTATTAGTGCTAAAGAGGCTTGGGAAATTCTTGTGGTTGCTCATGAAGGAACAGCTTGTTGGCATTTATGCCCACAAAGGAGATTTTTGATATTAAATACTTTTGTATTTGTTTTACTTTGAAATTAAATAAAGATTGAATATCCATTCTTATTTAAGATTGTGTTTACGCATTTATGTCTACGCTCTGAAACTGTCATCAACGAAAGAAGTGCTAAATACAGACTTGACAAGATACCTTCTTATGACTAGTTTAAATAATAGTTCGCAATCTAAAGATCGATTGGGCAATCGAATCCTAGTAATGATTGTTAGAATGAATTAAACGATATCTTATCTTGTGATATGGAGAGTTGTGACTCTGTAATTCATTCTTGATATCTTAATGAAGATATTGAACAAGACCTGTGAAGTTTTGAAGTTCGAGACAAAACCGTTTAATCACTCGAAACCTCAAACTCACATACGAGGGGTATTTTAGTAATTACCTAAACCCTGAAGTGAGTACATGTATTCTTGCAACACTTTATGACATTTGATTTGTCAATGGGCAATGGCTAAGTGAAGTTTCATTGACCCGACGGTTGGTGTCATAATACTGTTTCGTTGAAACATGTGATTCACAGATATGGAGTTTGTGTTGAAACAATGCTAAGGCATTAGTATCACACCATGCTCTGTTATGAGAGTGTGAGCGAATAAACCAGGCCTGGTATTCATCGAATAAAGAATTCTTTGAAATAAAACATGTGACATGTTGAGACATTTCACTCTATGTTTTTCTCGTTCACAGATAACAGAGGACTTGGTGAAATAATAACTCAGGGGTAAAACGGTAATTTTACATTCCTCTGAGTTAATGATACATACAAAGGGTAATATCGTAAAATACACCGTGGACCATGTGAAGAATAGTTTTATCACATCAAACGAAAATATAAACGCATATGAACTTAGAGATGTTCAATATTGGTCCTTTAGTGGAATCGACTAATATTAAGAATTAAAAGTCGGAAAAAGTTTGTGAACTTTTGCGTCCGATCTTTATTCTAAAGCTTCGTTCATGTGGGTCCATAAGTTCTCAATGATAGACTCTTGGATGAGATATTAGTGAACAAGAAAAGATCAATTTTCTCATTAAACGTAAATTGTGATTTACACTAAGAAAATTATTTTCTAAGTAATTAAATAAATAATTCGTTATTTATTATTACATTTATTTAACGAATCATATTATGTTATTATACTGATAATAATATAATTTGATGATTCAAATAAATAAAAGATGAAAATAAATATTTTCTCGTTTCGTGCTACGTTGTTTAGTATGAAAATAATTAATGATTTGTCATTACATAAATGAGATGTTCTAAATTAATTAAATATTATTTTAGAAATAAATCGAAAATATTTGGGAGATAAATACATAATATGGCCGGCCACTTAATGCAAATAAGGGGTTGGAAAATTGCTTAAATGATTTATCGGGCTTAAGTTTGATTAATGGGTCATTAATTGTTTTTGACCTAATTAAGCCCATTCTCCCTGAAATAAAAGGAGCTCTTCTCTCTCTCTTTTGACCTAGCTCATTCGGCCACTGTCTCTCTCTCTCCCCTCCCATCTTGGCCGACTATTTCTTCTCTCCCAAGGAGAAAAATACTTGGCCAAAATCCCTAAAGAATTGAGAGAGCGAACCGTAGAGAGAATCCCCTTTTATTCCTTCTTCCGTTGTTCCTACGAAAGAGCCCACCCTCTTTGTCTCTCAAAATCCCTCGAATATTATCATTGATTCAACTTGTGATTGTTTGAGTGATTTTTCCTCCCACAGGGCCGGCCATATTTTGGAGCAACGAAGGATCGACGACTTTGAGGATTTGCTTGACGGGCGTGGCGTAGAGGATCGGCCGGCCAGTTTTTCCGAGAGACACCGAGACTTGCTCTCGCAGATCCGAATTATGTAAGTATCCCTCGAACGAATTGGATCTGGACAATATGATATTTTAGAATGATTATATGTGTTTGGATTGTTCGTGTGCATGTTTAGATAAATTTATTGACAAGATTATAAATTTATTGACATGTTAGGTTAGATTTAATGATATGGTTATCGAACATGTTTTAAATTGGTTTTAATATGTTAAATTGAATTATGAAATTCCGCCACATATTGATGTGTTTCGTAATTAAATTAGGTTAATTGTTAATCAAATTCCAACACAGCTAAAGTTCGCAGTTCAAAACTTCAGATGCTGACCACTCAATTTGAAGCTCTCACTATGAATGAAGATGAGACCATTGCTGAATTCAATGTTAGAATACGTGACATTTCTAACGAATCTTTTTCTCTTGGTGTTCCTATGTCAGATGAAAAGCTTGTTCGCAAAATTCTCAGATCTCTTCCTCAAAGATTTCAAATGAAGGTTACAGCTATTGAGGAAGTTCAAGATCTGTCTATTATGAAGCTTGATGAACTTATTGGGTCTCTCATGACATATGAACTCTCCATTCCTCGTGTTGAGAAAAGGAACAAAAGTCTAGCTTTGAAGAGCTCTGTAAAGCAATCCACGGGTCAGGTATCATCGGAATCTGAAGAGGATATTTATGACACAATTGCTCTTCTGTCTAAGAACTATAACAGGGTCATGAAGAAGTTTGCTAGACTCCCTCCCAGAAATGTCAACACTGAAAGTCGTGACAATCAGACTAAATTTCAGTCTTTCAAAGGAAATTCCTCCCAAAGAAGTAGCAGAAATGGAGACAAACTGTCTGGATATAAAGCCAAAGGTGTTCAATGTCATGAGTGTGAAGGATATGGCCACATTCAAAAAGATTGTGCCAACTTTCTCCGTAAGCGAAAGAAAGAATACAATGCCACTCTCTCCGATGAAGAAGATGAAAGTGATTCTGAGAATGGGAATAATTTCCTCGCATTCACATCCAGTATTGAGAATCTGGAGGAAAACGAAGCTGATCACACTGTAAGCTCTAACAATTCTTCTATTCATGATATTGATATGAATGATGATTTAGATAAGCTTAACAATATGATTTTTACTCTCACAACTGATAAGACGAGACTTCTTGAAACCATTGTTGAACTGAAGATTGAAGTTGCTCGTCTAAATAGTGAGCTTATCAAAATGACAAGATTTTTTAGAATGTTGAACTCAGGAACAGATGATCTGGACAAAATTCTGACTTCTGGAAAGACAGGAAAAAGCATGACAGGAATTGGATACTTTCATGGAGCCTCTACATCTCATACCAGATTTGTTCCCCAGAAAAGAAAGGATCTAAATGACAAAAATTTGTCTCAACAAAGTGTGTTTGCTAATGTCAACAGATTACCCTGGATATGTCATTATTTTGGAAGAAAAGGTCACATACGACCCTATTGCTATAAATTGTTGAACAAAAGGGACTATCGTACTAAGGTTAATACTGAGACTTACAGAAAGATAAACATAAGCAATCACTCTGTGTGGAAAATCAAAAATGATCATTATGCAAATATTGCCTATACATCATTACGTGCTTCAACCTACGATGATTGGTATTTTGACAGTGGATGTTCAAGACATATGACAGGTTTTAAAGACTATCTTACTGATGTGAAGCCATACTCAAACTGCTTTGTTACTTTTGGAGATGGAGTTAAGGCTAAAATAATTGGCAAAGGTACAATGAAGTTCCAAGGATTGGTGTGCTTAAAGGAAGCTCTTTTAGTTGAAGGTCTCACTGCTAATCTTATAAGTATTAGTCAACTGTGTGATTCTGACCTAACTGTCAATTTTACTCGTGATGAGTGTATTGTTAAGACTTTTCAGGATGACATTCTTATGAAAGGAAAAAGATCTTCAGATAATTGCTACATGTGGTCCTCTGACAAAAGTCTTAAAGTCGAATCATGCATGATCTCTAAAGCTGATGAAGCAAAATTGTGGCATCAACGTCTTGGTCATCTGAATTACAGAAGTCTTCGTAAAATCATCATTGAAAAGGCTGTGACTGGGGTTCCAGATATTAAAGTTATTGAGGGGCAGATGTGTGATGAATGTCAAATTGGAAAACAGGTTAAGAGCTCTCATAAGCCTGTGAAAATATACACCACCACTCGTGTGCTGGAATTATTACACATGGATTTGATGGGTCCAATGCAAACTGAAACTCTGGGTGGAAAAAGATATGTTTTTGTCTGCGTTGACGATTTTTCTCAATTTACCTGGGTTTATTTCCTAAAAGATAAATCTGAAACATTTGATGTTTTTGAAGAATTGTGCAGACTTCTCCAGAGACAGAAAGAAGATTCTACTGGGAAAATTGTCAGAATAAGGAGTGATCATGGTAGGGAATTTCAAAATTCTCGGTTCTCTAACTTTTGTAGTGAGGAAGGAATTGCTCATGAATTTTCTGCACCCATTACTCCACAACAGAATGGCATCGTTGAGAGGAAAAACAGAACTCTTCAAGAGATGGCAAGAGTTATGCTATTAGCAAAGAATATACCTACACGGTTCTGGGCTGAAGCATTAAACACTGCCTGTCACATTCATAACAGGGTGTCCATAAGACCTGGAACTACCACTACTCAGTAATGACAATACTTCTGAAAGCACAGCTGTTGAAAGTAATAATCGGGATGATGACTCTTATGAACCTACTGAAACAGATTCATCAAATGAAGTTAGTCACGAGTTAATTCCTTCTACAAGAATTCAGAAGAATCATCCTATTGACAGCATTATTGGTGATGTGAACGATAGTATGCAGACTAGGAGAAAGAATACTATGAATTACAGAGAGATGATTGGAAATATATGTTTTGTCTCTAAGATTGAGCCAAGGAACATAAATGAAGCTGTTCATGATGAGTTTTGGATGAATGCTATGCAAGAAGAACTTGTCCAATTTGAGAGAAATTCTGTCTGGGATCTAGTTCCTAAACCTGAGCAAGTTAACATCATTGGAACTAAGTGGATCTTCAAAAACAAATCTGATGAATATGGTAACATTACCAGAAATAAAGCCAGACTTGTTGCTCAAGGCTATACTCAGGTGGAAGGTGTTGACTTCGATGAAACCTACGCACCTGTTGCCAGACTGGAAGCCATACGTCTTCTTCTAGGTATTTCTTGTCATTTTCGATTTAAATTGTTTCAGATGGATGTCAAGAGTGCCTTCTTGAATGGATATCTTAACGAAGAGGTATATGTGGCTCAACCCAAAGGATTTACAGATCCACACTATCCAGATCATGTGTATAAACTCCGAAAAGCTCTTTATGGTCTAAAACAAGCTCCGCGTGCTTGGTATGAAAGATTGACTGAATTTCTTATCCTGAAAGGTTATATGCGAGGTGGTGTTGATAAAACTCTATTTGTGAAGAAGGAAGACGGTAAACTCATGATAGCTCAAATATATGTTGATGACATTGTGTTTGGAGGAATGTCACATAAGATGGTACAACAATTTGTGATTCAGATGAAAAATGAATTTGAAATGAGTATGGTTGGGGAACTCAGTTTATTTCTTGGATTTCAAATTAAGCAGATGACAGATGGAATTTTTATCTCTCAAAGTAAGTATGCTACAACTATTGTCAAGAAGTTTGGTCTTGAAAAATCTTCTCACAAGCGTACTCCTGCTTCCACTCATATCAAACTTACAAAAGATGATACTGGAACTCCTGCAGATCAGAGTCTCTACAGAAGCATGATTGGAAGTCTTCTTTATTTCACTGCCAGTCGTCCTGATATAACATATTCTGTAGGTGTCTGTGCTCGCTATCAAGCTAATCCTAAGGCAAGCCACCTGAGTCAAGTGAAACGTATTATTCGTTATGTTTCAGGAACATCAAATTTAGGTCTTCACTACTCATTCGATACTACTTCAAATCTTGTTAGGTATTGTGATGCTGATTGGGCAGGAAGTGCCACTGATCGTAAAAGTACTTCTGGTGGATGCTTCTTTCTCGGCAATAACATCATTTCTTGGTTCAGCAAGAAACAAAATTGCGTCTCTCTCTCGACAGCTGAAGCTAAATATATTGCGGCAGGAAGTGGCTGTACTCAATTGTTATGGATGAAGCAAATGCTTGCTGAGTATGGTGTGTCACAGGATGTCATGACATTGTTCTGTGACAATCAGAGTGCTATCAATATTTCTAAAAATCCTGTTCAACACAGCAGAAATAAACACATTGATATTAGACATCATTTTATCAGGGATCTTGTTGAAGATAAAAAGATTCGTCTTGAGTACATTCAAACTCAGAAACAGCTTGCAGATATATTCACAAAGGCACTGGATGTGAATACTTTTGAAAATCTTCGTGCTTCTATTGGCTTATGCATTGTGGAGCAATAGCAATTATTGGTTTTTTGGGCCTGTCCTGGTTTGGCCCAAACTCTGTCTCAGTATGCACCGAATATTTCAATCAAAAACGACAACACAATGTATCGTTTCTTCCATCATTATCCAGTGACGGTTCACATATTTCCAAGCTGTGAGTTACTCGTTCCCCATAACTTCTTGATCGACAGTTTCAACTGCCATATTTTGAATTCTTCTTTCAACTGTCTTTCCGTTTTCATGCTTATCACTATCATGGTTGGAACCCGGAGCGGTATTCACACTTCTTTCCCTCGAAAGCCTGCGAAGATGAAGAAGAAAAGTGTTCCTCGAAAGATTGTTACTCCGCATGTTCAAGAAAAGGCGACTATGGGGTTAGGATCTTCCTCTGCAGATCGTGCCGATGGTCAGGCCGGAGGTACATCTGCAAGAGGTCGCGATTCTACCACCTCTCAGCCTTTGAAACGCCCCTTAACAATACATGATATCACGGGGTATTATTCAAGCAGTTCTGATGATCGTCAAGCACCTGACATGGAGGATCAAGGAAAAACTCCTTCCAACTCTGATTCAGGTACCTCTGTATCTCGTAAAGGAAACGATCCGACGTGCATGCCTATAAATATGAAACCTCCTCCTGAAGAATTAGCAAGGATCAATATTCTGTTGGGCTTGAGTGAAGAAGGTCGAAAATCCCCAATTGTCGACCAGGTTTGTTCTGACACCTTCGTGTCAGTTTCTGTGGAGAATTCGGAGAATCATAGCCCTAACTGTGATGATGTTCCTGATGATGATGACATCACTATTAGTGCCCTTCGACAGGCTAAGAAAAAGGCAAAGCTGACTACTCCGACTGAGGAAGTGCAATTCCTCCCAAAAGAGCCTACTCCTACTAATTCTCCTCGAGTCACTCCTGTGCGTAAAGTGTTTCTCAACAGAAAGAAATCAGTTGCCTTCAAGGCCAAGAAAAAGAAGATCTCGAACCTCCACAACTCGAAGGTCCCTCCTCCACTGGATGTTCCTTTTGATTTTGATTTTGATGAGCCTACTGAAGCTCCTCCCTCTCCGGTGTTAGTAAACCCAAAGTACAAGGATGGTCGGAAGATTCCTACTAACATTCCTTCTGCTCCGCTCGATAATGTTTTATTTCGGACTGAAGCTCAGGTGGCAAAATGGAAGTTTGTTTATGCAAGAACAATTTTCCCTGAGAGGGAATTATCTGTAGATGCGACCAAGTTCTCTGTCATTCTTGATCTCCTTCAAGAATCTGGTCTTCTATCCACTGTAAGTAATCTTGGTCCCTACTATCCGAAAATGATAAAGGAGTTTGTCATCAGTCTTTCTCCTGACATGAACTCTCCCAGTAGTCCCGCGTATGGGAAGGTGAATCTTCGTGGTCATATCTTTGAGTTTACTCCTGCCTTAATAAACAACACTCTGTGTCGTTCAACATCTACTCATTCGGATCCCCGGCCGAGTCTTGACATTATCGTGAAGGTTATTACTGGCAATGAGACTGCAAAATGGCCGATTAAGGGTGGTTTATCTGCATCGGAACTCACTGCCAAGTACTCCATTCTGGCTCGTATTGCTGCTACTACGTGGTTTCCTACCTCGAATGGTTCCTTGGTGTCAACTGATGTCGGCAAATTCATATACCAGGTTGGAACTCACTGTAAGTTCGATTTTGGAGCTATTGTATATGATCACTTTGTTCGCCATGCAAAGTCCTATGCAGCTAAGATGCCTATCGGTTTTCCCTGCCTTATTCCGAAGATTCTTCTTGATCAACGAAGAGATTTACTTCGTTCTGATGATGTTCTTGGAAAACCGGCCATTCCCCTCACGTTTCACTTCAGACATTTTGAAGGAAAACATTTCTGTGACATTGAGCCTCCTTCCGCTGATCCTGTCACGGAGGAAAATGCTTCAGGGTCGGGTATCTCTCTTGGTCCAAATGCTCAGAAGGATGTCTTTAATCTCTTACTTTAGGAGTCTGTTTTTCTTCATGAAGTTATTCAGAATGCCACCAAGCGCAAGTCCACTGTTGATAGTATGATCAAAGTCATGAAGAATTCTTCAACTGCTTCTACTTCAAAAGCCCAAGCTCCTGCGAGTTCTTATGATACGATGTCTGTTTAAGTGCTCTGAATTATTTGTCTTCTGGGGGTTGTTTAATTTCTTTCTTGGATGTTTGCTGCTGATAAGACATTCGTGATTTGTGTGTTTCTGCTGTTTCTGCGTCAAGACTATTTATTTTCCCCTCTGTCTTGGTACATCCTTGCCTTTGACTGATATTTTGAGGCAATCAGGGGGAGAAATGTGTACTGTTTGATACTCTGGTTATTTGATGTGTTTTTTGTTGATTATCATATTTCCATGCTTGCCTAAAAAAATAGTCAAAGGGGGAGTTTGTTATTACTTTAATTGGCTTATTTTTATTAGGCAAGTCTCATTCAGTCTCGTCAAGATTTGTCGCATATCTTCCTCATGATCTTCGGCATTAACATTCTGCGATATTTCATGATCTGATTATATTCAGTATATATTTCATTTATCATGACGGATAAAGATCTTTCCTCATTTATGCTCGCATGGTTAATGAGTGTTTATTCTCGAGCATTGACCTTTCTTCTTTCGGGTGATCATAAAAGCAGCGGTGGCCACCATTGATCTCCCGGATGCTTTACTCTGAATCTGTAGGGTTTCTAGACGTGAAAGTTGGCGGACTGGAAAGCTAAGTGTTCAGAGAATTGCAGTGTAAAATCCTTTCACCCACTGTGAAAGATTTGTGTTGTTGGTTTTGTTATACTGTGTGAGTTCGTGTAATACTCTATAAGTTCATTGTGACAAAAGAACACGTGTGAGTGTGTCTTTGTGGATTTGTGATTAGGTCACTAATTCAGGGGGAGGACTGAATTAGATTCTTCACTTCTTAGTTTGTAATTTGGCTTTGAGATTGTTGTTGATTCATATAAGTCCATCTGTACTAAAAACTATTATATAGTGAAATCATTTCCACCGGGTTGTCACACCCCCCCCCCCCCCAGATGTAGGAGAAGTTGCTCCGAACTGGGTTATCAATCGTGTGTGTTCTATTTACTTTATACTGTTCTTATTTCATCTATATCTTTCTCGTTGATTGTTACACACATTGTCATAACTTCTGTGTGTGACAATTGGTTGAGCGGCTAACAGAATTTCAGTTTTAAACTTAACAATCGGTGAGAAAATTTCATTGAAATCGATACTTTCACGCTAAGCATAAAATTTTGCAACAATGCGTGCTTTAAATCTAGAAGGATCATAGTTAGTGAGATCCTCCTTGACATTGTCACTTCTAATTCCCCCACTAACTAAAACGTCGTCGTTTTGGTTCTGAGGGACATTAGAAGCGACTAGTCGTTTCTAATTTCTCTAGGGCTTTAAATCACCTGACACTCCCCCCCCCCCCCCCTCTTCCCTTCTCCCCTTCGAAAAACTCTCTCCCCTATCCCATCCGGCCCTCTAGCCCCGCCGCCCTTCACCTCTGCGCCTCCGCCCAGCCCTCCCCCTCCGCCATTCGCCTCCCCCTCCCCTTCCGCACCTCCGCCTCCTCCTCCGGCCAGCCTCCCCCTCCCCCTCCAGCCAGCCTTTCACTTCCCCTCCGCCCTGCCGTTCCCTTCCCCTCCTCCGCCCAGCCCTCCCTGTTGGAATTTATTTAACGATTAAACAATAAATTATATAACATATCTTAAATATGGCGGAAATATATTATTTGACCTAATATATGAAAAACCATTTCAAACATAATCATTTAACCTAGGCATTAAAAAGTATAAACATATCAACAAAACTTTTATTCAAAACATGTTAAGCAACAAATTGAAGACACTAACAACCTATAACAATTTTACAATCGCAAATCCAATTCGTTGAAAAATACTTACAATGGAGGTTGTTAACAATCCCGGAAGTTACAATGGAAAGTGTGGGCTCCTAATTGAACGCTCGGGAATAAGGAAAATCTCAAGAAACTATGAGCAAGCAAGAAAAACAAGTTTTTCTTCCTCTACTCTTTTCTTCTCTTTCAGCCGTACACACACAAGGGGGAGAGAGGAAGTGGTCGAAAGTCTTAGCTAGGTTTTTTCATAATTAGGGTTTTCTTAAACCTTTATATAAAAGGTTAAATGAGCTTAAACTGGGTCAAACCCATTACTTAATTTTAAACCATTTTATAAATCCACGACTAATTATTTTCGGCCAACACATGTCATCACACTCGGCCAAAAACAATTTATATTGTTCCCAAATTCTATTGATTTATTTTTAAATTCAATTAATTTAGAACTCTCATTTATTAATGACATTTCATTAAATAATTTCATACTTTAAAACAGGTACGAAATTAAAAAATATTTATTTTCATCTTTTATTTATTTGAATCAGTAAAATGTATTATTATCAACATAATTATACAATATAATTCAATAAATAAATGTAACGTTAAATAACTAATTATTTTTAAGTTACTTAGAAAATAACTTTCTCAATATAAATCATAATTATATTCAATGAGTAAATCAACTATTTTTTTTCATTTAAGTTCGTCTGAGTGTCTATCATTGAGACCTTATGGACCCACATGAACAAAGCTTTAGAATAAAGATCGGACTCAAAAGTTCACAAACCTTTTCCGTATTTTAATTCTTAATATTAGTCGATTCCACTAAAGGACTAATACAGAAACTCTCTAAGTTCATATGCGTTTATTTTTCGTTTGATGTGACAAAATAATTCTTCGCACGATCCACGTAGTACTTTACTATATTACCCTTCATGTGTATCAGTAACTCAGAGGAATGTAAAATTACTGTTTTACCCCCGAGTTATTATTTCACTAACTCCTTTGTTATTTGTGAATGAGAAAAACATAGAGTGATATGTCTTTATATTTTTTAATAAAAAAATGTTCTTATTTGATGAATACATGACCTGGTTTATTCATTCACACTCTCATAACAAAATATAGTGTGATACTAATGCATTGGCATTGTTTCAACACGAATTCTGTATTTGTGAATCACATAACCCAACATGATAACGTTATGACACCAATCGTCGGGTCAGATGCAACTAAAACTTAGCCATTGCCCATTGACAAATAAAATGTCATAAGGTGTCACATCGATTATGTATTCACTTCAGGATTTAGGAAATTACCAAAATACCACTCGTATGTGATCTTGAAGGTTCGAGTGATTAAACGGTTTTATCTCAAGCCTCAGAGCATCACTGGTCCTGTTCACAGAGTCACAACTCACTATATCACAAGATAAGATATCATGATTCATTCAAACAATCATTACTCAGATTCGATTGCTTTATCGATCTTAAGATTAAGAACACATGTTTAATTCCAACACTCTCATCCCCCTCCTCCCCCCAGTTCCCCCTCCCACTCCCCCTCACCCCTCCACCCAGCTCCCCCTTCGCCCAGCCTCATCTTCGCCGCTCCTCTTCACTGCTCCGGGTTAGTTTCTTCGTCGCTGCGGGTCTGTCCCGATCTTTGTCTTGTTGTATTTAATTTTTTTTGCAGCCTCGCTGCTCTCCTACCTCCAACCCGTCATAAACAAGGTTTGCTCTCTCTCTCTCTCTCTCTCTCTCTCTCTCTCTCTCTCTCTCTCTCTCTCTCTCTCTCTCTCTCGGTTTCTTTTATTTTCATTTTGATCTTATCTTTTGGTTTTTATTATTTGTTTATGTTTTTATTTTTCTTCGTCAAAGTAGTAAACCTCTCGCTACCTCGCCACTGTCTCCGTCGGTTGCAAACGGTAAGTTTTTAATTATTTTAGTATTTGTTTTGGTTTAATTTTTATGTGTTAGTTTATTTGTTAGGTAGTTTTTTATTTTTCAAATTTTATGGTTTTGACTTTTTTTTAAATTTATCGCAACTCGTCTCTTCGTTTGTTTCCCATTGTTTCGGATCTGCCCAACAAAGGGTAGATTTTTATTGTTTCTATATTTAGTTTACTTAAATATTTAGGTAATTTGTTAAGAAATTAACTAAGTTGTTAGATTATGAATATCCAAATGAATTCATAGGTAATAATTTAATTAATTTGTTAAAATACATATGTAATTGTTAAGAAGTTATTTTAAATGTTGTAATTTGTGTATGTAATTTAAACCATTTATTATAATATGCTGACAACTTATTTAATTTGATAATTCGTAATATGTAATTTAGTTTGGTTTTAGGTATGATTAGTTAATTTAGTAATTTATTATGCTGTTAATTTGAATACGTTATGTAGTTCTTTTTACTTAGTTTTGAAATTTATTGATCGGTATAAAAGTTCTAGCTGTTATATATATGTTGTTTATAAATTTCAGGTTTTTGGTTTGTCAATATTTTATGGGAAACTTTGCCCAAATTTCTAGTTGATTAAATAATAATTTAATCTATATTTAATTATATAAATCCAAAAACTTTCCGATATTAAATCATCAAATTTTTAAGTATATCTTTCAATAGTCATCAATCTCACAACTTTCATAATTTTCAATATTCAGCATCATGTCAAACCCAAGTAGAGATTGGATAATTGAGAATAATCGATGTGGTCTTCAATTCAAAATTGGCATGAACGAGTTTTTTCGAGTTGCACGATTCCAAATGAACATCGTTAACAAAGTAAATGTCCTTGTTGTAGTTGTAATAATGCGTTAAAACAAAAAATAGGAGTTGTTCGAGCGCATCTCATGTTCAAATGATTTACTCTTCATTACACTCAGTGGTATCATCACGGCGAGTAACGTGAAGAAATCATTGACGTACGATAAATTTTTGATAATTCAAACAACCAAGACGTTGCTAGTGGAATCCATGACGTACTTGACGATATTATGAATGGTCGTGATGATTTTAATGATCCAACTGCTGGATATGTGGCTGACGAAGAGCAGATCGCGGATAATTTTAGTGATCCAACTGCATAAGATGTGGCTGACAAAGAGCAGATCGCGGATGATTTCAATGATCCAAGTGAGGAGGGCGGCAGGTGGATGCACGGAGGAGGGCGACGGAGGCAGGGAGAAGGGGATGCGGAGGAAGAGAGGAGCTGGTTGAAGGCTGGGCGGTGGGCGGAGGTCCGGCGGAGGTAGGGAGGAGGGACACGGGCGGATGCAGCGAGGAGGGTGGCGGATGTAGGGAGAGGGGGAGGCGGAAAAAAGGAGAATATGGGCGGAGGTTGGGCGGAGGGTGGGCGAAGGCAAGGCTGGGAGGAGGTTGGGTGGAGGCAGGGACGAGGGCGGCGGGCGGATGCAAGGAAATTGGCGGGAGAGGCAGGGCGAGGGGGAAGCGGAGGAAGGGAGGAGCTGGGCGGAGGTTGGGCGGTGGGCGGAGGTTGGGTGGAGGCAGGGAGGAGGGCGTCGGGTGGATGCAGGGAGGAGAGCCAAATTGGCAGGGAGAGGGGGAGGCGGAGGAAGGGAGGAGCTGGGTGGAGGTTGGGCGGAGGGAGGGGTGGCGGTGGGAGGGTGGGCGTTGATTTAGAGGATGGAGAGAAGGAGAAAAGGGAAGGGAGAGGAAGAGTGCAATGAGAGAGGAAGAAGAGGGGCTGGGGATTTAAGTTCGAGCCTTAACTTTAGATGCGACATGTCGCATCTGATGACACCATTGGATGCGACATGTCGCATCTGATGACACCATTGGATGCGACATAGTCGCATCTGATACCTCTAAAAACGAAAAATAAAAAATTAATCCACGTCGATTAAAAGTCGAGGGAGGGTGAAAATTGATCCGCCCAATTTTTTTTAACTATTAGATGCGACGACAAATTCGCATCAAATGCGCTTGTAAATTAAAAATATAAATTCCACGTCACTTAAACATTGTGAAAGGGGGGAAAATTGACCCGCCTAAATTTTTGAGAAAAACAGATGCGACATAGTCGCATCCGATGGTCATATGAACCTTTCAGATGAACCTTTCAAATTCTCTACCCCAGGCAAAAAAATATTATGTCATATTTTCTTGTTTAGATGCGACATGTCGCATCTAAATAAACTATCAGATGCGAGTTTTAGATGCGACTAGTCGCATCTGAAAGTCATCCGTAGCAAATTACCAAATTTGTACTAGTGTAAGCATGATGCAATTCATACATAGTGACCTTGAGACAGAAGAGGTTAAATGATTTGTTCACATTGTCTCTAAAGGTCCACTGGTGAATTCAGTATCTTCGAAAGATACACTGGAAGAACTATAGAGTTCCTAACTCTCTATAACTCGTAACCAGACATCATAGATTCTTCCAACAATCATACTAGGATCAATAGTCTGTTGATCTTTATATTGTGAATATTTCATTTTAACCAAACCATGAAAAGTAAGTTCACGCAAATCTATATTTGTCTCTTCATACAATGTAAACTTGCGTGAACAAACTCTTCATGGTTTGGTTAAAACGATATATTCACAATGTAGGTGTGAAGGTAACGAGCAAGAGAAGATCAACCTTTCTCAAGACTCCTCTAAATTAAAGATACAAGAAAGGTTAGTATGCATGCACTCTAAATAATGTTTTATAATTGATACATGTTTATGCACTTTGCATAGGTTAGTAAAATTGTTTTACTTGTAAATAAATTTTATATTCCGCCATTAATAAGATTAATGATAATTTTTCTTAACCCTAGACCTATTCCAACAACTGCTATCAGAGATATGGTTAAAGTATAAGCATATACATGTTATTTAAAATCATTATAAGAACAATGTTTTCAGAATTTGCTTGAATAATAGTTTTTTCAAACACTAGATCTTACACAATTTTAATTTTTTGGTACAACCTTTAAAATTAAATTTGTGTTAATTTTCTACTTGTTAAATATGCTATAAAAATACATTAAAAACAATTTTTATTTATTTAATGTTTAGCATACTAAAAAATCGATTTTTTGACAAGTTTGAAAATTTGTGTACATAGTTTAAACTAGTTTTTGCACTTCTAGTTTGAATTAGTTATTTGAGGAGAGAGAGGGTCGGCCACTTTCAAAGAAAGAACACGAGAAAAACTTATTTTTCACATCCCTATGTGAGTCTTTATTTATAGGAGAAAGAAAATCAAGAAAGGGTAATTACCATTTTCCATTGTGCATTAATGACACAATATTCGATTTCCTCTCATCTTCCTCGTTGTATATGGCCGGTCATCCCCTTGCATAAGTGGGAAAAATTTCTTTCCTCACTTAGCATATTTATTTCATTCTCAAATAAATTAATTTTCTCTTTTCCTTTTGAGGAATTATCTTTATAATTACATACAAAAAATTATCTCCTCTTGGGATGTGTTTTGGCCGAATTCTACACTTAGGGAAGGAGCTTCTAGATGCTTCCCTATTGTTTTTTAAGACAATTCTTAAAATATCCATTGTAGAATTGATATTGCACAAATAATTAAATTAATTTCATGATGCCTCAATCGACTTTTTGGCTTTAGAAACTCATTTATATTTTCATTATCTGAAATATTCAAAATCTTAGTTTGACATTCACATTATTTTATGTCTATGTGGACAAAAAAACCCTTTAGACATTTTCCGAGAAAACGTCTAGTCCAACACTTGAACTTATTTTGACTTAACTTCTAATTTAACAATCCTACACTAAAAACCTGTAATAGTGACCTTATGGATCCAAATGAATAAAGCTTGAGCTACTATACCCGGACTCAAAATTTCACAATTTTTTTCGAGTATTAGCTTAATGTCAACTAACTCCACTAAAAAGTTGACACTGAGAATCTCTCGGTTCAAATGAATTTATTCTCTACTCAAATTCAACTTAATTATATTGATTGGATCCATTGAATGTTAGCTATGGTTACCCTTCTTGAATATCATCAACTAGATGAGATTTATAAAATTACCATTTTACCGTTCTAGTTGTTATTTCCTCAACTACTTTGTTACCTGTGAATTAGTTAGAAACAATGTATTGACGAGGTGCTAACAAGTCACATTGTTTCATCCAAATAAAGTCTTTACTTAATTTTGGATACCGCGTGGTTCATTTATTCACAATTCAAGTAATAAAGCACGAGGTAATATATATTACATTTCAGTAATATTATACATGAATTCCATATCTATGAGAACTGCACAAATCTGGTTCATGACAGTCTCATAACTTAATATCTCACCAATTAGTCTACTCTATATAAACCTGGACTATCAGACCGGACGGACCGGTCCGGTCCGATAGTCCATTAATGTCTGTTATTTAGTAACGGACTTGGTCCAGTCCGCTACCATTAAAAAAAAGTAAACGTTTTTAAAGGGGTGTTTTGAGGGATTAAATTGTAAGATTTTTTTGATAAATATGTTAATTATAAACACTCGATTATAAAATATAGACAACTTGAATTTTTCAAACGGATCTCCTTAAAAACCTCACCGACCCCCCTGAAAGGTGCGACGATGAGGAAGAAGAGTACCTGTTGCATCGAATAAAATTGAAAAATGTATCTCGAATAAGGGTTGGGAAATCCCTTTAGTGTATTACAAGTAAATCAAACTAATCATTCATGTGCAATGTAGAAAAATCAAAATCAAAATTGTCTAGAATGTCAAAGCAATGGAATGTTTCTTGGGCTCGATTCTTGTGTAGAAGCCAATCCTTTCCACAAGTGAGCGCTTCAACCATCTATGATTTCAGACTACATCTTCGCTCGTCGATGATGCGCCCCCACTACTAAACGCCACCTCCGATGACACCGTTGAGACCGGGATGGTTAAGATATCTTGAGCCATCGTGGACAAGATGGGAAACCTCCTAGAGTTTTGTCTCCACCAGTGAAGTAGGTCAAGGTGCTCGTCGTCATTCCTCACCCAATCATTGCAATCGTACTCTTGGATCTTAGGATGAGTACGAGGGTGGTCTTGCCTTCCTCTTGGCGTGCTTCCTCTAGCTTCTTGTTGAGGAGAAGGGCTATACGCGGGAGCGTTGGTGAAGACGTTTGCATATTGGTGCCTCATGCATATTGCGACTGTTGACTTGAGGGAGTCCCGTAATGTGGAAGAAGTTATGTTTGTTCTTCTAATAAAATATGTCTAAATCTTTTTTTAAGTTCATCAACCCTAGCGGTTGAACTGTTTATCCAACTAATAAAACATCGTATTTTATGGATTACAGGTTCGTAGTTAGCTACGCCTGCTTGTACTATTAGGTTTATTATGTGTGTAGCACAGAGTTGATGTAAAAGTAATGCATCTTCTAAACGTGTTTTTAGGTCCCTAATCATGACGCTGTTACTAGTTGCGTTATCTAAATTTATAGAAATTATTCTATTCTTTAAACCCCATTCTTTTATAATACTCATCATTATTTCTAAAATGTTTTGGCTAGTGTGATTTCCTTCTATCCTAAGAAATACAATTATACGTTCGTTTAAATTCCAATCTTCTTCTATGTTCTGCACTACTACGGACATGTAATCAGTTTTAGCTTGATTGGACCAAATATCGGAAGTTAAAACTACACTAAATTTTCCCGAAGCAATTATAGTTTTTATATTTCTTTTTCTTTTAACAACCATTTCAAAATATCGGACCGTAACGCCTTCCTAGACATTATTTGAACACCCGGAATTAAATAACTCAAAAACCTAAGAAAACTCTTTGATTCAATATGACTAAATGATTGATCGGTTGAAACAAAATATTCTACTAAACTAGTTCAAAATGCTTCGGGATCGAGGTGACTTACAACGTTGGACGAGCCTGCAGTTTGACTACCCGAGCAACTCTTTTGGTGCTTCGTAAGTAGAGCTGTCCTGCACCGTTTGTTGTGAGCGCTCACGAGATTCCCGCAAGCATTGCATTGCCCGTGTCGTTTGCCGTTGTAGTTTACCTCCATGGAGAAGTTCCACATCGGCGAACCGTGCTTCCTTTTGGATAGTCTTGGTTCTGCCTGAGGAGCCTCTTGTTGTCGTGGTTGTGGTTGACGTTCGTGTTGTTGTTGTTGGTGTTGGTGTTGGCGTGCTCGTTGTTGTTGTCGTTCTTGCGTCGCTTCTCTTTGTTCATGTTGTCGTGGTCAAGGAATGGTATTCCGAAGGGGCTCCGGTTCTTCCACTTCCACGTCTGGCTCTTCGATTTCGTCGCCTCCTTCTTCTTCTTCTTCTTCTCCTTCTTGTTCCAGCGTTGAGAGAATTCTTGATACACTTGATAGGCGTCAGGTTGTGGAAGTTGAGCTTGATAAGCCTCCTCGGGATTCATTTCGAGTTGAATGGGTGGTTGTGTGCTTCGAATTTGAGTGTTAATAAAATCTCATACATTTGGGGGGACGGAATTAGGATTGAAAGAATAAACCGTATCTTCATTTTCTAGAGAATAATTCAACCAATTTCTTTCAAATTGGTGAACTTGTGGATCTTGTTCTTCATCCCCTCCGACCTCGGCCTCAGTTTTGAGATGAGGAACCATATCGAGAGGTTGATTTTGAAATTGAAAAAATAACGAGTTAGAATTTAAAAACCGGAATGATGAAGTAGAATAAAACCGAAGTTGAAATTAAAACAAAACTTGAAAATAAAACTGAAGTTGAAATTAAACCGAGCTTGAAATTAAAACCGAACTTGAGAAAATTGAGAGAAGTAGAAATAATAGGGAGAAGTTGAGAGAATTAAGAGAGATTGGTGTGAAGAAAATGAAATGGGGGGGGGGATTTATATAGAATCGGATTTTGGGGTTAAAAAAAATGTTTTGGAGCCGTTGGTCCGGACCAGGTCCGGTCTGTTCCAATAAGGCAAGTTTAACTCTAGATCACTTAGTGGACCTATAATTTGACTTTCTCAAATGAGAATATTAAAGCTATGAAATGACATGTCTCATTTCAGGATTTAGGTAAGCACGATGCAATTCATACATAGTGACCTTGAGACAGAAGAGGTCAAGTGGTTTGTTCTTCCATTATCTCTAAAGGTGCACTAGTCAATTCAAAATCTTCGGAAGATACACTGGAAGAACTATAGAGTTCTTAACTCTCTATGACTCGTAATCAGACGTCATAGATTCTTCCAACAATCATACTAGGATCAATAGTCTGTTAATCTTTAGATTGTGAATATTTCATTTTAACCAAAAATATTAAATTGTCTCTTCAAACATTGTTAGGTTTGATTAAGGACTATAAGACTATTGAATATCATAAATCTTCAAACAAGCGAAAAAGGAATTAATGGATGTTTCAACTTTTATTAATTTAATCATCAAATCACAATAAGGACTTATGAAAGATTTATATTACATCAATATGTAAATAAATAATTTTCTTGTGGACATCTCTGCCAACAAAGCGATGATATGCTACATTACATAATGATGGATTGCGATAAAAACGATGGAATGCGATAAGATTTATATGGTTTAAAGCTTTGTAATCACCGATAATTGCGATAGAAATATATAGTTTGCAATGATTTGAAATTTTTGAAATAAAAATGATGACTTGCGATGAGATCATATTGTCTGTGATACGCAGATTCTTTTTGTTTTCCAATAAAATTGCAAGGGAATCCGATAAAAATCGATTATTTGTGATGAGTTTTGATTTGTATTTTTGTCGATAAATTTTGATGAAAACAGATAGAATGAGATGGATTTTTTTGCGATGAGATCTGATAAAAAAATGATTGGCTACGATGAGTTCTATTTTTGTTTTTTTGTTGATAAATGTTGATGAATGCATATAAAATGAGAATAAATTTTTTGCATTCTCTCTAGAACGGAAGAAGAGAAATTTACTCACTCTAACACCCAAAGGCTTCTTAGCCAATTTATATTCTCTCTATAATAGTGTTCAAGAACTCGACAAATCAATTATCAGGTTCTTCACTTAATAAGAGAATTATCTCATAATTAATCTCACATATTTAAAGACACGTGACCAAGTCCACTCATGACACGTGTCCGTAAATGTTAATCGAAAAACGTCTTAACATGTTGTTTTTGGTAAATAAGGTGAAAAAATATTATATTTCTTAACAACTAATACAATAAGAGTCATTGTTGCTTTTTATTCAAATAAATTTTGGACAAATTCAATAAAATATGGTGACATAATTTTGGAAAAATTCAATAACGTGTAGTTTTAATCATATTTTTTTTTGTGTTTTCGGAATTTATTTCAATAAAGTGAAACAATCACTTTTTTGTAGTTGATGTTGTTAAATATAGTATTTGTTCTCTACTTTGTTTAACTTTTATTTATTTTAATAAATTACGATAATATACAATACAATAGTATCAACATATTTTTAATGACAAAGTTTTTAGTAATTTTTTAAATAGTTAAATTCAAACATTTTAACCGAATAATTGTGTTGGTTCGAATGTCAAAAGTAAGTTTTTGTATATGTTTCAAGCACGAGTCATATATTTGCTAAAAAAAACATACGAGTCATATATCTTAGTTTTTAAATTTACAGGTATTAGGAATTTTTTATTAAACTCTTTGTAATAATCTCATCTCTGATAAAGTGAAAAGAAAAACACTGACCCTTGATTCACGAGGGGATGTGGGTCGAAGTGACAAGTACGGATTTTGCCTTTGCCTGTGATTGTTATATAGATTAACATACTGGCAGAGTTTGTTATCTTTGTTCTCAGAAATCATATCTGACTCTGCTCTTCTTTCACTGCTCGCCTATTCTCTTTTCTCTGTCTATCTAAATAGTAAATTATTGCTCCTAAAAACCCCATGTGAGTTTTCTTTTCTTTATTTTTCTTGTTCTGAGTGTCCCCTTTCCCAAATTGTCACTGTTAGTTTAAAGTCGCTCCAAGAGTGATTACCAAGAAGGATATAGAATCCACTTTTGACAAGATCTTCTACTTTGATTTATATGATTAGTCAAACAAAAAGCCTCTTTCCATTTGCATCTTCACGGATTTGCGTGGCCATTGAGATAGATTCGCTATTGTTGAGTGTTGACACACTTTTGTTAACTAAATTTCTATATCACATCATTTCGAAGTAAAAGATCTCATGGAATTATAACACCATCTTTACACTATTTCTGAATATTGGTTTTTTTAGATACATTGTGGCTCTGTTAAATATTGGCTTATGTAATTATTTTCAAAAAACTACTATTAGTAAATTGGCACGAATAAAAAATTATAAATATAAGTCGGTGCTAATGTCCATTTTTCATTATTAAGGACCATATTACTTACTTAAGGAGAAAATTTGTCAAATTTATAATTTCTTGGGATAAATTTGGAGTGAAAATTTAATTAACAATAAAAATTGACTGGTAGAACGTAAAATATTGAGAGAGGATATGCCCTAAAACAATAAGAGGAATTGCTCAAACTACCACTATTTGTTCTTAATTTTTCCAAAATTCACTAAAATTAATTTTTTCCCAAAATACCACTACAAAGGATCAAAATACCTCTAAAACAATTTTTTTACATTTTATTCCATACCTATAATAATCGGTTACAATCTATTTTTTTAAAACAAAAATTAAACTAAAAAAACTAAAAACTATTTCACCAGTACAAATTTAAATTTTTAAATTTTATTTATTTTATTTGACCGATAATGTAATATAGGGCATTTATGTAAGTTTTATATTTTTAAAGGGTAAATGGTCTTTTCAAGTGAAAAACACTTGTATTTTGGAAAGAAAATAGATTTTGGTGGATTATGGAAAAGTGAGAAAACAAAAGTGATAATTTGGGCTATTTCTCAAACAATAATAACAATCTTATATTAAAAAAAAAACTCGAACACAAGAAAAATAACGATATATTCTTTATAAATTAACAATCTCGACTACGGTCTTCATCAATATTTATAAATAGATATTATGCATTTTCTTTAGCAAGTAAGAGCACTGCCTCGAATCATATAAACCCTCAAAATCAATACAAATTTTGAGTACTTGAGACACCCTAAACCTTACAAGAGCCTAGAGTGAACCAACCCCCAATTTCTTTTTTGGAAAAACCAAACGTTAACCTATATTCCAGACTCAAACTCCACCACCAAACTTTAAGCTAGCGTATCACAACTTTAAACTAAATAATCGGCCTTAATTAGCTAAACTTAAAAATACGCACTAAAAATAATCAAAATAAAATAAAAACAGACAACCATAAAATAAAACATAAAAAGTATAACGGTGATAGGAAAGAAGCACGCCAAGAGACATTGAAGAGTAATGACAAAAATAGGGGATACTGGTCAATAATATCTAATGTAACAAAATTCAATGGTACTTAATTTTAAGGTTTTCAAATAAAGATACGAACTAAACTACTCCAAATATTTTAATTGTAAAAGAGTAATGTTTAGAAAACTTTGACACAATAACTAGTTTTTCTTATGTGGAAGCAACATTTTGCATCAAAGTAATAATTTTGGCCACGTTAATTAATCTTGATTATGAGTTATAAGAGATCATTAGTAAGTTTGTTTTCCTCTCTCTATGTCTCTATATTCTTTATGTATATTCAATCGTCATATGATCGTCAATCAGAAGTACTAGGAGGTGGTATAAGAGTCAGTCTTGAAGACCTGCATTGAGATACTCAATAACGGGGATGAGGTGAGAAGCATCAATGGCACTGTAGTCACCCTAATTCCCAAGGTTGATGAGCCAAGAAGAGTCAGCCAGTTTAGACCGATCAGCCTGTCCAATGTGGTTTATAAGATCTTTGTCATGTATTTGGTTAACTTTCTTAAGAGCAATGCATGTGGTTATTTTAGAGGCTTATAGTGCATATGTGGCTCGTAGACTAATTTTTGACAATGTTATCATGGGATTTGAGGCGCTTTATAAGAGAGGACGATTCAAGAAAGAGGACGATTTAGGAATGAGAAGTGCATATCTATCAAGCTTGATATGTCGAAGGTTTTTGACAGGGTCGAGTGGGTCACCTTGGAGTCGATAATGTTGAGACTGGGTTGTAGCAAGTAGTCTTCTCTACATCATCAATGGTTAAAATCGGGGCCATTTGACTCCCTCTAGAGGACCCCGTCAAAGGATAACATATTTCTCCATTTTTTTATTCCTTGTTTGTTCTCAGGGATTCACGAGCCTTTTTAGAGCGAGTGACAGTATGAGAGTGATCTCAGGAGTTTGGTTCCTGAAACCTCCATGTATCTCACTTGTTATTCGTGGCCGATAAATAATATTTTTGAGCGTTCCTCGAGGAGTGTGAGAAAGGTGCTGAGATTCTACGAATTTATTCAAGGATATCTGGCCAGATGGTGAACTTTTAGAAGTCCGATGTCTGTTTTGGTAAGGATGTTAAGAAGGATGATGATCAGACTTTGGCTCATATCCTAGGGTTTGGATGACAGAGTGTTATAAACGTTGTTTAGGAATCCTCGCATTTACAGGTCGTAGAAAGAGAGCACTCTTTAAATTTGTGAGAAACCCAATTGGGAAAAGATCAGGGGTGAATCGGCCTCTCTCTCAGAGATTAGTAGAGAGGTGCTCATTAAGTCTGGTCTTCAGTCGATTCCTTGCTATGTGGCTTTATGCCATCGGATCTCGAGGACTTTAACTTGAAAGATACATCTGATGAATGCAAAATTTTGGTGAGGAGGTGGTACATAGACTAGGATGATCCACTAGTGCAAGTAAGAGGTTATTTGAACGAACAACTCGGAGGGCGTGATGAGTTTAAGAGGTTTGGGATAGTTTAACCAATCCATGTTCTTGAAGCGTGTTTGGATATTCCTTTGTAGGCTGGACAGTCTAGTCAAGAACATTTATCGTTAAAACTATTTTTCTAATGGAGACATTATGACTGCACATCCAGGATCATATAGCTCATTTATGTGGCGAATTCTATTATGGGGAAGAGTAGAGAGATTATCGGGATTGGATCGAGATGGAATATAGGTGATGGCGAGTCAGTTCTGATCATGGAGGATAGGTGGATACCCAGCAATATCTAAGCTGTATAGATTTTGATCCTCCTTGGATTCTCCTCGATATATTGTAGCGGAGCTGATGAAGTTCGATGGTAGCTACGACGAGGACCTGATTTGATCGATGTTTGGAGAAGGGGACCTCTCGACCATCTTGAGCATCCCGAGTGTGGGAGATGGCATATCTTACGTGTGTTGTTGACATTTTACAAAGGGTTGAGAGTACTCGGTTAAGAGCGGTTTTCGAGTTACAATAGCCTATATTTCGGCCGATAGTTCATTAGATTCGTCGGTGATTGAGGGTTGATTGAAGAAATTCTGACAGCTGAGAGTTTCCCCTAAGATGAAACTCTTGCTGGGGACTAGAAAAATGCTGGCTTCGAGGAGGATTACCACATTCGGTAGCTGTCATGTTTGCCAATATAACGCAAAGACAGTGTTTCGTACGATGTGGGAGTGCAGTTGGAATATGATAGTCTGGAAGTAGACGGACATTGGTCACATCCTTCTGACATTCAAAGACGGAAACACATTCGACATCATTCTCAGAGCGACATGCTTTCTTGAGTTTAGTGTCTTAGAGCTCCTTGCTACCAATATTTGGGAGCTTTGCAACCACATAAACAATGTCTTATCGGGAAAGAAGGTATGTTGCATGTCTCAACTAGTTTAGTGGAAGGTGAACTTACTTGAAGAGTATAGAGAGGCCTTCACTGTGACGAGGCAACTTAGAGATCGAATTTCAGACACACCTAGATGGATTCCATGGAGGGAAGACTTAATCTCGATTAATTTTGATGCAGAGCTGACTCGTGACTAGTGAAGATTTGGTGTTAGTTGTTCGTTAGAGACCACACCCGATATTTGTTCATCGCGCATATGCTTTCCCCTTGGCAGAGGTGTTTGTAATCCTCCAAGGCATAGAGCTAGCGCATTTATCAGTGGCAAAAGAGTGGATGTCTAATCCAACTACTTGGGGATAGTCAAGGCGGTGTATGAGGGATTGATACCTACGAAAAAATTTGGGACAATATCGCACCGCATCTTCAAAGACGTGAGAGATTTAAACGAGTTTACTATTATTCATATATTGCGCCTTTGTAATGTTACATCACATAATATGTCTTTCCATGTTCAGAGGAGACTCTCAAGGCCTATGATCAAGAATTACGATCCCGTTTGGGGGGTAAGATCCCTAATTTACTTTGAGTTGATTGCTTATGTACTAGTGATTTTGGTTTAATTTTGTTTATATCTCTTGTAACTACGTATTCTTACATCGTATGGAGAGTTTTTATGATATTTTCGTGGTTCGAGCTTAAAAAAAAGAGACTACATATACAAATAAGTAACAATTAAACTAGGCAATTAGTCTATCAAACCGTATGAAATTTTTATATATCTAACCTTTTGTTACTATTAAATAATGTGACATAACATGAAAGTGAATATTTATCTAAGATTTACGCTTATAAATAAATTGAAGTAATTATTTATTTAAGATTAAAAAAATACGTAAACATTTTTATATATTTAATGGACAAATTTCAATTGAAATCAGAAATGTATGCATTTATATTAATGAAGCTTTCTCCTTTATCAGCTTAAAGTTTTCTATTATCATTTGATTCTAGCATATGTAATATACTATTTATATGTGATGTTAAAATATTTTAGTGGCAATATGATCGGATTTTTAATTAAGAAGTCGTGAATTTGGTTTTCATTCGTTAAATTAATTTTTGCCAAAAGTAATATGCTATTTATTTGTAAGATATATTAGAAGGAAAATGTTAAAAGGGTATTTTAGTAGTTATGGAAGTAAAGCGAATAAAGAAGTGCTGTGGATCTGCGACTATAGCCTTTACGTTGAGTAGATGTAATGAAAGGCTTCTCTGAGCATATATGACAAAATAAAAAAAATTAAATGATTGGATGACACGTGTCAGACCGTAATTTGACATACTGCGATCATCATTTAACAACCCAACAAATGAATAATAAACCAAATGGAGAAGAAGACAATGAAATGCAGGTTGAGCTGTGAAATACGAAGGACTCGTCGCACACAGTTTTTATTGCGTGGACGATATATAGAACTGGTTTTATGATATACTGTTATACTCTGTCACCAATATAACAAAATTACCTAACATAGATATATATTATATATATGCTTTAACTCTTTACATGATACACGTTCTTTTAATATGTTATTTTTCTAATATACCCTACATGATGATAGCTATGGAATACAAAAGAAAAATAAAAAAAATAATTAGTCGCACTTTTCAAAGCCTATCTAACAAAAGCTTTGATGTAACCATACGATGGAGAAGAGAGAGGGATTTCACAAACATATATCGTCCAAATTAAACCAAACTGTGTTTGAAATGAAATATCTTGCTTTTACTCTTCTTTATTAGTATTATTGTATTTTGGCGCATCTGCGTTGTATAAGGAGAATATTCTCAAGTTGAAATGAATTCAATGGTTGGATAATTTCATTATATATGTATTTTTTTTTCTGGGATGATAAATAAATTTATTGCATCACATTCCATCAAGTTAGTTACGCTTACGATCGGGATCTAGACGTATCCAAAATCCAACAAAATCACTCCAAAAAGTCCAACAAAAAATTTGGCTATTTTTTTTTTTGGCAAAAGCCAAATTGCATGCGCAAGAACGCATGCTTTTTATTTTAAATATTATTTGTGGTGGAAATGATAGTGAACTTTTTCTTCACATTTCTTGATTGGCCATGTATGGTGCGAATTATATTTTTTACCTCAACCAATAATTTAACAATAAGACGCAATTCCTACGCTATTAGAATATTAGGTTGATAAGAGTATATTGGACCAACACTTTCGAATTATGGAATTTGGGTGTATAGAACTTTCTTTCCAAACGTTTTGCAAATGCAAAAAAATTGAAGTTCCTTTTACTTACATTAATGTCACATCATTTCATTTTTTATATATTTTTTTAATTGTACAATGATTATAATAAAATTATAAATTTTGGCACCGATATCATCCCTTAATTTGAGCAAAAAAAATAATAAATGCACCAATAGTTTAATTTGTGTGGTCTCATTTATAATAATTCTTTTATGTCAACATCAATTGATTACTTTTATATAATATTTTAAATATAATAAAAGATAAAAACTAAAATATTACTTAAGAGCTTATTGTGTGAAAGAAAAAAATAGCTAATTGCTAGTGTTTTTTTTAAAGAAAGCTAATTACTAATTATGAATAGGGTTTTGTACTTTTTCTTCTAGTCAACTATGCCATAAAAAGAATGGTGTGTTTTTCAGCATATGTACTCACAATAGTTATTATAAATATGTGTTTTTTAGAGCTTATCCTGTTGTAGTTCATATGTTGAAGTTGAACAAAATGATCACGTAATCTGACTAGTTATATTGTGTACGTAAATATGCATGATCACGAAGGAAATGGATAATTCATTGCGTATATTTTTGGGTAATTACATTATATACTCATATAATGTTTTGAAACTGCTAAAAGTTTCGTAAACTGAATGATAAATACACAAATCAAAATCGTTTATACAAAATTTAAACAGCTTTAACCCAAATTAATTTAATAATCGAAAATAATATTATGTGTAAATTAGTGTCACGTAATCAGTGATATATATCTATTACCGTTTACAAAACTTTAAGCGTATATAAATTTCTATATCATTTAGTGGCTATAAAATTAATTTTTTAATATTTTTATTATTAATTTTATTTCCTTGGTTTTCCGTATGGACTAACTCCACAAAAAAAAATATTTAACTTGTGATTAATAAAGAAAATAAGTTGTGGGTTTCAATTATTGGAGAGTCATATTTCTTTTTCCAGAGAATTTTTAGGGTCCAATGTCTATCATTGGAAATCAATCATTTCTCCACTTATTCTTTTGTGGTATGTAACTATGTATAGATCGAATACAATTTCCAACTTATGTTGCAAAGTCAATTCCTGATTGTATTTTTATATATAGCATATTATTTAAAATACATATATCTCATAATTCAGAACCATGGTGGGATGTTTCTATTATTAATGTTTTCAACAGTCCTATATTATTTAACATTAATCCCATTCAATCCTATATTGTACATGTACAAGCGTACGTCAAGTTAAACAGTCATGAATATAATATACATCAGCGGGTAAATTAAATTTAGTAAAGGATAATGTACCAACCTTGCTAGACACCTCGAACCTAATACATTCTGAAATAGTTATATTCGCTTTGTTTTGTGTGATATCATAAATTACGTCGAAATTTTCTTAAGATATTTAACATATATATGATTTGTTGTCAAATTTGAATAAGAATGTATTAAAATAATATTGTTTAGATACAAAAAGTATTTTTAAGCAATAAAAAATTGATCAATGATAATTTAGAACTAAATTACAATATTTTTTAAGAATACCCCTCAACTTTGAGATGCCTAGTGTGCAACGCCACTTTTTAAGAGGTATTTTAGTCCACTGAGACATAAATAGACTACGATACTAATAAAAAATGGTTAATTAGCGGTATAGTCTTATAAACATGTTGAAATTTTAAAATGTTTAACGTTTGACGAAAATTAGGTAAATAACCCAGTAAAATATTTTACCAGATTATGAAGACCATTTACAGTCGAAATAATAAGGGTGAAATTGTAAAATTAGGCTGGTAATAATTGTTCTACGTAAACAATAAAGTCATTTACCACAGTTTTACCAAACGTTAGACATTTCGAAATTCATATGCCAAACGTTGGTCATTTGGCCAATTATTTGAATAAAAAAAACACCTTGACTATTTTAATAAATTACATTTTTCATCCTTAATAATTAATGTTGCTGAAGAAAACTTAAAACAAAAATAAAAACTAATCGTATGATGCTAACAATTAATTATGTAAAATATATTTATTTATTTTATAGTACTGGATTTTAACTTAAGTTTTTTAATATACTCAATTACTCATTTTAATTATTTTTCGCATGTGTGAACGATAAATTCATAACATACATAATTAAACGAATCAATTTTGTCTTCGAAGCTATTGAAATATTGACTTTGAATTAGGATTGGTAGGTTTGGTTCGATTTTAAACATTTTCATATCCAAAAATGGGTTCAATAACCTCAAATTTGAGAATTTGATTTCAAATTTGACTATCCAATCCTATAATATTATTTTAACCTACCTTAAAGAAGGTTATTCAGTTTCTGATATTCATAAATATTTTAAAGTCAGTTATTTATTTATTTATAAATTACATCTGTTATTAAATTATTAATTTTTCAAACTCCAATACGCATAACCTAATCAATTTGTTCCAGTTTTTTAAATTGATTTGGTTACGCGGATTGGAATTTTAGTTATATGAACGGGCACCAATTTTCTATTTTAGATAGCTTTATTTACCGTTTTTATCCGATTTTTTTTGTCTTTGTACGCAAGACTCTAGGCAACTGAGCGATATGACCAAATGAAATATAAATATTACTAAATAATTAGATTTTTGGAAGTTTTCATTTATAGCCATTAACTAAATTGAACGGGCGAATTTGTACCAAAATACTTTCTTACAAAAAATATCGAAAATAATAACATGAAAAATAAACGTATAATTAAAATCCAAAAAAGTAGTATTGACGAAGAGAAAGAATCGCAATTCAAGAAACATATTATGAAAACAAGATCAATTTTGGAAAATTTTGACAAATTTAGACCTATTAATCTTGTGGAAAAATCACAAATAATAGTATGAATAAACCGAAATAAATACATTCATTACCGGACATCAAAAAGAAAGGAAACCTATGAACGAAAAAGAAAATGAAAGATGAATTGCAATGTTTGAATTAAATTCATATCCCGCTTGAATTCAAATTTTTATATGATTAAGAAAGATATCCACTATTAATGGAGATAAATCACGATCCTCGAAAGATTATCAAAAAAATCAGGCAATTATATTTCGCGTTTATAAGTAAAGCATATATAAAACTGTTTCTCCCCTCATATATATATATATATATATATATATATATATATATATATATATATATATATATATATCAAGATAGGAAATATAGTGATTATTAAAAATTTCTAGATACAAATTTCAGTCGATATAATATATTTTGCAATTCAAAATTTGAATTTAACTCATTTAACTACAACAGATTCCGCATAAATGTACATATATATAAATATAAATAATCCAAAATACGAGAAATATATATCAAATAAATCGTATACCTCCTTATATATACCAGAAAATAAACAGGAATAAAGGAAATTTTGATTTTTTTTCTAAAACACCCGATTTTTTTTGTAAATTTTCAGGTTTAAATTGCAATCAGTCTAGTCTATTTCGAAATTCAGAATTTTAAACGAGAATTAATTATTTGTAAAATATTCCAAACTAATGTATATATAAAAATAAATAATTCAAAAATAATTAAGGACATAAATGTAAAAATAAATTATTAAGATTTTCCACAACATCTTAAAGGGATAATTTTAAGAAAAAAATTAAATTTTTTAATCAAACTGCAGTTACATTGTTTAACTTAATTTATATAGAGCAATTCTTCTAAGCCAAGATGATGGGTATGATATATGTTTTTTAAATGCGAGAATGTACTTTTAATTTTTTATAAAATAATTTATATATTTCCAAACTATTTCATGGATGCTTTAGACAGGTATAAACATATACACGCATGTGTCATGATCGTTACACCAAGCTACATAACATGCAACATAACTTAGTTATACGTTTCTAAGGATATTGCCAAGCCAGGTCAGGTACTATGTGACCTGTTCATTAACGAGTATTTGAAGAGAACTATAATATATATACATATTTATATTTTGTGAATATAAGGATTGGAACAAGAAGGAACACTTTGGCGTCACTTCACTAGGACAGCCTTTAATCTTAATTTAGTATTTTCTAAATGTGCAAATCACATTCGAAAATGATTAATGATAAGAGGTCGAATGTCTCTAGAGCGTTGTGACGAGGCGTTTGACATTGAATGATATATAGTAAATACATAATCTTAGAACCTCTTCGACAAACTTAATAGTTATAAATGATGGAAAGTACAATGATATCATGCATGAAGTAAGAAGAATTAGGACGTCGAAACCTCTACGACTTACTTAATTATGAAATATACCGAACCGTATTATATTAATCCAGCAAAATTTTATGTCGCTGGCTGTGGAACGGTACGTACGACAAAAAAATATTGACTTTTTTCTTAAACATATATATATATATACGCGCCACGAAATATCGTCTTATATATTAATGAAAATACAATTTTTTGAAAGAAGGTTATCTTATCATCTACAGGCTTAGTCGGTTGGCTTATTTTGGTCATTATAATACAATTTTTATCTAACCAACCTTTCGATATATAGTTTTAAATTATAGTAAAATTATTATATGATTAATCTTTTGCTAGTCGTAAATAAATAGCTAGCTAATATTTATTTTAGTAACATGATCGCATTGACGTAATACGCAAACATATATGAATTGTCCAAAGTACACATGTATCATAATGGCATGTCATCCGAATGGAATATACTTATAACTAATGAATGTGTGACCATTAAACAATTCATGATCTTTTAGTTTTTTAGTTAACTCATTAAAAAAATTGGTTAACCAATTGCATAAAAAACTCGAAATAACATTATAAGATGGTCATAAATACTATTATACTGTACGTTAAGTGAAATTCCTTCAAGATGTGGGTATTTCATTTCATGCCAACTACATATTAAGGGCTGTTGATAGCAAAAGAAAAAACCAATGCATTATCAAATCAGAGGGATATTTTAGTTTTAAATTGCAACCCTGCTTCATTTGCCATGGGGGTTCGTTCTATATTTGACAAAAAAATATATTCTAAATTTTGATGAGGAATGAATTTGCATACATCTTCGTATGAGATATCGTGATTCGTTTACATCAAAATTACGACGCAGTGTTTCATTGTCACATAAATATGATAAACTATAAAGAGAGGTAAATTTATAAATTGCAACATAAAATAGTTACGAATTTTCACATATAAATTAGATAGCTTAGATGTGTTCTCGTTCGTCCATTTCGGCCGTTCTCGTTCGTCCATTTTGGCCTGAACGAATTGGTGTGATTGCTCATGGAATATTTAATAACGACAACAAAAAAGTATCTACGACCACACGTTGTATCTTTCGAAGGGATTCATTTGAGAACTCTTTTCTCAACTGATTTCGATAAATAAAAACACTTCGAGTCATGTTTTGAGTTCGCATTGAATACACAAAGTCAAACTAGATCAAAAATCGTCAGTTCGACTCCCCGCTCCACAACCAAGAGAGCCAAACCAATTACTATTCGTATGAAATTCAGACAGACTTGAGAGACATTAATGCCCAGGCATCGGAGAAATCTAGCAAAAGATGATGCATGTGGAACCTAAGCCCGCACAAAACCATCAAGACCTCGTACACACAACAATATCGTTATGCTATAATGTCTCTGCTAATTTTAAAAATACAGAAAAAGATATGAATATCATACAAAATGTCATATTTATGCTTATAGAGTTCGAACTCGTCCCGAGTAATCTTAGTTGGCTGAACCATATCTTCATTTTCTAAAGTTTTATACTTAGACTTCGAAATGATATAAAAGTTTTGAGTTCGTAAAAATAAAGTCCAATAATTTAGGAAAAATCACGGATTTCGCGAGTGAACTGATGATAAAATTAAAAATAGAGAGAAAAAGAAGAGCAAGAGAGAATAAAATTGAGTTTACCTTGAAATTGGATTCACTTTGAAAATATAAATTATTTCGTAACATCTCTTTAATTTAATTTATACAATCAATTCGCAACAAATTTTAAAAAAATTACGTCCCACCAACCTAACAGATGTTAACGATCTCCCGGGATATTCGCGAAGAATACAAACCGTTTCTGACTCTTCGACTGTGACAGTTATGCTTCGACACGTGGCAATCATAACTTGGAAAGGTTGCATTCGCACCATTTCGTTCCGAACGTTTGAATCTTCCCGCACGTCTCAAATTTACAAAAAATAAAAATACATGTTCTTTACCACTTCGTTCCTCAAAGTATCTTTAATATTTAAAAATATTAAAAATACTGGTGGCTGAATGTAGAGTACGAAATCGGCCATTTTTTAAATTTATATTGGGCCCAACGCTCAATATTCAAAACTCTCTTCCACCAAACAAAGTCAGGCCGCAAGATGAAGTCATCATGCTGAAACTCGATGACGTCTTCAGTCAATGGAGTGGACGTCATCGCAAAGATCGGATCTGGTACTAGTTCAAATCTCCACCTCCATCACGAACATGTGACGTGGCGACCTCATCGACGATCTCGGAAACACATGTTACAAAATGACTATTTGGCATTTGATTTAAATTTAAAGTTGATTAGTTCATTATTATTATATATTTATCGTCAATTCCCTGAAATCTCATTTTCTTTACTTCGCTCAATCGAATCCCTTTGTCTTCTTTCCATTATTAATACAGTTTGATTGATTTCCATCTTATTCTTTAAATATCCGATATTATTCTACAAAATTTTATTGAGATCAACTTATAAAATTAAATCGTACAAACTATATATATTATTTTGTTTCTTGATTGTTGGGGACGAAATGCAACAGCAACAAGTTGGGGTCGTATATGGGAAATCTAAGAACTAAGACCAACGTCGACTTATAATATCTTTTCGATAACATGTCTTCCTATCAGTCTCCTAGCGAAGATACTATGGAAATCCCTTTGGGGATCAGGGCAATCATGGCTTGACAGTCTAATGTCAGCTTTGCGACATACCTCAGGTCCATGAACCAAAAGTGGTCAAATGACCCAAAGTGATTCAATTTGACCCGCGGCTACCACTGCATACTAAACCAAAGCTCTTTCTCCTGGTATTGTGTGGACTTCTCCGAAATCCAAACGAGCCCAAGAGGAGATCGCGATTCTTATTCGATCTTTTAGCCCGAAGGTTCGTCTCAAAGAAACATGACTGAACTAGTTTAACCCCTCATTGGAGAAGTGTCTCCGAGAACTATTCAAAGTGATCCGAACATGATCACTTCTATTGAAGGTTGACGATCACTAGTCCAAGGAGCTAGAGAACGAGATCAGACCTTGTCCGACCCGATCAATATACTTGCTCATGTGCGCACGGTATACCAACTTCCGCATGAAGGGGACCTAAGTACGAATAAATTCGAAAAATTCAAGGGGATAATGGTAGTAGGGTTTAAGGTTGTACATTCGAATTTCCATAATGTGACAAGCTCGGCGCCCGAGATCGATTGCCTTATGGCTGAAATAGGCCAAACTATATTCATTAGAAATATAACCTATATTTTTTTGTTGGAGACGCTAACAAATTTTAACTGTCAATGTACAATGGTGAGTCTAGAAGCATTTTTTTTAATGTCTTTTAGGTTAGTAATGTGATGAGATCAATTCAGAGACTGAGAAAGAGATGTTGGCTATTTCGAGCTCTTCGTAGAAAGTCTATCAAGAGCAGCACCGATTGGTTTTCTCGCCTAGAATCTAGTTTCGTAGGCAGTTTCGTTACATTGTCACCGACCTTACTAAAGTATTATTTTATATTTTTCAATGGCGAGCTGACGATGGCCGACTTCTGGAGTATATAACGAAAAATTTCCGAACCTCTTAAATTTTTCATTCCCCACTTCAAAGAAGTGTTGTAAAAATCTCCAACATTGATGAAGATTCAGCCGCAATCGCGTTAAAAAATGGATTGTGGCACGACACAGGATTTTTACTAGAAATGACTGTCAACAGAGCACACACGATCAAAGATGTTAGACACAAAGCAGCGAACTTCGCCATGGCAGAAGAGTCTGTTCGCTGTCTAAAAAATACACTACAAAAAGGTATAGTCCGCCCAAGCTAATACTTGGAGGAGGTCGGGACCCAACTTCCGAAAGAATAAAGACCACGAATCCACCGGTCCTCCGAAAAGACACAACGCTACTCATGGCTTTGCATTCTCCATCCATGACGAAGTCAAGGAAACAAGATTTCAAGGTAAGAAATGGAACCCAAATCCCGAAGCATACTGTGAATTTCATAGGAGTAACGGCCACGCTACGGTAAATTATGAGACTATGGGCAAAGTCCTCGCAGAAAAAAAAAATACACAATTGGCGGGCTGAAGGACCTCGACTTCGATCCCCCTCCCAAGAAGAAGAATTTCACGCCTCTTAATAGAGGCAATCCTTCACCAAAGTGCATATTTTACTCTTCGACTTCGATAGTTTTGCTTCGACATGTGGTAATGATGACTTGGACAAGTTGCATTTGCATCATTTCTCTCCGAAAGTTCGAACCTTCCAGCGCGTCCCATATTTTCAAAATTAAAAAATTCCCGCCGTTTCTCACTGTGTTCCTTACAAGTATCTTTAATATTCACGTTGTAAAAATCAATTCAAATAACGTTGTAAAAATAAATTAATGTTGTAAAATCAATTCAATTTACGTTGTAAAAATTAATTAACATTGTAAAACTCAACTAAATTTACGTTGTAAAAATTGAATATCAAAAATATAAATTATGGCCTGCTACAATAATTTTCAAAATTGGAAATAGAAAGGAAACATAAATTATGGCTGCTGAAAATAATTTTTAGAACTGGAAATCATAATGAAATAAAGATTGTTAAGTAATACAAGAATATTAACGAATATTGAATATATTTACTTTCCATTTTTGTAGAATCTTCCAATAATTATAGGAACAAATCTTTAATACTAATAAAATCGCATTATTTGAATTATTTTGGAAGTTAATTCAAACTTTTAACTCGAATTCCCCAACCGAAAATTCAAAATTTAAAAATATTGGCCAAATATGAATTAATGTGTTAAAAATCAATTAAAGTTGTAAAACTTAACTCAATATACGTTGTAAAATCGCATATGAAGAAGATAAAACGATGGTCGGCTGAATAATTTTCAGAATTGAAAATTAAAATTAAATAAAATTTATGACCGGCTGAAAATAATATCTAAAATTAGAAATCGAAATGAAATAAAGAGTGTTAATTAATATAAGAATAATTAACAAATATATTAACTTTTCATTTTTATAAGATCTTCCAACAATTATAATAATTATATGAACAAATATTTAATACTAATAAAAATCGCCTAATTTGAATCATTTCGCTAGAATTCAAATTTTTAACTCGAATTTCCAAAAAAAAATTCAAAATTCACATAATTTAGCCGATAAAAATTACAAAAGCAATAGTGTAAACTAACAGCGTAAATTAATATGACTTGTAAGCACGGTTGACATTTAGACGTGTTTTACGAAACGTTGGACATTTTCAAAAGAAGTTCGTAAATTATGAGCGTTTTGTTGAATTTTTGTTTTTATTTAATATACGAATTGAATGTTGGTCTCTCGAATTTTTGTTTTTATTTAATATACGAATTGAATGTTGGTCTGCTTTTGCACAGTTAAAAAATTATCGTTTCGAAATATGCATGATTAATAGAGTTTTGTACGGGTATATGTTGTTAACGAGTACATTACGTTCTACTGAATTCGTTATTGTCATTTTTTTTATCTGCTTGTCACGATTTTTTCATTTTATCGATATTTGTTCGAGATTTATAATGCTTAAGCATGTTCTGAATTGTAAATGAGAACTCTTTTTTTTTTTTTAAGAATATCTATGTATTTGTTCGAGATGTATGGGTGTTTTGTACACGTTGAGGACAAAGACAAGATGTGTATTGTGTTACTAATCAACTTGATGTAAAATTAGTACAGGGGAAAAAGTAGTGATGTTCTTAACTTCACTTATTAGCTACTAGAAACTAATAAGCCACCATATATATAGAGAGAGAGGGGTTGTATTTTAAAAATGAATTGGGTGGGGCCCACGGGGGGGCAATGGGGCCAATGATGTTTTGGGAGTATTAAGACAAGATTAGAGGAGAGTGGGTACCCGAGTGTTGGGTGAAGAAGAGCCATATTTCCCCACCTAAACTCACTCAAATAACCCCCCAATTTAGACACCCTTGTTCCCATGTGCTCTAATTTAAGAGCAACATTCCAAATCCACAACCCACTTTGCTCTCTCACTCTCTCTTTCTCGATACATATTATATATAATATATAATATCATCTTTCGATGTGAGTGAAAGGAGGAAGAAATTATTAAAATATATAGCCAATAAAGAGACTTAGGGTGTGTTTATTTATAGTTGTTTACAGTTGATGTATTATGTATGACAAAAGGATTAGTTCGGTAGTAAACACCTCTATTTTCTTAGATAGAAAATATATATTAAAATCGCGACGATTATATAAATACATATGAATTTAACATGTATTGCAAAGGCACTAGTATAAATATATATTTGTCATTGTTTCTGCTACAAACTGAACACGGAGACCCATCGCTTAATTGTTTTTCTCTAAATATTTTAAGGGTTAATTAGCATATAAACATGTTGAAATTTTAAAATGTCCAACGTGTGACGAAAATTAGGTAAATAACCCAGTAAAATATATTACCAGATTATGAAGATCATTTACAATCAAAATAATAAAGATAAATTTGTAAAGTTAGGCTGTTAATAATTGTGTTACGTAAAGATTATGGTCATTTATCACAGTTTTACCAAACATTGTACATTTTGAAATTCATATGTCAAACGTTGGTCATTTGGTCAATTATTTAATATTTTAAATTAAGATTATATCAAAGGGATAGTTTTCATACGCAAATTAGTATTAGAAAATGAGGCTGTCTAAATATTAAATTTATCGAGTTTCAATTTCTTTTAATTAAATTTAGAGGGAAAATGTTCTCACATACTTATTGTATCTTCATTTATATTCAGTTTCTTGTTTGTAATTGTACTATTTACAATTTCTATTGTAATGTTGGAGCACGGATTTCTGTGTTTACTTATCATCAAAATTATGGCTAATACGCAGTTCGTTCTAAAAAGAGTATATCAATGACAAAAGGTTTATTTTTACGAATTTATGTAATTAATCTACTAATTTATTTGTAAGAAGTTTTTTTTATGAAATAAAATGAAATTGTGAAATTAGTCAAATTACTCATTTTACTTAAAATGATACCTTATATATATATATATATATATATATATTAAAATCTTAAAATTTATAATAGTCAGTCAAACTCATGCATATATCTTTTATAGTGTAATGCAGAAGTCTTGTTTTAGTTTAAACTATTTCATAACTATTAGATTATTAAGTTCGAATTATTAGGAATATATAATATATTTCTAATTCACCCTTCCAAAATTAATTTCAACAAAATTTATGTAATATTATTCTAAAACTATCTGGATAGATTTTTTATTTACTGTAGTTTAATTGTCTCTACGTAGAATAGTAATTTTTTTAATAACGCATTGTATGAATATATAACTCAATTTGTATTACACAATACTTTGTTAAATTATCATTTATCATGCATGAGTATGACATACTAGTAGACAGGGTTGTCTTGTCACAATTAAAGAAAAATCTTAATTTGCGCTTTGATTTACTTACCACTATCTCAATATAATTTATATGAGCGTAAGCTAGGATGTTATTATTATTGAACGAAGTCATGAAGTTGACACCCATTAATTCTTATCAAATATTTATTTTAGATGTGATTGTTTATTTGTGTGGGGTTTTATTTGGAAAGTTTAGTATTTAATATATTTCTATTTTAGTAACTAACTTTTTGTGGTACCTAATTCAATTTAGTGGCATTTTCGCGTAACTTCTAGTGGTGTGCGTTCGGTTTTCATCAACGGCATAAATGCATTTAAACATATTTCATAGTAAATCAATGCACAATATATATTTATATATATATATATATATATTAACGAAAGTGTTAGTATCTAATTTTTAATATGGTTAAATTCCCCTTGTGAGCGTCAACGACCAATTTGTGGAGGATCCGAGCACGGCACTAGTCAGCCTTCGAGATGTCGGCTTTGAGGTGAGCTCAGACATGGAGAGGGGCTGAGTGGGTAGCATGAAGAAGATGGCCCGTCTCGCTGGAAGCCTCTCGACGGAACCTTGCGGCATTCTCTCTTTAGCCACGAAGGGAGCTCAGGTAAGCCATTCTATCATCCATTTTTTTATTTGCTTACATGATGTCGTAGGTTATAGGGACTTACTTCCAGTTTCACATGACATAGGAGTTAGAGACTTATTTTCTGCTACACTTGACGTAGTGAGTACTGACTTAGTTACTAGACCACACACTCTAGGAGTTTTTAGTTTATTAGATTCGATTCAACTATTGTTTCTGATGAAAGAGCGGCGTCCCTCGAAAGCGAAAGCCGCCGAATGCAATAATAGGCGTTATGTGGAACGTACAGGGGCTCGGAAATCCGGGACGAGGTCGGCCCTCCTTGCACACGTTCGGGAGCATAGACCTGATTTTATTTTTCTTTCGGAGACTAGATTTCGGCGCGAGGACGCCGAGAGGGTGAGAGTTTAGTTAGGTTTTGACGGTTGTATGACGGTAGATTGTCTTGGTAAGAGTGGAGGCTTGATGTTACTTTTGAAGGAACCTGTGAGATTCCTACTCGAGACATTTTCGTGATATCACATAGAGGGCAACATGATTAGCGAGACGGGCGAGAGGTAGAGATTAGTGGGGATATACGGGGATCCTGTGAGCTCCTAGCGGAGGCACAATTGGGAGCTTCTTCGTCGTCTCCGGAATTCATTCTCGGGTCCTTGGTTAGTTGGGGGCTACTTGAACGAGGTTGCCTCCAATTCCGAGATTAGAGGGGGCAGAGACAAAGGCCCTGGCCAGCTAGCCGCTTTCAGAGATATGATTTTGGATTGCCACATCCATGACTTAGGGTTTAAGGGTGATCCCTTCACCTGCGTAAAGGTGGAATTGAGGAGCGCCTTGACAAATGTCTTGCGAGCCACGATTGGAGTGATCTCTTCCCTTCGGCCACGGTTCGTCACTTGAGTTTCTGGAGATCGGACCATAGACCTCTTCTCCTTCTTACAGCGAGTTCCTGAGATTGTCATCGGAGTAGGAGGCCGAGGAGAATTTTCTTAGAGGAATCTTGGATTAGAGAGCCGGAGTGCGATGAGCGGATCCGGAGAGCTTGGGAGAGCGACCAGAGCGGCGATCAGAGACCGGGATTAGCTGATGCGATCAGCCTGTGCAGACAGAGCCTCACCCGTTGGGGCGGTGTGAGGAACAGAGAGGTCCGAGAATAGATCGAGAGGCAGAAGAAGATCATCGAGCTTGCGGGTCGATCGGGTCCCCGATTTTTGCATGGAGTCCTTCAGACGAGAGGAGAGACAACTTAACGCCCTAGTTGAGAGAGACAAGCAGTACTAGCGCCAGAAGAGCAGAGTGTTCTGGATGCCGTGTGGGGATAAAAATACGAAGTTTTTCCACCGGAAGACTTCTGCTAGGAGGAAGAAGAATGTCATCAGAGGTTTAGAGGACGAGCACGACGTCTGGCACATTGGCGACACTGAGATCGAGAGGATCGACTCTGGTTACTTTGGAGACTTTGGGCGTACAGCCGAAGAGAAAATGTCTCCAAAGTTGGTGACTTTGGGCGTACAGCCTAGGATATCAGAGGCGTTGAACGCCGAGTTAGAGCGCCCTTTTGAGCAAGGGGAGGTGAAAAAGGCACTTTTCTCGATAGAGGCGATCAAGGCCCCAAGGAGCGACGAATTTCCCCTGATATTCTACCAGAGATACTGGGACGTAGTCGGCGAGTCGGTCTTGAAGACTTGCCTCGGGATTCTTAATGACGAGGAGAAGGTGGCCACCATTAATTATACTGTGGTCACCTTCATCCCCAAAGTTGAGGATCCGAGACGAGCCCGTGACTTCAGACCGATCGGTCTGTGTAACGTGACCTATAAGATAGTGGCCAAGTGTTTGGTCAACCGTCTTAAAATCACAATGCATGACGCTATTTTTGAGTCCCAGAGCGCGTTTGTAGGAGGTATACTGATCTTCGACAATGTCATGGTTGGATTCGAGGCTCTCCATACGATGAAGCGGAAATGCTTCGGAAATGGAAAGTGTGCGGCTCTCAAATTCGACATGGCGAAGGCTTTCAACAAGGTCGAGTGGGTCTACTTGGAGTCATTGATGTTGAGACTGGGGTACAGCACGCAATGGGGACACCTTATCATGAGATGCGTTACCTCAGTCAAGTTTGCTTTCAACATCAATGGCTCCATCCATGGTAGTGTGACCTCTTTTAGAGGTCTCCGCCAGAGAGACCTTCTCTCTCCCTTTTTATTCCACTTTTGCTATGAGGGTCTCTCGAGCCTCTTTAGAGCGAGCGAGGATACTGGAGCGATTTCCGGAGTCCGATTTGGAATTTACACGTGTCTCACCTTCTTTTCGCGGACGATAGCATGGTATTCTGTAGAGCGAGACCTGACGAGTGCGAGAGAGTCACTGACATTTTACGGACTTACTCGGAGGCCTCGGGCCAGTTAGTGAACTTTCAAAAGTTCAATGTTTGTTTCAGGACGAGGGGAAGGCTTTGGCCCAGATCCTTGGACTTAGGAGGACAGAGTGCCACAAGCGATACTTAAGTCTTCCTGCGTTTACTGGTCGGAGCACGACGGAGCTTTTTGGGTTTGTGAGAGACAGTTTGTGAGATAATATTAAGAGCTGGAACGGTCTCTCTCTCTCTCGCAGGTTGGCAGAGAGGTTCTCATCAAGTCCGTCCTTAAGTCAATTCCCAGCTATGTAGCCTCTTGCCACAGGATTTCCCGACGTTTGATTAGCGACATTCATTCGGCGATTGCTAAATTCTGGTGGGGGGCGGCCCGGCGACCAAGAAGATCCACTGGTGCAAGTGGGAGGCTGCCACGAGACACAAGTCAAAGGGCGGGTTGGGCTTCAGAGATTTGGAGAAGTCCAACCAGGCTCTTCTGGTTAAGAGTTTCTGGGAATTTCTCATGAGACTAGAGAGCCTGGTGGGTCGACTCTACAGACATAGTTACTTCTCCACCAGTGACATTATGACAGCTCGTCCAGCTCTTCCATTTGGTGCAACCTTGTTTGGGGTCACAATATTATTCAATCCGGTTCGAGATGGCAGATCGGGGACGGAGAGTCGGTGCTGGTCATGGGCAATATTTGGGTTCCCAGGGACCGACCTGCCACTTGGATTGATCCCCCTGGATTCCCCCTGATATGCGGGTAGCCGAGCTTATTAGACTTGACCGTAGTTGCGACGTTGATCTCATTACTGCGATGTTTGGCGAGGAGGACGTTGCGGCGATCTTGAGCATCCCGTGTGGTGGAGATGATATCCCTGATGTGCGCCGTTGGCACTACACTGAGGACGAAGAGTACTTCGTCGAAAGCGGCTACCGCATCGCAATGGAGAGAGGTGGTGGTCGAAATTCTGGCAGCTGAGAGTTCCTCCCAAGGTGAAACTCTTCTGTTGGCGAGTCAGTTTAGGCCAGATTCCGGCTAGAAAAATATTAGCTAAGAAGAGGATCACCTCTGACGACAGTTGTCCTGTCTGTCAGGAGGCGAGAGAGACTGTTTTTCATGCGTTTTGGGGTTGCAGGTGGAGCAGGAGAGTCTGGAAGGAAGCGGGCTTCGGCCACATCCTTCCTCCTTTCAGAGACGGCGACGCTCTTGACACTATCATTAGAGCGATGGAGGTTCTTGAGGTTCTTTTCCATGAGCTATTTATTACTATTATTTGGGAATTTTGGAACCACAGGAACAACGTCCTAGCCGGGAAATCTGCGTGGATCCAGTCACAGCTAGTCTAGTGGACGGTGAGCTTCTTAGAGGAGTATAGAGCTGATTCATCAGAAAGTCCTCGGACAACTTCGAGGGCGACGACGACGACCCCCAGATGGACCCCCCAAGGTATGAGACTCTCTCGATTAATTTCGACGCAGCACTAGCTCGGGCCCGTGAAGACTTCGGTGTTGGTTGTATTGTGCTAGACCACACCGAAGAGGTGATCGCCTCGCCTACGCTTTTCCTTGCTAGAGGGTTTCCCTCCAGCTTGCGGAAGCGTACGTTGTCTTCTGTGGAATAGAGCTAGTTCGCAGTGTCGATGGCAGGAGAGCAGAGATCCAGTCTGACTACTTGGAGTGGTGAGGATGATCGAGGAGGGCGTGACATCAGCGACTGAGTTTGGGACGATCTTGCATCACATCTTCAGAGAGGTGAGGGAGCTTGAGGACTTTAGCATTATGCATATCTCTCGTCTTTGTAATGTCGCTGCACGTAAGCTAGCGCGCTATGCGGTTAACCATCACTCATATTTGACTTGGCTGGGTTTAGTCTCGCCTTGCTCGGAGGAGGCTATTAGAGCCGATAATCGTGAGTTGAGGTCCCGCACGGCTACCTAGCGCCTGTTGTTTTTTGTGTCTATTGCGTTTCATTTTATTTATGTGGTTTAAGCTTATCCATATCTTTGTAACCATTGTTTTCCTCTGTCATACGTGAGAGCTTATATGCTATTTCGTGGCACCGGCCACGCTTTCAAAAAAAATATTGTTAACGTTTCATTAAGTTTTTGTTAATAGTTCTAGTCTTTACATGTCACACTAATTAATTATATTTGTTTAAAACTTTGTCTTTTAATATTCGGTCAATATTTAAATTTTTTTAGTTCGAAATTTGAATTTTCAATTATACACAGTTTGTAATTTTATTTAGTTTAGGAAGTCAATGTTAATAATTTTTGCAGGTTTTTAATTGCCTAGTCAATGATTTAGTTCCTATAATATTGTGATATCTTATAATTTGGAAAATAAATTTATTGATTTTCTTATTGTCAATATTTTGAATTATATCCTAATATCATCTCCATTTTCGTATTTTCAAAACTCTTATTTTTCTAGAGTTTCAATTAATTTTTGGACACTGAAAGTCGTTACACGTCAAATCCAGAATTTTGAGGATAATATATTGTAAATTACTGTACATTTTGTTACACTGAAAGTCGTTTTACACATCAATGTGTCCCTTATTTATATACTATTCACAAGATAACTAAACTTATTTTGCATATTTCAAGATTTCGCATTACCTACAGAAATCCAGATTTACATTAACCCAAAATTTTGGATTATAAATCAGATAAACATAGAAGATCGATCTCTAAGAGATAAAAACGTGTACTTTAGTGCTAATCAAAATAAATGATGTGTTTACATGTCATATACTTATTAATCTCCAACAAAATACGGAAAAGAAAAATCAGTTATACATGAAGTCACGATACCGAGGACGAGCAGATATCACATCACAAGGATTCGAGTCAAATAGCCCGAGAACCACCGAAACTTAAGGAACACGACGTTCATAAGTCAAGAATGAACCCTATTGCGCAAAATTTTGAAAATAATAGAATACAATAGGTCAAAGGCTAGTCAAATATATAATACACGTGTAAAAAAAAATCTACGCACACTCCGGCGAATAAATGCTGAGTGAACAAATAAAAGAGTCAGCGTTCAGCGAGAAAACTGCTAGAACGTGCGACTGATCACCCCACGATCTATCAGGACCACGAACCCATTTTTGGGGACCCCACCGAACGATTACCTCCAAGAAGCTTATAAAAGGAAGCGAAGACACACATGAGAGGATATAGAAACTTCAAGACACTTACTAACTATTATTCACCTATCCATTGACACCCTCGTAATATTTACTCTCTTGTAGTAGATTAATCTGTACTTAGAGAAATTTTTGCATCTTTCCTCGAGACTGCGTTCTCGATACTTTGAGGGATTTTCGTAAAATACTTTTGTAGTAGTTTTACATGTCAACAATTGGCGCTAGAAAGAGGGGGAATAGCTTTGAAATCCAATGGTTAGCTCAGTTAATCAGACGAGAATTTTAACAATGAAAGATCAAGAATCGAGCACAACAATTGCATACTCTCACTCACAGAGGAAGAACTCGCTAAACTCCTGACTCATTTGCACATCTAGTTCCGAGAAATGCAAGAGCGTGTTGCGTCGTTGGAAGCTAAGAACAAGGAGCTGAAAGGAAAGATACGAGCTAAGAAGGTTAATTTGTGAAGCGCAATAGTGGTTCCGGATGAAGATCTTTCATACCAATAAGGAAAAGAATCCGATAAGTAGGAACCTCGGATTAAGAAATCCAGAAGGCACGCAAAAGATTAGTATGAAAGGGAAGATTTATCCGACTCTGGTGTAGTCTTGGGATTATGAAAATATTTTTGAGCGTTTCCAACCTTCACAAGAGAAAAGATGCTATGTGGAACTAAAAGACCACAACGGAGTGTCATATACCGAAGACAGTGCAAGCTTTAGGAAAACTCCTAAAGAAAGGCTTTTGGCTATCAAACAAGCTCATGATAAGTCGCTGAAAAACTACATTAATCGGAGAAGGCATTATAGGTCGAATGAGGATTTTAAGCTCTTTGAGATCACTTTTAGAATTTGCACGGTGTTAGGTGTGTATTATCATGATGCAATGCTTCTAGATTATTCCTCATTTCTTTCTAAAACAATTCTAAACCATTCTAAAATTTCCCATAAAATTCTGCAAATAACAAAATTAATTTCTTTATGCCTCAAACGATTTATGGCTTAAAATGTAATTACATTATCATCATATGGTAATGTTTAAATCTTATTTTGACCTTAACACAATTTTATGTCCACATGGACAAAATTACTCTTTATATATTTTTCGAAAAAACGTCTAGTTGAACATTTGAACTTATTTTGACTTAGTATCTAGGTTAACAAATCATACTCTAATGACATGTGATAGTGACCTTATGGATTCAAATGAATAAAGCTTGAGCTATTTTTCGGAAGCGATCTAGGATTTAATAATTAATTATCATATCGTATATGGCGGAATATAAAAAATTATTTTTAATATGTGCAAAACTATTTTAGTACCTGGATAAAGTGCATTAACATGTTATCATTTAAAACATATAATAAACATGAAAAAAACTTAGTAACTTTTTTTGTTGCTTGATCTTGAGACCCTTCTCGGATGAATATCCTACGCCTCGCCTCGCTGCTTCTCGTTTTTGGATTTTCGAGCAACGACAAAAGTTTCTATCACTAGAGTCTTCGAGCGTTTAAAGAGTTTGGTGAGTGTGCACTATTAAACAATATGAACCAAGAACGGGTCTTGGATCAATACCTAATACACTAAATCAAGTGAGAATGTAGGTGCCAAAATAAAGAGTATTTGAGAGAGAGAGAGGGTAAGAGATGGTCGGCCAAGAGCTAGAGAGAGCAAGTGCAAAAACTTATTTTCACATATCAATATGAGGCTCTATTTATAGGAAAAGGAAATACAAGAAAGGGTAAATACCTTTTCCTATTGTTGATTCATAACACAATATTTGATTTCCGCTCCTCTTTCCCTACTAGATGGCCGGCCATATTGTGTATCAGTGAGGAAAATTTGTTTCCTCACTTAGCACATTCGTTTCATTCTCAAAGAAATTCATTTCATTTTTTTTTGCAGTTATCTTCATAATTCAAGGCAAAGGAATTTCTAGATATAATTTCCTTCACTCATTGATATGTTGGCCGAATTCTTTATGCATGGGAAGAGCATCTAGATGCTTCCTTATTTCTTTCTAACACAATACATAAAATACCCATTGTAGAATTAATATTACACCAATAATGAAATTAATTTCATAATTACTCAAGCGACTTATTGGCTTTAGAAAATAATTTATATTTCCTCATATAAAAATATTCAAAATCTTATTTTGACATTCACATCATTCTATATCCATGTACACAAAAATACCCTTTAGACAATATTCGTAAAAATACGTCTAGTTCAAAGATTAAACTTATTTTTCTTAGCTTCTAGTTTAACAAACTCTACTCTAATGACTTGTGATAGTGGCATCATGGACCCAAATGAAAAAAGTTTCAACTAGGACTCTTGTGAGTTCCATTTTACCCTTCTAGTTGTTATTTCCTCGACTTCTTTAATACTTGTGAATAAGTTAGAAACGATGTATTGACGAGGAGTTAAAAAGTCCCAATGTTACATTCAAAAGATTCCTTTATTCTCTTTGGAACCGGCCGATACATTTATTCAGAATCCAAGTAATAAAGCATGAGGTGATATACATTGCATTGAAGCAATCTTGTACATGAATTCCATATCTATGAGAAATTCACAAAGTATACTCATGTCAACTTCATAACCATATACATCACCAATAGGGCGCATCTAGTTCACAAACGTGGTCTAGAGTGTAAATGAATATATTGAAGTTATGAAATGACATGTCTCATTTTAGGATTAAGGTAAGCACGATGCAATTTGCACATAATGACCTTTAGACCAAAGAGGTTAAATGGTTTGTTCTTACATTGTCTCTAAAAGTGCACTGGTCAATTTAGTATCTTCGGAAGATGCTCGTAACCAGACATCATAGATTCTTCCGACAATCATACTAGGATCGTTAGTCCGTTGATCTTTAGATTGTGAACATTTCGTTTTAAGAAAACCATAAAGAGTTTGTCCACGCAAATCTACATTTGACTCTTCATACGTTGTTAGATTTGATTAAGGACCATAAGACTATTGAATATCATAAATATTCAATCAAACGAGAAAGGAATGAATGAACATTTCAACTTTTATTAATTTAATCAGCAAATTACAATATGGACTCATGAGAGATCATCGATATGCAAATATATAATCTTTTTGTGGGCATCTATGCGAAAAATTCCCACTTGACGCAAAGAAGTTGAGTATAGTCCTTCATGCATAATCCGTTTCGATGTTGGTCGAAGACCTTATTTGATAGGACCTTGGTGAATGGATTTTCCAGGTTGTCCACTATTGAGATCTTCTTTACCTCCACGTCTCCGTGCTGCACGATCTCTCTAATCAAATGGTATTTTCTCTCGATATGCTTAGAGCGCTTATGGCTTCTAGGTTCCTTTGACTTAGCAACAGCCCCAATATTATCACAATAAAGTGTCATAGGCTCGTTGACATTTGGAACGACATCCAAATGCTTAAAAGAATTTTCTAAGCCATACAATCTCTTTTGGATGCTTCACAAGCAGCCACATATTCTGCTTCCACGTTGGAGTCAGCGATGCAAGATTGGTTGATACTCCTCCAAACAACAGATTCACCATTCAGGATGAACACAGATCCTGAAGTGGAGTTCCTGGAATACCTATCCGGCTGAAAGTTGGAATTGGTGTACCCCATCATAGTTAGGTCAGTACCTGAATATGAAAGCATCAACTTCCTAGAACTCAATGCTCAAGTCTAAGATTTGATTGGAAATGGCTAACTACGCCAACAACAAAACATATATCCAGTCTAGTGCCCAACATAGCATACATGAGACTTCTTACGGCCGAAACATAGGGAATCTTTCGCATGTCCTCAATCTCTTGTGCAGTCTTGGGAGGGTTTGGCCCTTCTTAGAGTCTTTCATAGCGAATTGATCCATCAACTTATCTATATAAGATGCTTGGGAGAGCGACAGGGCCCGATTCTTTCGATTTCGAAAGATATCAATTCTCAGAATGTATGCAGCTTAGATTCTTCATATCAAACTGCTTCGCTAACCATATTTTAACCTCAGATAATTTATCAATGTCATTACAAATGAGTAGTATATCATCAACATACAATACAAGAAACACAACTTTGCCCTCGTGTATTAATTTATAAACACAAGGTTCATCCATTGATTGTTCAAACCAAAGCTTTTAACAGTTTCATTGAATTTAATATTCCATGACCTAGATGCTTGCTTTAATCCTTAAATGGACTTAAGCAATTCACAAACATTGGCCTCTTGATCACCTTCCAGGAAATCATCTGGTTGAGCCATGAAAATGCGCTCATCAAAATTTCCATTCAGAAAGGCAGTCTTGATATTCATTTTCCAGATCTCATAATCAAGAGTGGTAGCTATGAATAGAAGTATACATATGGATTTAAGCATTACGACATGCAAGGAGGTTGTCTTCATAATTGATACATTCCTTTTGGGTGTAACCCTTAGCCAATAGTCGTACTTTGAATGTCTCAATGTTCCTATCCGGACCCTTTTTCTTCTTATAAATCCACTTACACCCCACAGATTTGACCCCTTCAGGTAGGTCTAGAAGTTTCCAGACTTTGTTGACATACATCAAATGCATCTCAACTTTCATGTCGTCAAGCCAAAAGTTTGATTCAAAACTAGCCATTGCTTGGATGTAGGAAACACGGTCATCCATGTCAAAGATGGCTACACGAGTATCACCATAAATCATGTACATGTAGGGCTTTTGAGAAGCCCTCCCACTATGTCGAAGTACTATTGGACAAGATTCTGAATTGTTAGGTTGTGTTTCAGTTAGGGTAAGAATAGTTCTTACAGATGAGGTAGAAGCATCTTCACCCAACTTTTCTTCAAGCACAATTTTACTTCTAGGTTTCGTATTCTTCATAAAGTCTTCAAGGAAAAGATCATTAGTGATAACAAACGTTTTGTCGTCCTTGAGACTATTGAATATGAAATATTTGGTTTCCTTTGGATATCCAACGAACACACATAATTCTGACCTACTAGCCAACTTTCTAGTCTTTTGCCTTAGCACATGTGCAGTGCGACCCCAAATTTTGATGTGGCTTAAACTAAATTTACGCCCAGTCCATCATTCATAAGGAGTAGCAGGGACCGTTTTAGAGAGTGATGAGTAACTCATCATTGATTTAACTATCTCCATAGAGTTTGATTCCTTCTCTATGACACTCCTTTTTGTTGAGGTGTGCCAAGTGCAGTAAGCTGAGAAGCAATACCTTCATCTTTAAGAAATTCATCAAACTCTTTAGACTAGTACCACCTCGATCAGATCGAAAGATTTTGATTTGTTTGCTAGTTTGCTTTTTATCTAAAGCCTGAAAAACCTTAAATACGTAAAATGTCTCGGATTTGTGATTGAGTAATTAGACAAATCCAAATCTTGATTATCATCAGTGCAAGAAACAAAGTATTGATATCCTCCTTGCGCCTGAATTCTTAGCGGACCACATACGTTAGAATGTATTAGTTCCAGCAACTCAGTGACTCTTCGACCTTTATTAGAGAAAGGTCGCTTGGTCATTTTTCCTTCTATACAAGATTCACAAGTCGGTAGTTAGCATATTGTAGAGGCTTGGAGTTGACCGTCCCTGACAAGTCTCTTAATTTTATCTAGACTAATAAGGCCAAGTCTTAAGTCCTAAAGATGTGTTAATTTTATTAGATCAGAGGAGTCATTAAGTTTGATCCTCTTTGGCTCCCTAACTAGATCATTATCTATTTCAGTGTCTAACAACAAATGTTTTGTAGGATAAAGATTGTATAAACCATTCTTCATACAAGCATCAGTGACAAATAAATTGGAAAAAGAAATTCGAATTCTATTATTAATAAATTTTAAATAATAATTATGCTCAACAACTTTAGTTACAAATGTTACGTTTTTTCCCAAAGGAAGTAACAAAATACACATTATTCAAATTTAAAGTTTTGTCTTCAAAAGAAAATGTCAATAATCCCACAGTCTTAGCAGACACCAACCTCCCATCACCCCACTTGAAGCAGAGTCACCATCCTCTAAGATTTTGCTTTTCCTGAACCCATTCAGGGAACAACAAATATGGTTACTAGCAGCAGAGCCAAGAATCCATGATAATACATTATTAACTTCTAAACAAGCGGTAATAAGTACAATAATTTTCCCTTTAGCCTTGAGGTAGGTAGGAAAGGTCCTACGCCAGTTTCTAGACTCATTGCAATGGTGACAGTTGTCCTTAGACTTGTCCACCTTGATAGCCGGGGCGCCTTCTTCTTCTGAACCTTAATATGGTTCTTCTTCTCGGCTCTATGAGGTCTCTTCTTAGATCTAGAGGTGGAGGATTTGTGCGCAGTAGCATGAACCTCGCAATTAGTCCTCTTTTTATTTGAAACTCCCTTAGCAGTGTGAAGCACCTTCATTAGCTCGATAATAGTGTACCCCAGTTTATTCATGGAGTAGTTCAGCTTGAAATTATCAAAAGATTCAGCGAGAGTTTTCAAGATCATATCTATTTTGGTATCTCCATCAATCTCAGATCCAAGAATTTTTGTGTCTTGATATAACTTATGATCAGCATCATGTGTTCTCCTACAACAGTCCTAGCTTTCATACAATTGTTCATAAACTGTCAAACTACTTGTTTTATAGCCTAACACCCTTTCCCTCTAAACATCTCTTGGAGATTGTAGAGCATGTCATAGGCCGACCCAATATCACAATGTTGTTGTCGCAACACATTTTTCATCGATGCTAAAATATAACACCTCGCAATCTCATCAGATCTGAGCCAGGCCGCTAAGGCGTCCTTTTCTTCTTGAGTCCAATCATCATTTGTTTCAGGAGGACATGGGGTGGTGAGTACCCATTTTTGCTTGTCCAGGTAAGGTCGATGTCTAGGTTACATTTCCAATCTACGTAGTGTTCCCATTCCTATTTATTTGGGGAAATGATAGTTGGGAGAGGGTTTAGAGACATGTTGCTGAAAATTTAAACGATTTATGATTAGTTGTTTGTTTAGGATTTTGAGTTTTTATGTTTGAACAGGAAAAATCCAAAGGTGTTATGGATGAAAAGACACTTTACTCCTTCGAGGGTAGGCTGCAAAAAGTCGCCTTTCATAAGTAAATTACTCATCATTAATGCATAGTCATGATGCCAACACATCAATGTTTCAAGAACCACTAATATTCATACTCTGAGCAAGAAGGTAGGACCATTTGTCTGAGACATAACGATTTGTCCAGAAAACTGAAAACAATTAAAATTACGTTGGATCAAAGTGTTTGAGAAACGAAGTTAATTGAAGATGTTATAAGGTTAAGATTAGTTTTAGTTATGTGTTATGTGAAACTATTAATAACAAAGCATAATAAGAAGAAAAAAAAACGTAATAAAGACGTAAGACAATATTACTACTTTGTTAAAAATTCAAACGATTTCAAAAAACGGTTTTGGACATGCTAGTCATTAAATTATTTAGAACCGATTCTAATGTAATTAAATAGCATCGCTAGGTTGTATAAAATCAACATGTTATTTATTTTAGAGTCATACAAACCTAGCATATTCAATATCTAAGCAAATTTCTTAAACAATTTCTTTTATTATACATTTAAAAACATGCTCAAGTTTTAACTTTGAACCATGTTGTGATATTATTTGTATGAATCGATCTAGAACTTAACAATTAATTATCATATCGTGTATGGCGGAATATAAATAAAAAAATTTAAGATGTGTAAAACTATTTTTTTACCTAGATAAAGTCGCTGAACATGTTATCGTTTAAAACATATAATAAACATGAAAAGAACTTAGTATGATTTTCTTGCCGCTTGATCTTGGAGACCATTCTCAGATGAAGATCCTACGACTCGCCTCGCTGCTTCTTGTCTTTGGATTCTTAAGCAGCCACAAAAGTTTCTATCACTAGAGTCTTCGAGCGTTTGAAGAGTTTAGTGAGTGGACACTATTAAACAATATGAACCAAGAACGAGTCTTGGATCAAAAACTAATACACTAGATCTAGTGAGGATCTATGTGCCATAATAAAAGAGTATTTTAGAGAGAAAGGGTGAGAGATGGTCGGCCAAGAGCTAGAGAGAGCAAGTGCAAAAACTTATTTTCACATCTCAATGTGAGGCTCTATTTATAGGAGAAATAAATACAAGAAAGGCTAATTACCATTTTCTATTGTGTATTCGTGACACAATATTTTATTTCCCTAGTAAATGATTGGTCATACTATGTGTATTAGTGATGGAAATTTGTTTCTTCACTTAGCATATTTGCTTCATTCTCAAAGAAATTCATTTCCTATTTTCTTTTTTAACAATTATCTTCATAATTTAAGGCAAATGAAATTCAAGATATAATTTTCTTCTTTCATTGGTGGTGGCCGAATTCTTCATGTATGCGAGGAGCATTTAGGTGCTTCCTTATTTATTTCTAAGAAAATTCTTAAACTACTCATTGTAGAACTAATATTGCACCAATAATGAAATTAATTTCATAATGCATCAAACAGCTTCTCGACTTTAGAAAATAATTTATATTTCCATCATATGAAAATATTCAAAATCTTATTTTTGACATTCACATCATTCTATGTCCATGTGGACAAAAATACCCTTTAAACTATTTTCGGAAAATACGTCTAGTTCAACGATTGAACTTATTTTAAGAATTTCACACAAAGTATAATTATGTCAACTTCATAACCCTATAGAGCGCATCTAGTTCACAAACTTGGATCTAGAGTGTAACTTTTTCAAATGAATATATTGAAGTTATGAAATGAAATTTCTTATTTGGAGATCAAGGTAAGCAGGATGAAATTCAAACATAGTGAACTTGAGACAGAAGAGGTTAAATGGTGTGTTCTTACATTGTCTCTAAAGGTGCATTGGTCAATTTAGTATCTTCACATTATACACTGGAAGAACTATAGAGTTCCTAACTTTCTATTCCTTGTAACCAGACATCATGGATTCTTCCAACAATCATACTAGGATCAATAGTTTGTTGATCTTTAGATTGTGAATATTTTGTTTTAAGCAAAACCATGAAGAGTTTGTTAACGTAAATCTACATTTGTCTCTTCATATGTTGTTAGGTTTGATTTAGGACTATAAGACTATTCAATATCATAATTCTTCAATCAAACGAGAAAGGAATGAATGAACATTTCAACTTTTATAAATTTAATCAGCAAATTACAATAAGGACTCATGAGAGATTTATATTACATCGATATGCAAATAAATAATCTTCTTTTGGGTATCTCTGCCAACACTACTATACTTGGACATAAAAGTTCACAAACTTACGCTTAATGCTACCTGACTCCACTAATGATGAGTGGATCCATTGAATATTATCTATGTTTACCCTTCATGAATATCATCACCTTGATGAGATTTCTAAAATTACCAATTTACCCTTCTAGTTGTTATTTCATCAACTCCTTTGTTACTTGTGAATAAGTTAGGAACAACGTATTGACAATGAGCTAACAAGTCACATTATTTCAGCCAAATAAGGTCATCACTTAGTTTTGGACAATGGCAAGTTCATTTATTCACAATTCAAGTAATAAAGCATGAGGTGATATACATTGCATCTCAACAATCTTATACATGAATTCCATATCTTTATAATTCAAGGAAAAAGAATTCATCTCCTCTTTGATGATATTGGCTGAATTCTTTACTAGGGGGAGCTTCTAGATGTTTCCTTATTTCTTTTAAAACTATTTTAATATACCAATTGTATAATTAATATTTCCCAAATAATGAAATTAATTTCATAATGCCTCGAACGACTTTTCGGCTTTAGAAAATAAATTATATGTCTATTATAAAAAAACGTCTGTTCAACACTTGGACTTATTTCACTTAGCTTCTAGTTTAACAATCATAGTCTAATGGCATGTAATAGTGACCTTATGGATCCAAATGAACAAAGCTTGAACTACTATACTTGGACTAAAAAATTCACAAACTTTTTCCGAGTATTAGCTTAATATCAATTAATTCCACTAAAGAGTTGACACTGAGAATCTCTCGGTTTAAATGAATTTATTTCCTACTCAAATTCAACTTAATTATGTTGAGTGGATCCATTGAATGTTATCTTCAATTATCCTTCATGAATATCACCAAAAAGATGAGATTTATAAAATTACCATTTCACCATTCTAGTTGTTATTTCCTCAATTTTTTTGTTACTTATGAATAAGTTATAAACAATGTATTGACGAGGAGCTAAGAAGTCACATTATTTTATCCAAATAAAGTCGTTACTTAATTATGGATACCGCGGGGTTCATTTATTTACAATCTAAGTAATAAAGCCTGAGGTGCTATACATTGCCGTTTAGCAATCTTGTACATGAATTTCATATCTATGAGAACTTCACAAAGCTAGTTCATGATATCTTTATAGCTTAATATTTCACCAATTAGTCTGGTCTAGATCTCATAGTGGACCTAGAATTTAAATTTCTCAAATGAGAATATGTACGCTATGAAATGACATGTCACCAATCAGGATTCATACATAGTGATCATGAGACATAAGAGGTTAAATGGTTTGTTCTTACATTGTCTCTAGAGGTGCACTGGTCAATTCAGTATCTTCATATTATACACTGGAAGAACTATAGAGTTCCTAACTTTCTATGCCTTGTAACCTAGCATCATAGATTCTTCCAACAATCATACTAGGATCAATAATCCGTTGATCTTTAGATTGTGACTATTTCATTTTAAGCAAACCACGAAGAGGTTTTTCATGCAAATCTACATTTGTCTCTTCATACGTTGTTAGGTTTGATTAAGGACTATAAGACTATTGAATATCATAAATTTTCAAACAAACGAAAAAGGAATGAATGAACGTTTCAAATTTTATTAATTTAATCAGCATATTACAATAAGAACTCGTGAGAGATTTATACCTCAAATAAATAATCTTTTTGTAGACATCTCTGCCAACACTTAATACCTCACTAATTTTCCTAGCCTAAATCAAATTGGATCTAGATTTTGACTTTCTCAAATAAGAATATAAATCTATATAATGACATATCTCATTTCAGGATTAAGGTAAGCATTATGCATTTAATACATAGTGAACTTGAGACAGAAGATTTTAAATAGTTTGTTCTTACATCGTCTCTAAAGGTGCACTAGTCAATTCAATATCTTCGGAAAAGTTTAGAGTCTCCAACTCTCTATGCTTAATAATCAGACAACATAAATTATTCCAACAGTCATACTAAAATCAATAGTCCGTTGAAACGTAGATTGTGATTATTTTGTTTTAAGGAAACCATAAAGAGTTTGTTCATCCAAATCTATATTTGACTATTCACACGTCGTTAGGTTTGATTAAAGACTATAAGACTATAGCATATCATAAAGACTCAAACATACGAAAAAATGAATGAATAAAAGTTTCAAATTTATTAATTAAATCAGAAATTTACAAGAGGGACTCGATTGAGATATGTAATATATCAATATGCATAAAAGTTACAATAACTATCTTTCTTGTGCGCATCAGCGCTAATAGTGGTCACTTCAGAAGACCAATTCTCAGGATTATAATGATTTCCTCAAAAGAGCTCAAAAATATATAAATGTCGAAGAAGTAAGAATGGCTGCAAGAAAGGCCGAAGGCCTAAAAGCCCGGCAAGAAGAACATATGATGTTGGAAGTTAAATCATAAATTTACTGAAGACCAATCCTCAGTAAGATTGTTGGAAGAATATATGATGTCTGGATATGAGGCATAGAGAGTTATGAACTCTATTGTTCTTCCAGTGTATCTTTCGAAGATACTGAATTGACTAGTGCACCTTTAGAGACAATGGAAGAACAAACCATTTAACCTCTTCTGTCTCAAGGTCACTATGTATGAATCGCATCATGCTTACCGAAATCCTAAAATGAGACATGTCATTTCATAGCATTAATACTCTCATTTGAGAAAGCCAAATTCTAGGTCCATTACATGATCTAGACTAGGCCAATTGGTGAGATATTAAGTTACGAAGATGTCATGCACCAACTTTGTGAAGTTCTCATATATATGGAATTCATGTACAAGATTGCTGAAATGCAATGTATATCTCATCATGCTTTATTACTTGAATTGTGAATAAATGAACTGCAGTGTCCAAAATTAAGTAGCGACTTTATTTGGATGAAACAATGTGACTTGTTAGCTCCTCGTCAATATATTGTTTCTAACTTATTCACAAGTAACAAAGGAGTTGAGGAAACAACAATTAGAAGGGTAAAATGGTAATTTTATAAATCCCGTTCTGTTGATGATATTCCTGAAGGGTAAACATTGATAGCATTTAATGGATCCACTGAATATAATTAAGTTGAATTTGAGTAGAAAATAAATTCATTTGAACCGAGAGATAGTCAGTGTCAACTCTTTAGTAGAGTCAGCTGACATTAAGCTAATACTCGGAATAAGTTTGTGAATTTTTGAGTCCGAGTATAGAAGCTCAAGCGTTTTTCACTTGGATCCATAAGGTCACTATTACAGGTCATTAGAATATGATTGTTAAACTAAAAGTTAAGTCAAAATAAGTTCAAATGTTGAACTAGACCTTTTCTCGGAAAATGTCTAAAGGGTATTTTTGTCCACATGGACATAAAATGGTGTGAATGTCTAAATAAGATTTTGAATATTTTCATATGATGGAAATATAAATTATTTTCTAAAGTCGAGAAGCTGTTTGATGCATTTGAAATTAATTTCATTATTGGTGCATTATTAATTCTACAATGGGTATTTTAAGAATTGTCTTAAAAGAAATAAGGAAGCATCTAGATGCCCCTTCCCTAGCTATAGAATTCGGCCAAAACACATCAAAGGAGGAGAGAATTATTCCCTATAATTATAAGGATAATTACCCAAAAAGAAAAAGGAAATGAATTTCCTTGAGAAGGAAACAAATTTCCTCTCTAATGCAGAATGCATGGCCGGCCAACTTAGGAGAGAAAGGGGAAGAGAAAATAAAATATTGTATCATGAATGCATTATTCTTTCATGAATGCATAATTGACCTTTATAAATTTTTCCTTCTCCTATAAATAGACCATCACATAGAAATGTGAAAATAAGCTTTATTCTTGCTCTCTCCTGCATTGTGGTCGACCCTCTCTCTCTCTCTCTCTAGAAAATACTCCTTTTTATTTTGGCACATAGATCCTCAATTGATCTAGAGAATTAGCCTATGATCCAAGAATTGTTCTTGGTTCATATTGTTTAATTGTGCCCACACACAAATCCTTCTAAACCTCTATAGACTTTTGTAATAGAAACCTTAGGTTTCTCAAGTTCAAGACTAGACGTGAAGGAATCGAGCCAAGGAAGAAGATCCACCTTTACCAAGACGCTTCAATTTTGAAAATACAAGAAATGTTAGTATTCAAATAGTGTAAATAATATTTTTAATTATTACATGAATATGCACTCTGCCTAGATTAGTAAAATAGTTTACTTGTAAAGAAATTTTATATTTTGCCATTAATATGATTAATGATAATTTTTCTTAAACCCTACACCTATTCCAACAGGACCCAATAAACCTCTCAATAGCAAGTTTGATCAATACAGTCTTCTAAATACACCAGTAAAATTATTTTTTTAGTCTTATGCACAAGAAAGAACATGTTTCGAAGCTGGTTCGGATCAAGAAGGATATCTCAAAGAGAGATAAGATGAAATACTGCATAGGAGGAAACACGAGGAGCTCACAAAATAGAACTATGTTAGGGAAGCCCATTCTGGTCATAAATAGATTATGTTCACAGTTAGGGAAAGACCAACTAAGATTTCGAAATCAGTCAACGAGCCGATTACTTTCACACAGGAAGACGCTCGTTGGGTGATGTATCCCCTCAACAATCTTTTGATAATCTCTATGAAATTAGCAATAAAGTTGTTCATAGGATGTTGGTGGATACCGGAAGTACAATAGACGTCTTATAAGAAATTTCTTTTTTTAGAAATGGGACATAAGAAAGATTTACTCTCCCTTCTCCAAAAAAAAGTACGGATTCATAGGAGATTTTGTTATACCGAGGGGAATAATCTCGATCTCGATTAAAATTAGAGATGTACCCAAGACTAAAACCATCAACACAATATGGGTGGTGATCCCAGAGAAATCTTCATTCAATGGGACCGACCTTGCAGGCGCTCCGGGCCATAACCTCAATGAAATAGCTCAAAATAAAATTTTCTACCAAAAACGATACGGGCAAGGTGCAAGGTATTGGAAATTAGTTAACGTTTAACCAATAATATTATATAACATATCAATATATGGCGGAATTATATAATAAAATCTTAATATATTAAAACACATTTTAACATATTAAACAAACTAGGCATAAAAAATTACTAACATGTCAATAAATATTCTATTCTAAACATGTTGTCAACAAATTGATCACACTAGCAACCTATAAACAAATTTATAATTTGCGTCGCAGATCCAATTCTTTAAAGGGACTTACATGTGAGGTTGTAAACAACCTCGTGCGTTGCCAGCTACCGCCGGAATGCCTCGTCAATTTTTTAAATTGGGTCGCCGGACTGGAAGTCGAGAGTCACCGGATTGGAAGCTGTTCGGCCGGCCATAATATTTTCCTGCGAGGTACTCTATAGCTCTATGAATAGACTCATATACTCGTGTCATTAATATATTCGTTGAATATTATGGTGTTTGTTCTCTTATTTTTCCTAAATATCAGTTATGATTAGTATCTCTTGGCTTTGGAATAAATACATGGATCAATAATAGAACAACTGGCAACACCTATTCATTAACAATCCGCAGAAATAAATCCAGCATAACTATCAAATATAACAGCATTAAAGATTAAAGCATTCCTTAACCGTAGCTTGTCAATGATACAGGTCTATGTATCTATATCAGAATTAAATTCATGCAAGAATAATAGAATGAGGACTCTATAATCTAGATTTCGTGATATAATGAGCTTTTTTTTCCGATAAAGCATTAGAAAGATGTGACTTCCTCCGGTGGAATTTGGCCATGAAACTTTGCAGGAACGTGGCTAAGACTTAGAGGAAGGATCCTGTAAAATTGCACAACCTGGATGTAACCGAGTCACTCGTGGTTGGCTAGGCACACCTGGAGTTCGGCTGGTTGGTGGATTTCTGGCCAGAAACTTGTATGTGACGTTGTGGCTTCGTCCAGAGAAATCTGACCGTGAAACTTTGCAAGAACGTGGAAGAGACCTACGTCTAGTTCCCTGTGAAAGGTCTTGAGCAGAAACCTTGCGAGTCGCCTGTGGTGGCTCAGGCACACCTGGGGTCCGGCGAGTGTTGTCCGGTTGGCCTGTATGGCTGGCCGGTTCGCGTCTCGCCGCGTCTCGCTCGTTCTCCTCGTGTTATGGTAGACCCTGTGACAATATAAACTCACTCAAATACCACAAGTTGATTCAGCAATAATTCTCTGGAATTTTTGGGAGATCAAGAGGGTGGGATCTTTGATTGAACAATGGGAGACGGAAATCACTCAAAGAATCAAATCAAGAATCAAGAAAACAATTCTTCTTGATCTTTCTCTCTATTCTCGGCTTAGAACTCTCTAGGGGAAGGGCAGTGGCCGAAATTATGAGGTTAGATCGAAATTAGGGTTTCTTTTTTATCCTTTTATACTTAGGTATAATGGGCTTAAATTAGGTCAAACCCATTAGTCAACTTAAGCCCTATTAAGCCTTTCAATGAGTAATTAAAATTAATTTCGACCATAATTCATGAATTATTTTCGGTCAAACTAATTTAATTTTATTCCCAAATATATTTGATTTAATTCTAAATTTAATTAATTTATAACATCATATTTATTTAATGACATTTCATTAAATCTTTTCATACTATGCAAACAAGTGCGAAACGAGAAAATATTTAAGTTCATCTTTTATTTATTTGAATCATCATATTACATTATTATCGATATAATAACATAATATGATTCATTAAAAAAATGTAATAAATAACAAATTATTTATTTAATTACTTAGAAATTAGTGTAAATCACAATTTACATTCAATAAGAAAATCAATTGTTCTAGTTCAATAAATCTCGTCCAAGAGTCTATTACTGAGACCTTATGGACCCACATGAAAGAAACTTTAGGATGAAGTCCGGACACAAAAATTCACAAACTTTTTCCGACTTTTAATTCTTAATATTAATCGATTCCACTAAAAGACTAATATTGAAACTCTCTTAGTTCACATGCGTTTATTTTTCCGTTTGATGTGATAAAACAATTCTTCACACAATCCACAAAGTATTTTACGATATTACCCTTCATGTGTATCAGTAACTCAAGGGAATGTAAAATTACCATTTTACCCTTCATGTGTACCACTAACTCCTTTGTTATTTGTGAATGAGAAAAACATAGAGTAAGATGTCTTTACATGTCACATGTTTTAATCAAAGAATATTCTATTCGATGAATACCAGGTCTGTTTTATTCATTCACAGTCTCATAACAAAGCATAATGTGATACTAATGCATTAGCATTGTTACAACATGAATTTCGTATCCGTGAATCACATGATCCAATATAACAACGTTATGACACCAACCGCCGGGTCAGGTGCAACTATAGCTTAGCCATTGCCCATTGACAAATCAAATGTCATAAAGTGTCACATCGATTATGCATTCACTTCAGGATTTAGGTAAGTACCAAAATACCTCTCGTATGTGATCTTGAAGTTTCGAGTCATGAAACGGTTTTATCTCGAGCTTCAGAGTATCACAGGTCTTGTTCAATATCTTCTGTAAGATATCAAAAATGAAACACAGATTCACAACTCTCTATATCACAAGATAAAATATTTTGCTTCATTCAAACTATCATTACTCAAAATCGATTGCCCTATCGATCTTTAGATTGCGAACTAATATTTTAAACTAGTCACACGAGGCTATCTTGTCAACTCTGTACTTAGCACCCCTTTCGTCGATGACAGTTTCAGAGCGTAGCAAACATACATAAACACAAACTTAATGAAGAATGAATATTTAATTTTATTTAATGTTTCAGCAAAACAAAATACAAATGTTTATAACGTCTAATATCTCCGTTGTGGGCACCAATCCCAACACAAGGAACCTAGACCCTGGCAACAAGCTTCTATGCCGATTATTTGAAAAATAGTCAGAACAACGAAGGACACAATATATTAACCATTAATTTGCACTTCAATCCATGACTACCGAGCATGGAAGAAATCGAATCGGGGGATGAAGTTGAGAAATCATCCCTGATCCCGTTCAGCCCGAAGGAAAACAGCGAATCAACACACATCTCACTCCATGTAAAAAATGCTATGTGTTCTCTTTTTTCATAAGTATGGATATTTTCGGATGTTCGTAAACTGACATTGTAGGTAATGATCCAGAATTAACATGCCATAAGTTAAACATTGACCCCAAAGCAAAACCCATCAAGCAAAAAAGAAGAGCATTAAGTAACGAAATATATATATAGCTTAAAAGATGAAGAAGAAAAGTTAATCTCAAATACGTCGATTAAAGAAACAAAAGATCCTAATTAGGTAGCTAATCAAGTTTTGGTTAAGAAACCTAATGAAATATGGTGAACTTGTGTAGATTTTACAGATCTTAAAAAGGTCTGTCCAAAAGATAGTTTCTCTATGCCGAAGATAGACCAATTGGTCGATGCCACAACAAGGCATGAGTTATTGAGCTTTATGGATGCGTACTATGGATATAATCAGATCCCCAACTACGGTCCAACTAGGATCATACTGCATTTATTACCGATAGAGGACTTTACTGTTGCACAATAATGCCCTTCATATTAAAAAATGCAGGAACTATTTACCAAAGCTTGGTAAATCGGATGTTTGTGGATATTTTCGGCTTAACTATGGAAGCATACATAGATTATTCATTAGTTAAAACTAAAAAATGAGCAACTATATCAAGGACCTAAGAATATCATTCATTATTTTGAGAAATATTGCATAAAACTTAACACTTTGAAATGTATGTTTGGTGTTTCTCCAGGAATTTTTTTTTCTATTCATCATCCATAAGCGACGAAAGAAGTTAACCCGACAAAGATTGTCGCTCTGCTCAACATGAGTCCGCCGAGAAAAATCAAAGAAGTAAGAAGCTGACTGGCTGCATAGCAACTCTGAGTAGGTCCATCTATAGATCGACTGATCGGAGTATTCGATTCCTTGACGCCTTTTATGGGTCAAAAGACTTCAAATGGACCGAGTAATTCAATGAAGATTTCGAGGCATTAAAGGAATATCTTGCTTGGTCCTCTACCTTGAGAAAAGTAGAAGATAGAGAGTATTTACAGTTATATATGACTGTCTCGGAACATGCAATCAACTCATCATAAATCAAGGAGGAAGGACCAAATCATCACTTACCAGTATACTACAACTCAAATCATCTCAATAACAAGATGGAGAAGGCGATTATGCCCTAATAACTGCATCTACAAAATTGTACCATTATTTTCTGGTCATCCAATCTCGTTACACAAATTTTTTACAGCGCCAAATATTACAAAAATACGACGTATCTGGAAGGTTAATGAAATGGGCTACTGAGTTAACTTAATTGGACATCCAATTCAGACCCCTACCAACTATCAAAGGGAAAGCAGTAACAGACTTCATAGCTACATTTGCTCCCCGACCAGTGGAATATATAGTTTCGAAACTGAATGTCGAAGCCACAAATGAAAAAGGCATAGGAGTTGGGATTGCCTTAACAAGCCTAGGAGATCACAAGGTAAACTTTGCTCTATATTTTTTGTTCAATGCTTCTAATAACGAAGCCGAGTATGAAGCCATGATCCACAACTTTCAGATAGCCAAAGATTTAGAAATTAGAAATTTATAGGTATACTCGAATTCACAACTAATAGTTAACCAAATAAAAATTAATTTCAGACGAAATGCAAAAATATGTCTCTATAACACGAACAAGCTCATCAATTAATCCAACAATTTGAATAATGCAAAACAGTTCAAGTTCCAAGGGCGATGAACGAAGAATCTAATGCCCTAGCCAAATTGGCTACCCAAGGCGCGACCTCTGCATAAGTCCTTATCATCCAAATACATGTCCAACATTGAGTCAAAAGACCTTATCATGCAAATTGACCAGTCCATTTCATGGTAGAATCCGATCAGAAAATACCTAAAGAACGAAATCCCACTAGAGAATAAAAATGAAGCTAGAAATCTCAAGTTCAAGGCCACTCTATATACTCTAGAAGGAAACATCTTATATAAAGGAAGTTGCAGCAACCCACTTCTCAAGTGTTTAAACGAAATCTAGCCGAATATTCTTTACAGGAAATACACGATAGAATTTGTTGTAGCCTTAGAGGAGCAGAAGCTCTGGCCCTAAAAATTTTGCGTCAAAGATTAAATAGGCCCACACTTCAGGAAGATGCTCAGGACATGGTAAAAAAATATGCACGAAATGCCAAAAAATTACCAATATTCCAAGACTTCCTCCGATGCCTCTTATCTTACTAAATTGCTCAGTATCATTCTCAATTTGAGGGATAAATATCATTGAAGCATTTCCAACAGGAAAAGAAGGTTGCAGGTACACAATAGTTGCAATCAATTATTATTTTAGATAGGTTGAATCTAAACCTTTAAATAAAATAAATACTTTTGCTATTGAGAAATTTTTGTGGAAAAATATGATTACCAGGTTCCGAATCCAGATCAAAATTGTATCCAACCATGAAATACAATTTGACTGCGATTCTATTATATTTTTTTACGAAAAATATGGAATTAACAAAATTTTCCACTCCAATTCGACCACAATCCAACGGATTGGTGGAGCTAGTCAACAAGACAATCAAGCACGGTTTAAAGGACAAAAGACGATCACAAAGGAGAATAGGTAGAGATGCGACCCGAGGTATTATGGTCTTATCGAACACCAACCCCTCCGCAACTAGCGAAACGCCTTTCTCTCCGATATTCAGAACAAATGCTCTTATTCCACAAGATGTCATAATTCCTACTATACGAAGAGAAACATACACAATAGAGGTAAATAACAAAAACCTGAAATAAAGTCTCAAAATTATAGAATAAAAACAACAAAATGTTTATATTAAAAATATAGCTAATTAAAATAGAGTTGCTCGGTATTTTAACTTTAAAATCCAAACTCAAAGTTTCTCTATTAATGACAAAGTTCTTAAGAAAATTTTCCTCTACACCAAAGTAGCCACAAGGAGGGGCCCTCGGTGCAAATTGGAAAGGATCCTACGTCATCAAAGAAAAATTTGGAAATGAAGCCTTCACATTGCAAAATATGAAGAAGAAAATGGAAAATAATGCGTGGAATGCCGAGCATCTTAGAAAATTTTACATATAGTTTAATACTTCAAATTAACGGCTTTATGTACTTGAGGTTGAAATACCAAAAGTATAAGATCTTAAACTTTGTTAAAATATTCAAGATTCTATAAATTTTAAGTAAATTCCCATAATGGTGATGCATCATCATCCGAACATTTTTAACATTTAATTTAGGGTTAATATATAATAGTCCTTTAGAGCTTTTGTAATTTAGATTTGTTCAACGTTATGTAAAACTAATGTAAATGTCCAACCGTTTGATTTACATAATTTGCATTTCAATTTTGCCCAAAAAACTACTCCCGCCCAATCCACATAGTTAATTGTAAATCTGATTAAATAAATTCACACCTTGAAAACCACAATAGACATTAATCTCGATTTAGAAGGAGAAATATAAACATCCTATCGACTGCATTAATTCATTTTCGGCTTCTCTCTCCAAACCTCATTTTGGATTCTCTCTCCTAACTAGGAGCCGAAAAGAGAATCTCGATTCTTGAAGAAGGAAGACGAAAAACGATTTACTGAGCTTTTGTTCGCCAAAAAACAACGATTAACAGATAATTTTTGTCTCGGGTTTATTTTCAGAGATATTAAAATCATATTTACGGTTTTGGTATATCTATTTCACAAGTTTATTATCCATTTTTAAAATAAAAAATTGTAAACTCGTGGGAAAGATTATGCAGGTTCTTATTTAGGTAAATCGATGTTCTTATTTCTGGGTTAACGAGTTCTATTTTAGTATCTCCATTATATTTCTTCGCATGTTAAAATGACGGTGTAAATTATTTCTAGGTAAATTGCTAACATGTTTGTGAATTCTTTTAAATACCCGATTCCTAAATTTTACAATATTATGTTTTTTTTGTTTTAAAATCTATCTGGAGTTCACAAAATATCAGTGTATACCAAATGTGTTGCATGTGTTAAGTATAAACATAACCCTCTGTAAACAATTTTCGATTCCAAAATATGTTGTTTTGAAAAAGATGTAGTGATTGTCTTTAAACTTGTAACGGTATAAGCTATTTATTCTATAAATGAATCATCTATTAACCAGTATTCACCTTTATCAGTGATTATGTGTTGTTTAAGTATATGACAAAAAAGGGCGTAATTGATCCGAGTGTAGGGGAAAAAAACCCGCGGCGATCAGTGAAATAAATCCCCAGAAAGTATATTTGTTTTTTATAATTGATGTTTAATTAACGATGATAATTTACATGTAACTCGATTAACAACTTTTGTAGGTGCGTTCATATTTAAAAGATCATGATGCATGGGATGTTTCCCAAAGAATAATTGTGCACGCAAACTTAACGTTAATCCAACAAATTATGGTTTCGTTAGATACAGAACAACAATTTGAAATATTCAATAAATTGCCCTTCGTCCACTTCCAACACCTGAAAAGGAGAAGTTTTCCCAAAAAAGTTAGTTCACATATTAGTTTTATGCCACGTTGAATCAGGTAATAGATGAGCTTCATTTCAAAATAAGAGGGCATATCCATCGATTCAGTATAAAGGAATTCGAATTGATGTCAGGTTAGTGATTTGCTTGTTATTTTTATTATTGTAAATTAAGCAACAATTAACTCAGTAAATCAATTGTGTTATTTCTAGGATTAATTTATGACAAAATTCCCAACCTCTCCCTTCATGCAAAACGGAATTCAAGCATTTCGATATGTTGGTAGTCATGATATTAAACCTCTTACTCGAGAAATGACTCCGAGCCCATACTTCAGGATTGGCTTTTAAAAAATATCTTTATTTTACGATCACCATTAGACATACAATTAAGCCAAAAATCAAATTCCCTAGGTGCGTACGTCTTTGCACACTTGAACAAAAGAGACAGAATATGAATATTTCCAAATTAAACTTTAACATTACCCCACAAATGCTTCATATAAGAAACCCGTTTAATTTCCGAGAATACCATGTTAATAGCTATTTGTATTGGTTTGAGCTTATCTAAAACAATAACCATATTTTCTCAAACACCATAAACACTACGTAGCAGCTTCATATACCACTACCAAGAATTATTATTTTCCGAGTCAACTATGCTAAATGCCAAAGGAAATAGGTGATTATCCTCATCTAGAGCAGTAGTTAAAAGCAACGTCCCCATGCGACTTCCCCTTTAAAAATGTTCCATCCACGGAAATAACAGGTCGACAATATTTGAACCCGAAATAGAAGCACCAAATACAAGAAAAAATACTTGAATGAGCCATCATTGTCAACAATTGTTTTTCTGTACAAACCAGTTTAAAGTTAACAATTTAAATACAAAATTGATGTTAATTGACATTAACGTAGTAAATCAGATATGTGTAAAACTAATGTAAATTGAAGTATAATTAACATTACGATTTAAACAGTTAATGAGCATTAACATAGTAAATTGAACTGTAATTAACACAAAGGTTCAAACATTTACCCGTATTTTTTTCGGAAATCATATGACATATGATAGGTAATGACTATAAAACGAATCAAAATCACCACGCAAGTCCGTCAATGCAGTTTTCCGGCTCTTCCATGCTCGATAGTAAGAAAGTTCAACTTTCTAATGAGTACGCATAATTTCAGCTACACCAGCAGGCTTTTGCTAATGAACCTCTAAAATTATCTTTAACACATTTACTAATCAGTTTTGAGGATGCGTGCTTATTTTTGTGAACAATAACTCTACCAAAACAAAAATGTTCTTTGTAAAAATTCTTTATCACCCACATACCCGAGCTGGCACTCACAATAGTATATAACTTCCATAAACATTGTAAATCCTTACAACGAATACAATATCGTGTCTTGTTAGACTTAGCAGTAATAAATTCAAAACTGTTCCAAACGGCGAGCATACTAAGAGTAGTTTGACGGACAGGTTTATTAGTAAAAATAATGTTTACATTTATCTGAATGTTTATTGGAATTTTTTTAAATCTGCGTCATCAAAACAAACTAAATCAGCATCTTCTTCAATGAAATCAATTTCACGAGATTGAGAACATTGACGTTCAAGTAATTCTACTACAAAAGTACAAAAAAACTAGTGTAAATAAACACAACGAACCTATCGGACATGCAGAGCAGTGGAGAAATTAAAAGAAAACAAATATAAAGGTGAATATTTCGGAATGATTTTAAGACTAAAATGGAAACAAATATAAATAACAAACGAAATTAAATCAATAAAAACTCACGTAATTAAAGTTTCCATAAATATAGTAGAGTGATATAACACTTTGAAACATATTAATCATCATATAGCCCATGTTTGTAAAAAAAATTGACTAATAGCCATTAACCAAAATAAACCGGTATGTATTACCCAAAAAGTAACTAATTAAGAGCAGATATTAACAGCCACGTCATACTAAATGGCTATTTACTAAACAAAACAAAAAAATGGTCAAACAACAATATAAATGTTTCATTTGGTTATTTAGAGCAATTTTTTAATATTGTATCCATAACAACTAAAGTCAACCGGTTAAATTAGGGAGAATCCCGTTTTTTTATTTCAAACCAATTCACAAAATCACACGTTACTCATTTCAGGAAACATTTAAAAATTTAAATCGAATTTAAACTCAAAATTCAAACTAAATTGGGAACCGGTTAATAAACGATATTAATGTAAAAAAAATATAATATTAATTAATATGTCACGTATGCATTAGGGCTATTTACATTAGTTTTACAAAACGTTGAACAAAACCAAATAACGTTTGCACAACAGTTGCAATTCACCGATTTTTTTGTTTAATTTTTACCTTAGGAGTTTGATGGTTAGTTACAATAATTGATTAGTGAATATGTTAACGAATTAATTACGTCTTTTGACTTGTTTATAAATATTGTAACAATTTACTTAAATTATATCAAAGGTGGCCTAGCAATATGGCAAACGTTCAGTTTTCATATAGTTGGATCACATGTGGCATGTTTTGAAGTTTTACAAAATAAATTGTAATGTTGGTGCCCAAGTCAAAGGTTTAAGCAGCTCTTCAAGACACCGGTTACCTGCGCTATATTTATTTCGCGCAAAATAAAACTAAATATATGTTGAGCAACGATTTGATTGGAAACATAAAATCATTTATTTTGGGCAATATCCAACTTATTAGATTTCAAGAGAGATTATGAAAAAATTGAATAAATATCACATAGGGTGTGTTCCGATTATTCACTGTTTTTTTCGGATATTTGATATTTTTGTGCTCGTCTGTTTATTCTGGATCAGAACTTCATCGACATTGAGTTCAAAGAGCAGCTTGCTACTTTTTTTTATTTTTTTTGTACTGCGTGAGTGAGTGTGTGTGTGTTTTTTGCTTTGACGATCTTGGGTGAAAAAAATCGCTACGGATTCTCAAGTTAGATTGCAAATCCATTGGAGAAGTCAAACAAGTGAGGTCTTTGAGAGAGACTCATCAAACCCAATTCATGTACACTTAATTATCGAGATACTATATTGATTTTACTCTTTAATGGATGTTTTGTCAATGAACAGCGCTATCAATTTTTGTATTTTTGGTGCTTTCAATTTGATTGATTGTTTGTTAATTTAAGTTGTTCGACAAATAGTTTCAACACATAATTGAATAGCCATTTAATATTACGTTTAGTAATTTTATATATCATTATATATCTAACGAGTCCTAATTTAATTTCAATTGTTTTTTCGAACGAAGAGAAAGTTGTTACGATATTTTTTCAAGACAAAAAGGATAACAAAATAAAAAAAAATTAGTTTGATTTCGTCATAAACATATAAAAAAAAATTATCTTAAATATTATATATTTAGCATTTATAATAAATATCATCTTGTCCGGATCGAGACGGAGAATAGGCGAGGACGAGTTAGTTTGGATCATTAAAGACAACTGGCTACCCAGGAATAAGCTAGCCACCTAGATCGACATCCTTTTGAACTCTCCCGATATGTGCGTTGCGGAACTTATGAGATGAGAGGGTAGTTAAAACGTTGAGCTGATTAGAGCGATATTTGGGGAGAAAGACGCTTCGGTCATCTTGAGTATTTCGAACGGGAGAAAGGGGATTCCAAATATGCGTCGCTTGCACTTCACAAGTGATGGAGAGTATTCGGTCAAGAGCGGCTACCGAGTGGCGCTAAATAGATCTAGTACTTCTGATGCCAGTTCTTCTGATCCGATGGTGATGGAGAGTTGGTCGAAGAAATTTTGACTGCTGATAGTTCCCCCTAAGATGAAACTCCTATTTTGGCGAGTCTACCCAGGTGTGATACCAGCTACAACACTGTTAGTTTCAAAGAGGATTACCTCTGACGACAGTTTCTCTGTCTGTCAGGGAAGAAGAGAGACGGTGTTTTATGTAATTTGTGGGTGCAGTTGGAGTATGAGAGTCTGAAAAGAAGCGGACTTCGGCTTTCAGTGAAGGATATGTTTCCGACACTATTCTCAGAGCGACATATACTCTTGATGTTCTTACTCATGAGCTTTTTATTACTATCATTTGAGAGTTATGGAACCACATGAACAATGTCCTATCCGGGTGACCCGCGTGGAGCCAGACTTAGTTAATCTAGTGGATGGCGAGCTTCCTCGAGGAGTATAAAGCGGCAAACACCATGGAGGCGCAGACGACAACACATAGATGGAACCCCCAAAGGAGGGGACCCTCTCGATTAAAATTGACACGGCACCGGCTCGGGACCATGGAGGATTTGGTGTTGGTTGTATTGTTTGTGATCACACCGAAATGGTGATAGACTCACATACACTTTCCATGGCCAGGAGATTCTCCCCCCAGCTTGTAAAGGCGTATGCAGTCTTCTATTGCATAGGCCTAGCGCTTAGCGTCGGCGAAAGAAAAAGTGGAGATCCAGTCTGACTGTTTGGGAGTAGTGAGGATGGTTGAGGAAGGTTTGACGTCTGCGAGAGAGCTAGAGACGATCTTGCACCACATCTTCAGAGAGGTGAGAGAGTTTGAAGAGTTTAGTATTAGGCATATTTTTCGTCTTTGTAATGTCGCGACACATAATGTAACACACCTTTACGATTAATCATAACTGCTGATCGACTTGGCTGGGTTACGTCTCCCCTTTTTCGGAATAGGCCATTAAAATTGATGATGGGGAGCAGAGGTCTCACACGACATATTAGAGCCCGTCTTTATTTGAGTTTCATCTTTATTACTTGTGATTTTAGTTTTATTCCTATATCTATTGTAACCATGATTTTTCTCTATTGTACTGGTAACGCTTCTTAAAAAACACTTAGATATCCCACGTCATCAAATGTTTTTGGAAACTAACGGTATTTTAATTTGAATTATAAGTATATATACAACTTTTAGAAAGTTATTATACTTCACTATGGCATTTACATTTTATGATGTCATAGTTTCTAGAATACCCTTATACTTATTTTATACAAAAATTGCTCTAAATAACCAAATAAAACATTGATATTGTTGTTTAGTCATTCTTTTTTGTTAGTTTAGTAAATAGTCATTTATTGTGACGTGTCTCCTAGTAATTGGTGTTAATGAATTACATTTTTAATTAATATATACAGATTTATTTTGATTAAAGACTATTTAACCAACTTTTTCAAAATGTTTGGCTATATAGCCATTAATAAATTTCAAAGTATTATATTGATACTTATCCCAATTTTATATGTTCTTTTAATATAAATTAAAACGGAATTTATTTTAATTAAACCATACAAAACTAAGTCAAATTTTTTTTATTATAAGACTGCGTTTATTTTTCATCGATCGACGATATAACCCGCGCATGTCTGTGGATTACTTAATGTATCTTATTTATATTAAAGTGTCCAGAGATAATAACATAACAACTAAAATAAATAGAAAAGAACAAAAATGAAAAAAGAAAATAAATTTAAAGGGCAGTGAGAGAGTCTATTGAAGAGCAAGCAAAAAGAGTGTATTTTTTCTCTTATTAATATTTATGTGAGTCCCACACTAAATGAATTAAATATATATTGTTGTCGGCACAGATTGTCATTCCATCATTGTTTGTCGAAATGAATGACTGCTTCGAATATTGTAATACAATGGCATTTTATAATTTTAAGCAATTATGTGATTAAATACATAACATTATAATGAGCAGTAAAATTAAGTAATCTATGAATATTGTTTTTGAGGTTTATTTTATATATATATATGATAAATATATACGTGTGTGTGTCTGTCTTGAGAGAATTTACAATTTTAAAGTCTAAGCTTGTTGTATATGAATACATGGACGACGTACTAATAAAATAATAATGCATACAAATTGATCAATAAAAGTGATTATTTTCTTTTGATAATCTTAAGAATTGGCTTATTCTCGTTATCTCGTATTAAATAACCATGATTATTGAGGACACTCAGGCGATCTAGAGGATCGTAGCTTCCTACAGTCTTACCTTATTTCTTTAATTCGAGTTTTATCAATCAAACAAATGGTATCATAAGATAAGAATATGGTTATGGATCTTATGATAAATCTGATTACACCTCATGCTCTTCTGTTAACCTGTAATCACTCCTTAAAATACGAAGCAACAAAATTGAAAAATATGGTATAATGTGACGAATACGTCTTTACGCGTACGCATTAATTTTCTTGAAGAATGGTATATACACTTTATCTTTTTGTGGGAATGGAATTTAATGCAGCCATTGTTGAGCAAGATCGTGAACGTAATAAGTAAAAATGTTGAACAACAATATCCTTAACCAAACGAAGGAATAAAGATAGAAGTTGGAAAATTGAGAAACATTCTCAGAGTTCCATCCTAGGAATGTCAATATACATGAACATGCTATATGCATGGTTTGAAGAAAATTATTATTGGGCTTCTTAAAGAAATTCAACTCTTTTATCAAGGAAAAAAAGCGCTTATTTTAATTTCTCTTCTAAATCGTATAGTCTTTGAAACTCAATGCAAATAATGGATATAATAATAGTAATGAGAAACGACAAGGGTAATGTTGTCTTTGAACAATTTTTAATGACAAAAGTACCCCTCAATTTGTTTCTCTCTCTAGCTCGTTGACTACTTCTTAGGATTTGCCATGGCGGCCCCTACGCCGTTGGCCTTGCGCTTATTATATCAAAAAACCTCTCTCTCTCTCTCTCTCTCTCTCTCACACACACTCTCTCACTTTCTCTCTCGTATATATACATTGGTGTTATAAAAAGGCCAAGGCCAAAACATAAGCGCATAAATAGCAGGAGATAAGAAGGAAAAAAGAAAAAGAAAAAGGCAAGAGAGTTGAGTCGATAAAAAGGAAAGGAAAAGAGTGGTACTTTTTTTTTTATCTACTACAATAATAAGTAAATATCCTTGTGAATATCCCTCGTTATTCTCTCCACCTATATATATATACACCTCTCTCTCCGCAGACTTGTTAGAGAGAAGAAACAATGTTTCTCGAGAGTTTATTCGTGTTTTCATGGGCGAAAGTTGGGGTGATTGGGATACTGGCTTCCATGTTCTTGACGAACATGGTTGTGCTTTTGTGGTGGAGACCCAGAAAGATCGAAGACCATTTCTCAAGGCAAGGGATTAGAGGACCTCCGTACAAGTTCTTCATTGGAAACGTCAAAGAACTTGTCGCCATGATGATCAAAGCCTCTTCTCAGCCCATGCCTACTCTCTCTGATCACAACATTCTTCCTAGAGTCCTCTCTTTTTACCACCAGTGGAAAAAAATATACGGTAACTTCTTTTCTTTCTTACTCACTGTGTTTTAGCATCTGGGTTTTTTTTCTTCTTGAATTTCTCAAGTAAATCTTCTGTGAAATTGAGTTTTTTTTCTTCTTCTGAAAATTTGGACGCACATCAGCACATGTGCGAGTGTTTGTGTTAATGTGGTCATTTGGTTGGGAAATAGTGAAGCCTTTTATCAGAGTCTAATCATTAAAGGTGTTTTCTTGGATATACATATCATGATCGTAAGTTAATTCTCAAGATATTCTCTCATTCTTTCTTCTTCTTTTTTTGGATTTCTGGGGTACTTTCTTTTCAATGCTTTTCAGGCTTCTTTTTTTTCTTTCTTCTTTCTCTCCTTTTTTTTTTTTTTTTTTTTTTACTTTAACTATCTTTTTAGGGTGGATTTATCAGAGATTGATGATATGCTTGATGTTGAGGTTCAGAATTTGGACTGTTCCGAACTCGTTTGTCTGATTTTATTTTATTGTATTTAAAAAAATAAATGAAATAAAATTCTTTTATCAAGAAAGTAAAAGGGCCAATTTAATATCGCAAGCGTTACATTTGTACTGAAAATTGACTTGCCTACCTTGGTAACAAACTTAATAAATACTGTTGATGTCCTTTATATACACCAAATATAATATATATGTATATATATATATATATATATAAACATACAACAAATTACACGTAATATAGGTATATATAATAAATACAAATATTGCAATACCAATAAAGAAAGCTGTCAAGGGTGAAAATGATATAATATTGACCATCTTTAACTCTCCGATGGGAAGTTAGTGAAGCTTTCAGTTACTTTGGTTTATATGTTTTTTTTGTGTCGTTTTTCTTTTGTTTCATTCTGGGCTCATGAATATTCATATTTATTGAACACATTAGCCGTTTGGTAGTATTAATAGTTCCGAGTTGTCTTCTTCTTCATCTTTCTCTCTCTCTCCCTCTCCCTCTCCCTCTCTTTCTCTCACATATGTAGGGTCTGCACTATCCATGCTCTCATTCTGAATTTAATGGTCTCTTCACTTCATATATTACCTTCTTCTCTATATTTATTTCCTCTTTCACAAAACTTGATAACTTACAACGACAACCTCTCTGTGTTGTAGTTGTCACACTTTCTGTATAATTTATTATTTTAACATCTCTCATTTCTATATTCATCAGCCGTTACAATATTATTTATTATTTTTCTTCTCCCTTTTTATTCAACTTGTATAGTAGGAGGGAGAGAAATAAGTAACGGTGTGATTAAACAATTAATTTTTCTTTTTTGTGTGCATAGGCGCAACATTTCTAGTGTGGTTCGGACCCACGGGTCGGTTAACCGTTTCGGATCCTCATCTGATCCGAGAAATCTTCACAACGAAATCGGAGCTGTACGAGAAAACCGACGCTCACCCTCTCATCAAGCAGCTCGAAGGCGACGGACTTTTGAGCCTCAAGGGCGAGAAATGGGCCCACCACCGCAAGATCATCGCCCCGACTTTCCACCTCGAAAATCTCAAAGTAATCATAACTATTACTATTACTGTTGTTTAGTTGCTTGTGATATAACAAATCAGACGATGTAACAATAATCTAATGATCGAAACTGGTGTACAGTCGATGGTGCCGGTGATGGCGCAGAGCGTGACGGAGATGATGGACACGTGGAGGCGGATGTGCGACTCGGAGACGGAGGAGGTTGAGATCGACGTGTCGGAGTGGTTCCAAACCCTAACGGAAGAAGTGATAACCCGGACGGCGTTTGGGAGCAGCTACGAAGACGGAAAAGCCATTTTCCGTCTGCAGTCACAGCAGATGGTCCTCGCCGCCGACGCCTTCCAGAAGGTCTTCATCCCCGGCTACAGGTTCCAACTCCCCCGCTTGCCACGTCATCGTACCCATATGTTCATTCTTCATAATTTATTATTATTATTGTAGGTTTTGGCCAACGAGAAGGAACAGGCAGTCGTGGAAGCTGGACAGGGAGATCAAGAAGCTTCTCACGAAGCTGATAGAGTCCCGACGGAGATCGCGGCTGCTGTCGGCGGCGGCGCCGGCGACGAAGGACTTGCTGGGGCTGATGATCGACGCCGGCGATGACGTGTCGGCGTACGACATAGTGGAGGAGTGCAAGACGTTCTTCTTCGCGGGGAAGCACACGACGTCGAACTTGCTGACGTGGACGACGCTCCTTCTGGCCATGCACCCGCAGTGGCAGACACGCGCCAGAGAAGAGCTTCTCTCCGTGTGTGGCCCACTCCTCACTCCCACCAAGGACCACCTCCCCAAGCTCAAAACGGTACTCCATTCTCCACTCTTCCAATCATATACTATATCTGTGGGATTTTAGTAAAAAAGAAAAGTGATCAACTTTGCAGCTGGGAATGATCGTGAACGAGTCGCTGAGGCTATACTCTCCGACGGTGGCGACGATACGGAGAGCGAAGACGGACGTAGAGCTGGGCGGGTACAAAATCCCGCAGGGGACGGAGCTGCTGATTCCGATCCTAGCGGTCCACCACGACCCGGCCACGTGGGGGCCGGACGTGAACGAGTTCAACCCGGCCCGGTTCACGAGCGGGGTGGCCCGGGCGGCGACGCATCCCTCGGCGTTCATACCCTTCGGCGTCGGCCTCAGAACGTGCATAGGACAAAACCTCGCCGTCCTTCACGCCAAGCTCGCCCTCGCAGTCATGATCCGCCGCTTCACATTCCGCCTAGCGCCAAGTTACCAACATGCCCCTACCGTCCTAATGCTTCTCTACCCCCAGCACGGTGCCCCCGTCGTCTTTACCCGCATCCGTTGATTTATTTATTCTTTTTTTTTGTTTTTTGTAATTTAGAGATGGAAAAAGGGGGTGAATATATATTTGAATAATACGAAGAAAAAGGGAAACGCAGAAAAAAGAAAAAGTTAAAAAAAAATGGATCTTTGAGAAAGAAAAACATGCCCGATTTAAATTCCTGGGCATGTACAAAAAAATATGGTAAAACCCAGGTTTTTTTTTTTAATAGTTTGCTTGAGTGTCTTTCCTTGGCATGTGAGTTTTTTTTTCTTTCCCTTAAATTTTTATTTTAGGAATAGAAATTAGTGAAATGGCTAACAACTAGGTACTACCTGATGAATCTCTCTCCCTTCTGTTTGTACTGTATTTTTATTTTATTATGCGTACTAAAATGATGTATAGTGTGAATTAATCTACACAGTTTTGCAATATCACAGTCAATGTTGTTGCTGACCGTTCGCTCTGACTATTGTCTTCTCTTGACTATGAGGTGTATATTTATGTAATTAATTAGCTGATGTGTATACCGTTTCTTTCTATTAAATCAACCTCGTGTTTTCTTGTTTCCATTTTTTTTTTGTCAAATTTAGCAATTTATTTGACCAATAATATAAAATAAAAAAACCTCTAAATTAGAATTCCATTTCAGGTATATAATACTTAATTTAATATCACCAAGGTCCTACGTATGCAGCTGTTTAAAAAAAGGTCCTACCAATGCAAGAATTACAGTTATTAATGTATATCTTCGTACGCGTATGTTTTCTCTTTTTTATATATTATAATTTAATTTCGATATGACTAATCATCTAAGAACGAGGGTATTTTTCTTTTCGAAATAATTGTAATATCGCTTGAAAACGCATTATATTGACAAATGCTTCCCATGATATAATTTCGTTATTATTTAATCAATTTGTGTATTTGGCAAGAAAGTCGAAGCATTTTTTACATCTAGAAAATTTATACAATAGATAAGACACCCATATTAATTGAACGGAAAAGTCTATACGTTAGTTATGTGAAAGCCAAATAAATAAATAAAACGAAAAGAGTATAGTTAATCTTTTCTTAAAATAATCTCCCCTCGATGAACTCGCATTGACTTCTACAGCTAGACCTAAATGAACCAGAGAAAACAAACTTATATGTATATATATATGGCTCAGAATTTATATTATATGCTTTATATATAATTGTGGATACATAATACTATCTTGATTGTCAATTTATAGGTTTGCATAATGGAGGTAGTAGCTATAGTGTGTCCATATCCTGTGGTTTAGTCAAGGCGCCAAAATATACACTGTTTATGATTATAACGGAAATGAAAGGAAATATGACCCTAGCATATAGGCTTTACATATGTACATATATGTGTGTCTTTTTTATTGGTTACTAAATATATCCGGCAACGACGTAATTTCTTATTTTTATTAGAATTCAATGGTCCTCCTAATTTACAAATTCACTTTAGAACTGTATAACATCTTTTAAAATTCGTGTAAATGTTCACAGTTTTTACATGTCATATAAATTTATGCTGTTAATTTATACTAATGTTATTGTTATTTTTTTCGGCTAATTTATTTAAATTTTAATTTTGTTATATTAATATTCGAGTGAGATTTAAAACATTTCCTGATTTATTCATATTTGGGTAGTCATCCTAATTTGTTATGAAATCCTACAATAATTGGTAATCAATTAACGCATTTAATATTAGCATAATTTGTTATAATTTATATTCAATTTTTATTTTCAATTCTGAAAATTATTTCTCCGACGATAATATTATTTTCTTCATATTTGATTTTTACAACGTAAATTGAGTCAACGTTAATTGATTTTTAAAACGTAAATTAAAATTTGTTATCGTTAACTACGGATAATTTATTTGAATTTTTATTTTGTATTTTAATATTCGAGTGAAATTAAAATATTTTCTGAATTATTCAAATTTGGACGGCCAATATAATTTCTTATGAGTTCCAACAATAGTGGGTAGTTAATTAAAGCATTAAAAAATCGGCATAATTTGTCATAATTTGTGTTTAATTTCTATTTCCAATTCTGAAAATTATTCCAGCCGACCATAAATTTATCTTCTTCATATTCGATTTTTACATTAGGCGAGAACTTATATTTTGGATCAAATTCGTTATAAAATTTTTGTAAAACAAAATATTGGACAATTACATTAATTTTACGAAACGTTCAACATTTCAAAATAACAAACGTTCGTAAGACTATTATATGCCATAAAAGTTTCCCTTTTAACTTTGACCCGTTTAACATATTATATCCTGAACAAAATATCGCAATACGGATAAACAATATATTATCACTTTTGTTATTTATGGTGTCAATGTATATATCATATATACTAGTTAGATATATTTATATTTTTCATTCCGAGTAGAACCTCTTGAACTGGTCAAAGATGTGAAAGGCTAGAAATACGATTAATTTTATTTTTATCTCCGGAAATTTGTTATTAATATATATCAAATATATGTATATATTATCTACGAAATTTTAAATATGGTAACTTTATGTGCGTCTCTAACCATATTATCTTTGAAAAGAAATCTCAAATGGGAGACCTATGAAATTTAGTGTTAAAAATTGGATATGGTGTATTTAGTGATAAAACCTATCGATAGAAGGTGAATTTTACAAAAACATGGTCACGTGAGTAACGCACTTGACAAGAAGAAAATTCAGCATAAAAACAAAATTACAATTTCTAAGCGTTAGAATTATTAGTTTCAAAAATACAAATTAGACACTAGGTTACCACAATTCATAAAATTTGGGGACCATGCATGTAAATAAGCCTATATGTGTATACTATAATACATTATATATAACTTCAATTCCAAGTTGACCATAACGAAAGTGAACAGTACCCCCATACAACTGGCAATTATAAAGTTAATAATGTACACTTGTCAACATTAGTAAGTACGTACGTTTTATCAAAGACCATTTGAGATATATCAATCAGTAACTAGTTAAGAATGGTGTCCAAATATTTAATAATGTAGAATGTCAATTATATGGCAACAATTTCAAAACCAGAAATAGTCTTCCACCAACTTAATTATGCTATATATTGGATAATTTCTGTACCATTTAACCGAAATGTGTCTATCATATATAACTAATACATTAAAAAAAATAGTTAAGAGGACAGCCCTGTGTTTCATGTTTACGAAAATTTAAATAATATTTTAAATAATGTTACAGGTACTCAATAAGAAATTGCATACCAATATTGTATTATATATATATACAGTACACCCCATTGCAGGCTGGACAGTATTCATACAGATAGTTATACAACTAAATGTGACATGGAAAGATAGGACGTAAAAAAGCTTTAAATAAATGATAGTTGAGGATTGGTACTATATCTGTTATGTGTGAAATCAATCAAAGAATTAATTCCCTTATAATAAATACAAACGTTTTTCATATAACTTCCGAAGGACTAGTTAAAAACAAAGGGAAAAAAAGAATTTACACTGTACTTTGTATCAGAATCAAGATCCTATTGATCTATTTAGGTGTCCAAATTCCAATCAAATCCGTGTATCATAAATTATACACAAGCCCTACGATCGTTCGTAATTATGGCTAGTGATTTTTAATCTTTTAATATTAAAATTGATGGAGAATTGTTAGGTATCACTATTCACCAAGATTCAGTACACTCATATTACAGTATATGTTGTATATCAAAAAAAATATTATTACAGTACATGTTAACTATGATAATAGTTTATTGTGGTAATGATATTATACTTGAAAAATAGTAATTCAGTTTTGGCATAACATTGATTTACTAAAATAAGAAACACATTGCGGTTGTCAAATCCCTTTGTATAAAAATATTAAATTTCAAGGCAAGAACTTTCCCAAGAATGATCTTATATATATGATGATAAGAAATTTAAAAAAAATTACAGGGTAATATACTTGTATCCGAATCCAGATCTTGTTACTCTTAATAGTTGTCCACGTATCGAATCCATGTATAATCCAATTACCCAAGAAGACATGAACGTTTTTTATCCTAAAATTATGACCAATTGTAATTTTTTATTTATTTTTATAAATCATTCTTTTAGTAAATTTGCTCAGACATAAAGGTCAGCACTAAAATTATACATGAATTAAAATTCCTTAACTACCACTCCTCTGCACAGTTGTACTTTCATTTATAAACAGAAATAATATTATTGTAATTTTTATGAGGAAATTTTGCATTTATCTCAAAACACACTGAAATTTATCAAAATACCAAAAACCACACGAATTTGAATTCTTGATCACCTTGGAGATAATAATTAGAATTGAAAAAATAGGCTTTGGAGGGTGTTGCTAGATTTGAAATCAAAAGCAAGGAAACATGCATTACTTAATGCAAGAAATGTTCATTTAAAGCAAAACTGCAAAAAGTTGTTGTAATCCAGCATGCAAATGCACATTTTTATATTGTTATATAAAACTATTGTTTATTTTATCATTCAATGATTTAGCATGCAAATGTTTAAAAAAATTATGCACTATTCTTTTTAATGTTTTTTTTCCCTGGGATTTAGTTCAGTTGTAGTTTAGTAAGGAGTAAGATATGGGAGAGAGGAACAAACCTCACTTTTTGTATTACTTTTTGGGATCTTCTCATGCTCTTCTTGTAGTTAGCTCTTTTTATTTATTTTTGCTAATAACAGTTTGATGGTCCCCATAAGGCATGTGGTTTGTACTTTATCTATATATATATATATGTATATATATATATATCTTCAATAAATCATAAATCATAAACCTTGATTTACTTGAGAGATTTATGCGTTATCAATTATTAAATTAAAATATAACCATCCGGTATATTTCACCAAACACGAAATATGTAAAGAAATGTGTGATAGTGTAATATTTACCTTTTGTTAAAGGAGTTAATGGCACGCCATGAAGCATGTGGTCTCATCGATAATTCACCTTATGAAAAAACTCATGATTTTATTTATTCTTAATTAAAATAACTATTAATTTTCTTTGACATGGCAATAATTCATTTTAGTAACTCTCTCTATTGAGACACACACTGGTGCAATACTGGACGATTATAGCCTGTTTATTCTTCCTTATCACGATGCTAATTAATCTCGAATTTTGTGCTTCGAGGACCACAAAACTCTTATCATTACTATTATTCTATAACGTGATATTTAAATAGAATATATTATAGCTATCCCTATATTTGCTACATAATAATACAAACGTAACTACTATATTAGTATTTCTAACGAATGAAATGAGAACTCCTTAATCTTTGGTATTACTTTGGTGCATGCAATCTGCTAATTCTGTCTGTTAGAAAAGCATGAAATAATATATTAAAATATTCCATAATTGCCTTTACGATCCCCCAATTCACAATGCAAACAATAAATTCCCTTTTCTTTACTATAATGTTTTATTTTTCAACGTAAACCCATGATTCCCCTCTCAATTAACAGCGCAAACCATATGTGTCCTACTATAACATTTTACTAGATGTTTTATTTCTTATTATTTAATATCAACGGCAAATGTTCTTTTATGCTTTGTCTTTTGCATGCCTCTACACCAATATCCGAGCATTGTCTCCTCTAAACTTGCTAGAAGACAAAATCAACATTCCGATAAATATATGTAGATCTAATCTCAAAAGTTGAGTCATATAACTATATTATATAGAGAAACATAAATGAGCTCTAGACACATATGAATTGTAGCAAAAATTGGGAGCTATCTCCCTTGTGCTAACTAAGATAATGATTTGGATTTAAAATAATTTTATCTTCTGTTCTCTCTGTATCATCCACAAATGTTTTGACCGGCTTACGAACAAAAAATTTAGATTTCCATTTCATTCTTGTTCTTTTTTCTTGCATTCTATATGCAACTTTCTTCAAAATTAACCTACATTCGGGTGCACTTGAAAAAGATAAATACTGTTAATAATTTAACAAAATATGGGATCTTAAAACAAATAAAAAAACTGAACCGAAAACCCATGAAAAATGGGTTAGCTAATTATCGACACTATTTTAGTGCGAACTCAACCTCTTTCAATATCAACTGAGATATTCTAGTATATTCATTGCTCGTACCTAAGTATGTGTGTATATATATATATATATATGTGTGTGTATATATACATGTACACAGACATAAAACACTTACGTGTGTGTGTATATATATACATGTACACAGACATAAAACACTTACGTGGTTATTCAACAAATTTGCAACAAAAGGAGCAAAAAAAAGGTAGAGTTTCATTGCTTTATCCAAGATTGTCCGGTTCCTAGAAATGTTTTATTGTGGAAAAATATGGATATTTGTCTCCCACAAAACGGACGTCAATTCACACGCACACACATTATTATAAGTTCCGGTCGATTAAATGTGATCGCGGCTAAGTTATCCTCTAGCAGTTTCAAAATTTAACTGTAGTCGAAACAAGAGAAAAAAAAACACTCACAGCGCAGACCTTCCATTTTTATTTGTTTATTTTAAAATATACGTGCAGTGATGCCAAAGGTATTGAGCTGGCTAATTAAGCTTGCCCTTGATTAAGGCGACGTTGTCGGTCTGCCAAAAAGCAGAGAGCTTTCTCTTTGCATGATTGGCCATTTTCTATGCGCTTTTAATTCCCAATGAGTGATTAAACAAAATGCAAAACTCAATCTTTCTCTTTTAGCTGTCTCTCTTATTTTTTGGTTAAAATTTGTTGATTTATTTCAAAATTATACATATAAAAACTATAATTTAAGATGGATATGGAAGTAATAATTATTATATTTCATTATAATTTATGCCAATTTTTTATAATCGCATAATTTAACTAATATTTATTTTACATTCACGCAAACTAATATCAAATATGTATTGTGGTATGTTAATACAATAAATGAAGAAGTTTGTACGGAGAGACCTAGTATAATGCGGACAACATTAAACACAATATTCATATTTTAGGATATAACATAACATGATATCTCATTACTTCAGAAGTGCCAAAACCTCACCTGCCGTTTTACTCATCAACTGACTTTTCTCATTATCCGATTAATTATAATTGGACTCTACAAATTCCAGATTTTGTTTCACTAAACTTCAGAGAAATGATTCGTGGTCATGGTCTACATAAAGTAGGACTCACTTTTATTTTATTGTAATTGTCATTACTAAATACATATTGACAGTCTACATATACTGCAACTTTTAATTACATATGTGCAAACTTAAGCTCTATTTGTTTTGTTTCTTTTTATATTTCAAGCCAGTAGCTAAGTTTTATGATATAGTTGACTATTGAATAAATATTACATGAAAGATTTACATTTGTACTATTGGATATGAATATTACACCTTTTTAGATGTTTATATTATCAACAACAATAAATAAAAAAAATGTTTTTTACCAACTATTACAAAATACAAAATATGGTGTTAAATTTGTCATAATAAACATGATTCTATGACAAATTTATGATATTTTGTGATTGGTATAGTAAAGTTATACAATACAAAATCTAGGGATTTTAGTTTAAAAAAATAAGGCAAGATATTTATGTTCGATCCCTACATGCAATCACTCACGTTAGAAAATATATTAAGGTCTCAAATTCAAGCATACAAACGATACAGAAGGCCTTCCTTCCGTCACCTTCCATGTCGCATGCCTAGGATGAGTTCCATCCAATAACGCTTAAATTCTAAAGCGCTTGAAATGTGAATACAAATCAATTATAAACACATTCCAAATCGTACTAATCCTTGAATTTAACAGATTTATTCAAACTAAATAGACCTAAATCAATTATTCTGTAGCAGATGAAATTCAAATCCGTATACTATCAAAATTACCAGGATTACGAGTTAGATATTTATTTTCTGATAATTGTTGAAGGTCTTGAACCCGTAAAAAACGTAAATTTTCCGAGAAAGGATGGAATTGTGCATTCAAATTTTATAACGAAAAAGACTAAATAAATATTCTCGCACAATAGCTTTTAAATTTTAAACGTTTACATGAGAATAAAAGCTAACCGAGTTATATTTTGACACATTTCAAAAACGTACTAATTCGTGAATTTAAAGAATTTATGTAGACTAAATAAACAAAATTAATCAAATGTAATATATAAAATAGTCAACTTTATTAAGAATTTATTTCCAAACATAATTTGGAGAATAACGGAATATATGTGCGATATTAGGGGAGAATTTTATTTTTATGTGCGATAAATTTTATTATGAAATATATGTACTAAAAAAAGACACTTAACAAAATTTGACCGAAACATACCATCAGTATAAAATTATGCAAGACACTGTAATCGATCGCAACATATTGTAATAACAAAGATTTATCAAGGGTTTTTTTTTTATCTTTTGGTAAATATATTTTGTAATAAAGTTTTCTCCCACAAAAACATAATTTTACCCCACTATTACACATATTATTTTAATTTAATAATTTTCTCTTTTAACTTATTTCAGTTAAGGAATTCGAGTAAATCAGTTAAAGCATTTAATAGATGTTCGCTAAAATATAATCTCAACGTCAGTGGTGGTTTAATCCGTGAAATTATTCTCTAAAATATGAAAAAGGAAAAAAAAAAAAAAGTTTAGTTACTCCACGGAGCGTTGCAAGAAAAAATGACCAACGAATTTTATCCAGACTAAAGTCGTTCATGTTTAATTCTTTTCAATTTAATGAATTATTTAAGAAATTCTTAGCCACTAGGCTTTTGCATTGAAGTCAATGCAAGGGTATATGAACTTAATTAGATAGTAGACTAATAGAGGAATATACATTTCACTCTAAAAAAATTAAAACTATCAAAATTTCTTTATTTTTTTTATGGGTTTTTTCATCCCTACAAAGAATGTATAAAACCATTTTGTCCTAAAGGAGTGTGATATGAATGAATACGATACAAAACAATTTACTCAAAGTAAAATTTTATTCATAGCAGCCTTGAAAGAGGCACATCATATGTCAACAAAGAGGCTCTTTCGAAATCAGGACCAGAAATTGATTAGACTTTTCCAAGAAGGTCTCTATTCTTTGAAAGGAACAGACTTAGACAAATCTCGCAAAGTTGTGGCCGGAGTTTGTTTAAAAGAATAAAGAATTCCCGTAAGTTTTTTGGCCAAGAATAACCGAATAAAAGGAAAAGGTTTTCAACACTTTTATGAAGCATGACTGATTTTTGGCGTATGTGAGATGGCGATCACAGTAGCGATTTTTATTCATCGAAATTTGAAACTCAATGCCATCAGGGTCAGTTAGTCACTTTAACAAATACCCAAAAAGGGTTTCTTTAATTTTTTATAAATAATATAATTTTTTTAAATCTAAAAAATAAATAGAGCTGTCCACAAAATCCAGAACATTGGGTAACAGTTGCCAAAGAAAATATTTATGTATGGATATTCATATATTAGGAGCATCATCACATGGGAATGCCAATCATGAAAAGATGTGAATGAGACAATGGCAGAGGATTTGGTGGAGCCACATAAATGCACAACTCATTTGTCTCTCTCTCTATCTCTCAAATGGTAAAAAGAAAAAGGAAAAAGAAGAAAAAAGGAAATACTCAACAAACCTTCCAACAGAACAGACTGAGCATTTAGATACCCACCTCTCTAATTACATTAGTAAATACTTAAATGATGCATTTTTTAATTGCATTGTGCACAGAGTATTAACATAATGTAGAATATTCTGATAAAAGAATGACACCCTGGAACTTTTTTCATTATTTTAAATTTCCCGGCACACAAGCACTTGGAAGTCACTACCCTTTTATAGGACAAGAGGATAAGGGGTGGCAATGCAATTACATATATTATAATTATAAATTAATACGCTACCATTGTTTTGGATCTACCAGGATCGTTAAGTAATTGGACGTGATATAATACTTGATACATGGACAGGCATTTCTTGTATGCATTAAAACAGTTATTGTGAAGTTTAAAAAAAAAACAGTTATTGTGAAGTTTTTTTAAAAAAAAACAGTTATTGTGAAACAAGGATAGTGGGATTATCTCCGAGGTCCATAAGGAAGAGGTCCATAAGGAAGGCCTCGAATTATAAAACTTCTAAGAGCCCAGTAAAATGGTGATTTTCACAAGCAGATTGCTTGGAATTCGTCTCATATTGGGTATGGGCTCATAGCGTGAATAGCCTCCTATCCAAGGCTTTTGCAACTTAAATTTGGACCAAAGATACTGGGCGGAGTTCTGTTACCTCTTTAAGCCTATCTGAAACAAGTGATCTATTCAAGCAGATAAAGTTCAAGGGGCTCGGACAATTCTAGGAGTCCATAATGCTTCTATTACATAAATGTTTTTATTTTTCCAAAATGAAAAAAGTAAGAGTAGTTAAGGAAATTTTTTTTTGTCAAAAGAGAGACACAACTGAAAAGTCGTTTATACATTTTTGTAGCTAAAAAACATTCAAACGGTCATAAATGGAGTTTATGTTTGAGCTACCGATTTTTTTCCCATTTATGTTTTTCGAGGAGATCGGCGTACAAGCTTGCATTTTATATAGTCTGAGGTCGGGATTGTCATCTACTCAGAGGTCGCCGGCGTGTTTCAGGTGGTTGTCGGTTAGGTGTGCCTCCGCCGCCGTGTTTCAGGTGGAGAAAACTTGTTCGCGAATTTGGTACTTTACTTTTAAATTTTTTTCGACGATCGCTTCGAGGACAAACACAAAGGTTCTGTTCTCCTAGGATTTGTCTGGGCAATAGAATCTCTACAACCCCTTAATAAATATAATGTGTTTTGTGTAGGTCAAGCTTTTCCTACGGCTTTCTCAGCAAAATCTAAAGCTTTTCTGGCACCACCATTAATGATGCTTCTGCGTCAGATTTGAGTTTGTATTTTCTCCGACGAATCCATTGAAGTATTGTTACAAAAAACGCGCGCACAAGTGCACGTGTCGCTCAAGTAATAAAATGTAAGTACAGTTCGTTCCCACGAGAACTTATATTAAATGAAAATTTAACAACACTGCAATTTAAATCAAGAGAGAATGAAATATGAGGGTTTTGATTTCTAAATTATTATACAATTTAAATAAAAACGTTTAAAGATGGATGGTGTGGAATAAGGGTGTGGTTTCACTTCTCTTTTCTTCCGTCACAAAACTATTTGATGTCGAGTTTAATTTACTACTTCGTTCTCCAGTATTCGTGTTCACAAATTAATATTGTTAACCCTCGCTAGAGTGAAATTAATAACCTAAAATCAGAATTAACTTTTACCTCTCGGTTTCAAGATTAAAATCCTAGTTTGCAATCTCAACAAGAACACACCAAGAATCCTTATATTCTACGGCTATCTCTAGACAACGCAGTAATTCAAGATTCGCTATCCTAGTGCTTGTGGCCTCTCTTTAGCTTATGGAAGCGAAACTGCTAAATTCGTGTAGCCCTGGCCCTTGAAAACGGATCTGCTGGGCCAAAAACATGGCCCACGCTGAGCCTCCTTTTGGCTTGGTTTTTGCTCCTTTTCAAGCCCGCGCTCCAAATCCGATGTCTTAGCACAATCTGAGATAAAAACACTACAAACTATGAAAACTATCAAAACACTTAAGGATTCGCATCGAATCTTCATTTAAGATCGCCTAATAATCACATATAAAACGTGTTTATCAAGTACATGTAAAACTATCAATTGGTTTGCATACAAAAATCAAAACAACAAGTTTCAGATCCATTTGTGTGGCACTTTGTTGCCTTTCAGAATTTATTTCCTTTTTTGTTTTTGTGCTCTCTTCAAAGTGGGAAGAAGACAATGTTTATCTCCATTGTTGAATACTTGAAGAAACAATCGAACTTCTTAGCTCTCCAAAAACCGAGTTATAGCTATCCGTTGCATCAGTCATTCCGTTCCTACGTTCCTGTCTACACCACTTACCCTGCTATTTTTAGAGCATTAGAAATAGAAGGGCATATAGAAGGTCTGGGAGAGATAGGACAAGTTAAAATGCATAGGACCTCGTTATTTATCATTATTTAGAGAAGATGAAGTTACACAAGGACCAGCATATCATATATAGTAAATTAGCAAAGAACAATCCTGAATCTTTTTTACTTTTTTTTCAAATACAGCAGCCAGGACTCAGGAAGAGCAAAAGCAACCTTCCAACAAAACACATTGATTACCAGGTCACAAACCATACCAGCCACAAGTTTTCAAGGCTCTGTCTCACTTGTGGCTCTCATTGAACAATCTAATTGAAAAATAAATTAACAGATAAATTCTCTCATTTCTATCCTATAAAACTTACCACATGAGAGCGGCAGCGGACCAGACATCATACATATATGGGCTCCGAAAATCCAGAGAAAACATCATTTCCAAAGCCGTTTCACTCGCAACTTGTTTGGAGATTTTGATCTTCAAAGCTTTGAATAAGAAGGGGTTGTAAACATCTTCTTATTGACCAGAAATGTAAGAAGAAACACTTTTTTCCATTACCAGCACACCTTCGTGTCAACAAGCTCAACTGTTGAACAATTTACAGATGTAAGTCAGAATTTTGATGGAGTTGTTAGTTCCAGAACATAAAAGGAGTCACTAAAACAAAAGAAAATAATTAAATAAATTAACAAGGATCATCCATTACATTAGTTTTCTGAAACCTTCTGGTTGCATTTAAGTTCAAAAATTGACCAACATGTTTTATCAGCCTTATTAACACTGAAACTTGATATCTCGCATATCTTACAAATCTTAAAAAAAAGAAAATAAAAAGAGAGGAAAAAAAGATCACTATATAGAAAGAGGACTCTTCATACTCTACAACTAAGATCTTAAAAAATAGCAGTGCTATTTCATGTCATCTCAAGTTCACGCTAGTATCAGCGGAAACCAGGTTTTTGAGCTCCGACAAATGTTCATCGTTTGAAATATGAAGAGAGAGACGGAGATTCGTCATCATTTCTTCTTGTTCCCAGCTCAAAGGTCCAGAGGCGTGCAATGCCTCCATAGTACAGCGATAAGCCTGTAACTCTAACCCGTGAATTACGGCACCCAAATTTTCTTTTACGGGAACGACACACATATCTTCCTCGCCTCTCCAATGGAAAACTGACTCAGCATCGCCGGAATCCAAATCTCCAGCGTGACTGGAAGAGACGTGTCGAGAGAGCGTATAGTAGTCGCTGCAACTTCCAACAGAGGACACGTCGGTCTCTAAATTCGTTGCGAGTGAACACCCAACGAGCCCATTTGGTTCCCTTCTTGCCGAAGCAATATTAACTTGACGAGGAAATTCGGGAGGATTCGAGACGATCGCTCCACGGAATTTCTTGGCCGCTGGAGAGCCATATGGAGATGCCCTTTTCAGAGTTTTCGAGGAGGTATAATGTGATTGGGGAGCTTTTGATTTTGTCCTCGCCATTGTTATCTGAGTTTTGAGACTTGGTCTTTGATAGTTCTCCGGATATACTTCGTCGCGACTCTCGTTATCGTGGTTTTTAGAGCTCTGCAGCAGAGTAAAAAACATAAATGGAAATCAGAAACTCGAGAGTGACTACAGAAAAAACAAATAGAGGATATCGGTTACTAGTTTCAAACCCGAAAATAATGAATAAACGTCTAACAAGCGAGCTATTGAAATATTTAGAAGAGAACGGAAAAATTTGCATAACATTATATCAAGGAAAATCCAATTCACTGAACTGGTCTTTTAATTCATAAGCGAAAATTAGAAGTTCTCGATGAAGTTACCTTTCCGATCACAACCCACTGATCATCTTGCCAAGATCGTCTAACTCGAATATCAAACTTACTGACTTTGCACTCCCAAGAGGACCCTAAAAACCTGACCAGAGCATGCTTCTTCCCCAAAATCTCGGAGATCGTGGCCAACTTCCAAGCGAAGTTGTGGAAAACCTCCACGAGATCTCCGGAGACCCAATCCTCTGAAACCTCCGCTGGAGGAGGACAAGGCCTTATGGCCTTCTTCGATACTCTCTCCACCACTGTTGCGCCTCCCGATATATCGTATCTCACGGTGTAGTTATGGCCGTTTCCGTTGATTATCTCAGCACATTGCCACGAACCCGAAGGCACTTCCTTCTTGCTAAGCACTTCAACTTTGCTTCCCTTTTTGAATCTCATCGTAACCTTCTGTGCTAGCCCAGTTTTAAATTGCTCAAGCCTGTTGACAGATTCCAAACGTTTACACGAATCGGTAAGAATAAAATTTTAAAAGCTAATTACCCAAAACATTACTATGGCAATGCAATTCACTATCCTTCTTATTAACTATTAGAATCTGAGGCTTAAAGAATGTATGAGCTTTTCCTTTTTGTGCAGGTTATGATTCTCAGTATTCCGAATCAGAACCAATAAAAGAGGTGATTCACTGAGTCGTGTCTTGTTATAATCTAAAAGAAATAGTCTATTTCTTTATCACCATTTTCTCAGCAGCCAAACAAATTATGAACCAAACGTTATAACCTCCGGATCATAAAATATCCAAACAGAAAATCATTAGAAAAATCAATCTTAAAATGAATTTATCAAAGCTGATCGGAATCCAAAAGATCATTACAAAGTGGCAAAAGAAAAAAAAGGTTCGTGCTCTGTTTGGTTTGTGAAAGAAGTGCAAGAGTGAAAAAGAATATAACTTTTATTTTCTCATCCGATTATGAATCCACGAACTTAGAATAATGTGCGGATAAACAAACTTTCTTCTTCTTTCTGGTTTCTCAAAGATACATCTAATTCCACAGCCAAACAAACTGAAAATCCAATTTGTGATTAGTTTTCTATCCGTTTCTTCCGTTTTCTCCGAAACCAAACACCAGTCAAGCTAATCAAACCAGAAAAGAAAACCACAAGTAATAACAATCTGTTCTTATTAGCAAAAGTGACGATCTTCTACGCAAATTATTAAGAAGAAGAACCAAAATACAAACTGAATTCAGAACGAGCACAGAGGTATATGAATTCATGAAGATAATGAAACTCGATCAGAAATCCAAAATGTAGATGAATTTGAAACAGATAAAGGATAAGAGCTTCATTAACTAACCTCTTCGGATTTCAGAGAGATTGATCGTAGCAAAGACTGAAGTTTTGTGATTGTTGTTGTTGTTGTTGTGGTGGTGTTTTGTGTTTTCTTTTCTATTTATTTATTTTTCCGTTTTGTTAAAAATAAAAGGAAAAATTGAAAAAGAAAGAGGAAAACAGTTATAATTTTTTTTAATGGAAAATACAATAAATGGGTAAAAAATAATTAGGGTATAGTAATGGTCCAAAATTTGTGCTTCATAAACAACGAATATGGTATGGTTTGTATGCCAAGTTGCCAACTGCCCTAGAATAGCTTGTTGAGATAGAAAATCAACTATTTACATCTTTTGTTAGTCTTGGCCCATGGGTGTTTAATGCGTATACTCTCTTATTTTTATACAGACTTTTGATTAATATATAATATTGATTAATATTCGTGAAGTATTATTAATTCATTCCTTTTTACGTATCTTCGTCAAGCTAATGATTAATGTTTGAAAGCATTAATGATCATTATGGATATTTTAGGGAGAGAAGTTAAGAGAATGTTGATTGGCTAAAACTGTCAAGCTTAATTTTGATCGCTTAAATTATACATATATCTATATCTATATATTTACCCTCGTACAAGCCCGATCGGATCATTTTTGTGAAATTAAAAGAAACATAAAAATGAGCTCTTATAATAAAATAAAGGTCATTTTAGTCTACCTATGTAAATTAGTGTTATTTTGAAAATGTCTAATATTTAGTAAATAGATCGTAAATAGTTAATGAAATTCGTTTACAAAATTGTTGAGATGAAATTGTCTAAAAATTGTTTTCTCGTCCATAACTTACCGCTTATTGACAAAAAAAGTAATAAACCAATTTATATTTAATTTTTCTCGTAATTCGACACTACATACCATCAATGTTGCAACGATTTTCATTATTTTGTTCATTCTATTTAAAAAGAAAGCAAAAAAAAAATCGTAAATTGTACTTAAATATAAACAACATAATATAAATTGTAATAAGACTGTTTTAACAAACCGTGAATACTATATAAAATATGCTGGATTATAAACATATTTCACTAGGACAAAAAAAGGTCGTTAGAAGCGACAAAAATCGCTTCTAAAGGTCTAAAAGTCGCTATATGACGTTTAAAGCCACATTAGAGTCGCTTCTAATGTTTTGAAGCGACAAAATTAGAAGCAACTAGTCGCATCTATAGTCGCTTCTAAGGCAAAAATAGTCGCATAAAAAGCATTCAAAAACATTTTTTTTGACATTGGAAGTGACTTTTTAACCTTTAAAAGCGACTAATCGCTTCCAAAGGTAAAAAAAAATAAAAAATTGAAAAAAATAATAAGCTGCGAGAAAATTTTCAATTTTTTTAAGTAGTTTGTTTTTTTTAAGTTAATGAAGTTATTAATTATATATTAATTTGCATATTTCTAATAACTTAGTTAATTTACGAACAAATTACCTAAAAAACAAACTAACATATAACAAAACAAACTTACCGATTAGTGTCGACGGAGAGTGACGGTGATTAATACGAGGGTGCGACTAACTCGAGGTTCCGACGACTTAACAATCACAACAATTTCAAACAACTCATAATAAAAACAAAAGAACAAAAAAAATAATAATTTTAACATCATTGCATTTAAAATGATTTAAATGTAATTTCATTTTACTAAATTAATAACTATTCGGTTTTATTTTTAATTGGTACTTCTAAACCTATAATTAAACTTAACCATCAAAATAAAAAAATTAGAATCCAAACCAAAATCTATTTTCAAAATCACTAATTAAAAACTAAAATTAACCTATAAAATATAAAACTAAAAACCAATTAGCAAACTTAGATATAACCAAACTAAAAAAAATATACAGAGAGTCTTTGTTTGTGGGAGGCGGCCCGAGCAGTGAGGTGGCGGTCGGAGACTGAGAAGCGGCAGCCGGAAATCTACAATCGTAGAAAACAATTAAAAAAATATATCTTAAGTGAAATAAGATAAAAAAAAGGTAAACACATACCTCGCAGGTCGCCGGAAAAGGGATGGTCGCCGGATGAGAGTTCGTCAAGGCCGCGCAGGTCGCCGAAAAATGGCTGCCGGAAAAGGGGAGGTCGTCAAAGAGGAGATCCAAATGGAGAGAAAAAGGAAAAAAGAGAAAAATGTATTGGAGGTGCGGAGGAAGAGAGGGGGCGGAGACCGGCGGTCCAGGGAGAGAAAAGAGATGAGGCGGAGGGCCAGTCGCATGGAGAAAGGAGAGATGGGACGAGGGGAAGGAGAGAAGAGAGAGGGGGGAGGAGGGGCGGGAGAGCGAAGGGAGAGTGGCGGAGGAGAAGACCGGCCGGAAGAAGGTTGAACGGCCGGAGGAAGAGAATGGAAAGATTTGGGGGTTGAAAATTGCGAAATGGGGTAGAGAAGGGGAGAAGGCCCGGTTTTAAAAGCCCTAGGAGCATTAGAAGCAACATTAGAAGCGACATTAGAAGGGGAGAAGGTCAGGTTTTAAAAGTCTTAGGAGCATTAGAAGCAAAATTATAAGCGACATTAGAAGCGATATTAGAAGGGACATTAGAAGGGGAGAATGTCGCTTATAATGCTCCAAGAGTGAAACTTTGGAGCCAAATATTTTGGGTATTATAAGCGACATTAGAAGCGACTTTGTCGCTTC